>CM057337.1:129087303-129687303 GCA_030015575.1 Agapanthus africanus | reverse complement strand
GTGATTCTAAGTTCTGAACTTTGAAGTTCTTGGGGAAAGAACAAGAGCAAGGCTCTGAAAATTCTTAGGCAGGAGCAAGGCTCTGAGAATCAAAATTCTTAAAAGTTGTAAGAATTTTCTAAGGACCAAGGGTCCTATTTATAGGCGCTTGCGCCCCTTCAACTTATCAGTTGATTCAAAGGCTGAGGTTTTGCCACCGCTACACTCACGTGCACGCCACGTGAGCGCAACGGGGAGGGGGGGCATTTGTTTTCCCAATCAGAGCAAGACTCTGTTTAAATTTTAAAAAAATTCAAATTTTGAAGCAACGCTTCAAATACCATGCGCTGCGCGCAACGCGCCATGTGTCAGAAGTTGATACGACAGCACAACGCCCAAGGCGGTGCGTCCAATCAGAGCAGGGCTCTTTTTAAAAACTAAAAGTAAAAGAAACAACTTTCAGTTGCGCAAGCGCTGCACTGCGCGACACGTGTCTGCGCAGTTGCGCAAACGCTGCACCGCGCGACACGTGTCTGCGCAGGCGCAGCTGCACACGCGCAGCGCTGCGCGACACGTGTCAGCTGCGCAAGCGCTGCGCTGCGCGACACGTGTCAGCTGCGCAAGCGCTGCGCGACACGTGTCTGCGCAGTTGCGCATGCACAAGCGCAGCTGCGCAAGCGCTGCGCTGCGCGACACGCGTCACGCGCTAAGGGAGTTGCGCAAAACAGAATAAATCTTTTCTGTTCTTGTTAAAAACAAGAAGATTTTCTTCTGTAAAACAGAGACCTTTGGATCAAAGATCCAACGGTGGGGAAAATTCCCCAAATCACTCAGAGAAAAATCTCTTTAACAAATTTAACTAATTTATGGGCACTATAAAAAGGACCCCAGACCTCAATTCAAGGGGATCAACATTTTTCAAAGAAAGAGAGAGATAGAACTCTGAGAAACTCCTCAAGAATTAAAAAGGTAAAAACCTTTAGAGAAAGAGAAAGTTCTCTTACGAACAGATCATAGATCTAAAAACAAAATCAATGATCTTTAATAAAAATAAATTAAAATAAAATAGTGCTTTGCACTTTTATGAACCTCTGGTTCTTGAAACAAAAAAAAGAAAAATTTATTTTTCTTTGATCTAATTTAGATCAAGAAATTAAATAGTGCTTTGCACTTCTGTTCTTGAATCTAAAAGATTCTTAGTGCCCTGCACTTATAAACTGCGCTGTTGCGCTCTTAAGAGAGCGCCACGTGTCAGCTATAGAACCACTTGCGCTACGCGCTCTTGAAATAGAGCTTTGCTCTCTGGAATTGGCGCATCTCACCAGAGCGCGCCACGTGTCAGCAGCGCAACAGCGCAGCGTACTGCGCTATTGTGCTTGCGCTCACAAGAGAGCGCCACGTGTCAGCTATAGAACCACTTGCGCTACGCGCTCTTAAAATAGAGCTTTGCTCTCTAGAATTGGCGCAACTCACCAGAGCGCGCCACGTGTCAGCAGCGCAACAGCGCAGCGCACTAGCGCAGCGCACTGCGCTATTGCGCTTGCGCTCACCAGAGCGCGCCACGTGTCAGCAGCAAAACAGCGCAGCGCACTGCCCTATTGCGCTTGCGCTCACCAGAGCATGACACGTGTCACCACCATATGAGTTTGCGCTCATTACTTAGCGTAAAGCGCCTGACAAGCCACGTGGGGCACTGTCAGAGTGTTTAATGCTCTGCATTATTAAAGAAAAGGGACAGAGCCCAATTAAAAGGCCTAACAGGCCTAATAAAAAATGCTATGCATTTTAAAAGGGGGGCAAAGCCCAAACAAAAAAAATAGATGCTCTGCATCATTTATAAAAGGGCAAAGCCCAACCAAAACAAGAATAATGCAGTGCATTACTAAAAAAGGGTAAAGCCCTAGCACAGGCCAAAGACAAAAAAAAAGTTGAAATTGGACTTAGCCCAATTTTGGCCATAAGTCCTTAAATTAAGTTGACCGAGCAAGATTGCTCTCTTAAATCAATTTACTTTGGTTCGAGGGTACATCTCCGAACTCCTCTGACACCTGTCGTTGTAATCCTTCAACGACGTCAGAGAGGTGACGGGTCCCGACGATCATAAACTAATATCGGACCGAAACGTCCTTAAACTAATATCGGACCGAAACGTCCCTAAACTAATATCGGACCGGAACGTCCCTAAACTAATGTTGGACCGAAACGTCCCTAAACTAATATCGGACCGAGACGTCCTTAAACTAATACTTGACCGAAACGTCCCTAAACTAATATCGGACCGAAACGTCCCTAAACTAATGCTGGACCGAGATGTCCTTAACCTAATACTGGACCGAAACGTCCCTAAACTAATATCGGACCGAAACGTCCCTAAACTAATATCGGACCGAAACGTCCTTAAACTAATGTCGGACCACCACGTCCCTAAACTGGAATATAGACCGCCACGTCCTTAAACTGGAACATGGACCACTACGTCCCTACACTGGAACAATAGAGCCTCCAAACGCTCTTTTGCCGGATCTAAACGATCCCGTTTATGTCGATCTTAGCCCCAAAACACGGCTGACGTATCCTTAAACATTCAAGTGGACTACAAAATTTCAAATCAATTCTGGTTCGAGGGTACATCTCCGAGCTCCTCTGACACCTGTCGTTGTAATCCTTCAACGACATCAGAGAGGTGACGAGTCCCGACGGCCATATATTAAATGAATCACTATGTTAAGTTGATCTTAGTCTCAAACAGGACTAACGTATCCTTAACAAACGTTTAAGTTGATCTTAGCCGCAACGCGGTTAATGCATCCTTAAACTAAAAACACAAAACCCAAATCTAAGTAAATACGGATTAGGACTAATCCATGTCCTATGGGCGACGGCATTACTCAGTCTCCGTATACAATCCACGGGCAACCACAAACAAAACAAACACCCACGACACGAAGTGAAATTCTGGAGAAGGAGAAGGTTGTTACCGCGATGCGGTAGCGTAATTAACTGCAGGGGCTTGCGCCTGCAGGGAAGAGCGTCCCCACAATCAAAAACCCCTCAAGTGAGGGGGAATCTGACGAAGTTTGCTATATCGGCCGCACCCGTCTAAACCTCCGATATACGGTGCCATAAATCAACTTGGCATCTTCGGAGAGGTGGACGGATAAAACCATATAGAATCTGCCCCGAATCTCAGGTACAGACGTCCCTAACGTCTCGGCCGCCATTCGGAGGGGACCAATCACAGTATCTCTGGCCTCAGCCGTCCGGCTGACCCATCTCAAATATCAATATCTCAACATCTCACGGCCACGGTCGATATCCTCTGGATATCTGCCGTGTCAACAATCACCGGTAGGTAGTCTGCCCCTGCCAGGCTCATCGTCTACAACTCGATTTTCTTGCCCCGGGGTACCTTACCGGGCCCATCATGTACCTGAGACGGTTCATCCAACTCCTCGAAACGAGTCTCGAAAACCAGCAGAAACTCATGGTGGACGACACATACATCACTAGAAAACCGCATCTTGCATATTTTAAAAAAAGAGGGTAATAAGTTTCTAAATTCCTGCAGTTTTCTCCCAAAATCCAGAAATCTCATAAATCTCAAGAAAATCATCATAAGTGCACAGGTCAATGATAATGAATGCCTATGGTATCAACAAATCAAGCTGCAATTTATGATTAATAGACTAGGCATGAATGAATGATGTAATGAGGTACATGCATATGAATAGAAATCCTACATGTTCAACTTGAGGAATTAAATGAATTAGCACAGGTTTAAGCATCATACATGCTGAAATTGTTCTAGACTGCAAGTTATCTAGTGTTGTGGCATAGCAATTACCAAGGCGTGTGTGTCCGCATGAATAGTGCTCGTGCTGCATAAAACCCCTGGCAATGGTGCAGGTGTCCTATGAAATGAGTTCACACATGTATGTAAATATATAGATCATGAATGTAGCAAAGATGTTCAGGCAAGAATTATACTCATAGTTACTAATACCACTAGGAAACTTTTAAATTACTCAAACTATCGGGCGTCTTGCGCCATCCAAACGATTGTCCCCCTTAGATGTTACATCTACTCACCCGTGATCTCGCGCTAGGTGTATCCAACCACCTGCTTTTCTTTCTCCGCGGCACTCGAAGTCCCCTCCTGCGAACCTAGAATTTACATAAAGTAACACCCATAAGGCAAATCCTGCAAAAACGCGATATCACGATCAAAGGAAAAACTCGCGTTGGAAAATAAATGCGCGTGCACTCGATACATGAAAACGTGCGTAACCTTACCAGAAACCACCCCGACTCGCTGTGTCGCATAGTGAACCACAGACCCAACACAGAACACATATGTGTCGCACGAGTTAAAAAGTATCGAAAAAGGGTTTTATGCTCCATATTTTGACTCGAGTGAAAATATAAAAAGTTGCACACACCAAAAACCCTAATTATACAGCAGACTCCTACAGACCAAAACCCAACACCCATACCCACCTTCTGGCCGCAAATTGCGGCCAGACAGAATAAATCTGCGGCATAAAGGGGGAGAGGGGGCCCCGTGCTTCGTGTGTGTGTCTCTGGCTTGGTCACTATGCTACAGTATCAGCAACTTTTTCCTGAAGTACCCGGGTCAAGAGCAGATCACAGAATGGGTAAAAAATCTAAACTAAATGCTAAATTACACTAATTTGAAACTGTATGGTATTTTAGTGAAATCTGGGGCAAATCTTAGGTTAAATGGCCTTAAAAATACTTAGTCAAGTTACACTAACCATAAAAATCATCACTTGGCCAAAACTCCACTTAAATCACCATAACTAGCACTAAAATAACATTAAACCCTCATTTTAGCTCAAACAACCATATTCTAGCAAGAAAGAAGTTAAGTTAAAGAAATTATACCTCACTTGACCCTAGGTGCAAGAAGAAGAAGAAGAAGAAGAAGAAGAAGGGTGGGTGAGCTCTGCTGCAGCTGCTGCTACTGCTGGCTGTTGCTATAGCTGCTGCTTGTTGCTATTACTGATGCTGCTGCTGTGCTGATGCTGATGCTGCTGTGCTGATGTTGCTGCTGTTGTTATGTTGTTGTTGTTGGTGTTGCTGCTGCTGCTACTTCTGCTGCTGCTGTTGTTGTTGTGTTGAGTGTGTGAGAGTGAGAGGGAGAGAGATATGTGAGAATGAGTGTGAGGGAAATAATTGTTTTGAAACAAATGAGAGTCAACCCCTCACTCTCTCTCTCCTCATTAATTGCCAAGCATGGCACAAGCCATCATGCCCCCCTCTCTCTCTTCAACTCTCTCTCAAGTCAACCCCAAAACTAATTATATTTAAAAACAAAACTAACACTTAACAAATTCAAATTAACTTAATGATATGGGTTAGTTCACCATGGTTGCTAAACATGGTTTAACCCTAACTTAACCCTAGTTAACATGCACAAGTGTGTGCAGTCCAAAATAAATCCTAATAAAATATTCATAAAACCAGATAATTTATTTGAAAACCGTTTTGGTAAACTTTTTACTAAAAACCCCACATTAAAGCACAATTAGACACTAATCACAATCTAGGGTGCTACAATCTTCCCCTTTTAAAGAAAATTCGTCCCCGAATTTAAATATAGCCATGTGTACCTTCAAAGAGATGAGGGAATTTCTTCCGCATCTCGCCCTCGGCCTCCCAAGTGATCTCTTCACCATTTGGGCTGCGCCAAAGAACCTTCACAGACGGCATGACCTTTGATCGAAGCTTCTTCACCTGCCGATCCAATATCACTACTAGCTGCTCGGTGAACGAAAGATCGTGCTCAAGCTGAACGGTCTGATGCTGAATCGTGTGAGAAGGGTCATGAAGATATCTGCGTAGCATCGACACGTGGAAGACAGGGTGAACATCTGGAAAGCTGGGTGGAAGAGCCAAACGATATGCAACCGCGCCGACACGCTCGAGGATCTCGAAGGGACCCACAAATCTGGGACTAAGCTTTCCTTTTCGCCCAAATCTCATCACGCCCTTCATCGGAGAGAACCTCAGAAAAACGTGATCGCCAACTGCAAACTTTAGTCTGCGACGGCGTCTGTCTGCATACGATTTCTTCCTGCTCTGATCCTCCCTCATCCGATCTCGAATCAACTGTACTTTCTCGGTCGTCTCCTGCACGATCTGCGGCCCCAAAATACTGCTCTCGCTAAGCTCAGTCCAACAGACGGGCGATCTATATCTCCTCCCATACAAGGCCTCGAAAGGTGTCATCTGAATAGTATCCTGGAAGCTGTTGTTGTAGGAGAACTCCACTAAGGATAAAAGATGATCCCAGCTACCTCCGAAGTCTAAAACGCACGCTCGGAGCATGTCCTCGAGAGTCTGAATAGTCCGCTCTGACTGGCCGTCGGTCTGCGGATGAAATGCTGTGCTGAAACTCAAACGGGTGCCCAACGCTTCCTGAAGTCTCTGCCATAGTCGGCTGGTAAACTGGGTGCCTCGGTCTGATACGATACAAGTCGGGACGCCATGCAACCGTACAATCTCGTCGATGTAAATCTAGGCATACTGAGCAAATCCGAAAGTAGTCTTCACTGGCAGGAAGTGAGCCGCTTTCGTCAATCGATCCACGATCACCCAAATGGAGTCCTACCCTCGACTGGTCCTGGGTAGACCCATGATGAAGTCCATAGAAATCTACTCCCATTTCCACTCCGAAATGGGCAAAGGCTGCAACTCTCCCGCGGGCCTCTAGTGCTCGGCGTTGACTTGCTGACAAGTCAGGCATCTCGACACGAAGTCTGTGACGTCCCTCTTCATTCCGTCCCACCAATAAACATCTCTCAGATCGCGGTACATCTTGGTGGAACCGGGATGAACGCTATACATCGATCTATGGGCCTCCTCAAGAATCTCACGCCGTAGTCCCTCAGAATCTGGTACGCACAATCGAGTCCCAAATCGCATTACTCCCTGACCATCGATCACCAACTCGGAATCTCTACCCTGCCTAATCTGCTCCATGATCTCTGAAAGACGGTCATCACCGGGCTGTACCTCGCGAATACGGTCAACCAACTGCGGACGTGCATGAATATGTGCAAGTTATCCCCCTGTTAGAGTGAACTCGAACTCAACTCGGCTGTTGCATAAAATCTGCCAATTTGCTGACGACTGCCTCTATACGGCGCTCAAATGATATAGACTACCTTCGGGCCTCCTACTCAAAGCATCTGCCACCACGTTCGCCTTGCCCGGATGGTAAAGAATCTCACAATCATAGTCTTTCACCAGCTCCATCCAACGGCGCTGTCTCAGGTTCAAATCTCGCTGCTGAAATATGTACTTCAAGCTCTTGTGGTTCGTAAATATCTGGCACGACTCTCTGTATAGGAAATGTCTCCAGATCTTGAGTGCAAACACCACTGCAGCCATCTCTAAATCGTGCGTAGGATAGTTCTGTTCATGTGTCTTCAGCTGCCGAGAAGCATACGTGATAACTCTGTCGTGCTGCATCAACACGCAACCTAGTCCTACTCGCGAAGCGTCGCAATAAACCACGAATCCGCCCGATCCCGAAGGCAATGACAATACTGGTGCAGTAGTCA
Source organism: Agapanthus africanus (assembly GCA_030015575.1). Lineage (NCBI taxonomy): Eukaryota > Viridiplantae > Streptophyta > Magnoliopsida > Asparagales > Amaryllidaceae > Agapanthus > Agapanthus africanus. The sequence continues at coordinate 129,679,735 of CM057337.1, read as the reverse complement.
GACGTGTCTTCAACTGCTGGAAGCTATGCTCGCACGCCTCGGTCCAATCAAAAGGAACTCCCTTCTGGGTCAATCCGGTCAACGGTGCAGCAATACGGGAGAAGTCCTGTACGAATCGTCGGTAGTAGCCTGCCAGGCCTAGGAAACTGCGAATCTCCGTAACTGATGTCGGTCTGGGCCAATGCTGAACGGCCTCGATTTTCTTCGGGTCCACACATATGCCATCTCTCATAATCATGTGACCCAAGAAATCAACGCCGTCAAGCCAAAACGCGCACTTGGAGAATTTCGCGAACAGCTGGTGCTCCCTCAAAGTCTGTAATGTGATCCGCAAGAGCTGCTCGTGCTTCTCTCGGCTCCGGGAATACACCAAAATGTCGTCAATAAACACGATGATGAACAGATCTAGATACGGCCTGAAATGCGGTTCATCAAATCCATAAACGCGACTGGTGCATTGGTGAGTCCGAACGACATCACCAAAAACTCATAGTGCCCGTAACGTGTGCGAAAAGCCATCCTCGGAATATCCTCCTGCCGCACCCGCAACTCATGGTAACCCGATCACAAGTCAATCCTCGAAAAGTATCCCTCACCCTAAAGCTGGTCAAACAAATCATCGATACGTGGTAAGGGATATCTGTTCCATACGGTAACCCTGTTCAGCTGGCGGTAATCAATACATAAGCGCAAACTTCCGTCTTTCTTCTTGACGAACAGGACAGGAGCACCCCACGGAGACACACTAGGTCGAACAAGCCCTTTACCTAACAAATCCTGCAACTGATCCTTCAGCTCTCTAAGCTCCGTCGGGGCCATCCGATAAGGCGGTATGGAAATAGGCCCCGAGCCGGGAATCAAGTCAATGCAGAACTCAATATCGCGCTCAGGCGGTAGCCCAGGCAGCTTGTCAGGGAAAACATCAGGGAACTCTCTAACAATCGAGACCTGGTCCAACGGAACCTCTGCAGCTCGAGTATCACAAACAGACGCTAAGAATCCCTGACATCCCTTCCGTAATAGCTGACCAGCGCGAAGAGACAAAATCAAGCTGGGAAGGGTGACACTGCGGTCTCCCTGAATAACAAGGACTGGCTCTCCTGGAAAGCTAAATCTGACTGCCTTCTCACGACAGTCCACAGATGCATAACAAGTGGCTAGCCAGTCCATGCCCAGAAGCACATCAAAGTCCAACATATCGAGGAGAATCAAATCAACCGATGAATCCTTCTCCCCGATACGAATGGAACAAAAACGAAACACAAAACGAGCGACAAACGACTCGCCGACCGGAGTAACAACAACAAGAGGCTGACCTAACGACGATGACTCACGGCCCAAAATCGGTGCAAAGTGTGTAGATACATACGAATGTGTGGAACCTGGGTCGAATAATACTCGCGCGTCGAAAGAACATACTGGCAAGGTACCTGTCACAATAGCATTGGATGCCTGCGCATCCTGCGGTGTCAAGGCGAAAACTCGGGCCTGTCCCCCACCAATAGCTGGCTGACCTCTGCCTCGACCTCTGCCTCCTCGTCCTCTCTGAACAGGACCGCTGCGTCCACGGCCTATGGGGGCATCTAACTGACGTGGAGCACCACCGGAGGTAGGAAGTAGAGCCCTCTTAGGAGGTGGTAATGGTGGTAAAGTCATGTGTGGAACTGTCGCCACTCCCTGTCATCCCATCGGACAGTCTCTGATACGATGGTGCAGACTCCCACACCCAAAACATCCTAGCGACGCTTGTTGTCCCTGCGGGTAAGAACCAAATAGCTGTCCCTACTGTCCTCTGCCGCCACCATCTCTCGGGAAGAATCTGGCGCGATGCCTCTGAGCTGGCATGTCGGTACGAATCCTCTTCGGCCCAGAAATGGCCGAAGTCTTTAAAATGCGCGCCTTCATCCATAAGGCCATGTCCATAACAGCTGCATAAGTGTCGAAATGCTGGGCGCCGATGGCAAGAAATAACTAGGTGTCAAGTCCCTGCATAAACCTCTTCACCATCTTCTCTTATGTATCAACCAGGTACGGAGCATATCGGGAAAACTGAGTAAACTGGATATCATACTCGGACACTGTCATCCCTGGAGTCTTGATCAAAGCCTCAAAACTATGATCTCTAGCATCACGAACGCTCTCGGGAAGGAAACGGGCTAGAAATACTGTTGTGAACTCAGCCCAAGTCATAGGAGGTAGACCTGCAGCTTGACCTCTCCCGACCGAATCACACCACATCTGCGCAAGGCCCTCTAAACGGAAACTCGTAAGCTCCACCCATCTGTCGTCGGAACATCTGAGCGAACGGCAAATCCTAGCTAAATTGTCAAGGAATGTCTGCGGATCCTCCGCTGCATCGGTGCCGGTGAAGACTGGGGGTCTCAGCCTTATGAAGTCCTGTAGCGATACTAGGATAGCTACAGTGGTAGTAGTAGGAGCAACTATCTGGGAAGCAGGTACTATGGTAGTCTGTGCTGCGGTAGGTACGTCCTCCGATCTCGGTGCATGACTGACGTCTACTAAGGATCCCACCAACTGTCGTAACTCCTACATACCTCCCATCATCTGTCGTAGCTCCTCCATACCAGACTCTAACCTATCCATACGGCCTGGGGAAGGTGGGTCAGTCTGTCCCTGGTGAGTGGGTATGTCACCCTGCTCGGTCCTCGTCTCAGACGAGCCTGCACGGATCTCATCTCGGGCGGCAGCCCTCTGTGCTCTCGTAGCCTTCGGCGGCATAGTGGCTGGTACAGAAAACAATATAATAAGAACAGTGCAATAAAATTATAGGATACACGGAATTGAAGAAGGAATTTCCAAGCAAGTATATCCTAAAGTCACTTAGGCAGAGTACCGTATCGCAAGTATGCTGCAGACATACACACGCTACGTTACCCTGCTTAAGTCACTTACTCCATCTACCAAGAGTCATCCTACACTCAAAAGGTAAAACCTATCGCTCTGATACCATCTTTGTCATGACCCGAAGGGTACAGAACGTGACTGGCACTTAAGTTACGAAACGTCTCAAGGCGTACGTAAAATAAGAAAGCCAAGCCCAGAAATCAAAACCCAAATAAGAAATAGAGTGAAGGAAAACCAATTTATTGAAAGCAATTTTAGTCAAATAAGTCACCTCAAGCTTTTATAAAAGCAACATCCATTTTACCAAAAATTTCGGCAGAGTCTCCTTTGTAAATACTGGGCCCCAACGGGTACAAAACAGAAATATATAAAAATAACATGAAATAAGGCATCCCCAAGCGGGAGCTAGCTCTTCGCCGAAGCGGACTCAAAATCCTACGCAATATAAATCAGCAATGTGCAGAATAAGCATAAGAAGCACAAGTAAAAACATCATGTCGACTCAGGTGAGCTCGACTCCAAAATACAGCATAAAATTCCACAATCTTACTGCCTCGTCTCTAGGTCAATACAACAATACAGATAACAGGTACAGTAGATACAGTAGATGGAGTACTCTAGATACAATGAATATACAAGGTGGTACAAATAATATCACAACCCACCTACGAGCAAAAGCCTCGAGTCCAGGCAAAAGAGGCAAAAGAAGCAAGTGCGTCCGCCGCTACTGTGCTGACGGAGCGGACCTGCAAAAAGGCTGTGGCACATCGGGGGTGAGTTGCCAACTCGTGAGTAATAAATAACATCTAGAGAGGCTATCGCAAGCATGACGCAAGTGTCATAACATCATCAATACTGATATGGCAAGATATACTAGCAGGTATGTATGCAACATGAATCACTGTACAATACTAATCTGGCATGATGTGCTAGCAGGTATGTATGCAACATGAATCAACTCGTGTTCTGAATATGTAGGTATAAGAAATCATTGTTTTCTTCTTAGAAGTCTCTTTTGAAATATCAATGTAATATCAATAGAATCAACAGAAACCCGTGTCCAGCATCGACACCTCAACAACTATCTCAAATCTCATGTATCCATATCACAGTATCTCTGGCCTCAGCCGTCCGGCTGACCCATCTCAAATATCAATATCTCAACATCTCACGGCCACGGTCGGTATCCTCTGGATATCCGCCGTGTCAACAATCACCGGTAGGTAGTCTGCCCCTGCCAGGCTCATCGTCTACAACTCGATTTTCTTGCCCCGGGTACCTTATCGGGCCCACCATGTACCCGAGACGGTTCATCCAACTCCTCGAAACGGGTCTCGAAAACCAGCAGAAACTCATGGTGGACGACACATACATCACTAGAAAATCGCATCTTGCATATTTTAAAAAAAGAGGGTAATAAGTTTCTAAATTCCTGCAGTTTTCTCCCAAAATCCAGAAATCTCATAAATCTTAAGAAAATCATCATAAGTGCACAGGTCAATGATAATGAATGCCTATGGTATCAACAAATCAAGCTGCAATGTCTGATTAATAGACTAGGCATGAACGAATGATGTAATGAGGTGCATGCATATGAATAGCAATCCTACATGTTCAACTTGAGGAATTAAATGCATTAGCACAGGTTTAAGCATCATACATGGTGAAATTTTTCTAGATTGCAAGTTATCTAGTGTTGTGGCATAGCAATTACCAAGGCGTGTGTGTCCGCATGAATAGTGCTCGTGCTGCATAAAACCCCTGGCAATAGTGCAGGTGTCCTATAAAATGAGTTCGCACATGTATGTAAATATATAGATCATGAATGTAGCAAGATGTTCAGGCAAGCATTATACTCATAGTTACTAATACCACTAGGAAACTTTTAAATTACTCAAACTATCGGGCATCTTGCACCATCCAAACGATTGTCCCCCGTAGATGTTACATCTACTCACCCGTGATCTCGCGCTAGGTATATCCGACCACCTTCTTTCCTTTCTCCGTAGCACTCGAAGTCCCCGCCTGCGAACCTAGAATTTACATAAAGTAACACCCATAAGGCAAATCCTGCAAAAACGCGATATCACGATCAAAGGAAAAACTCGCGTTGGAAAATAAACGCGTGTGCACTCGATACGTGAAAACATGCGTAACCTTACCAGAAACCACCCCGACTCGCTGTGTCGCGCAGTGCACCACAGACCCAATACAGAACACACACGTGTTAAAAAGTATCGAAAAAGGGTTTTAAGCTCCATATTTTGACTCGAGTGAAAATATAAAAAGTTGCACACACCAAAAACCCTAATTATACAGCAGGCTCATACAGACCAAAACCCAACACCCACACCCACCTTCTGGCCGCAAATTGCGGCCAGACAGAATAAATCTGCGGCCTAAAGGGGGAGAGGGGGCCCCGTGCTTCGTGTGTGTGTCTCTGGCTTGGTCACTATACTATAGTATCAGCAACTTTTTCCTAAAGTACCCGGGTCAAGAGCAGATTACAGAATGGCTAAAAAATCTAAACTAAATGCTAAATTACACTAATTTGAAACTATATGGTATTTTAGTGAAATCTGGGGAAAATCTACATTAAAGAACAATTAGACACTAATCACAATCTAGGGTGCTAAAATATTATAAGATTTTGGTGTTGTTTTGTTGTCCAAGATTCAATTCACAATGGATATGGTTGAGAAATTTATTCGCATGCACACAAACATACACACACAAGCATACACATACACACATTTACTAAATTACTATAAAATACCAAAAAATTCTCTCTAGACTTCCCTTTATTGCTGTTGTTTTCTCACTAAACTACCTTAAAATTTTTCTTAACCAACTTATATCTTCAATTTTACTAAATTACACTGAAATACCTATAAGTATTGTTAGTTTTTCACCAAACTACCTTAACAAATTTTTAAAAACAATTCATCTTCTTAAACCCTCACCCTCATGCTCATCCGAACCCAAACTCAAACACTTAATCAACACATAACATTGTTTTTTTCCACTAAACTACATACAAAAATTAAGTAAATTGTCTTTACCCTTACCCTAATCATAACCATAACCCCAATCCAAACCCTCCCTAACCCATCAACAAGAGCAACATCATCAACAACAACAACAATCGACAGCAACCAAAAAATTAAAATTAAACCAATTTTTTTTAAATCAAACCAAATTAAAATACCTCTTGTCAAAAATTGTTTTGAGGTGGCAAAGGTTTCGATCTTCGGAGACCAGGCGGCGATCAGCAGTCACGAAACGATGGTCTTGGCGATGATCTCTTGAGATAGAGGGGAGAGAAACACTGTGTGTGAGAGAGAGAGTGGCAGAAAGAAAGAGTGAGTAAGAGAGATCTTACCAGACGAGGAGGGACGTCGTCGGCAGAGCAGGGAGGTCGTTGGAGGAGGAGGGGCGTCGTCACTGTCAAGGATGACGAGGGGTGGTCGCCGGCGCTGCACACAAAGAGAGAGAGAGAGTTCAAGAAAGAGAGAAAGTGTGGATTATTACCAGGGGTAATCGCCGGCGAATGGTGAGGAGCGATCGTCGATTGGAGGACCGGTCGTCGACTTGGAGAAAAAATTGGAGAGCTAGGGTTTTTTAGGGGGAATTTTTTGGCTCTGAGTTGAGCCCGACCCTCTTTTAATGAATTGGTTTTTTCCGTCGATTAAAAGCCGACTAAATAAACTAAAAATAATAGTGGTCCCGTATTTAATTAATCGGACTTTATTTCGTCCGTTTTGTATATTATTCCATCGGCTATGTGCTGACGGAATAATCTCTTCGATGAAATAAAGGCTTTTTTCTTGTAGTGTGAAAATAACAAATTTTCAAAAATAGCAAATTTTTTCTGTTTTCGTCGGGTTTACTATATTCTTTTGCAATACAAAATTAAAATCGCAAAAATTTCAACCCGCGAAAAATTTCTTTTCTCCGATTTTTCAATATGTTGTATGAAATTTTCAGATACAAAAAGCATGAAATTTTCAATATTTTTTCAGTAAAACTTAAATGGTGAGAGAAAAAAGGAAGAGATTTAAAAAAAAGATCGATTAGAATTTTTCCACCATTTAAACCTAACTGATAAAAGTGTGATAAATATTGAGTAGGGGCCAATAAATTTTTTCCAATGATTCAGATATAAGAAGAGAATTAAATAGGGGCAAGATAACAATTTTCCCACCAAAGTTTAAGCTAGAAAAGAGAATATTTCAAGAAATATTCTTTCATATAGCTTTATGTATATTATATAAATAGATAGGGTTGTTAAAATAACTCAAAGCACGGATCTTGGCTCGTTAAAAGCTTTTTTTAAGCTCGTTCGACAACCAAATATGTCAAAGTTGAATAGAATTTTAAGCTCGGTGAAATAAACAAATAAACACAAATATGGCATGCTCGAGCTCGGCTCATGTTCAAGCTTAGCTCGTTTAAAGCTCATGTGGGGTCAGACGGTTTGTATCTTATTTGGTATTTACTAATGATAATAAAATAATTACTTTCTAAATTAAGATCATAACTATTAAGACGTTTATGTTAATTCGAGAGTCAGATAATAATAAATATTGAATCAAATATCATTATGCTACAGTATGAAAGAATTTTAAATGATCAATCATTTAAATATAGACCGGGTGAGATTCTAAACAAGTTGAAATCATTTGTATAGTGATGACAACTATATTTCTCACCGTTTAATTTGTCAAATATAATAGAGAATATTTATAAGATTGTTTCATACGCTATTATAACTTTTGTTGCTAGTTCTCTGTGATGAAGGTGTGAATCTCCTTCAGATGTTGCTTCCCGTTGATCTGCTGATGGCGACGATGGGCGGCTAAGATTGGATCTGGAGGCTGTCGCTCCTGAAGCGTGTGGATCTCAATGGGTTTGAGGTTGTGGTTGTCGAGCTACCTGCAAGGAAGTCCCGGGGTGGTTGTACCACCGAGGACCCTCCGACGGTCAAGTTAGAGAGGAAATCCGAGCAGAGTAACGACTTAGTAGAGTAAAAAATAGCTTACTTGAACCGTCTGAAGAAGGGATTTATATAGCGGTGGCAGCAGGAGAGGCAGGCGTGAGAATCACGCCGGCCGTTACGCTCCCGACGTCACCCTCACGTGATGAGCGGGACCTCCCATTAATGGCGAGACAGGCTCGTTAATGGGGGATCGTGGTGACGTGGAACGTGGGATGTAGCCGGCGGAGATCTCGCGCAAAGCGAGATTCACGGGATAGCGGTTACGCCTGTCAACGGTGCTGTTGTTCGATCGATGAGAGCGGGGAAGATGACCTCGGCGGGAGAGCTAGCGGAGGAGCGGGAGAGACGAGGTATCTTAGTTCTGCTCGAGCCCGGAGGCGAGCTGAGAGGGCTGAGGAGGCTCGAGCCTATGATAGCTCGGAGATGAGCTGTAGGGCCGAGGAGGCCAATTATGCTGGGGGCTCGGAGGGGAGCCAGCATTTGCTTATAGGACGGGAACAGGAGTGGTCTGGTCGGCCACTGTAGGTCCTTTCCTATGAGCCCTGGGACACGTCATCTCCCACGTGTCCTGATCTGGGAGATCACCGATATCGAGCATCATAATTAGCCCCCCACTCTCATCCCGACTAGCTGACGGGTCGGGTCGAGAGTGGTTTGCCGGGTCACCCGAGGTGAGCTTCTTTTCGAAGATATCGTCGGGCGTGTCCCTGGGCGATCGGATGTTTTTCCGGGTGATGTCAGCGGATCAGGGAAAGATCTCCGCATTAAAGAGGGTGCGCCGGATCGTGTGCCTTTTTGCTGAAGCGATATGCCACGTGTTGGGTGCCGGTTGGCTGATGTGACGTGCCGCAAGCTTCTGACGTCCGATAGGATGTTGCCAATGCGCTTGCGACAGGTGAAGTGATCGTGGCCGCCGAGTGTACTGAATCGTTTTGGCAGGAGTCGACCATCGCCGTTGGATGAGGATGCCGGCTGTATAAATCGAGGGGAGGCCTGATTCGGGGTCTCTCTCTCTTCCTACTTTCCTCACTCTGAGTCTTGTTAGCTCGGCGCTCTCCCCTTTAGGTCGGATCTCAGCATTTTCTCTTCTCGAGGATTTCTTCCCATCAGGTTAGATATCTTGTTTTGAGGAGTTTGTAGATGTCATAGGGGTAGATACTAGGGATTCTTCCCCGGGTTGGAGCCCCTTCGGGAAGTTGGGGTCAGATCCTCTTCCCGGGGTCGCGCGTCTGGGGCGATTCCTGGAACGGTGGCGGTGGACGCCCCTGGTGCGTCGTCCTCAGTAAGATATGAGGATGAGCTTGTCACCGCACAGGCTTGTTTCCATATTCCCTCCGGCTACACGCTACGATTGGCCGAGGAAGGAGAGAGGGCAGACCAGGTGAGAGGTAGAGAGATCGCCTTGTACCTAGAAGCCCTTTGGGCCGGAATGCACCTGCCTTTCTCTCCCGAGGTTGTAGCTGCATTAAATTACTTTGGGTTAGCCCCGGGCTAGCTAGTGCCGAACTCCTGGAGGATTCTCCTTGGGTTCCTGGTCCGGTTGAAGTTGCAGACGATCCCCTTTAGTCTGTCCAACCTTGCCTCCTCCCTTATTTACAAAAGTCACCCTGGAACTCGCGTGGGCGACCCGAGGTGGGTTTACCTCTCCTTTAGGAAGCAGCGGGGGAGTGTAGCCGGGTCAGGAGTTGTCGTCCTGCCTTTTTTCATCCATGATTGGAAAAAGAAGTTTTTCATCGTTGGTCCGCCAAGGGATGAGGACTGGCCCGTACCCGTCCAGTGGTCTAGGGATAGGTGCTGGCAGGGAAATCCGTCCAATGACCCCGATGCGGCGAGAGTGGCGGCGTGGGAGCCTATTCTTCGAGCTGATGTGCTGCTTTCTGAGTGGGCCCTCAGTTGGGCCAGGCTCGGCCCCGCCCAATTCATCGGTAAGTTAGGAGCTTGTATTTGTTTTTACTTTATTTGTGTCGCTGACTCCATTATATCTTATCTTGTGCAGAAACCATGGACGCGGGCCTCCTCCGAGCAGCCATGCGCAAGCCGAAGAAGGGGTCGAAGGCTGGAGGGGCCAGCTCTTCCCATCAGACGCCGGTCCCAGCTTCCCCAACAGTCGTCCCGCCCCAGCGCTCGAGTGCAGATCGAGCCCCGGGGCCCAGCCGGGTGCCGAGCAGAAAAAGGGCTCGGGGAAAGGACGCTCGAGCATCGGAGGTGGAGACGAGCTCTCCTCCGTTGTCTCTCAAGAGGTTCCCCCTGTTGGAGATAGTGCCCTCAGAGTCAATTATTAGGTCACAGGTACGTGATTGTAATGATTGAGGGAGGACCTATCCCGGTAGGACAGTCTTACTCGAGATGATAGTATGCTATCTGGTTTACCTTTATCATCGTGTACTGCTTTAGGTGACATGACACATCGCTATTACACGTTGATAGAGCCCCTAGGATTCTTGCTTGACCACCAGCAGTATGAGGGCGATCATATAAGTGGGAGCTGGGGGTCTACAAGCATATCCTTAAAAGGTCCCTAGTCGTGGGAGTTTCGAGACCGGGCATCGATACTCCATTAGTAGACTAGTGTATACAGTCGAGACCCCGACGAGGGGCGGTGGCCGGTCTCACAAGCCATTGGTGTCAGTTGGATCACCTAAGATGTATACAGGTGCTCATTGGGTTATGAGTACACCGGACAGGACTCGCCGGGAACATGCTAGTTGGTCATATACCAGACGTCAGATGGCAGTTCCCTGGTGACATGTGTGCAGGTTAGTTCATCGACCTGGGGATCGTCATTTGTCTCGTGTGAGTTCCCACTGTACTTTGATTACTACCCTACCACGGCTCAAAGGAGTCGTGCAAACAGGTTTTAGTTGGGTACAGTCCCGAGCCACATGGAGGCAATGAGCGTATCTTCAGGGGTTCGTCTCTCCCGGTATTGGGGGTGAGGTCGTGCTGTGTCTAGGAGAGCCATTACACAAAGTCCTTGGCCAAGGCAAGGAGATTTACTGGTAGGTATTCCAGTAGTATCTCAGGGTGTTCTGGGCTACACTCCGACACGACTTGTACCGCTTTTGGGGGTCTGACTTTTACCAACCCCCTAGGCCCGCCATGCGATGCTCATAGACGAACGGACCGGACTGCACGGATATTGTCACTGACAGGCTCAGTTGGGTGTCGGGGTGAGCTTCCTCATCGACGTCCCTTTTGGTCAATAGCTGGTGGCCCGTCACGTATTGGCTAATACCTCTGACGTGCTAGTGGTTAAATCCACAGCCATAGTATTGACGAGTCTTTAGAGTCCACCACACTTTCAGTTACTCAGCTTTCGGGCGAAACGCTGTAGAGGCCGTATGGAGATATGGCAGGGTCCGATCAGATACGTGCGGTATTGCACGGATCAGGATCGGACGGTTTGTACTAGTAGCCGTATAGGTTTATGGCAGGTTTCGATCAGATACGTGTGGTATTGCACGGATCAGGATCGAACGGATATTACTAGCCGGCTTTGGTTTAAGCCGGTCCTAGTTTAGTACAGTGTAGATTTTGTCTCATTGCATTTGTATCCGGTCGGAATACAGATGCGGGTGTGTATGCACAGTATCGGGGTTTTCCTGTAATTTATTACGGGACCAGTTTTCTGGAGTTGCCAGTTTGCATTCCGTTCCGGCCGGTTTTCCTTTGTTCTTTCCCGGCCGGACTTTTCCGATGGAGGGGGTAATTTGCAGTTTTGCAAATAACATTTGTGGAGGGGGTTTCTTGTAAATGTTTGATTATGATAGCTATCATTTTCTTTTCAACCATGCTTTTGCTTTATGAGATTTGATTGTGATAAAGTGAGGGTATGTGTTTAATAGTGAAAGGCATGGTTGTATGTTTCTTTGTCCCTTGATGTGGTCACCTCTTCTCATCTCCTACACTCACCTCCCTTATTGCTTCATATTCATTCCTCCTCCATTTCAAAGTTGATAAGTTTTTCATGGTTGAGTGAGAAGAAGAAAAGAGAAGGAGAGAGCTTCATCCTTGAGAGTGTTTTTCATTCTTGATCTCTTTTCATGCCAAGAAAAATGAAAGCACCATTTTTCATACCTTCATTCCTCCATCTTCAAAAGGCAACCAAAACCCCAATGAGACATAAACCCTACACATCCTACAGCAAGCCTTGGGCATGTCGAGTTGCCGGCTTCATGCGCGAGTTGCCTCGGTATAGAGGCGGGAGCCCGTAAAAGTACCCGGCTTCGTGGTGCCCTTTCCGACGAGGAGGAGACGGACGGAGATCCCGCGAGGAGATCGGAGTGGAGATGAAGACCGGAGGACTTGGATCGTCGGTATACATCTCTTCCCTTTCTTATTGTAGCGTAGACTTGTTAATGGTTACGATCCGGAGTTTAGTGCGCGGTGGTGCCGGTTTGCAAAGTCCGCAAAATTTAAGTTATTCACCGTTTCCGCATTCCGGCGTCGGATTGACGGCCGGAGCGCCGCCGTGCACTTACAGTGGTATCAGAGCCTCGCCATTAACTTAGTCTAGCTTTGTGTAATGTGTTTGCATTTCCGATCGATCAAAAAGTTCCAAAACTGCATTTTAGTTCGCATCAGTTTCTGTTGAAAATTTTTGGTCTCGAAAAATTTTTCAGGTTATAAAATATTGATGTACTGGAAAATCTAAGAGTTCTGTAAAAATTTGACGAAGTAACTCCACAGTTGGAGCGCGGAACCGCCGCGAAAAGCCCATTTGTGCGGCTCTTCCGCCGCGCACTATTCACATCACTTCACCAATTTTTTACAGAGGCCTTATGGGCTTAAAATATGTGCTTTGGAATATTAAAGTTGGGCCAATTGTTTCTGTGAGTGCTACAGTTTTCTTTGGGGCCCACTTGTTAATTGTTTGATCAATCGGAAATTTTTTTTAAACACATTTTTCACAGTATTTACATTATATCTGCGACCGTGAATGTCACTCGATCGGTAAATCCGGTCTAACTGCTATAGCCCGGTTAGACGGATTTGCGAACGTGACTTTCACGTTGATGTTCTATGTATTTGCTGTGATGTTGCGGATCGGTCGTGGGGATAGCCTGGATGCAATGCTAGTACAGTTTTTGTTGTATTATGTACATTTGTTATTGCGGGGCGAGCGTCCGACATGTGGACTGCCGTCACTGCCTGATTGTATTATTCTTTTGGGGCACGACCTGGTTGCGGTCGATGTACCCGGTGTATGTATATTTTACTTTCTGTACTAGGATTGCCCCGCGGAGGGGTGCACGGATAGCCGGGTTCTGGAGGGCAACAAGCCCGCATCTCATGGCATTGAGACGGAGGGGCTTCGCCCTAGGATTGGCGGGCTATTCGCCGCACTCGTAGGGGGTACAGGTTGACCCAGGAGGGGTGCCCAAGTTGCCGGATTCCGTGAAGTGCTGGGTGGTCCATTCACGGCGCTGAAGGGGGCTGCCTCGCTTCAGGTTTTGGCGGGTGACTTGCCGCGCCCGTAAGGGTCTAGGTTTTCATTGCACAGGCTATCCACACGACCAGGGGAACGTCGGGTTTCAGTAGTGGCTCTGTAAAACCCGGGGATCCCAGATATCTGTATTGTTTCTGTGATGCTGTTCATTCTCTGTGATGTTGCATTTTATTCACGCCTCGAGCGAAATATAATATATTGGTATATATATTAGTAGATGTTGTATATGTTTTACATCCGCGCTAGTCCAGTCCCCGCTCTGTCGTTAGTTAGCTAACCTAACGGGTAATGACGGGACCCAGTGGCGAATGCGGATGGCATATACGTACATCAGTATATTTTCGTTCTTTTTGGTGTGATCAATTGATGGGACTGCATTGATTCGGATCAATGCAAGATAAACAAACCTAATCTGATGTTGTTGGAACACTTTTTCAAAAAGCTGTTATTGCAAGGACGTTCACTTTTGTTTTGCATCGCGGTATTCATTTAGAATATCCTGCTCCTCAGTCGACGAGGCAAGGGCCGAGATCCCTTCACCGGGAGTGACCCCTTGGACAGAAGTTTGCGTCAGGGCATTAACTTCACTATAGCCGATTACTTTTGCTTTGCACCGTGGTATTCAGTTGGAATATCCTGCACCCCATTCCACGGGGAAAGAGCCGAGATCCCTTCACCGGGAGTGACCTCTTTAGCAACGGTTTTCGTCACTATATTTTTAAAAGCTATCCGTTCCTTCAACGATATCAAGTTCATTACGTTAAAGGTTTTCGCCAGAAACCATTCGTAGCCCTCCGTCGTTTCAGACGGGTAGCACGTAGTATTCATGCTATGTTTGTTGACCTTCGTCAAGGCATAGTGTATGGTAGCTGCTTGTTACCTTTCTGCTGCATAGATAGATGCGTTGGTTTGGGACAGTCGTATAGCCTTGTTGACCTTCGTCAAGGGCTTGTACGGGTGGATTCAAATTAACCTGGATAATGACGGGTAGAACTTGACATGTGACTTATGATTTGTTGACCTTCGCCAAGGTCATAAGAGCATGGGGCAGAAATCACATCGGGAGTTTCAAAAGTACTGAAACTTGCCAGATATGCGCATACCTTCTGGAGTGTGATACCGTGAGCGGATTCCGTCACGTTATCATGCGATGATAGTTGGATCCCGATTCCCACTGATGAGTTGGTTTACTCCTCGGGTGATCCCGACTAATTCTTCTTTTAGGTTTGGAGGAGAATTTGAGGAACAGTGGGAGGATTCCAGATTAGATAAATTGGTGACCATTCTGATCTAGGTTAGAGTGCACGCTGAGTGTTTCTTTTCTCTCTCTCTTGGCAGCGACCATTGACCCGACCCAAGACTTATGACTCAGTGACCAAGTTGACTGAACCTTCTTTACACCGGCTTTTGGATTGTCCGAGTTGCAGACCTCATTGCCACTCCTACTTTTACCCTTTTCTCCAGGACACCCCGTATTACTGCGAACGTCCACTTCCATTGGACAAAGCCATCGTATGGTTATATACGAACTCGAAAGAATTTATTCGAGGATGGTTTCAGGTTCTGGAGAAAACGGATAGGATTATTCAGTTGTCTTTTCCTTTTACCCTCTCTCAGGTTACGAGTACTCCTTGGTTTAGGGGTAGTACACCTATTACGCAAATTGGATTGTCTTCTTCCAAACCTTAGGCTGGTGCCGACCGGTAGGGAATGAAGAAAACCAATTAGCATAACGATGGTGTGCAGAAGGTATTAAGTTCAGACAAAGCAAGGGATTAGTAAGAGGGCAAAGTAAATTGCAACAGATATTCACGACCAAACCAAATATTTCGTTACCACTCCCACATCACCTTTGTATTTCTCCAGGACACTCCGTATCACTACGAAGATCCACAGTTTATTTGGATACTCCATCGTATGGTTATATACGAACTCGAATGGAACTTGTTCCAGTTCGGGGATGGATTCTGGTTCAGGAGAAATAGGAATAAAGTACATTCAGGTGTCTTTTATCTTCACCTTCTCTCGTGTTGCGAGTGTTCCTAGGATTGGGACAGTACACCCATTATGCTTATTGGATAGTCTTCTTCCAAACCATAGGCTGGTGCCGAACGGTAGGGAAGGAAGAAAACCATTTGGCCTAAAGGGGTGTGCAGAAGGTAAAGACTAAAGACATATGAAGGATTTGGAGAGGTGGCAGAGAACTATACGGTTACAGTCGTGAATCTGGAAGAGGCATTACTAGGAATACCAGAATACCCCATCGGAACATTTCAATGTTTCAGTTTCACTGTGTAATGTTAAAGGAAAACTGATTTCCCGATTAGATACTTACTCCAGGGTATGTATTTACCAGGTACGATTCTCACATCTGTATGGTTTTACAGATGATGAGTGGGAGTAAGTTATTGGGAATTGGGTGATTATCCTCATTATATCGGGATTCGTTGTAATCGGTGATATTTGAGGAATTCACCTGGGCTGTTTGCCGGTCGGCAAATACTTGGTTTTGAATATCCGCTGTTATGCACCAATTTCAAATTGATATATCTGTACGTCTATTTTCATAGAGTGAGATATACCTTTCTGAAATTATGTCTACGACATTTACCTATATCAGTGGATGGTTAGGTAAGGAGCATTAAACAGCGGTGTAATTCTTCTTAACCATAAGTACAGTTTTCAACCTACGACACACAGTGAATGAGTTATCAGACTCAAGGGACTTATACAGAGTATTGTATGTTGTCCAGGGTCCATCAGGACAGAGGGGTTGGTCCTCGTACTATATTCGGTTTACTTATGACTTCTCTAGTTTTTAGACAGGTGTTTCGTGGAAACACAGGGTCTAAGTTTTGAGGAGTTATAGGTAATTTGAATAGAGTAGAGAACCAGGTATAGCAAGTATCGGGATTCTTCAAAGAGATCGAAGATGTAGATACTTGTGTATGGTATTCAGTTGATAGTAATGATAAAGAGAAATTGCTTCTCTTTCAGGTTACTCATAATTGGAAGCATTCCTAAGTTGAGTAACGCTGATCGGCCTCTCTCCATTTAGTTGACATGCACTGGAGACAGCTGCATGATTTGAATCTGGTTCAATTAAATCAGTGCCTCTGTTTTCTATATTGGATATAGAACAGTTCATATCTTAACATTGTTAAGGTACGGGGAGTTGTTCGGTTTATGCTTAAAACCAGACACTGGACAACTCAAGGCACGTTTCTGTAATGGATGTTTGTGGGTTGACCCAGGCTATGACGCGGGTTGACTTTCTACCATCTGGATGAACAATAGCGATATTGTTCTAGACTCGCCACAGTTTTATTAAAAATGGATTTTTTTTAGAAAACAGTAGTGGGAGTATGGTAGAACTAGAAGTGATTCCAGAACCACAAACGATTACTGAAGATTTGATAAGGAACCTAAAGATTCAATCTGGATTGACATTCCATTGGCCACTCCGCAGATAAGGTGGGTAACTTCAGGCACCAGAGAGGTACTACGGTAGCCTCAAGGACGGTGACAGGGAAGTTCTTGTTTACCCACAATTGCCATTGCTGTTGTTCCAGGTTACGAGACCCGGCGGGAGGATGAGTATAGCGTCGTTCTAAACTAGTTTTAGAAGTGTACGTCTATAGGACTCTGCCAGAGGGTTGTCGTAGTCAGTGGGAGCAGCGGAAGCATTGGTGGACAGGCAGCTTATGTCTATTTATAGACTAAAGCAGATGTAGCGGACATAGATCATCTATTTCTGACGTGACAGTCATAGGTTTGACTTCATCAGAATAGGGGATGGATCTGTTGAGAAGGTAGTAGGGTGTAATGTCATGGTATTTGGATGACATACACAAAGTAGGAAAGGAAACTCCTATACTACGATCGGTTATACTTTGGTCGTCACACAGTTGTTTCTCCACATAGGAATTGGGTATTATATCAGACATACTGGTTACTAGATCTATGGTTTTAGATCTAGATTTGGGTGGTTTCCCAATCAGGGTACTTGACAGCATTCTAAGAGTATTTAGGATGGACGACTCCTGGCACGGTAGTGTACCTGCAGGTAATGGAGTCACCCTCTCCAAACGTGTCTTACAGACTAAAGGGGAGAGGGACGGGCATGATTGGCAGATCACTTGCTCAGGCAATTGAGTCAATCGTGAGATGTCAAGTACCACACCAGATGTTGTTCTTGCACTAGATGCAATAAGATGACATTAATCCAATCCTGGAGAAACAGTCGGAAGCAGTTTTAGAACATAAGTGAATGTTCTAGGGATATGATAACGACAGCCTCATTCAGGAAACAGTTATCATTCCAGGCTTCCAAGGTGACATGGACGGCAAGGAGGTTGTCAGAGTTATAGTTTTCCTTCTGATGAGGGGCAGTATTTTGGACAGGTGGTCCAAGGCAATACTGAGGGAGGCATGGCGCGCAGGATACTGATTAAGTTCAATTGACGATACAGTCTAAGAAGTTTGGATTTGGAGTTCATTTATGAGCTAGGTCCCATCAGACATCCAGACATATTCTGAGACAGGTATTGCTCTTTTCGGGAGATGGCTTTCTCCGCGAACTTGAGATATAGAGAGACATAGAAAGAAACAACTAAGCGGATCCACTCACTGAGGCTATTCCTCGAACGCAATAGTTCCGCAAACGAGCTTTGTGAGACTGACTAGTAGGGGAGTTGGATGTTCGGTATCACACGGGCTGTGAGTATGCGACATCGCAATAATTAGCCTTGAGTGCAAGTGGGAGATTGTTGGAGATAGTGCCCTCAGAGTCAATTATTAGGTCACAGGTACGTGATTGTAATGATTGAGGGAGGACCTATCCCGGTAGGACAGTCTTACTCGAGATGATAGTATGCTATCTGGTTTACCTTTATCATCGTGTACTGCTTTAGGTGACATGACACGTCGCTATTACACGTTGATAGAGCCCCTAGGATTCTTGCTTGACCACCAGCAGTATGAGGGCGATCATATAAGTGGGAGCTGGGGGTCTACAAGCATATCCTTAAAAGGTCCCTAGTCGTGGGAGTTTCGAGACCGGGCATCGATACTCCATTAGTAGACTAGTGTATACAGTCGAGACCCCGACGAGGGGCGGTGGCCGGTCTCACAAGCCATTGGTGTCAGTTGGATCACCTAAGATGTATACAGGTGCTCATTGGGTTATGAGTACACCGGACAGGACTCGCCGGGAACATGCTAGTTGGTCATATACCAGACGTCAGATGGCAGTTCCCTGGTGACATGTGTGCAGGTTAGTTCATCGACCTGGGGATCGTCATTTGTCTCGTGTGAGTTCCCACTGTACTTTGATTACTACCCTACCACGGCTCAAAGGAGTCGTGCAAACAGGTTTTAGTTGGGTACAGTCCCGAGCCACATGGAGGCAGTGAGCGTATCTTCAGGGGTTCGTCTCTCCCGGTATTGGGGGTGAGGTCGTGCTGTGTCTAGGAGAGCCATTACACAAAGTCCTTGGCCAAGGCAAGGAGATTTACTGGTAGGTATTCCAGTAGTATCTCAGGGTGTTCTGGGCTACACTCCGACACGACTTGTACCGCTTTTGGGGGTCTGACTTTTACCAACCCCCTAGGCCCGCCATGCGATGCTCATAGACGAACGGACCGGACTGCACGGATATTGTCACTGACAGGCTCAGTTGGGTGTCGGGGTGAGCTTCCTCATCGACGTCCCTTTTGGTCAATAGCTGGTGGCCCGTCACGTATTGGCTAATACCTCTGACGTGCTAGTGGTTAAATCCACAGCCATAGTATTGACGAGTCTTTAGAGTCCACCACACTTTCAGTTACTCAGCTTTCGGGCGAAACGCTGTAGAGGCCGTATGGAGATATGGCAGGGTCCGATCAGATACGTGCGGTATTGCACGGATCAGGATCGGACGGTTTGTACTAGTAGCCGTATAGGTTTATGGCAGGGTTCGATCAGATACGTGTGGTATTGCACGGATCAGGATCGAACGGATATTACTAGCCGGCTTTGGTTTAAGCCGGTCCTAGTTTAGTACAGTGTAGATTTTGTCTCATTGCATTTGTATCCGGTCGGAATACAGATGCGGGTGTGTATGCACAGTATCGGGGTTTTCCTGTAATTTATTACGGGACCAGTTTTCTGGAGTTGCCAGTTTGCATTCCGTTCCGGCCGGTTTTCCTTTGTTCTTTCCCGGCCGGACTTTTCCGATGGAGGGGGTAATTTGCAGTTTTGCAAATAACATTTGTGGAGGGGGTTTCTTGTAAATGTTTGATTATGATAGCTATCATTTTCTTTTCAACCATGCTTTTACTTTATGAGATTTGATTGTGATAAAGTGAGGGTATGGGTTTAATAGTGAAAGGCATGGTTGTATGTTTCTTTGTCCCTTGATGTGGTCACCTCTTCTCATCTCCTACACTCACCTCCCTTATTGCTTCATATTCATTCCTCCTCCATTTCAAAGTTGATAAGTTTTTCATGGTTGAGTGAGAAGAAGAAAAGAGAAGGAGAGAGCTTCATCCTTGAGAGTGTTTTTCATTCTTGATCTCTTTTCATCCCAAGAAAAATGAAAGCACCATTTTTCATACCTTTATTCCTCCATCTTCAAAAGGCAACCAAAACCCCAATGAGACATAAACCCTACACATCCTACAGCAAGCCTTGGGCATGTCGAGTTGCCGGCTTCATGCGCGAGTTGCCTCGGTATAGAGGCGGGAGCCCGTAAAAGTACCCGGCTTCGTGGTGCCCTTTCCGACGAGGAGGAGACGGACGGAGATCCCGCGAGGAGATCGGAGTGGAGATGAAGACCGGAGGACTTGGATCGTCGGTATACATCTCTTCCCTTTCTTATTGTAGCGTAGACTTATTAATGGTTACGATCCGGAGTTTAGTGCGCGGTGGTGCCGGTTTGCAAAGTCCGCAAAATTTAAGTTATTCACCGTTTCCGCATTCCGGCGTCGGATTGACGGCCGGGGCGCCGCCGTGCACTTACACCCCCGAGTAGTTCCGTGGACCCCGGCCTCTCCGATCTTGGTGGACAAGGGGGAGCTCCGCTTTGAGGTGCCCTCGGGGCTTTCTGTCACTGACAGCTTGCTGCACGACATGGAATGGTCGGCCGGGGGCCGAGTCCCTGGGGGGACGCTGAAGGCATAGATGGTGTCCATCGTCCAAGAGGCCGTGCAGGTTAGCGCTCATATATCGTCTCATTGCTTGGGATATTTGGTGCCCCTTTTTCTTCCTGACCCACCTCTAATTTCTTCAGGTCCTCCAGCACGTCGTTATCGTCACCCGGATGGAGGAGGAGGAGATAGCCCCGGCGATGTGAGCCGCGAGCGAGCTCTCCTCGCTGATGGAGAGCTCAAAGCGGGAGCTGGAGGCGGTGATGGCGAGGGTCGCTTCCTTCGAAGACGAGGTGGCTGCCGGGAGGTAGGAGGTGGTGGCAGCGAAGCAGGAGGCGGCGGCCGTGAAGCAGGAGGTGGCGGCCTCGAAGCAAGAGGTGGCCAGGTTCCGCGAGGCCTCCCACGCCTCTGAGGCCAAGATTCAGGGCTCCGAGGTGCTCGTCGGCACCATAAAGAAGTTAGTGAGCGCCCTCCGAAAGGAGTTGGGGGCTGCGGTAGAGGCGGCGAAGAGGGCTGACCTCAGGGCGGCGGAGGCGGTGGAGAACTTTCAGAAGTCGGAGCAGTTCTACACCATCCTAGCCTGGGCCATCACCCTCATATGGCATGAGGCTCTCGACGCCGTCAAGGCCCGGGTGCCGGAGTTTGCTGATGAAGAGCTCCGAGCAGAATATCCCCGCAGAGATGATGAGCAGGAGGATACCCCCGGGAGCGCTGCCGGGGAAGGGACTCTCGGCGAGGGCGACGCCGAGGCTCCTGTGACGGATGCATCCCCAGTCGTGGTAGACGTCGAGCTCATCGGTATCGTTCCTGGCCCTGAGGCCTGAAGCCCCTTGTCTTCATGCTTTTTTCTTCTTTTTGTTGCCTCGGGTATTTGTAGGCCTTCAGGCATTTTTGTAAGGATGGGGAGCCCATAATACCCTTTTAAAGACTCTTGGCTCTTTGAATAAAGATTTTTTTGTTTTCGCAGCAGTGTTTGTGCTTGTACTTCCTTTCGTTGGTAGAAACTTGTATTTGCACGGTGCGGCTTTTATGTTCGGCACGTTCCTCGTTTAGCGATTACTTGTCGACTTGAATCCGATCACTTGCCGAGTGTGAGAGGACCAGCGGGAAGACGGTATCTCCATAGCCCTGAAGTCGATGTGGAGATCGCTAAGACGTTGGTAGACCGGATGCCTCTTGTTGAGTTCATGCTCCTTAGTTGTTGGAGTGGCCATGAGTGGCCTATTAAGGATAGCGCTGAGCAGGGTAGTTTCTCGATGCCTCATGGCGAGGGCATTGATCTATTGTAGCTGCTCGGTTACTCTTGCCGAGGACTTTGATCGTTAGCTCTGGAGGGGTCGTGAGTGGCCTACTGAGGATGGGGCTGAGCAGGGTAGCTGCTCGGTGCCTCTTGGCGAGGGCTTTGATCCTTAGCGCGGGAGGGGCCGTGAGTGGCCTATTGAGGATGGGGCCGAGCAGGGTAGCTGCTCGGTGCCTCTTGGCGAGGGATTTGATCCTTAGCGCGGGAGGGGCCATGAGTGGCCTACTAAGGATGGTCGAGCAGGGTAGCTTCCCGGTGCCTCTTAGCGAGGGCTTTGATCCTTAGCGCGGGAGGGACTGTGAGTGTCCTACTAAAGATGGCCGAGCAGGGTAGCTGCCCGGTGCCTCTTGGCGAGGGCTTTGATCCCTGGTTTGTTGGGGTAGGGAGCCACCATCCAGGGAAAACCGAGAAAGGGCGGGCCCGGTTTCCTCTTGCGAGGGCTTTGATCCTTAAGGACGGGCCGAGTAGGGTTACTGCTTGGTGCCTCTTGGTGAGGGCTTTGACCCTTGGTTGGTAGGGAGCTACCAGCCAGGGATAACCGAACAAGGGCGGGTCCGGTTACCTCTAGGAGAACTTTGATCCCTGGTTTGTTGGGGTAGGGAGCTACCGGGCAGGGATAACCGAACAAGGGCGGGTTCGGTTGCCTCTTGTGAGGGATTTTCATCCTTAGCGCGGGAGGGGCCGTATGTGGCCTACTAAGGATGGCCGAGCAGGGTTACTGCGCGGTGCCTCTTGGCGAGGGCTTTTTGTCCTTAAGGATGGCCGAGAAGGGATGCTGCCCGGTGCCTCTTGGCGAGGGCTTTGATCCCTGGCGTTGTGGGGTAGGAAGATACCGGTCAGGGATAACCGAGCGGGGTAACTGCTCGGCTGCTTCTTGGTAAGGGCTTTGATCCCTGGCGTTCTGAGGTAGGGGAGCTACCGGCCGGGGATAGCCGAGCAGGGTAGCCGCTCGGCTGCCTCTTGGTGAGGGCTTTGATCCCTGGCGTTGTGAGGTAGGGGAGCTACCGTCCAAGGATAGCCGAGCAGGGTACCTGCTGGGCTGCCTCTTGGTGAGGGCTTAGATCCCTGGCATTGTGGGGTAGGGAAGCTACCAGCTAGGGATAGCCGAGCAGGGTAGCTGCTGGGCTGCCTCTTCGTGAGGGATTTGATCCTTGGCGCTAGAGGGGACGTGGGAGGCCTGCCAAAGATGAACCAAGCAGTGAAGATGCTTGGTTGCCTCTTGGTGAGGGCTTAGATCTCTGGCGCTGTGAGGTAGGGAAGCTACCGGCCGGGGATAGCCGAGCAGGGTAGCCGCTCTGCTGCCTCTTGGTGAGGGCTTTGATCCCTGGCGTTGTGAGGTGGGCGAGCTACCGGCCAGGGATAGCCGAGCAGGGTAGCTGTTGGGCTGCCTCTTGGTGGGCTTAGATCCCTGGCGTTGTGGGGTAGGGAAGCTACCGGCCAGGGATAGCCGAGCAGGATAGCTACTGGGCTGCCTCTTCGTTAGGGCTTTGATCCTTAGCTCTGGGGGGGCTGTGGGAGGCCTGTCAAGGATTAACCAAGCAGTGAAGCTGCTTGGTTGCCTCTTGGTGAGGGCTTAGATCCCTGGCGCTGTGGGGTAGGCGAGCTACCGGCCAGGGATAGCCGAGCAGGGTAGCTGCTGGGCTGCCTCTTCGTGAGGGCTTTGATCCCTGGCGTTGTGAGGTAGGGGAGATACCGGCCAGGAATAGCCGAGCGGGGTAGCTGCTGGGCTGCCTCTTGGTGAGGGCTTAGATCCCTGGCATTGTGGGGAAGGGAAGCTACCAGCCAGGGATAGCCGAGCAGGGTAGCTGCTGGGCTGCCTCTTCGTGAGGGCTTTGATCATTAGCGCTGGAGGGGCCGTGGGAGGCCTGCCAAGGATGAACCAAGCAGTGAAGCTTCTTGGTTGCCTCTTGGTGAGGGCTTAGATCCCTGGCGCTGTGGGGTAGGGGAGCTACCGGCCAGGGATAGCCGAGCAGGGTAGCTGCTGGGCTGCCTCTTCTTGAGGGCTTTGATCCTTGGCGCTGGAGGGGCCGTGGGAGGCCTGCCTGGGATGAACCAAACAGTGAAGATGCTTGGTTGCCTCTTGGTGAGGGCTTAGATCCCTGGCGTTGTGGGGTAAGGAAGCTACCAGCCAGGGATAGCCGAGCAGGGTTGCCGCTCGGCTGCCTCTTGGTGAGGGCTTAGATCCCAAGCGTTGTGGGGTAGGCGAGCTACCGGCCAGGGATAGCCGAGCAGGGTAGCTGCTGGGATGCCTCTTGGTGAGGGTTTTGACTTTGATAGCCAGTCGGCGCAACGGGAAGTGGTACGGTCGCTGGCGACACGTGTCGCGATTATATGGGGAACGCGAAGCGACGGAGTGTCATTTTAGTTTCACATCGATCGGCGCAACTTCTGTCGCGTAGCGGCACTGTTGTGGGTGAAAACGGGCGACCGTAGAACTCCCGGGGGCATTGGAGGCTATAAAACTGAGAAGGTAATTGTTTACTCCCTTGCTCACACCCAAAACGCAAAAATGCAGGACTTCCCTTTCACCATCGAAGATATCATAAACTTCGAGGATGCCTACCTCTACGACCCGTACTGCACAGAGGACACGGTGCAGTTGGTAATAGGCAGGATCGAGGACCACTTCGGCCGATTGCTCCCCCGGCGGTCCTCCTTCCTTCAGCTGCTAATGTACTCCATCTGGAGGGCGGCGTCGGGGCTTTACAACCCCTTATCCGAAATGCTGTTCGACGAGGCCATTGGCAAGCTAAGGTCTCTGAGGTGCTTCGGCCTGATCTCTGCGAGTCAGCTAGACCGCTCGGAAGCGCTCGTCCGTGAGTGTTACCAATTAAGGCACGATGCCGACGCTAGCGGAGGGGGATTGAACACAGAGGCTGGATGCTGCGAGGGCTCGGCTGGCGGAAATATCGTCAGAGTACCACGAGAAGTGTTCTCTGCACCCTGTTTCCCCACTATTGTAATTTTCTTTTTTTTATATGTACGGCTGAGGAGCCTATAGTACCTCTTGAACGAATAAAATTCTTTTTTTTTTGCAATGCTCTATTGATCTCTTTATTATATAAACAAAAGATCTCAAGAGAGATGCATATTGCTCTGAAAAGAAAATACATGCTAGTAGATGTTCTTATTCGTGCTGCTTGAGCCCTCCGTATGTCTGTTGGCATCTATGCCCGGCATAGGGTACCGAGCTTCGTGGGTACCGGACGTATCCTCCGCTGATACTACCATGATCTGGTCGATGGTCAGCTCGGCTAGAGGGGGACGCTACTCCTGCTCGCGGTCAGCTTGCCGCTTGTCCCTCAGGTACACTGCGAGGTGCCCTGAACGGATGAGCTCTTCAATATAGTCTCAGAGTTGTTTGCAGCTCTCCGTTGAGTGGCCCAATGACCTATGAAAGCCGCAGTAGGGGCCCCAGGTTCGCTTTGAGGCCATTCGCGGGACCGGGGGATGCTTGAAGAACCCCTCACCCTTGGCCTCCTCTAGTAGAACCGCTTGGGAGACATTGAGCAGGGTGTACTCCTGGAACTTTGGAAGATATGGCTTTTGCCGCTCAGGCCCCCTTCTCTCTTCTCTTGCCCTCTTCTTTTGGTCGGTTTGCTCTGCCCGGGGAGATTTGCATTTACCTCGGATTCGAGCAGGACTTCGCGCTCGGTGTAGGCCTTTACCTCGGCCATGGTCTTAAGTTGCGCTAATGCAAAGGAGCGCAACCAGTCCTTGTGCCTAAGACCAGACCTCAGAGCTATGATGACCGTCTCATCTCGATGCTCTGGGACCTCAAGAAGGGCGTTGTAGAAGCGAGTGACGTATGCTTTGAACGTCTCTTTATCCCCGCTCTTAATCGTGAAGAGATGGTCGACTGTGCGCTTCTGCCTCCTGTTTCCGACGAAGTGGCCGAGGAATTGTGTGGCCAGCTCGTCAAAGGTTGAGATCGAGCGCGGCTCGAGTCCTCGGAACCAGTCTCGCCCGGAGAGGATTAGAGTGGCCGGAAAGCTCGACACTGGGCGGCATCGAAGTGGTCTTGGAAGCTCATTTCCGCGGTGAATGCATCCAAGTGGTCCTTCGGGTCAGAATTGCCATCGAAGAGGGAGACCTTTAGGGGCTTGTTGCGGGAGGAGACGTGGACGGCGAGCAGCTCCTCGGTGAACGGTTTGGTGAGCAAGTCGGCGGCATACTTAGTCCCGTCGCTCGAGCGGTGTCCTTCCCGGTGCATACCCTCGATCTTCTTCTCGAGGGCGTCGAGTCGGTCGTGGTATCCCGACGACTTGGCGCATTTTGATCCTCGGCCTCTGCTGTTGGAGTCCTGCGTCTGGCCGCGGCTCCGGTTCCTCTCAATGAGGTTCCTTAGATCCCCCGGTGAGGTGGCCCTCAAGCCGCCGTAGCGAGTTCCGTCCGCGCGACCCCGTCGAGAGAGGGGGTGTCGGTCATGCCTAGTAACAGGCGAGCTGACAGGTATCTCCTCGGGAAGGACGTGCGCGTGGAGGATCTCGGGGCGAGGTGCTCTGGCGATGGACCTTGGTGTCGAACTGTAGGGCACCCAGCGGGTCTCAGAACGTATCGACCCAGGAGATCCACGGCCGTGGGAGGTAGCGAGGCGATGGTCTGCAGTGTAGACGCGGACGGAGCCTTCTCTCCCCCTGCAGGGGTCCTGGCCCCAAGGCGGAGGAGCGGTGACTTGGTGATCTTGCCCCACCGTTTGGACGCGAATCAGCGCTTCCACAACAGACGTGAGTCAGTCTATCCGGCCGGCGAGGGCGTTGATGGCATTCGGCGGTGGAGGTTCGTCCGCGCCTCCGTTGAAGGGGAGGCGGCGGCTGGTGCTTGGATCGTCATGATAATCGCTCGCCATTGGATTGAGATCGGGAGACGAACTTTTGTTTTTGGGGAATCAAGGGTTCCCACAGACGGCGCCAGCTGATGGAGGCGTGAATCTCCTTGAGATGTTGCTTCCCGTTGATGTGCTGATGGCGGCGATGGGCGGCTAAGATTGGATCTGGAGGTTGTCGCTTCTGAAGTGTGTGGATCTCAATGGGTTTGAGGTTGTGATTGCCGAGCTACCTGCAAGGAAGTCCCGGGGTGGTTGTACCACCGAGGACCCTCCGACGGTCAAGTTAGAGAGGAAATCCGAGCAAAGTAACAACTTAGTGGAGTAAAAAATGGCTTACTTGAACCGTCTGAAGAAGGGGTTTATATAGCGGTGGCAGCAGGAGAGGCAGGCGCGAGAATCACGCTGGCCGTTACGCTCCCGACGTCACGCCCGCGTGATGAGCGGGACCTCCCATTAATGGCGAGACAGGCTCGTTAATGGGGGATCGTGGCGGCGTGGAATGTGGGATATGGCCGGCGGAGATCTCGCGCATGGCGAGATTCGCGGAATGGCGTTTATGCCTGCGAGCGGTGCTGTTGGTCGATCGATGAGACCGAGGAAGATGGCCTCGGCGGGAGAGCTAGCGGAGGAGCGGGAGAGCCGAGGTATCTTGGTTCTGCTCGAGCCCGGAGGCGAGCTGAGAGGGCCGAGGAGGCTCGGGCCTTTGATAGCTCGGAGACGAGCTGTGGGGCCGAGAAGGCCAATTGTGCTGGGGGCTCGGAGGTGAGCCAGCGTTTGCTTGTAGGACGAGCACATGAGTGGTCTGGTCGGCCACTGTAGGTCCTTTCCTTTGACCCCTAGGACACGTCATCTGCCACGTGTCATGATCTGGGAGATCAGCGATATCGAGCATCATCATTCTGAACACTTGTGAACAGCCTCTTGTTTAATTGAACACTTGTGAACAGCCTAAAATTAGGCTTGTTTGATAGATTTAGTGTTGCTTTCCCTTTTTCTAGGAAGAAAATATCTAGAAAATCTCCTTTTTTAAGGCTGCTCAGAATTAGAAAAGGGCAATCCACATAAATATTGGTCGCAATAGGAAATAAAAGACAAGTAACATGCTATACAAATCATGAGGAAAGCCTCATGAAGGTGACCCAAATCATTGAACGGCCCTCATGCAACCATGCAGGACCTAAGAAATTTGGCCCGTGGAAAATGAACCACTGTTATTAAGTCTTATGCTTAAATTCTTGGCCATCCATTTGCATCTAGACTAAAAGACTAAAAATGAAAACGCAAACGTGTTGTTCAACATCATATAGAATTCTCGACCAGAAAAATCTCTGTTCAAACCCAAACTCTTTTACTTTCTTTATGCAGGCGCATGTGTGTGCATGTGTGTGTATATATATATAATTTCGGAATCCCACCAAACTCACGCTTGATGCTTTTACAAGATCCCGTCAGTATATTCTCTCTTCTCTTTAATTATAAGCCTTTGCAATTGACAAACATAACTCATTCTAATGAAAATGGCTGCATCATCATCAAGCTTTTTTCTCCATCTTCTGCCATGTACCAAAGTAAGAGGCAGGAAACAAGTTTTGTTTCATGCGAAAGCAGAGAAGGCGGCGGCTTTGTTGGTCACAGAGAAGCAGAAGAAGATTAAGATCTTGGCGCCTCATGAAAAGATAGCATCTGGCGTGGCTTCGCTGTTAGCGAGTTTTAGGAGATCACGGATTGAGTTTCTCAAACCTCTTGATGCTGAGATTATTCTTGAAAGAGTCAGTCTCCGCCGTCGACCTTGATCGTTATATTTGTATGTGTATCAGAAATATTATTATGTAAGCTAATTTATGTTTGTTGCTGATCCAGGGTATTATCAACTGCCGATTCTTTACCCTGCTTGCGATTGCGGGAACTTTAGTAGGCTCCATTCTGTGCTTTGTCGAGGTATGAGTAATTTCATAACAGCCTTTCTTTCCCCTTTTTTTTTGGGATGTGATCTAATGCAAAGTATCTTCTTGGTCGATAATAAAGTTTGAATTCGGACATGTTAATAACAAATAGAGATCACTGATATCACATTGATTCAGATGATTTCTCTTGCAGAGGACTTGAATTTCAAGCTATATAATTTTAGTATCCAGCACAGCGCATTCAATTCAATTTGATCCATAAGCAAATGTTTTTATTTTTTGTTGTCTCAGGGTTGCTTCCTTATGGTAGAGTCATACATCGGGTCATTTCATATAATGTCGCATAGATTGGACAATGGGAAATTGGTACAACTGGTTATCGAGTCTATAGGTAATGCTTGACCCTACTTTATACATTGAGACAATTCGTATAGGGATTAAATGAGCGCATGCACTTTACTGCAGGCCTGCTGACTGTGGTGTTTAGACCCAATGGGGGCGGTGGTGGTGGCCCTGCCCAACTTAAATGGGGGACAGGGCCCCTGTTTTACCCCCTTGGGTCTGCGCACCCGCTTTCATGTAGCAACGCATTTTCATTTTTCCGTGCATTGTTCCAAGTTTACAGAACTTAGAAGACTTGCATCAATTTCTTGCAGATGTGTTCCTTATAGGGACTGCTATGCTTACCTTCGGAATGCGGCTGTACTCGATGTTCATTGGGTTTAGTAGAACTACTACTAGTGGATGGCTGATTCATGGGTCCAAATCTTTTGGACTCTCTAATCTAAAGGTAATTAGCTAGTTTCTGTTTTGGTTTCTGATTGCTTTAATATATATCACCATATTTGTATGCTAGTAGAACAAGCTTTGTAGAACTAATATTTTACCGAGGATTTTACAAGGTTCCTCAACAGAAATCAAAATTGATAGATAAAATATTTCTTTTAAATATATATGAATGCAATTAATCATCGTTGTGATCTAACTTGTGGTTTGTGTATCATTTTGCAGATGCTTTCTGGTTGTCCTAGGATGAACTCGATATCATATGCAAAATCAAGATTAGGGCAAGCAGTGGTGATGCTTTTGCAAGTTGGAGCCATGGAAAAATTCAAGAATGTGCCCTTGGTAACTGGACTAGATCTTGCTTGTTTTGCCGGTGCCTTAATGTTCTCATCGGCGTCTATGTTTCTTCTATCGCGGTTACATTTTGGTTCCAAGGGAGCCACAGATGTGCAGAATTCATAAAGTACATGAAAGTACAACAGTTTCAGAGGACAGGTTTATACCAAAAATAAGATTCAATTAACCCTCATCTAAATTTGTAGAGAAGATGAGAGCTTTTAGACTTCTTGAATTGTTTGTAGGCAAATTCCAGATTTATTTAGGAGCAATATATTATTCTTTTATGTACAATCTTAGCACCAAATGTGGACACCATCAACCTGAAACGTGAATTGTCTGAGAGCACATTATGTTACTTCTATTTCAACCGAAAAAAGAGTATTGATGGTAGCTTCTGATAAAAACATTTCGTGCAGGTTTCTCATCGAACTACAACGACTGACGCAAAATTTCCACAACAGCTATTAGAAAACCCAATGGAAACAAAAAAGATTCTTGCTATATCGGCTGCAAGTAATACAATGCAGGCATGCTCGTTCATAACTGTAAATGCATAATAATTAAACACGTACAACATTACTGCAAATTATATACTTCTATTAAGCGAACGAAAGCTCTCAAAATGTCAGTAGAGGTTACATATATTGTCTCCCCCCCCCTCCCCGGCGCGCCGAATCATACAACAGATCCACTATATCTTACAAAGTGAATTCTAGCTAACAAGATACGATATGCGCTGCTATAAATCACAGGGAGAAAACAAAAAAAAAGAAACCCAAAAAAAAAGGAAATGAAGATTGCAAATTACACAACACACTACTACAAAGTATGGCTTTGGTCGCGGTTTTAACAGTGACCAAAGGCACTTTTGGTCTCGGTTAAAACCGTGACATGCCCGTCGCCTAAAACCCCGTCACGGGAAACCAGTCACGCCTTTAATCGTGACCATATCTCTTTTTCGTCACAGTTAAGACCGTGACCATATATGTGACGTTACCGAAAACAGTTCAAACAACTAAATGAAATCGTTGTGGGTCCATATATATGCTCACGGTAATAACCGTGACCATATATCTCCTATGGTCACGGTTTAAACCGTGACAAAAAAGTTAAACCATAATGTAGGTTACCTGCTATAGCAGGTAACCGTGACTATATAGACCCTATAGTCACGGTTTAAATCGTGACCATAAGAGGAAATCATAGTCACGGTTACCTGCTACTAGCAGGTAACCGTGACTATATCCTATGGTCACGGTTAAAACCGTGACAGTAGATTATTCGGTCACGGTTAAAACCGTGACCAAATATATTATCAATTTTTTTAAAAAAAAATATGCACGTCTCATGCGTACTACTTTCAATTACAATCAGCAATAGATAATAATAATATGATCAAATCTCATGCAATTATAACAATCAAGAAGTAATATGATTAGAATCAAACGCGATTATAAAAAAAATATATACATCAAACAGTATAATCAATAAACCAATAAAACAAATGTTTGCATCAACAAATTAAATGTTTGTATCAACAAATCAAATATTTGTATCAAAAAATCAATAATCTATATGGTCTGTTTCCCCCAATCAGAGCAAATCTCTGTTTGAATTTCAAAAATTCAAAAATTAAAGCAACGCTTCAACTTTCTTGCGCTGCGCGCAACACGCCACGTGTCAAAAACTGATACGTCAGCACAGCGTCCAAGGCAGCGCGCCTAATTAGAGCAAGGCTCTATTTTAAAAAAAATTAAAAAAAGAAACGCTTCAGATGATCTGCGCTCTGCGCTGCGCGACACGTGGCAGTGCAGTCGCGCTGCGCTCTGCGCTTCGCGACACGTGGCAGCGCAGTCGCTCTGCGCTTCACGACACGTGGCAGCGCAGTCGCGCTGCGCTCTGCGCTGCACGACACGTGTCCGGCGCAGGTGCGTTTGCGCCAAACAGAATTAAAATTTAGTAAGATCTTTCTGTTCTTGTTAAAACAAGAATATTGTCTTCTGTAAAACAGAAGCCCTTGATCAAAGATCCAACAGTGGGGAAAATTCCCCAAATCACTCAGAGAAGGATCTCTTTAACAAATTTAACAAATTAATAGACACAATATAAAAGCCCCTAGACCCCAATTCAAATAGGTGAACATTGAGAACCTCAAGAACTTCAAAAACAAAACAGAGAGAACTTTGAAGGATTGTTAGAAGAATTCAAGAACAAAAAAGGTAAAAACCTTTAAGGAAGAAGAACTTCTTCTGAATAGATCATTGATCTAAGAACAAGATCAATGATCTTCAACAAAAACTAAATAATAACAGTACCTTGCACGTTTTTATGATCCATTGGTTCTGGAATCTTAAAGATTCTTTTCTTGAATCCAAAATTGGATCAAGTTATTGAAACAGTGTCTTGCACTTGCAAATCTGCACTGTTGCGCTCCTGGGTTGGCGCAAACCACCAGAGAGCGTCACGTGTCAGCTCCAGAACCACTTGCGTTATGCGCTTTTAAGATAGAGCATCGGCGCGACTCACCAGAGCGCGCCACGTGTCTGCAGCGCAACAGCGCAGCGCACTGCGCTGTTGCGCTTACGCTCACCAGAGCGTGACACGTGTCACCACCACAAGCGCTTGCGCTCAATAATTGGCGCAAAGCGCCTGACAAGCTACTGTCAAGTAATTAATGCACTGCATTATTTACAGAAGGGCCAAGCCCAATTTAAAAAAAGGCCTAACAGGCCAAATTAAATGCAATGCATTATTTTAAAGAAGGGCAGAGCCCAAACAGATGCTCTGCATCATATATAAAGGGACAGAGCCCAAATCAAAAAGTCCTAGCAGGCCATAATGAAATGCAGTGTATTATTAAACAGGGGCAAAGCCCTAGCACATGCCTAATATGCCAAAGATAAAAACGTTGAATATTCACAACTGGACTTAGCCCAATCATGGCCGTAAGTCCTCAAATTAAATTGATTGAGCACGGCTGCTCCCTTAAATCAATTTACATCCGGTTTAAGGGTACATCTCCGAACTCCTCTGATATTTGTCGTTGTAATCCTTCAACGACGTCAGAGAGGTGACAGGTCCCGACAACCACACATTGACATGGACTAACGCGTTCTTAAACTCACGGACTAACGCGTCCTTAAACTCACGGAATAACGCGTCCTTAAACTCTCGGACTAAGGCGTCCTTTAACTTACGGATTAACGCGTCCTTAAACTCACGGACCACCATGTCCTTAAACTGGCAATGGACTACCATGTCCCTAAACTGGCAATGGACCACTATGTCCCTAAACTGGTACATGGACCCGAACTTTGGTTCAAGGGTACATCTCCGAACTCCTCTGACACCTATCGTTGTAATCCTTCAACGACGTCAGAGAGGTGACGGGTCCCGATGGCCATGCATACAATGGACCACTGTGTCCTTAAACTGGAATAATAGAGCCTCCAAATACTCTTTTGTCGGATCCAAACGATCCCGTTAAGTTGATCTTAGTCTCAAATCAGACTAACGTATCCTTAACAAACGTTTAAGTTGATCTTATTCTCAATATGGCTAACGTATCCTTAAACTAAAACACCAAACCCAAATCTAAGTAAATACGGATTTGGACTAATCCACGTCCTACGGGCGACGATATAACTTATTCTCCATATACAATCCACGGGCATCCACAAACAAAACAAACACACACGACACGAAGTGAAATTCTGGAGAAGGAGAAAGTGGCTACCACGATACGATAGCGTAATTAACTGCTGGGGCTTGCGCCTGCAGGGAAAAACGTCCCCACAATCAAAACCCCCTCAAACGAGGGGGAATCTGACGAAGTCTGCTACATCGGCCGCATCCGTCTAAACCTCCGATACACGGTGCCATAAATCAACTTGGAATCTTCGGAGAGGTAGACGGATAAAACCATATAGCATCTGCCCCAAATCTTAGGCAAGATGTCCTCACATCGTCGCCGCCGTTCGGAGAGGAACGGATTCTGGCACGCCCGGTGGGACATTTTCCTCTTTCCACTCCACACTTTGTGTGTCGTATTCGCGAATGAATCGCGGTTTGCTGTGGTTGCCTGTGGATTCGAGGTACTAAGATTTGGTGTCTTGCTCCGTGCAGAAAACAGAAGATCAATGGCTTCAAACTGCACTACCTGCAACTGCAACTCCCGCTCCGTCCCTGCTAGAGGAGTGACTTATGGGCTCCGAGCGGCCTCCCTTTTCAAGCTACTAGTGGAGAAGGTAACTCAAGCAACCACTGGACTATTCTTCGGGACCATGTTCCTACCGATGAGCTTGAATGCCCCAATGACGTTGCAGGAAGCCCCAAAGAAGTCAGTCTTTGATCGACTTACCTTTGCCGCGGTCCCTCTCAACGGGTCGCCCAACTCCACTGCCTCAGTTTTTAACAGGCTAGGTCAGAGCTCCAACGGGCCCATGAAAAAGCCAGCAATACTAGAAGATGTTATCCCGAAGCGGATAGTTATCCCTACTCCAGTTTCAGGCGAGATCACCAAGGTTGCTTCCCCTGCTCGGAAGTCTGCTTTTGATAGGTCGGCCGTCCCCATTCAACGGACGTCGGTCTTTAAAAGGCTGATACCAGTAGATTCTGACCAACACAGGGGGCATGAGGAGGTCACCCCCGCGGCTCAATCAATTCCACCCGCACGACGCGCTCGACGTCGCCACTGGCATCGAGTAAGGAAGGCTGGGGGCAACTCCCTATCTGGATTTACGCCACCAGCTCCGATGGTGGGGATCGAGGCTGCTGTTCCAACCGGGAACAGCTTTGAATTGCTGAACACGGTGCGCAGAAACTCTCCTACTGCGGTGTTGAAACGAACTCCTTCATCTGTGAAGAATACTCCGGAGAAGAAGCTAGAGCAGCCCCCTCAACGGATGTCCTCTAAAATTTACAAATTCTGGCGACAGGTCCAGGAGTCAGTGATTGATGAAAACTATCTCTGCCGACAAGAAAAGATGAAGGTGCGGCAGGAGAAGAATTACTCCGCCAATCCACAAAAAGTAACAGCTACTTGGGTGCCCACTACAACGGCCCCCTCATCTCCAATCCCTCAAAGGAAAAGGAGGCCGCAAAGAGCCCCTGTGAACATGGCGAAGCGTAAAAGCGCTGAACACTAACGTCCTAGGTCTGGGGGCATGGTGGTGCACACTGTTTATATGGCTTCCGGAAAAGAGGAAAGCCGCGCTTCGACGGGTCACCGACTGCTCACCCGATCCGTGAAAAAAGCCCAGGAGCAGCAACAGAAGCTTCAGGAAATGATGACTGTGATGGCTGCACTTATCGAACCAAAAAAAAGTTCGGAAGTATCATCAGAGCAGCGTCATGAACAAGAAACTGACGCTGACTATCTACGCAGAGACCTCGAAAAGAAGGACAAAGAGGCAGCAGAACAAGCTGCTAACATAAAACAAATGGCACTTCTCTTCCAAGATATAGTAGGGATGATGTTACATCCGGACCCTCCAGCTGAAGACCCTCCGATCATTGTTGGAGACGACAGAGGGCAGACATTTAATCCTCCTCCGGCTCTTTCAGCGGCCAAGGAAGAAACCATTTTCAAGGCCGCACTGGATGACTATATAGCTCAGCAAATACGAGCTCATCAGGCGAATGAAGCGGCTGGGCAAATTGTTAGAACCGTACGACCCTATCCAAGCCGGTATGACCAAATCAGTTACCCGCCAGGATATACGATCCCTAAGTTCCACGTATATAAAGGGACAGGGAATCCGCATCAGCATGTCGCTCAATTCAGGGCCTTATGCGGCAATACTGGAGGCGATGACAAATTGTTTCTTCGCCAATTCGTCGGCAGCTTAGCAGAAACAACCTTTGAATGGTATTCGGAGCTACCCAACGACTCTGTCAAAACATTTGCGGAGATGGAGCTACTATTTACACAAAGATTCATGAGTGCTAGTGAACGCACCCCGATAATAGCACTGATAAATGCCAGGATAAGGCCCGGCGAAACATGGGTCCAATACGCAACATGATGGCGGAACCTATGGTCAAAATGCGAACAACGCATAGATGAGGCACCTGCGGTAGGCATGTTCGTGGGCACTCTTGATCCGCAAGCGACCATCTCGCAATTCATGACGTTCTTCAGGCCGACCACCTTCCAGGCCTTGATCGACAAATTAGCCCAAATGGACCAGATGGGCTATGGACCGTCCCTTCCAAAACCAGACTCTTGAAATGAGAAAGGAAAAGGGAAAGTGACTGTCATTACTAATACTCAACAACAGCCGAGCAACTCAAAGCCGGTCGTTCGCCAAAATAACGCGCATCCACGCCCATCCCTCGAGGAGAGACTATGACGTCCTTACTCGTTTCCTCAAAATAAAATGAGAAGACTGTTCGAGCTGGCAGTGCGCAACAAACTCATC
The DNA here is from genome assembly GCA_030015575.1 of Agapanthus africanus. Classification (NCBI taxonomy): domain Eukaryota; kingdom Viridiplantae; phylum Streptophyta; class Magnoliopsida; order Asparagales; family Amaryllidaceae; genus Agapanthus; species Agapanthus africanus. Next base: position 129,643,716 of record CM057337.1, on the reverse strand, counting down.
AATCTGCCGAGTCCAAAACGTCTGTCACAGACAGGCGATCTCGATCATCCCAATTATTGCCCTTACCACAAAACGGTAAGTCACCCGATCGAGGATTGTTTCGCCTTTAAGAGATGGATCGAGGATCAGTAACTACAAGGCAAGTTTGCGTTGTGAAAACTGGAAGATAAACCCACCACAGCCGCACACTCCAAAGAAGACGGACACGATGGGGGCAGCTTGTTCTTTTTTAGAGGACGAAAACGATGGAGAAGACTCATCAGACGAATCTGAAGACTACGTAGCAACTTTTCATGTGATCTCTCACTCATTGGCGGATGATAAAGAGGCTCCTTGCGCCGAGAAACCGAGGGCGAACCCTGAACCAGAAACTCTGCGGCCGTCAGACGAGTTGATCGATGCCTTCCTGAATGAGATTCGTCTGAAAGTTAAAGCCAATCAAGAGCGTGAGATGGCCATACTGGAAGGAGCCAAACACCGACTACTAGACCAAAGAGTCGAGGCACTTCCGTCAAATCAAAAGTCATCCGCTGCGGATAAAAATAAATTCAAGACGAGGAAAAGGTTCTCCAAAGCCCTATCAGTGGGAATGAAGCTACCGCCCTCTGAAGAAAATACTCTTGGTGGAGTAGAGATGTATCCTAACTTCTGCTTATATCATCAGAAGATCATACATCCTACCGAAGACTGCGACTCCTTTAAGTGTTGGTGGCAAGAATATGTAGCTCAAAAGAAACACTTCAACAGGACAAAGTGTGAAGCTCGTAGACATCAGAAAAATATGATAGATGAGCGCAAAAGAGTCGCCGACGACTGTCATATAGCCGCCTCCAAGGGATCGCAAATTATCACCTTTGGAAGCGACTCTGACGAAGAAACTGCCCTCAACCCTCTCCTCAAAGAATCCATTTCAAAGATGAAAGAATTGAGAAGTTGCGAGAACGTTCAGCCGTGTAATCGCACGCTGCTCGAAAAAAATCTCGGCCCCGCAAACAAGGGATCGAGCAAAAAGGATAAAGGGAAGGGAAAAACATCCCTCGTAGCCAATACTCAACAGCAATCGAGTGGTCCTAGACCGGTTGTTTACCGAAGCAACAAGCAGCAGCCCCTCCAGGAAAAGTTGAAACGTCCTTACTCGTTTCTGCAAGATAAAACAAGGGGACTGTTCGAGCTGGCAGTGCGCGACAAACTCATCAATCTGCCGAGTCCAAAACATCCGTTGCGGCCAGGCGATGTTAATAATCCTAATTATTGCCCTTACCACCAAACGGTAGGTCACCTGATCAAGGATTGCTACGTCTTCAAAAACTGGGTTGAAGATCAATACCAACAAGGCAAGTTCGTCATCTCCGAAAACTGGAAGGTGAGCCCGCCACAACCGCACGCTCCGAGAAAGATGGATACGCCGGGGGCATCATGTTCAGTCATAGAGAAGGCCCCATAGACCGAAAAGTCAGTAAACTAGAGATTCATCTCAAATACGGCGACGGCGGACCGAAACGTCCTTAAACTAATGATGGACCGTAATGTCCTAAAACGTGCAAACGACCGAAATGTCTTTAAACTACTACCGCAGCATCCTTAGACGGACGAGATAAAAAAAAAGAATAAAGAATCAAAATGAAAATGAAAAATAGAAAAACGGTATGTCCATAAGCAAAACGGGCACGGATGAAAACCCGAAAGGGCTCCGTGAGTAAAAACAGCAGGGCTACCGGCGAGTCTTGTGAAAACCCGAAAGGGCGCAACCTCGTTAGAAAAAAGAATAAAAAGAAAAAAAAGGTACGTAGATAAGCAAAATGGGCACGGATGAAAACCCGAAAGGGCTCCGTGGGTAAAAAACAGCAGGGCTACCGGCGTGTGTTTGTGAAAACCCGAAAGGGCGTAACCTCGTGAAAGGACACTTACAGGGTCCTCTCGACCTTGTAAGGAGAAATCACCCATGTGAGATCCTTACGATTCACAAGAGAGCAACACACTTAGGGGTCCTCACGATTCCTAAGGAGAAAATACACTTGCGATATCCTCACGACTCGTAAGGAGAACTCTCTTATGGGACCCTCACGGCTCATAAGATTTGAAAGTCTTAAGTTACAGAGACCCAAACCTGTGCTTAAGCAACCCCCACAACCTTTGATATTGCCTTACAAGTGGCTCAACACTGACCCTTGTATACAATCCACGGGCGCGAATAAACATTTCCATAACCAAGTCCCATCTGTGACTAGGGATATGTTCGTACAGTGAACAACCTTTGTAAGCCCTCTCGACTTATAAGGAGAAAACCCTTTTGTAAGATCCTTACGACTTACGGGGGAACATACACTTAGGAATCCTCACGATTCCTCAGGAGAAAACACACCTACAAGATCCTCACGACTCGTAGGGAGAAATACCTTTGTGAGACCCTTACGGCTCATGAAGTCAAAAGCCTTAGTCGACGGGACCTTAACCCTGTTCGCTAAGCCACCTTTGTTCGATATCGATAGTGGCAAATGATGATTCACTCCTGGCAATATTCTAGTTGTAGCGATGCTGATGCTAAGATTGGCGTCAAATTCCAAGTTCCACACTCGCGATAAAAAAAATCAGCGAGCCATACATGCATACGAAATAGCCGAAATGATGGGGCAACTTGCAATAAAAAATAGCAAGTAAAAATAAAATAAATAGCCGAAATGATTAGGCAACTCGCAATAAAAAGCAGCGAGTGAAAATAAACTAAATAGCCAAAATGATTGGGCCCGTGAAAAATAGCCGAAATGATTGGGCAATCGCGACCTTCGCGACATAAAAGCTGAAATGATAGAGCATCGCGGAAATAAAATAATAATATGAAAAAATGAATGAAACTTCTTCCCTACAGGTGAGATCACATCGATTCCTGTATACAATCCAGGGGTACAAACAAAGAGGGAACCATACCTTCCTCATAGGCTCCATCAGAAAGCAGAGCCAAATCTCGACGGTTCATAGATAACCTAAAGACAATCTCGACATTTGTCGCAATATTGCAGACACAATGTCAACAAATGGAGCAAAAGGAAGATCCCTAGCTTCAGGGTCTTGATGTCAACAACCGACCTCAGAGTCGCAATGAAATGGAGCCACGACATAGTCCCTAGTTCCAAATCTTAACGGCAATATCTACGGCCTAAGAATCAACAAAGGCGTTCCTTCGCAGTCCATCAAGATGCAGATACAACGCCAACAAAAGACCTTGCGGTCGAAACAAAGCGAAGCGACGGCAAAATCCAAGCTTCATTTCAACAATCGTCCCGATACAGCTGACGAGATGTTAACAAAGGCGTTCCTTCGCAGTCCATCAAGATGCAGATACAACGCCAACAAAAGACCTCGCAGTCGAAACAAAGCGAAGCGACGGCAAAATCCCAGCTTCATCTCAACAATCATCTCGATACAGCAGACGAGATGTTAACAACGGCGTTCCTTCACAGTCCATCAAGATGCAGATACAACGCCGACGAAAGACCCCATGGTCAAACAAGCGGAGTAACGGCAAAATCCCAGCTCTACCTCGGCATTCGTCTAGATACAGCAGCGAGATGTCACGACAGCGTTTTTCCCCCAACAGGGTTTGGACGTAACAAAGCAAATGAAGGGAAGGCCAAATTCCTAGCTTCAAGATCTTAACGGCGAGTCATATAAAGACTGAAAGACAACTGGAGATCGTCTCACACTAGTATGGAATGGTCACCACTTCGACTTTCGTCTCGACACGGTAGACGCAACATCATCAAACAAATGGAGCCAAGACAAAATCCCTAGTTCCAAACCTCGACGGTTCACCAGCAACCTAGAGACAACCACGACGTTCGTCTCGATACAACAGATGAGATGTCACCCCAGCGTTCTTCCTCCAGCAGGGTTCAGACGCGATAATCAAACAAACGGAGCCACGGCAAAATCCCTAGTTCCCACCGCGACATTCGTCTTGATACAGCAGACGCGATGCCAGCAAACGAAGCAAAGACCAAATTCCTAGCTTCAGGGTCTTGACGGCAACTCACATAAAACCTGAAAGACTATCGGAGATCATCCCATACCAGCTCGGAGTGGTTATGACTCATCGGGGCTCTCCAAATGAGCCTCACCTCAAGTAAAAAGCGGCATGGCAAAATTCTTAACGCTTGCTCTTCTGACGGTCAAACTTCCAAGGAGGATTGCTTGAAGACGTCTTGTCCAGCCCCCGAAGGGATCAGAGACACGGTAGTCGCAGGGCTACTCGAACAGCACGATTGCCTATCGAGGAATATATCAGCTGATGCGACGGTACGACGGCCAAAACCCTAAGTACCGCAGACCCTAACGAACTTCTGTCGTAAAGAGCAGAGGTTAACTGTGACATTAGGATATTCTTGCGAGAAATGCTCGATTCGTCTCGACTTGTGAAGAAATTGATGTCTTTACGAGAACTTCTCGATGCGGCTCGACTCGTAAGATAAAGACTTAGGCAGTAAGGATTAAAAAACTTGTTCCCTAAGTACTGGGATCCTGCAAGTCAGCCCAAAATGGTCTTTTGCATACTATCCACGGGTCTCACTCTCCAAACTCGAATCTCGACAAGGAGGGAAACAACCGCTTACGGGTCCTCTCGACTCGTAAGAGGGAAAATTCTCTTATAGGATCTTTACGACTTATAAGAGAAAACACACTTAGGAATCCTCACGATTCCTAAGGAAAAAATACACCTACGAGATCCTTTCAATCCGTAGGGAGAAAAATCTCAATGAGACCCTCACGGCTCATAGAGTTGAAAAGTCTTAGACGGCAGATATGAACCTGCGGCCTAAGCCATCGCTATTTATTGAAAAAAAAACTAAGATGGTTACTCTATTATCTGTCAACCGTTTTTATTAAGAAAGCATGCTGATAATAAGAGAAAGGGAGAAAGCAAAAGAGCATACAAGACATTGCATAGAAAAAATGTGTATCTTTATTTATTAATTCAATCAAGTACAAGGTGAATCGTGCAAAAGAATAAAGAATGGATAGATCTTATTTGAAAAAGAAAATTTTTACAAGTATATTGATACAAAGGCAGCTACTAGGAAGGAAGCATCTTAAATAGCCCTATCAGTTGTTCGCGCACTTCCTTCAATGCCTTTTCCTGATCGGCCACCACCGCCAGTTCTGCCTCCACTTGAGCCCGTTGCTGCAAGAGGGATGCAAGCTGCTCCCCAACGGCCTGCTGAGCTGCTTTGCGGCCTTGGGCATTACGCTCGGCAGCGTCGAGTTTCTGCTTCAAGTTCAGCCCATTTGAGATGCATTCCAGGAGACCCTCGAAGATAGCCTTCACCTGGGCAGCGTTCGCCTCAACTTCAGCACGTAGACGAGCAGTCTCGCTTGAAGACTCTTGACATTCCCTCAGCCTTAAAGCCGCTTCTTGTTCTAAGTGGTGGATGTAAGAAGTGCTTTGCTCAATCCACGCTTCTCTTTGATGGCTTGCGGCTAAGGTCTCAGGAGCAGGGCGTATAAACTCCAGTTGATGCAGGCGAGCCTCGATCTCCCTGCAGTGATTAACCCAAGACGCGACGATGCCCTCGTTATGAAAGTTTACGAGTATCACCAGCATTGGGTTAACCGCCGTAGCAAAATATGCGGTAGACGCAGGAGTCTCAACGTCGAGTTCCTCAATGGAGTCGCTCACCATGCACAGACTATTCGCGGCGCCTTTCGAGGACGGACGTCTCAGGAAAGGGCCTGCCGGCATTGTGACACGAGACTCGAAAGGCGCCGAGATCGGAACGACAGCTGGAAAAACAAAATACGATTAGATAACAGTTCAAGAAATACAAAAAAAAAGAGTCATCAATGCAATAGTTTACTATACCAGCTGCAGCAGGTGGCAAGGCCGGAAGGGCCGGTGGCGCGGCCGATCTTTTATCCCCTCCTTCGATTTGTAGCACTGCAATCAGGATGAGGGAAAGTTAGAAATAATTTCATTACTGAAAAAGAAAGATATCAGTTGGAAAATATACTCACCAGAGCCACTAGAAGAAGAAGCGAGTTCAGATGGGAAGGAGAAGTGTGGGTGCAATACTTGATAGAGATGATCAAAAAGCACTCCTGAAAAGACACAACAGTACGACTTTAGTACATAAATCATGCGGCTGAAAGATAAAACTAATAAGTTGCAAATCTATACCTTCCAACATCTTTGATGGTACAAGGGAAGGCTGAGAGGTGACCACTGCCAAGACAGTAGTTGACGGCGCTCCCTCGAGCAATGGAGCATCGGCACTGACCGCACCTGCGTTAAAAACAAGGATAAACTTGTCAGAAAGGATTGCAAGATAAAAAAAGGGACTATAACTCGAAATTTACCCGATGAGCCACCAGCCGAAATGGAGACGTCTCCTTCCTCCATTGATACGAGTCCACCTCCCGTGGCCTCATCACCAGACTCTATGGGGGCCATCGTCGCGCTCGCGAGGCCAGAAGACGGCGGAGGACCGTAAGCGGGGAGAGCAATGATCGGAGCATTGCCAGACTCTAGAGAAAGAGCGGCCGGCTCGTCCTCAGGAGTCATGCCCGCCTCACCCGCTACTCCCTCGGTAGTCGCCATTGTCTCATCCGCCGTCACCATGGGGTCATCGGCCTCAGGCGCCTCGTCCGCCGCTGCCCCAGTCTCAGTTATAGCGGTCATCTCATTTGCCGCCACCTCAGGCTCGGCATCAACGACCTTTTCTGGTGCAGCTCCCTCAGCCCCCAGCTCAGGCTCAGCAACCCTGGTGTCGTTGCCCACCGTCGGCTCGGGTTCGGCCGGTGCCTCTTTCTCTGTCTCCTTGGGTTCGACGGTCTCCGCCTCCCCCTCGGTTGGACTTGGTCCTGCAGGACAAGATATATAATAACTGACAAGTTTACAATTCTTACAAACAAATCTCGAAAGATACATTACCCGAAGTGGATTTATCGTTAGCACTCCGAACTGCACGCGCCACCTGTCTGCGAGCAGTGGACAAGGTGACCGGAGGCTCTTCTGAAGGGGAATCAGCACAAGGGACGGTGCTTGGGCCCGCTCCCACGGCCAAAGCAGCCCTGCGTGCCTTCGCCTCGCGCCTTAGCTGCTTTCTCTCCTCTCGAGCCGTCAAGACGGAGCTCTCCAAGGCTTCCCTCATTGAGACGTCCTCGTCCGTGAACAGGGATGCCTCCAAATCCTTCAAGGCATCCCTCGTTAACTTGTCAAGTCGAGGCTCTCACGGCAGCTCTGAAGAGACTGGGACTTCAGTTTCAGGCCCGGGGAGAGTCCCCGCATCAGCTGGCGCAGCTCCTGTAAGGAAACAAAGGAAGAAGTTTAGGTTGGCCATCAGAAAAGAGGATAAAAACTTAATAAGGCGGGACGTACCAACGCCAATTAAAGCGCGCTTAGTTTCTTCCTCCTGGAAGGTTTTCAAAGAAGCAGCGATGGCTTCTTCGGTAGTGACACCTGTTAAAAAGGGGGAAAGCATTAGTCGAAGATAATGATAAAAATGCTATAAAATGACGAAGAATACAGCTAATGATTACGTGCTCGAGCGAGTTTATCCAACCACGCTTCGAGCCTCGCGGATCGCTCAGAAGCCGCAATAGCGGCTGCCAGATCAGTGTCTGTGGGGTCTACCGAGAAGCCCTTATTGCTGCCATACTCGCTTATTCCTTCGGTAAGAGGAGCCTCAGGCTCCAAACCGAGGATCGCGTCGAGAGAAAGGAGCGACTTCTTCTTCCTCTTATGCCCACCATCCCTGGATGCACCCGAGATCGACTTGCGCTTTGCAGGCACCCTAGGGCGGCGGGTCCCGATATCTGCGCCCACACCAGACTCCGGCGAAACCACATCTACCGTCTCCACTGGAGCACGAGGCGCTAGTGGTGCATCCGCAGTACCACGGAGTGGCAGTCCGCGCGGGGGACTCAACACGCGCGGTGGCGCGATTCCGGCATCTTTTAGCGGAGGAATGACCGGGGGTCCATGGCTTCAAGGGAGCCTTACGGTTGCCGCCGGGAGGTGCACCCTTGCGGTCAACCAGCATGCGCTTCTCCATAAGGATAACTGGACCCATTGCATGTGCGTACCAAGCCACGTACGCATTGAGCACCTTGGGGACGCAGCTCGGCTCGCTGATGAAGAAATAAGAGCCCGTGTTAAGCCGCATGAAATGGTGCATCGCACTCCTTATCCCCTCTCGGCTGGCCACGGGCTTTTCCAAGAAAGCTTCCATCGGAATCCCCTGGTGATAGCTCGATTGCTGAGCGAACCGGTGTGGGTTATACCTCATGAAGAGTGCCGTCTCATTCTGCCTAAACACCAGGTAGCCCGGCCGAATAGAATAGAGGTAGAGGATTTCCCGAGCTTTCAGTATGGAGGCCCCGTCCTTGAAGTCATCGCGTAGCGGCACCACTGACTTGGTAGTTTCTGATCCTATGGTTATGGCTTTATCCAGAAAAGAAACCTTCGCTCCGACCAGGTGTGGACGGAGGAGCAACCCCCTAGCCTCCCGCGCAGAAGCAACCACGATCGAAGCCCCGACCAACCGCATGACTCTTGGGAGCTTGCACTTCTCAAAAAACGGAGGGATCTTGTGGGCGCCGAACACCCCGTGCACATGCAGTTCCATCCAAGAGGTGAAGTAGTGCATCTAGAAGTTAGCAGGCTGCACCCCAGGCTCATTAGCGTCCGCCGCTACGCTAAGTCCATTATAAAGGTGAGCCAGCCCGGCGATTCCTACTGTCAAATGTAGACCAGCCACCATCCGATGCGCTGGGTGGAAAACAGACGGCCGCATGTGGCGCGGGTGCATGGGGAGCGCAAAGCTGCACAACCACAATCCTAGGAACCCTACAAAAAAGGTCTCCTCATCCTTGCCCGGGATGGCGATTTCTGACAAGGGCATGACGGCGGCGCCGGGAAGATAAAACTCCTTGCGATCATCCTCCGATGTGGGTCGGCGGTCCAAGCCGAAACCAAAAGGATCATCAAGCTGGGCGAACTTCTCACTCCGCTCCGATAGGAACTCCGGTCGAATGAAGCGGGCGATAAAATCTACGAAACTGACTCCCCGGGTACCCGATTCCAGATAGAGCCCTTCATAGATCCCCAGCACCTTCACCAAGCTCGGAAACTGGTGCTGAATAGCGTTCTCCGGCGTCAGATCAAACACCAATGGCTTGGTGGCAAAGACGTATTCATCAGGAGGGAGCAGCTCCTTGTAATGCTCCCCCATCATCGGCAGACCCGAGATTTCAGCAAACTCCTCTAAGGAGATAGAAACTTTCCTGTCCGTCGTCAGGAAGGTGTAGGTAGGGATATTCCATTGTTCAATAAAATCCTTAACCCACCACGTTGGAGGAGAGGGATACTCAAACAGCGAGACATAGATAGCCGAATACAAACCAATCTTCATCAGATGAGTCATCTTCGCTGATAAGATGTACCGGGCCCACTGTAAATATCCGGCGGGCGGGCGCGGGATCAATCCAATGTTATAGGCCTGTCCCCAAGGGCGTGCTTCACCCTGACAATTTCGCCTCCCTAAAATGTCTATTGCCGGCGGCGGCTGCACAGGAATAGCCCAATCGCGGGTTGGAGGAGGTCATCCGAATTCCAATTTTTAACCTCCACGGCATACTTCACCGGAGGTTCATCCGTGTAAGGGAGCGAAGATATGGGCTCAGACGGCGTGGCGAAACCGAAGCTTCGGCGACCCTGGATGATCTCATTATACTACCTACACTACAGGTGGAGGCTCTTATGCTCGGGGTCATGATCCTTGATGAGAGCGAGCACTACTCGGTCAACCGGTGCCTGGGGAAATCCTCCCTCCGAGCGAACAAACGGGAAAGACAAATCAGTAGACATGTTCACTGCAAGGGGAAAAAAATCAACCGTCAGTATCATAATTCCAACGCCTGGCATTTTAAAATTTATACCACACTGCAGTGCAGTGGGTAGGGGACCAAATGGGGACCCACAAAATCTGGATGACAGTGCATCAGTTAATAAGACAGCCCCATCATTTGATGAGACTGTCAATTAATGAAGAGACCCTAAGAGAATATCCTCATTAATGGGAAATCCCTAGAGACAAGGAGAAAATCTCCTCTTTCAGAGCAAAGCTCTGTCACAGAGTGACATTTATCAGACTCTGGTCTCAAGGGAATAAAATTTCCTTAAAAAGAGCTTAGCTCTGTAATAATGATGGGGATATCCATCAAAAGAAAATTTTAACTCCTAAAGATTAAAAATTTGGGGTCTTAAAAAATCCATGAAGACTTATAAAAAAGTTCTCAATTTTTGGATCAAAAAAGATTTACATTTGATCTGTGAGCAAAGCTCTGTTCATGGGTTAAAACCCATGAAACAAGATCTCTGTAGATCTATAGACTTTTGAGAGCAGGGCTCTGTTGATAAAACCCCAGAAAGGTTTTCTTTATATCAAAGATCTATAAGAGCAAGGCTCTGTTAATTAAATTTAACTTAATTTAATTTAATTTTACCTAAAATGATTCTAAGTTCTGAACTCTGAAGTTCTTGGGAAGAAACAAGAGCAAGGCTCTAAAATTCTTAAGCAAGAGCAAGGCTCTGAAAATCAAGTTCTTGAAAAACGGTAAAAATTTTCTAAGGACCAAGGGTCCTATTTATAGCCGCCTGCGCCTTTTCACCTCACCGGTTGATCCAATGGCTAGGATCTTGCCACCGCTGCACTCACGTGCGCGCCACGTAAGCGCAACGGTGGGGGGCATATGTTTCCCCCAATCAGAGCAAACCTCTGTTTGAATTTCAAAAATTCAAAAATTGAAGCAACGCTTCAACTTCCTTGCGCTGCGCGCAACGCGCCATGTGTCAAAAGCTGATACGTCAGCGCAGCGCGCCCAATCAGAGCAAGGCTCTATTTAAAACAAAATTAAAAGAAGCAACGCTTCAGATGATTTGCGCTCTGCTCTGCGCTGCGCGACACGTGGCAGCGCAGTCGCGCTGTGCTCTGCGTTGCGCAAGACGTGTCAGGCGCAGGTGCGTTTGCACCAAACAGAATTAAAATTCAATAAGATCTTTCTGTTCTTGTTAAAACAAGAAGATTTTCTTCTGTAAAACAGAAGCCCTTGATCAAAGATCCAACGGTGGGGAAAATTCCCCAAATCACTCAGAGAAGGATCTCTTTAACAAATTTAACAAATTAATGGGCACTATATAAAGGCCCATAGACCCCAATTCAAAGAGGTGAACATTGAGAACATCAAGAACTTCAAAAACAAAACAGAGAGAACTTTGAAGGATTGTGAGAAGAATTCAAGAACAAAAATGGTAAAAACCTTTAAGGAAGAAGAACTTCTTCTGAATAGATCATTGATCTAAGAACAAGATCAATGATCTTCAATAAAAACTAAATAATAACAGTGCCTTGCACCTTTTTATGAAACATTGGTTCTGGAATCTTCAATATTCTTTTCTTGAATCCAAAATTAGATCAAGTTATTGAAACAGTGCCTTGCACTTGCAAATCTGCACTGTTGCGCTCCTGGGTTGGCGCAAACCACCAGAGAGCGCCACGTGTCAGCTCCAGAACCATTTGCGCTATGCACTTTTAAGATAGAGCATTGGCGCAACTCACCAGAGCGCGCCACGTGTCTGCAGCGCAACAGCGCAGTGCACTGCGCTGTTGCGCTTGCACTCACCAGAGCGTGACAAGTGTCACCACCACAAGTGCTTGCGCTCAATAATTGGCGCGAAGCGCCTGACAAGCTACTGTCAAGTAATTAATGCATTGCATTATTTACAGAAGGGCCAAGCCCAATTAAAAAAAGGTAATGCAATGCATTATTTTAAAGAAAGGCAGAGCCCAAACAGATACTCTGCATCATTTATAAAGGGACAGAGCCCAAATCAAAAAGGCCTAGCAGGCCAGAATGAAATGCAGTGTATTATTAAATAGGGGCAAAGCCCTAGCACAGGCCTAATAGGCCAAAGATAAAAACGTTGAATATTCTCAACTGGACTTAGCCCAATCATAGCCGTAAGTCCTCAAATTAAATTGACTGAGCACGGCTGCTCCCTTAAATCAATTTACATCCGGTTCAAGGGTACATCTCTGAACTCCTCTGATATTTGTCGTTGTAATCCTTCAACGACGTCAGAGAGGTGGCCAGTCCCGACAACCACACATTGACATGGACTAATGTGTCCTTAAACTCTCGGACTAATACGTCCTTAAACTCACGGACTAATGCGTCCTTAAACTCTCGGACTAATGCGTCCTTAAACTCACGGACTAATGCGTCCTTAAACTCTCGGACTAATGCGTCCTTAAACTCACGGACTAATGCGTCCTTAAACTCTCGGACTAATGCGTCCTTAAACTCTCGGACTAATGCGTCCTTAAACTCTCGGACTAACGCATCCTTAAACTCACGGACTAACGCGTCCTTAAACCCACGGACTAACGCGTCCTTAAACTCACGGACGAATGCGTACTTAAACTCACGGACTACCCTGTCCCTAAACTGGCAATGGACCACCATGTCCCTAAACTGGAACATGGACCCGAACTTTGGTTCAAGGGTACATCTCCTGTTGGGTTAGTATAGCACCTCATGAAGGGTTTGGAAACATCACATGAACCAAAGAAAGCATTTTAAAGTGCTAAGCTAACATTCATCGGATCGTTCCTAGAATCGATTAGGGTTTCAAACATTTTCCATATCAACATATGAACGATTAGCTAGGGTTTAAAGAGTACAACCTTTGTAGCTCCCTACGCTAGACTCCTCGGCTACTTGGGGTTTGAAAGAACTCCGCTTGAACTCCTCGACGTCATCGATGATCCACCTGGAGTCCGCTTTGTCCAAGCTTGCTACTTCTTCCGATCAAGTGAACGAAATCGAGTCAACACTCCAAACAAGTGGGCTAGGCTTGTGTAGAATGGTGTTGTGGTTCTCTTTCTCACTTCAAAATCCTAACTTGTTGATTATATAGCTCACTACAAAAATCTAGAGAGCTATGAAGGAGGAGGAAGAAGATAATGGCAATCTTAGAAGATGATAAGTTTTTCTCATCCAAAAGAAAAAGAAAAATATATCAATATATATATTTTAAATCTATTATCTCAAACCATGGTTGAATCATTATTGTACTAGGGTTAAAACACAAAAGGAAACTTAACCTAAGGTTAAGTGGTGGGTGAGAATGGTTAGGTCAAAAGAAGTGTGTAGAACAAATCAATAATGCACCTTTTCTTTCCTTTTATGTTTTAGTATAAATACAATAATAATTCATAAAAAATACCATGGTGTGAGTCTTATATTGCCACCATTTTCATATACATCCAACCATGATAAATGTATGTATGCATGTATGTATGTATGCATACACATCCATATGTGCATGAAACTAGAATGAAAGAAAAACATACATGCATTCATACATCCATCCAACACAAGAAAGGATTTCTAGCGAGAAACTAATGGTTAAATGATAAATCAACACTTGATTTACCAATCCGGCCATATCACATATGACCCCTACCAAAAGCAAGCTGCCCGATCAATATGCGGTATCCTATACGCACATCTTAATCGGGTCCATGCGCATATCGCATACGCGCAGCACAACGTTTCGCCTGGACTAGGAAACTCCATTGTGGGACTCTGAGACTCGTCAATACGCCGGCAGTGGGTGATGATCATATCAAGCACCCCCAAGCCGCAAGCGGTCAGCTAAACGTAACGGCCACTCGGGTATTGAGCGATCAGAAGAGAACAAGCGAACCTGCTACAACTCCCGTCGAGCCAATCGGCGACACTTCCCGTACAGTTCGGTCTCCTCGTCTGATACGTCGCATATCAAGTCTAGGGGTGGTAAACGTCAGACCCCAATAACCGATAAGTCGTGCCGATGTGTGGCTCATAACGGGTCGAGAAACTACTGGTAACACTTACCAGCAAATCTCTGAATCAGCCCTGGCCAGGGACTTCCCTGTTACGGCCAATCGAGCACAGCGCAACATTAACCCCCAATACCGGGAGAGACGAAACCCCTCCTATCGCTCATTGCCTCCATGTGACTCGGGACTGTACCCAAAAACCACCGTTTTGCACGCCCTCATGGACGTGGTAAGGTGGAGATCAAAGTACAGTGGGAATCACACAAGACTCTATGACGATCTCGGGTCTACAGACTAACCTGCACAAGTGTCACCTGAGAACCGCCATCTGACGTGAGGTATAATACCATCTGGAAGTTCTCGGCGAGTTCGTCCAGTGTACCCAGTCTCCACTGAGCACCCGTATACCATCTCTGATGTCAAACACCAATGGATATGGGATCATCCATCGCCCATCTCATGGGTCAAGAAGCGTATACGCTAGTCTACACTGGTATATCGATGCCCCGTCTCGATACACCTACGACTAGGGACCTTGAAGGATGTACTTATGGACTACCATGTTCCCACTAGTATGATCTGCATCATAGTCCAGGTAGTCAAGTACACATCCTAAGGGCTTTACCAACATGTAACTATAAGACAGTTTAAAGAGACTAGTATACATGTTAAGATAAAGAGCAACCAGATAGCATACTATCATATCGAGCAAGAAAGTCATCTCTATATATGTCCAAGCATCCAATAACATACATCATCTATACAATACTGGCCTCTAGGGCATACATACAACTAACAATCTCCCACTTGCACTAGGGCCAGCTGCTGTAGTATCGCATACTAAGCATCCAGAAGAGTCTCTCAAACTGTATCTGGGGAATGGCCTTCGTGAGTGGATCCGCCGTGTTGTCCTTCGTGTCAACCCTCCTAACCTCGATCTCCCGGCGATCAACTATCTCCCGGATGAGGTGATACCGCCTCAGAATATGCCTGGATCGCTGATGGGACCTGAGTTCCTTGGCTAAAGCCACCGCTCCATTGTTATCGCAATACAAAGGTATTGGATGCTCAATGGATGGAACCATACCAAGTTCAGTAATGAACTTCTTGATCCAGACAGCCTCTTTGGCAGCATCGTTGGCAGCGATGTATTCAGCCTCCATCGTCGAGTCTGCCACGGTTTCTTGCTTGGAACTCTTCCAGCTAACCGCTCCTCCGTAAAGGTTAAAGACAAATCCCGACTGCAACTTAGAGTCGTCCTTATCACTCTGGAAGCTCGAATCGGTAAAGGACTCCACTTGGAGTTCTCTGTTACCATACACCAAGAGCATCTCTTAGTCCTTCGCAAGTACTTGAGAATGCTCTTCACAGCTGTCCAGTGACTCTCTCCAGGATCAGCTTGATACCTGCTCACTATACTTAGTGAGTATGCTACATTGGGTCTGGTACATAGCATCGCGTACATGATAGAGCCTACAGCCGAAGCATAGGGTATCCCTTGCATGCGAGCTCTCTCCAAATCAGTCTTGGGAGACATCTCTTTGGAGAGAGTGACTCCAGAGATCGTGGGCAAGTTCCCACGCTTGGATTCTTCCATACTAAACCTCTTTAGTATGGTGTCAATGTACCTGGATTGGGACAATCCCAATATCCGTTTGGATCTATCTCTATAGATCCTAATTCCCAATATGCAGGAGGCATCACCAAGATCTTTCATTGACAATCTTTGTGATAAGAAGAGCTTGACCGATTGCAGCATAGGAATATCATTTCCTATCAAGAGTATGTCGTCCACGTACAATACGAAGAAGACAACCTTACTCTCTGCCACCTTCTTGTAGATACAAGGTTCATCTGGATTTTTGACGAAATCAAACTCTTTGATAACGACGTCAAAGCAGATGTTCCAACTCCGCGATGCTTGCTTTAATCCATAAATGGATTTAAGCAGCTTACACACCTTCTCGCTGCTCCCACTGTCTACGAAGCCCTTTAGCTGAGTCATGTACACGCACTCTTCTAAATCACCGTTTAGAAAGGCGGTCTTAACATCCATTTGCCAGATTTCGTAGTCATGATATGCAGCGATGGCAAGCATGATTTGGATGGATTTAAGCATAGCTACTGGAGAAAAGGTTTCGTCATAGTCCACACCTGGTCTTTGACGAAAACCTTTTGCAACAAGTCTAGCTTTGAAAGTCTCCACTTTCCCATCTACACCAAGTTTCTTCTTAAAGATCCACTTGTTCCTAATGGGTTTTACCCCTTCAGGAGCAACTTCCAAAGTCCATACTTTGTTGGTGTACATGGATTCCATCTCGGACCGCATAGCATCCAGCCATTTCACTGAGTCCCTACTTGTGATGGCCTGCTCGAAGCTAGTTGGGTCATCATCCTCCATGATGCAATCCTCGCTCCCACCATCCATGAGAAAACCGTAGTATCTCTCAGGTTGGCGAGGAACCCTACTAGATCGACGGAGAGGCTGAGGTTCATTGGGAGCTACTAAATCCTCTGGTTCTACTAAATCTTCAGTTTGAGTTTGTGTAGCCGGAATTTCTTCCGGTTCTACCTTGTTGCCACTAATTTCTTTTGCAAGAAATTCCTTTTCCAAAAAGATGGCATGTCGAGAAACAAACACTTTTTGTTCCTCTGTATGGTAGAAAAGATATCCATGTGAATGTTTGGGATATTCCACAAACTTGCATAGAACTGACCGTGCCTCGAGTTTGTCCGGATTTTGCCTCTTGACATAGGCCGGGCAACCCCATATCTTAACTCGTTTAAGACATGGTCTCTTCCCACTCCATATCTCATATGGCGTGGTAGGTACAGATTTAGTTTGAACTTGATTCAATAGGTATGCTGCTGTTTCCAGCGCATATCCCCAGAAGGAAATAGGTAACTCAGCTGTGCTCATCATAGAGCGCACCATATCTAATAGGGTGCGGTTCCTCCGTTCTGATACACCGTTGTGCTGTGGTGTATATGGAGGAGTCAGCTGAGAGAGAATCCCATTCTCTTTTAGGAAGTCCAGGAATTCATTGCTCAAGTATTCACCTCCTCGATCAGATCGAAGGATTTTAACACTTTTTCTGGTTTGGTTTTCAACTTCTTGTTTATATTCCCTAAATTTCTCAAAAGCTTCTGATTTGTGTTTCATCAGGAACACATATCCGAATCTAGAGAGATCGTCAGTGAATGTAATGAAGTATGAAGAACCATCCCTGGCATGTGTAGACATAGGACCGCATACATCACTATGTATCAGTCCTAAGAGTTCGGCAACTCTTTCTCCGTGTCCCGTAAACGGAGTTTTGGTCATCTTACCCTTGAGACATGACTGGCAAGTGTCATAAGATGAAAATTCAAACGGATTTAAATATCCATCCTTATGCAACTTAGCTAGTCGTGTCGCATTGATGTGACCCAGTCTACAATGCCACAAGAAGTATTCGTTCAGTTCAGAACTCTTCCTCTTGTGTGTGGTTGTTATGCTCAGAACTGCTGATTGATTTAGAACATAAATGCCATTGCACAACGTGCCTGATCCAACCAACTTTTCGTTACGGAAAATGTTTATAACATTGTCCTGTAATACAAAATTATATCCCTCTTTACTCAACAAAGAAACCGATATAATGTTGCATATCAGGTTCGGCATGTAATAGCATTCGTTCAGAACCAATGTATTACCAGTTGGTAATACTAGGTGATATTCCCCGACAGTCTTAGCTGCAACAATTGCACCATTTCCAACTCTAATGTCTTTATCACCTTCTCCAAGTTCTCTACCTTTCCTAAGCCCATGTAACTGATTACATATATGGGATCCTGACCCGGTATCTAATACCCAAGACGTAGGGCAAATGGAGAAACAGTTCTCTGTAACGAACACACCCGAAGAAAATGCATCAACATGTATTTTCTTCAATCGGGCGGCATGGGAATCCTGGTATTCCCCTATATCCTGTTCAGTCCTATAACTCTTATAAGAAAGAACGGAACCAACGTTCCCCAGCACAGTATAACATGCGGTTTCGGTCAATACATCCATATTATTATTTTGATTAGGGCATGACATAGTCGCTACCTGGAGAGAGAGAGAGAAGAAAACACTTTAGCGTATGCTCGTGCAAGATCAGATTGGTTATTATCTTATCTAATCAGGATGGCTTCCACTGGTTTTTATCAAATCTTCCTTCAAACCCTAAAAGGAAAGACTAGCCGGGATTAATTACACCTTACAACTTCGTCGATCTTTCAACCAGGCCAGTGTCGGTACTTTGAGGGAGGTTCCCCGTGCTTTCGCACGGACCTAATTAAAGTAAACCTCGTTTTCCCAGAGGCGTAACCCCGTTGACACCTTTCTAGACACCTACTTGATCGGCTAATTGTAATGTGTAAAACTCTCCCAGGAGTAACTCTTACTCGCAGTGGGTATCGGGATCCAACTATCTCATAGAAGGTATGCAATCTCATTGCAAATTTCAACATTTGAAATTCCCGATAATATTTTGCCCCTAGCGTCCTATGACCTTGACAAAGGCCAACAAATCACAGGATGCTAGTCAAGTTCAACCCGTCATTTCTTGATTGAATCAAACCCACCCGCACGACCCTTGACAAAGGCCAACAAGGTCGTACGACTACCCTGAAACAATCTGCATCACATGCACAAGCAGATAAGCACTATTCAGCTACCGCACACTACGCCTTGACAAAGGCCAACAAACGCAGCACGAATACTAAACAGTTCTTATCTGAAATGACGGAGGGCTACGACAGGTTTTTCTGAAAACCTATTGCGTAATGAACTTGATATCGTTGTAGAATCAAGTGAAGTTTTTGAAATGGAGTGATTTTGAGGCTTTTCTAGTTTTGCTAAAGGGGTCACTCCCGGTGAAGGGATCGTCGGCCCTTTCCTCGTCGAATGAGGTGCGGGATATATCATATATATCGCTGTGCAAAGCAAAACTCCAAAAGCAATCAAAAGCAAACCGAGTGTTGTAGCATCTGCCAGTTATTGCTAAAGGGGTCACTCCCGGTGAAGGGATCTCGGCCATTTCCTCATCGAATAAGGTGCAGGGTATATCATATATACCGCTATGCAAAGCAAAACTGTAGCTACCCTTTTATTTTAAAATTTTGATTCTACAACATCTTTTAGGTTTCTTTTCTTTCATTAATCACATCAATGAAGTCCCATCATTTAAGTCACCTAAACATCACAGATAAATACGACGTACACTTATGCCATCCGCATTCGCCTCGATGTCCCCTCGTGCACCGTTAGGTTAGGTAACTAACGACAGAGTAGGGCAGGGCTAGTGCGGGTGCAAAACATAAGTAACGTCTATATAATATATCATATATACTATATGAAGTATCTATCATAGAACATATCTAATGATCACATCACAGATATCGCAGAAGAAACATAGATATAATATGGGATATACTAGGACGTCCGTATTTAGTATTTAGCCAAAATAGAAAATACAGATTCCACAATCGCGATGAATAGCCAAGCCCACACCCTGGACCCCTACGAGAGCGGCAAGCGACCCTACCAATTCTGGAGTTTAGGAGACCCGGTCTTGACTCCTCGAGATGGCCTCCCACTGAACCCCAGAACCCGGTCACCAGTGCTCCCCTCCTTGGGTCCATCCTAATGCGGAAAAGTAAATAATATACAACACAGGTGGCATCGACCTCAACCCGGAAGTGCCCCAAATAAAAGAATATTACATTACATTTGAATTTACATGAATGAAAATATAAAACTCTCATCTCACATAAAAAACCCCCGGCTATTCAATCGCGACAATCCTGCACATCATATCTCAGCAACACATAATATCTCATATCATCAACGTAAGTAAGTATGCATACACCGATTGTCGTCGACGTATAGCAACGACAATCGGCAATACCACTACATACTACACTTACGGTCAAAGAAAAGAAAGTGTAAAACTGCAATATCTGGAATCCACATTCTCTCTAGACATCGTAAATGCGAAGTATCACATACCTCGTATTTCATGTCTTATAATGTGAATTCCATACATTGCATCACATCCCGAATAAACAGACAGTATTAAAGTTTTCGAACGACCGATCAAATACCGAAGATTCACTAAAACTCAACACTTGAGCGAAGTTCAAAAACTTGGAGTGTAACACAGTAGTAGCGGTCCAGCCGTAGAAGGGTCAAGACAACGCCTCACATGTGGCACGCCGTACTGCCCCAAACCCTAAGGTTCAAAGGGCAGTTCAAGACGGTCACATAATCGAGTTAAGGTTTGTTGTCTTCTAGAGGGACCACCACAAAACTGGCACAAACCTCCGAAGGATCTAAACCCCGTGAACAGTGAGCAAATGATACTCGTTCAAACACTTCACTACTTTCTAATTTACCCGGAAAAGGCACGAAATCAAAATTCCGATCGAATCGACGAGTCCAAAAACATCTCCAGAATTTTTCAGCACCAAAAACAGATTAAAAATACCCTAAAAATTATACTTGCAGAATTAAACATTAAGGCAAAAAATTTATACAGTGATATAGGAGTACGGCCGCGGAAACTCGGTCTAAGCAAGCTTAGGCCGCGTTTCCGCGGCAGGAAAGATGGATCATGGGATAATTTTTATGCCGTAATTCTTAGTTTTTCCTGCTGTAATTTTTACATATTTTTAATTCTGAAAATAACCAGATTTTGAAAAAAGTCCAGAGAGCACCCGTAAAACCGTATTTTCGGTTCGATCGGAGTTTTAACTTCGTAAAGGTGTCGCCTAATGTTCTAGGTCGGCTCTGATACCAATGTTGGGTTAGTATAGCACCTCATGAAGGGTTTGGAAATATCACATGAACCAAAGAAAGCATTTTAAAGTGCTAAGCTAACATTCATCGGATCGTTCCTAGAATCGATTAGGGTTTCAAACATTTTCCATATCAACATATGAAAGATTAGCTAGGGTTTAGAGAGTACAACCTTTGTAGCTCCCTACGCTAGACTCCTCGGCTACTTGGGGTTTGAAAGAACTCCGCTTGAACTCCTCGACGTCACCGATGATCCACCCGGAGTCCGCTTTGTCCAAGCTTGCGACTTCTTCCGATCAAGTGAACGAAATCGAGTCAACACTCCAAACAAGTGGGCTAGGCTTGTGTAGAATGGTGTTGTGGTTCTCTTTCTCACTTCAAAATCCTAACTTGTTGATTATATAGCTCACTACAAAAATCTAGAGAGCTATGAAGGAGGAGGAAGAAGATAATGGCAATCTTAGAAGATGATAAGTTTTTCTCATCCAAAAGAAAAAGAAAAATATATCAATATATATATTTTAAATCTATCATCTCAAACCATGGTTGAATCATTATTGTACTAGGGTTAAAACACAAAAGGAAACTTAACCTAAGGTTAAGTGGTGGGTGAGAATGGTTAGGTCAAAAGAAGTGTGTAGAACAAATCAATAATGCACCTTTTCTTTCCTTTTATGTTTTAGTATAAATACAATAATAATTCATAAAAAATACCATGGTGTGAGTCTTATATTGCCACCATTTTCATATACATCCAACCATGATAAATGTATGTATGTATACATATCCATATGTGCATGAAACTAGAATGAAAGAAAAACATACATGCATTCATACATCCATCCAACACAAGAAAGGATTTCTAGTGAGAAACTAATGGTTAAATGATAAATTAACACTTGATTTACCAATCCGGCCATATCACATATGACCCCTACCAAAAGCAAGCTGCCCGATCAATATACGGTATCCTATACGTGCATTTTAATCGGGTCCATGCGCATATCGCATACGCGCACCACAACGTTTCGCCTGGACTAGGAAACTCCATTGTGGGACTTTGAGACTCGTCAATACGCCGGCAGTGGGTGATGATCATATCAAGCACCCCCAAGCCGCAAGCGGTCAGCTAAACGTAACGGCCACCCGGGTATTAAGCGATCAGAAGAGAACAAGCGAACCTGCTTCAACTCCCGTCGAGCCGATCGGCGACACTTCCCATACAGTCCGGTCTCCTCGTCTGATATGTCGCATATCAAGTCTAGGGGTGGTAAACGTCAGACCCCAATAACCGATAAGTCGTGCCGATGTATGGCTCATAACGGGTAGAGAAACTACTGGTAACACTTACCAGCAAATCTCTGAATCAGCCCTGGCCAGGGACTTCCCTGTAACGGCCAATCGAGCACAACGCAACATCAACCCCCAATACTGGGAGAGACGAAACCCCTCCTATCGCTCATTGCCTCCATGTGACTCGGGACTGTACCCAAAAACCACCGTTTTGCACACCCTCATGGACGTGGTAAGATGGAGATCAAAGTACAGTGGGAATCACACAAGACTCTATGACGATCTCGGGTCTACAGACTAACCTGCACAAGTGTCACCTGAGAACTGCCATCTGACGTGAGGTATAATACCATCTGGAAGTTCTCGGCGAGTCCGTCCAGTGTACCCATTCTCCACTGAGCACCCGTATACCATCTCTGATGTCAAACACCAATGGATATGGGATCATCTATCGCCCATCTCATGGGTCGAGAAGCGTATACGCTAGTCTACACTGGTATATCGATGCCCCGTCTCGATACACCTACGACTAGGGACCTTGAAGGATGTACTTATGGACTACCATGTCCCCACTAGTATGATCTGCATCATAGTCCAGGTAGTCAAGTACACATCCTAAGGGCTTTACCAACATGTAACTATAAGACAGTTTAAAGAGACTAGTATACATGTTAAGATAAAGAGCAACCAGATAGCATACTATCATATCGAGCAAGAAAGTCATCTCTATATATTTCCAAGCATCCAATAACATACATCATCTGTACAATACTGGCCTCTAGGGCATACATACAACTAACATCTGCGAACTCCTCTGACACCTATCGTTGTAATCCTTCAACGACGTCAGAGAGGTGACGGGTCCCGATGGCCATGCATACAATGGACCACTATGTCCCTAAACTGGAACAATAGAGCCCCCAAATGCTCTTTTGTCGGATCCAAACGATCCCGTTAAGTTGATCTTAATCTCAAATCAGACTAACGTATCCTTAACGAACGTTTATGTTGATCTTAGCCTCAATATGGCTAACGTATCCTTAAACTAAAACACCAAACCCAAATCTACGTAAATACGGATTTGGACTAATCCACGTCCTACGGGCGACGACATAACTTAGTCTCCGTATACAATCCACGGGTATCCACAAACAAAACAAACACACACGACACGAAGTGAAATTCTGGAGAAGGAGAAAGTGGCTACCGCGATACGGTAGCGTAATTAACTGCAGGGGCTTGCGCCTGTAGGGAAGAGCGTCCCCACAATAAAAAACCCCTCAAACGAGGGGGAATCTGATGAAGTCTGCAACATCGGCCGCATCCGTCTAAACCTCCGATACACGGTGCCATAAATCAACTTGGCATCTTCGGAGAGGTAGACGGATAAAACCATATAGCATCTGTCCCGAATCTCAGGCAAGACATCCTCACATCGTCGCCGCCGTTCGGAGGGGAACATGGTCGTTGGGACGATCCAGCTCCATCGTCCCGTGACCTGAACATACTCCCAAACTCGTCTCGTATGACCTGATGAACTCCGCATTCGACCGTCTTAGCTCCTCGATCTGCGCCTCAAGCGTATCCACCTGTACATTCTACTGCTCCACCCGATCTTGGAGCCGACGAATCTCCTCTTACGACGCAGCAGCCACATCTGTCCGCATCTGGGCCACATCGTACTCGTGAAAGGACGAACTCCTGGTAAAGTGTCGGTGGGTCCCGAGACCAACCCCTCCCTCATAGCCAACATGATGTCCGCCGGATATCGAATCCAGAAAAGGGACAATGATAGTAATCGAGTCATCGAGGCCAAGTCTTAAGGCATCCGTCCTTTTCTGGAACTGGGTCTGTGACGAATATATATACACACACACACACACACACACACACACATATATATATATACATATATATATATACATATATATATATATATAAACTTGTTAACTAAAATACAATATCGACTTAATTATATAAAACTTACCATGTACTTGCTCCTGCCCCTGTGTAATGCGGACCATCCCCTGGCAGCAGTGTAGTTGGCGGGGTCTTTCTTTTTCGGCGATAAAATTAGGATTTATTTCAATAAGTAATTTGCAACAAAAAAAACATATATTATTCAACGTCAAAATACTCACGAGCTGGTGCTGAGCGCTAGCCTGCGACTGCTTCTCTTGGATCGGGATAGCGCGTTCTCTGACGTCGTTGTTCTGTTTCTCTATGTTGCGATCCGATACCGCCTTATAAATATAAAGAAGATAATATTATATATCACAAAATATGATTTCGTGTTATATTTTTATAATCTTTTAAATTAAATTTATACCTGAACATCATCGTTCTCGTAATACGCGACCAACAGCGGCCAATCCTCTCTTGGGACATCCCCAAAAATGGCCTTCATCATCGCCTTCCGACCATCTTCAGTCGCCGCGGCCCAGGGAATGTAATGATACTTCCTTACTTCATATCAGTGTCTCCTCTTGATAGCCTGGCATCCGGATATTACTCAATCTATGGCCCGATGTGCATCGAATGGTGTAGGAACGTCATCCTCACCGATGACGGCAATGAATCTATAATATCACTGGGTCTGAAATTACAAAAAAAATTTAAATATAGATATTGTTAGTTATATGTATGCCTAGAAACCATTATTGTACATGATTGTATATTATAATGGATGCTTGGACATATATAGAGAGGATTTTCTTGCTTGACATGATAGTATGCAATCTGGTTGCTTTTTATCTTAACATGTATACTAGTATTATTATACTGTCTCTCACTGATACATGTTGATAAAGCCCTTAGAATGTTAGCTTGACTGCCAGGACTATGATACAGATCAAACTAGTGGGGCTTGGGTAGTCTGTAAGCACATCTTTTAATTGTTCCTAGTCGAGAGAGTATCGAGACTGAGTATCGATATTCCAGAATAGACTAGTGTGTACGTTTCTTGATCTTATATGGGGCGATGGTTAATCCAACAGCCATTGGTGTTTGACATCAAAGATTGTGCACAGGTGCTCATTGGAGAATGGGTACACCGAACAGAACTCGCCGAGAACTCCAAGATGGTATTATACCTATCGTCAGATAGCAGTTCTCTGGTAACACTAGTACAAGTTAATCTGTAGACCTGAGATTGTCATAGAGTCTTGTGTGGTTCCCAATTTGCTTTGATTTCCTCTCTACCACGGCTCAAAGGAATCGTGAAAACAGGTGGATTTTGGGTACAATCCCGAGTCACATGGAGGCAATGAGCGATAGGAGGGGTTTCATCTCTCCCGGTATTGGGAGTTGATGTTGCGTTATATTCGATTGGCTATAAAAGAAAGTCCCTGGTCAGGGCTGATGAGATTTACTGGTAAGTGTTATCAGTAGTTTCTCGATTTGTTATGAGCCTCACATTGGCATGACTTATCAAATTATTGGGGTCTGACGTTTACCAACCCCAGACTCGATATGCGACATATCAGACGAAGAGACCGGACTGTACGGTAGTTTTACTTGTAGGATTAATGGGAGTTTGGACAAGCTTATTTGTTGATCTTCTATTTACTCAATACCTGGGTAGCCGTTACGTTCAGCTAGTACCGCTGATGGCTTGTGGGTAACTAATATGATCATTACCTACTGCTGGCATATTAACGAGTCTTTAGAGTTCCACACAGAGGTATCCTAGTTCAAGTGAAACGAAGTAGTGCACATATGTGATATATGTGGGACCGAGATTAAATACGTGTATGTGATACCGTATTCTAATCTCGCGATATAGGTTATATATGATATAACCGGATTATTGAATCAAGTGCTGATTCAATGATTTGTTATATGTATATTTGATATATATATAAATGATATTAGTCGGTTATATATGATATAACTGGATTATTAAATCAAGTGTTGATTTAATAATTTGATATGTATTTATATATTTGATATATTAATATATGTTAACTAATATAGGATCACTGAAGAATTTATTCTCTTGATGTATATATATGTAGATATATATATTTGTACATATATATATATATATATATATTACATATATTATTATGTCATGCTAGATGATACATTGGACATGGGTGTATGAGACTCATACCAAACCAAAGATAATTTGGGTGATTTAATAATTAAGGGATAAACCAAAATTAGGTGGAAAATGACATGGCTTAAGATACTTATGGAAGCATGTAGAAGACTTGACTTAGTCCACTAATTTTGTTTTACTCTAGATATTTATTAACCCAACCATTATCTTTAGTCATGGTTAAGTCTCTACAAAGATCATTTGAGATATTTTTCCATTATGGTTGATCACTTGATCATCTTCTTCATCTCATTTATCTTCTCTAGTTTTTTATGAGGTGAAGAAAGAAAAAGAGAAAAATAATTCTAAACTGAGCAAAATTCCTTGTTCATCAATCTATACCAAACTAGCCCTTTAGTATATGTTGTTTACTTTATTAATTTCTATATTAGTGAAGAGGTGGCTTGAGTTAGAGATTCCTCAAGGTGGATCTTCTTCAACATCGAAGATCCTTAAGCAAGCTTGTTCTTTTCCCCTAGTGGAGCCTAAGAAGAGTTTGGGGGACTACTACTTGGAGATAAAGGACTACTACTTGGAGCTTTAGAAGTGAATGATCGGTCTACAAAGGTTTTATTCCTTGTTCACTTAGTGTAAAGTTTGTTTACTAGTTTAAAAACTCTAATTCTCTAGTTCGATTCTAAGATAGCATGCAATAGCACACTAGATTTTTTAAAATTGCATACTTGATGCTTCTAAAAACCTAGTAGTGGTACTAAGACATACTTTCATATATAACGACGATTAAATTTAAATGAATAAAAGGGTATATGATACCGTGGTCGCTGCAAAAAACTGCCGAATATAGTCGGTCTGGCGTGGGCTCCAACTAATATGGAGCGGGTACCTATAGTAGGTACGGAACTCCGGTCCCATGTAATCCCCCCACTTGGTCGAGTAATCACCAACGATCACACCTAACGCGGTCCACTCCAGCGTCTATGGATATGTGCCTGGGGCTGGTCTGGAGGAGGATGGCCCAGTAGGACCCCTCGTCCCAACAATGGTGGAGCCTGCAAAAAGATAGATATACGGACACAATATTATAATATTCAGAGTATGTATATAGCATTTGAGAAATTTAATTTACAATTGTTATTTAAAAGCTTTAAGCAATAATGATTATACCTGACGTCTCCGGCGTGGCGCTAGAACCGACGCGAGACCCCATCCTATCAGTACCATGCATGACTGTAAACAGTAAACTGTTTGATGATTCGAAAGAATTATTTTAATATAAAACTAAAATATGAATAGATAACTATATACCATGAGCAGGAGGAATGACTGGGGTAAGAGAATCTATTACCCCGCTAATAGGGGTATGCGGCAGGTCCTGTGGCGCTGCGGCTGCTGGGGATGGTGAGGGTCCTGTAGAAGGGGCGCCTGTAGGAGGTGCGGTAGGAGGGTCGCCGATAGGAGGGGAGGTAGGAGGGTCGCTAGTAGGTAGGGTGATAATGCGGGGGCGCGGGTAGAGGCAGGCGCTACTGTCACTGCTACTGCAGCTATTGACATCCCGCCAATCTCTTCTAGACGTCGTTTCTTATGACGTCTAGAGCCGGATCCACAGCATTCCATCATACCTTTAATATTTATTCAAATTTTAAAACTTTACTTATAATTATTAGACAATTTAAAACATTTATTTCAATTTCATTACCTAGCATGTTTGTTCGGTGCATTAGCTGAATATTCGTTCGGTGGGTTATCGAAATCTTGATCTGTGATAATCACTTGGCCGATGTCACCTCTTACTAACATATTGATGGACGACGCAGAATAGTTTGGATAGTTGGTACGTTCAATAGAAAGACTGAGACGTGTTATCGCCTCTTCCTCATCACTCTCATCTTCAAAATCACTCAACATCGGCACATTATAATAATCTCTTCATTTCCAATAACAAACAACACTCCAGTCAGCCTTCTTTAGGTCCCAAGAATAATATATTTGTATTGCAATCGATGGAAAGATAATGTTATCGTATTCGTAGGTTGTCCATTTGGTGTTTACTAAGTGAGTTTGTATTCATCGACCTTCATACCCCGTTCAAACTTGGTATCATACCATTTGCATTGGAATATAAAAAGGGGCAGCCTTATAAATGTATGAGACCACAATAATCTGCTCAAGAACACTGTAGTAGGAATTTCCTCTGTCGTCGGAGGTTGCGACGCCGCTATTTTGCGTAGCTCAAATGCGTTCCATCCTTTCGATCTCAAATCTATAGCTGGAAATCACGTACCCATTGTAAAACGTAGCTGCAATCGATGGACCGATTAAAAGGTCCTAGGCCTCTCTATCAATCTGCTCACCACGATTCATTTGTTCGTCTACTTCTTCTCTACACCAAGCGACGAAAGTGCATCTCTGTTCTTCTTCGATTTTGTCATTCGACCACGTCCTAGGATTCGATCTCTTGAGTATAGTTTTGTGTGCTCTGTTTGTTAATTTACAGTTATATCATTTAGATTATACTCTATTTCAAATGGTTTAAATGGATGAAATTAGAAAAACTTACTCTGCGTATTTAGCAAAACATTCGCTGTTTAGCAAGATGAATGCATGTAAACCGCCAATGAGATCATAAGACATGTTTTTTAGCCTTCCTGTTTCAATTGGACCGTCAGGAACACGCGGCGGTTTGTACAGCTTCGTCCTGTCATCGTCGTTCAAGAAATGAGGATAGAAAGACATGATTTCTTCCAAGAGATAACCTTTCACAATCGAATCTTCAGGACGATACTCGTTGCGGATATAGTTTTTAAAGTTAATAGATATCTGTTGAAAGTAATAGATATTAATAATCCACAATAATGTTTTGAAATTTAAATGATTAATAATAGACATTTTCATACGTCACGATGGGATACATCCAACGGTAATGCACCGGACCGCCAATCTTGACCTCGGTTGCCAAATGGATGAACAGGTGAACAATAATGTTGAAACAGAAAGGTGGAAAGATAGTTTCGAGCTTACAGAGGATCATAGAAATATCTTTTTCGAGATTTTCTATCTTATTGACATCCACGTTTTTAGAACACAGTTGGCGAAAATACGTGCAAAAGTCGTTAAGAACGAGACCAACGTTGGATTTTACCGATACTCTCAGGCATAAAGGAAGAAGATATTGCATCAATATGTGATAGTCGTAGCTCTTGAGTCCTACAATTTTTCCATTTTCTATTTGTACCTGTTTGGAAATATTTGATGAGAAACCATCGGGGACTATTTTCCCAATATATTTAACCTAATAAAAGAGCAAAGCTCTGTTGAATTCAATAAGGCAGCGCCTCACGTGCTCTCCATGAGGGCGCCAGTGCCAGAGCCAATCTTATAGGATTAAATCCTATAGTGGCGACTCACGTGCTCTTCATGCAGGCGCCAATGTGCAAAGCACAGAAGAGTTCATAAGAGTTAAACTCTTAGATGGCACCTCACGTGCTCCTATGTGGGCGCCAATGTGCAAAGCACAGAAGAGTTCATTACATAAGAGTTGAACTCTTAGATAGCACCACACGTGCTCCTCATGCGGGTGCCAATGTGCAAAGCACATAAATACCCATTATAAGAATTAAATTCTTAAGTAGTGCCCACGTGCATAACGCGTGAGCGTTGGCGTGCAGGTAGAATTAAAATTCTACAATACTCTGTATTAAACAGAGCCGTTGGATCAAAAATCCAACGGAGATGATAAATTATCAAAATACAGAATTAAATTCTGTTGGGAGAAAACATTTCCCAAATCTTTCTAAAAATAAGAAAGATACTCTCGGTTGGATCAAAAATCCAATTATAGAATAAAATTCTATTTTGGAATATATTTCCTCAATCTTTCCAAATAAGAAATATCGCTCTATGAAAAATAGAGAACCCTTGAATTAAAAATCCAATAGTAATTAAAAAATCACCTTTTTGTAGAATAAATTCAGTATAGGGGAAAATATTTCTCCAATCTCGTTAAAAACAAAAATCATATCTGTAAAAACAGAAGTCCTTGGATCAAAAATCTAATGGTGGGTAAAATTCCCCAACTCAATTTTAAGTTCAATTAAATCAATTAGAACCTCTCAATGAGAGATTTTGTCAGAATTAAGTAATAAACTTGCCTTCAATATATAAAGGACCCGATACTTCAAGTCTCAAAAAAGGAAGAGAGAAGAACACGGAAGACCACAACACAGAGAGACAGAAAGAGATAGAGAAAATCCCTTATAAGCTTCTGCAAAATTACAGGGAGCTCTAAAAAGAACAGAGAATTCAATTCTCAAAGAAGAAGACCTTCCTTCTCAAAATCCTAGGTAAAGAATAGAGATCAAAATATCTTTATCACATCTAAGGGTTTAACCCCTTTTAAAAAATTTAGTTCTTTCTTTGGATCTGAGATCCACAAGACAAGTCTCTTATAAGTTGAGAATTTTATTCTCATCGGGAAGATCTTGTTCTTGAGAATAAAAAATTCAGAAAAGAACTAGATCCAAAAAGAGAAAGGAACCTATAAAAGAACTTAGTTCTTAAAGGAAAAAACCGATCCCAGATCTTCAAAAAGTGAAGATCTTGGCGATCATTAATGGTCAAAATGCCATTGACAGAGATTTAATTTCTAAAAAAGGAAAAAAAAAAACCTAGCGCCTCACGTAGGCGCCTCCTTTTAACAGCGCCTAGCGTCTCACGTGAAAAACACGCGGGCGTCCAAAACAGAAGGCCAACGTCTCACATGAATCATACGTGGGCGTTGAATGAAAGTGATTAGCACTTCATATGCAGCAAAAACGGCTGAGTGCTTAGTATTGATTGGGCAGCGCCTAGCGCTGCATGTGCACCTCACGTGGATGCCATAAAAAGTGCTTATCACTTCACATTTAGTCAAAATGACTAAAAGCGCTCAACATTTATTGGGCAGCGCCCACGACTGAATGCTTCACATGATATACATGTGAGCGTCAGAGCTTAAATAAGTGCTCAGCACTTTTACATGAAAAGAAAAGGGCTGAATAAACAGAGCCCAAATAAGTGCTTAGCACTTTTGAATAAAACAAAAGGCTAAGTAGACTTAGCCCAAATAGGCTAAGTCTCTGAAATTTTCTTGCAGCTGAGCCCAAATGCTCTTTTGCTGGATCTTAAATAAAAATGATCCTTGAAATTTTGCTAAGTTGATCTTAGTCTCAAATTAGAATAACGCATCCTTAGCAAGAACAAATTGAGACCAAATGCTCATATATTTAAGTTGATCTTAATCTCAAACCAGATTAACAGGCCTTCAATAAACCTAAGCCCAAATCTAAAATATAAGGATTTGGACTGATCCGCGCCCTACGGGCGACGACATAAACTAGTCTCCTTATACAATCCATGGGCAACCAAAAAAACAAAAACATACACGACACGAAGTGAACTTCCGGAGCAGGAGAAAGCGGTTATAGCAATGTGGTAACGTAATTAACTGCAGGGGCTTGTGCCTGCAGGGATAAGCATCCCCACAATAAAAAACCCTCTCATAAAATGAGGGGCAATCTGATAAAGTCTGCTACAACGGTCGCATATATCCAAACCTCCGATATATGGTGCCATAAATCAACTTGGTATCTTCGGAGAGGTGGATGGATAAATCCAAATAGCATCTGCCCCCAAATTCAGGCCAGACGTCCCAATGTCTTGGTCCGGTCTTTCGGCGGTGAACAGATTCTGGCATGCCCGGTGGGACCTTTTCCTCTTTCCACTCCACACTTCGTGTGTCGTGTTTCGCAAACGAAATCGCGGTTCGCTATGGTTGCCCTTGGATTTAAGGTACTAAAATTTGGTGTCTTGCTCCTGTGCAGAAAATCGATGGCTTCCAACTACACCTCTTGTAACAGCAACTCTCGCTCCACTGCAACTGGAGGAGTGACCTATAGGCCCAACGCGGCCTCCATCTTTTCAATGCCGGTGGGGCAAGTAATGCAAGCCACTACTGGACTATTCTTCGGGACTATGTTCCCACCAGTGGGTATCGGTGCCTCAGCGCCGCAGGAAGAAGCTCTCAAGAAGTCGCTCTTTGATTGACTGGAAACCACAATGGCCCCTCTCAACAGGCCCTCTAAAGCCGACGTCTCAGTCTTCAATAGGCTGGGCAAGAACCCAAACGGGTCCGCAAAGAGGCTCGTGACACCTGAAGGGGCTGCCCCAAAACGGATAGCCCTCACTACTCCTACTACGGGTGAAGTCGTCAAAGGTGCTTCCCCTACCAGAAATTCGGTCTTCGAAAGATTGGCCGGACCTCCCCAAACCCTGCCAAGGACGTCAGTCTTCAACAGGCTAACACCAACAACAGCCCCTCAACAAAGCCGGAGGCATGAAGAAGCCGCTTCCAAATTTGAGGTGGTCTCGTCTGCAAGACGTGATCGACGTCGTCACTGGCGCCAAGTGAGAAAAGCTGGGGGCGATTCTCCCTCTGGACTTTCCCCACCAGCTATAATGGTGGAAGTTGACATTGCTGTTCTAACTGGGAATAGCTTTGATCTACTCATTAGGGTACGCAAGAACTCTCCAACAGCGGTGCTAAAAAAATCGCCCCTACTTGCAGAAATGGGCTAGATGGGCCACGGGCCTTCCTCCTCAAGTAAAGACCCTCGAAATGCCAAGGGTAAAGTGAAAGAGGCCTTCGTTTCAAAGACTCAACAACAACCGAGTGGCCCAAAACCGGCTACTCGCCAAAACAACACACGTTCACGCCTATCCCTGGAAGAAAGGCTAGGACGCGTTTACTCGTTTCCCCGCGATAATACGAGGAGACTATTTGAGTTGGCAATGCGTAATAAACTCATCACATTACCAGACCCACGGCGTCCACTGCAACTCGGTGACGTCAACAACCCCAACTACTGCTCCTATCACAGAATAGTGAGCCACCCAATTGAGGATTGCTACGTCTTCAAGAATTGGGTCGAGGACCAGTATCAATAGGGGAAGTTCGCGTTGTCTAAGAACTGGAGGGTGAACCCACCATAGAAGCACACTCTCAAAAAATTGGATGCGCCGTGGGAATCATGCTCGCCCATAGAAGAAACTCCATGGAAGTCGTTCTTTCAGCTAAAACCAAAAGAATGCTGAAAGATCTACAGGAATGTCTGGCAGTCAGGTGGAAAAGCCCACTTGAACCCGAAATCATCGAAAGGATGCTGAAACCGCGTCCTGTACCAGAGATTGTTGACAAAGGGAAAAATCCCCAAGTCAAGCCTTCAAAGTCTTCAAAGAAAAAGAAAAAGACCAAGAAGCCTGTGCAGCCTGCCGAGTATGACAACAAGCGTAAGGACCTAAAAAAGTACATCGACGCGCTGAAGGAATACAGCCAGAAGCCGTGAAAACCGGTCATGCTCGAAGAGTTCCTCAACCATATTCTTAAGAACGAAGATGGTGACAACGATGAGGAAAATGGCTCATCAGAAGAAACCGAAAACTATGTAGCAAGTTGCCACATGGTCTCCAATTTTTTGTTAAATGACGAAAAAACTCCTTCGGCGTCAGAAAACAACATGGAGGGAATGGGGGCAGGATCGGTGCTAAAATCCCCAAAACTTCCAGAAGACCCGATCAATAGACTGTTAAACGAAGCCTTTCAAAAAAGTATAACTGACCGAGAACGCGAAACAGCTATATACGAAAAGGCTAAGCGTCAACGTCAGGATGAAGAAGCTGCGACAGGGTGGAGTCGTAAAGTACTCTAACCAAACCAAGGCATACCTGCAACAAATAAAGGCAGGATCAAGACAGAGAAGCGGTTCGCCAAAGCCCTGTCAATAGGAATGAAGCTGCCACCTCTAGTAGGAAACACTCCCGAGGTCATATGCCTCGACGGAGAGGATTCACATCCAAATTACTGCCTATATCATCGGAGGGTTACCCACCCCACCGAGAAATGCAATGCCTTCAACAACTAGTCCAGCGTAGTGTTCTCCATCCACCCGTCAGTGCAAACACTCGATGAAGCAGATCAGAGGCTGCAAATCACAATGGCTCTGCCTTGGGATTACAAAGAACTTGATGCGCTCGATACATACAGCGTACAAGGACTACAGACTTTCTACGTATCTCCTAGACGAAGAGGTGAAAAGGCGATCCTCTTCTACCAATCTACGGAGAACAGAGTAGAGAAAGAAGTCTTGCATGGTGCCGATTTTGCACTCGACGGGCTTCAACCAATCCGTCTACCAAGATACTACGTGGAGGGATTGAAAAGGTTGTTAAAGTGCCAAGGTGTACCACTCGAACAAACTGTTCGGCAAGCCCAATTCTACAAAAAGATTTAGGATATCCCTGGAACCCAACAAAAGATGCCCAATGGGAAGATGGAGACAACCGGGCTCGAATACATTCGGTCCAAGAAACGGGAGTAGTTCCACAGCTGCCGCGTCATAAACAGCTTCAGTGAAGAGGAAAACACTCTGCCAAATAGTCGTGATGTTGAAACAGAGTGAAATACAGCTCTAAGAACGTTAAGTCCGTTGCTTGAAGAATAAATAGGCAAGCTAATAAATGAAGCTTGTCAAAAGAGCTGAGACAATCACAGCCACGAAATGGCCATTTATGAAAAGGCCGGGATGCAGCGCCTCAATCAGCAATCGGCGAAAAAGGAAGACTATAATGTTCTTTATCCCCAGCCCGTTGTATGTCCTCGTGAAAGGGGAAGATCCCAAAATAGAGGCAAAAACAGGACAAAGAGGGCCATGACAAAGATCTTCGATGATCTCATCCATGAGATCGTTGAATGCTACATCAACGACCTTGTTGTTAAAAGAAGATCTCATGAGGAATATTGGGAACATCTAAAAATAGTGTTCGAACGCCTTCGGAAGTATAATCTGAAGATGAATCCTCGAAAATACGTGTTTGGAGTCTCCTCAGGAAAATTCTTAAGATTCATCATACGGCATCGGTGTATCGAAATCAATCCCTCAAATATCAAGACGATTATAGAAATGCCCATGCCAAGAACTCTCAAACAATTGCGATCTCTTCAAGGAAAGCTCGCATATATCCGGCGATTCATAGCCAACCTCTCCGGAATATGCCGTCCCTACGGTCATATAATGAAGAAGGGAACCCCATTCATCTGGGATCAAATGTGCCAAAATACTCTAAACGAAATCAAGCAATACCTGCAAAATCTGCCGGTATTGGCCACTCCGGTTAAAGGAAAACCCCTTATCTTATATACAACAGCCCTTGAGGGTTCTCTAGGCGCGCTATAGGCACAAGAGAACTATCAAGGAAAGGAGAGAGCTCTGTACTATTTGAGTCGGGTTCTCCTGGGGGCAGAAAACAACTACACCCCCATTGAAAAGCATTGCCTGGCACTGATCTTCGCGATAACGAAGCTCAGACATTACGCCTTGGCATATGAGGTCCATCTCATATCAAAGGTGGATCCTCTCAAATATCTGATGTCAATGGTCATACTAACAGGAAGGCTTGTCAAATGGGCCTTTCTCTTGATGTAGTTCTCGATAACGCATCGACCTCTCAAAGCAGTGAAAGGCCAAGCCATTACCGACTTTCTCGCAGAGCATTCGATACCAGCCGTCTCCCCCTTAAATTGTGAGTTGCCGGATGAACATGCGTTTGACATAATCGAAGGAGAGAAGGAAGAAAATGATTCTAAATGGGAACTCTACTTCGATGGAGTATCTTCCATGAAGCGGAGAAAGCAAAACACCCCTATAATCGAAGCCGGGGTGGACCTTATCTTCGTGACTCCGTAAGGAAGGATATTGCGTTACGCCCTCTCCTTAACGGAGCCAATGACTAATAACAAAACTGAATATGAAGTTTTGATAGCGGGCCTCGAGATCGCTGTCGACATGGGAATCAAAGACCTCATCATATATGGAGACTCCCAACTGATCGTTAGCCAAGTAAATGGCAACTATCAGATGTGAAAGCCAGAGCTGATAAATTATGGTGAAAGAGTGTAACAACTGTTGACACAAATCCCCTCCTATATCCTGGAGATAATACCACGTGTAGAAAATAACAAGGTGTATGCGTTGGCCAAATTGGCTAAGGAACTGGCCGATGAAGACCTCGATGACGTAAAAATCATCGTGCAAAGCCGTGGGATCCTCACTTCAACAGAAATATCTTCGGGAGACTTAACAGAGCCATCTGAAGGAAAAGAAATGACCGAACAAGTAACCCTTCAAATAAGGGACAAAGAAAAGGTCAACGACTGGAGGGAAGTCTTCATAAACTACTTCAAATCCCACCAAACGCCCAAAAATGCGTCGTCTCGACATCAGCTCATGAAACGAGCTCTGTCTTTCCCCTTCGTCAATGATACTCTATATAAGAGATCGTTCGACTATCTATGGCTAAGATGCCTGGGGCCGAAGGATGCA
The DNA here is from genome assembly GCA_030015575.1 of Agapanthus africanus. Classification (NCBI taxonomy): domain Eukaryota; kingdom Viridiplantae; phylum Streptophyta; class Magnoliopsida; order Asparagales; family Amaryllidaceae; genus Agapanthus; species Agapanthus africanus. The sequence continues at coordinate 129,607,245 of CM057337.1, read as the reverse complement.
AAGAAAGTTGTTCAAGCAATTCACGACGGACCCTGCGGTTCTCACCAAGCTGGGCCAAAGATGAAGCTGAAGATCAATAGATTGGGTTACTATTGGCCCATAATGATTCAGGACTATCTCGAATATGTAAAGCAGTGTCACTCGTGCCAAATTCATGGGGAATTCATCCACCAACATCCAAATCCGCCATACCCAATAGTAGCTAGCTGGCCGTTTGAAATGTGGGGAACCGATATAATTGGCCCCATTGAACCAGCGTTGTCCAAAGGATATAGGTTCATACTGGCAATGAACGACTACTTTTCTAAGTGGGCAGAAGCAGTACAACTAAGGTAGGTGAAGACGGGGAATATCTTCCATTTCTTCAAGACACATGTCATCTATCGGTTCGGCACTCCACGACGAATTATCTCGGATAATGAGCCATCTTATAGAAGCCATAAAATCATCCGCTTCGCATAACAGCATAAAATAGATTGGAGATACTATTCCGTCTATAATTCTCAGGCCAACGGTCTAGCTGAACCTTTCAACAAGACCTTGACGAAGATTATAAAGAAAATGGTGTCTAGAAATAAGAGAGACTGGCACGAAAGGTTGCATGAAGCTCTCTGGGCGTACCGAACAAGTTCAAAACAACGACAAATACAATACCATACGTATTGGTATTCGGCACGGAAGCAATGCTTCCCCTGGAAATAGAACTCCCTTCTCTATGAGTAGCAGTTCGATACGAGCTGACAGATGAAGAAAATGCTCATATTCGGCTCGAGGAGCTCGATGCCCTCGAAGAAACTCGCCTTATAGCATAGCAAAACCTGGAGGCTTATAAGGCAAGGATGACACAGTTATATGAAAGACCGACCAGGCCGAGAACATTCCACCAAGGCAAACTCGTGCTAGTCGTCAAAAGACCAATGATCCCCAATTATGCAAAACGGGGGAAATTCAAGCCGAACTATGAAGGCCCGTACATCATAGACAAAGTCTACCAAGGTGGAGCCTACCTGCTCATAGATATGCATGGAGAAAGACCCTTCCGGCCAATAAACAGCCGATTTCTCAAAAAATACTACGCTTGACGAGTCACGACTTAGGTCTATGCTAGATGACGATGCTCACGTCCGCTTGCTATCTTCCTAAGTGAGAACTCCGAGAGTAGTATGCAAAGAAGCTCCATTGCCTCAAACATGGCGACAAAGGACTGAGATGTCCTTACACTACAAATTCGCCTCAAACATGGCGACAAAGGACCGAGATGTCCCTAAAATAGAACCTCGCCTTAAATGTGGCGAAATAGGACTGAGAAGTCCTTAAAATAATTATCCGCCTCAAACATGGCGACATTGGACCAAGATGTCCCTAAACTAACAAAGGACCGAGATGTCTTTAAACTAGAAATTCGCCTCAAACATAGAGATAAAGGACCGAGATGTCCTTAAACTAGAACTTCACCTCAAATATAGAGATATTGGACCGAAAAGTCCCTAAACTAAAATTTCGCCTCAAACATGGCGATAATGGACCGGAACGTCCCTAAACTAGTACATCACCCCAAATACGACGATACATTCCCTTGGGATCTATATTGCAATCGAAGTCTTAGCAGGAAAGATTGCAACGCGAGTCCCACTGGCTAGATAGCTAATCCAGCGATGAAGCCATCCTCAAAACCCATCGGCAAACAGGTGGGTCACCTGCGACGAAACTACTTTCGAGAGTTTCGACCGTTTTAAAAAATATAATAATAAAAAGAAAAAGAAAAAATAGAAAAGAAAAAAACGGTATGTCCACAAGAAAAATGGGCACAGATGAAAACCCGAAAGGACGTCGTGAGTAAAAACAGCAGGACTGCCGGTGAGTTTGTGAAAAACCGAAAAGGGCGTAAAATCATAAAATAAAAAAATTCATGTGCACTTGTAAAGTCCTCTCGACCTTATGAGGAGAAAATACATGCGTGAGATCCTTACGACTCACAAAGGAGTAACACACTTAGGAATCCTTATGATTCCTAAGGAGAAATTACACTTGCAAGATTCTTACGACTCGTAAGGAGAATTCCCCTTATGAGACCCTCACAGCTCATAAGATTTAAAAGCCTTAAGCAACAGGGATCTAAATCTGTTCTTAAGCCGTCATATCTCCCATGTTTCTCTACAGGCGGTCCAATATTGTAACGTTTCAAAATAATAAAATATTATTTTTGGGAATTTTTATGATTTAATATTATTTTAAGGAATATTTTAATATTCCGGTATAATTAAATACAAATAAATGGGGAAAAATTATGGAAAATTCTAAAATTGGATAATTATTGGAATTATGGCATTTTAAAGTTTTTATGATCATTTATATGCTAATTTAGTGCTAATCGCGATTAAAAATCGCTAATCGGATTTTTGGCGTTTTTGTGCAAAATATTCACATATCATTTTTCTACACTTGTGTTACATTTTCTTGCCATGGCTTTGCTTTGGGGTTACTATTCTTGTGAGAAAGGAATTTGAAGAGAAAAGAAAATGGAAAAGGAATAAAATATGAGGGTTGGTGAGAGAGAGAGGTATGGTCTTCTTTTGACCCAAAGACTTAGCCATTTCCTTTGATTCCAACACTCATTTCCCTCATCTCTCCCTCTCCATTCTCAGCTGAGGTGCTGCCCTCTTCCTCCTCCCCTCTTCAACTCCCCAAATCATCACAAAAACAACACCAAAACCCAACCCCGATTTCATTAAAAATGTGCACAAGCTCAAGATCTACACATCGGACCAAGAAAGCAATGATTTTGGCAACTTGAGGCAACTCAAGAAAATTCTTGAGTTGCCAAATGAGGTAATTTCTGGATCATTAGATTAGTTTTTGCATTACTTATACCCCTATGTTAAAATTGAATCGATATCGGGTGGTGTTGTGGACTTAAAGGAAACCTAGTTAGGGTTTGAGGAAATTGTGAGTTGTAGTGTGAAATTGAGCTTAGTGGAGGCTGCACAAACACCCTAGTGATGGAATTGAGACCCAAACCTGAGATTTGAAACCCGGAATACGGATTTAGAAAACCGATATCGGAGATATTGTGAAATCTGTGAAGGTTTTAGGAATCTGCTATCACCCCGGGACCCCTAAAATAAAATTGAGCTGACAGTGAGTCGTGCAGGCACCTAGGAAGCTACCACCAAGACCCGAGCCCCTAATTCAAACCCATGGCCGCCAATTTAATCATTCTGGACGCAATTTACGGCCAGAGTAGGGTAGAATTGTTCCAGTTTTGTTCCATGGCTCATTTTGCACTAAAATAGACCTCTCCTATATGCAGTTTTGGCTAATTGTCACCTGGGGAAAATCTGGGAGCATTTTGGTGTGTTTTAGGCGATGTTTTCGTATTTTAAAATGCACTTTATTGATATTTGGATTTGTATTTGGTTGTCGGGTGTTCGTACATCGACAACAGGGATTGTTTGATTGATTTGCACGTTCAGGCCATAGGTTCCAACCTATGAGCACACTGTGCGCTGTATCGGCTTTCTGCCTCGATGTTAATACGTAGTGCGACTGTTTATTATTCTAGGTACCCTCACAAGGATTCCGAGGCGAAGGAGCATGGCGTCATCGATTTCGGCGAGCGAAGACCAGGTGAGTAGATTATATCTACAGGGGAAGTCGGGTGGATGGCGTATAGCACCCCCGCAGTCCGTGGTGATGTATACGAATACGTATACACACATATATTTACTATATGTTCTTTGAGATTATTGATGATAGGATGGATTGATTTAGTGTATTGCGAAACCCTAGAGTAGGGGTTGCACCCATACACACACGCATGCATGCACTTGCATACATACCTTCTTTGGCATGTGTGTGTGGGAATATTATATTTGTATGTGTTCACATGGGTATGGGACTATGTGCACATATACTGGATTATGAGGATAGTACTTGGATGTGAGTTGAGTCGATGAGATTCAATTTGAGGCCGTGAGATCGGCGATATGACAGGATTCGTATGGGAGATACGACGGAATGCCTTGGCAGGCTTGGGGACGTGTGTTTACACATGCATTTATATAGATGGTATTGATTGTACTAGACTTAGATCTGTACCCTAGATTATGTGATATGAGGGTAGTGATACCCGATATGTGAAGAGATAATGACCCGTACCCAGCTATTGGGATGCCGTACGACGGTTTACCGTGTGAGCCTATATTAATGATAGATCCGCGCTCATGACTCGAGGATGTTATATCGTTTGTGATACCATTGAGGCGGGATTATTGACCATTATATTTATATATATATATCGACTCAGATGTAGGTGGTTTCCATACCCCTCCCGATTGACTTGATAGTTGGGTCCGTAGTTCGCATAGTAGGCGGTAGGCTAGACCCGAGTCATACCTATTTCAAAACAAACGAATCGGGGATATTTTAAAGATAGGCAAAAAGGATTCTACGGATATTTTCAAACGACACATCTTTTCTTAAAACACCGTAACCCTTATTTTACCAAAAACCCTGATTCGTCTTATTTAAAAAGGCAAGGCTGCATGATATATTTTTTTGAGGTAGATTCTTCACTATTGCGTTGATTATTTGATTTCCGCATATTCATGCTATTCATGTTGCTTTGCATATGTTTATCGCTGTATTATTATCATGCTGTTAGGACACCAGCACCATTATCGATGATGCGTATGTTCCACGTACACTATTTGCTGGCTCACACACTTCATCATCGATAATTGCCATGCCACTACACTGCAGTATGGTTGCATTCATGATATGATTCTTGCATGGCATATTGTACACTTATACCTGTACACAAACATTGATGATTCTGACTTGATTAGAGATTTGGGAGACGCATGATGTTCTTCAAAACTGATTCATTTTAAACTAGCGGTTTCCCTCGACATGTGCACATTACTATTCCATGTTGCATGACTTATGATATGCTTATCTTTCTTACATGTCGCATACATCATGTTTTGATTATACGCATTGAGATATGTTGTTTCCATGATATTTCTGGATTTGGGAACCGTGGGTATTTCAAAAGAGAATATATAATTGTGTTAAAAACCCGGTTACCCTTGATATGATATTTCAGTGCGTCCACCATGTGTTTTCTCGGTGCTGAGAGCGACATGTGAAACCCGATTCGAGGAGGCGGATGAGGCCGATTGAGAGTACATGGTGGACCCGGTATGGTACCCCGGGGCGAGAACGGTTTCGCTGTGTAGTAGACGGTGAGCCTGGCAGAGGGACTACTACCTACCGGTGATTGTATTTGAGCTCGGCGGATATCTGGAGGATACCGACCGGAGTTGAGAGATGGATATGGGCTGACCCGTACTGTCGGGGCCGAGGGCCGATACCGCAGACGGAGCCCCATATGGATGAGGATATGGGCTGACCCGTACTGCCGGGGCCGATACCGTAGACGGAGCCCCATATGGACGAGGATTTACGTGTCGATGCTAGGCACGGGTTTCATGATGTTTTTCCATGATTTTTTTTATATCCTCATATTTGCATACATGATGCTTATTGTCATTGGGTGACGGGTGGATGGGTTCCACGTTTATTGTCATTGGGTGACGGGTGGACGGGTTCCACGTATATACAGACATGGATCATATACAGACTGGATTTACACTGATCATACTTCATTTGTATATATAACAGGGTATGAGGGCACTGTTATATATACCCTTACACCAATATTAGTGGTATGGAACGCTAATATATGTGTATTGATACTTCATCATTTTTACTTCATGCAGACATACCTTACATCTATGACATGTTATTACCTGAGTACTTGGCACTACATACCTGTTTAGATGTTGCTTTGCCACCTTATCATGTATCAGGCTTATCCTTTGAGGTTTATATACTGATCGTATTGACTTAGGATCATGTCTTGCATTCGGTTTCTGCTTGTAGATATTCTCTATTCACGAGTTGGCAACTCACCCCCGTTGTGCCACAGTTCTTACAGGTTTTGCCGTACAGGTTTCATTGCGGCATTTCTGGCACATTGCTTCCTTACGGGTGAATTGCTTTTTGTAGGTGGTTTCTATTGCATCAAGAACCACCATTGTACTTGTATTATTCTTGTATCTAGGAATTCCATCAACCAAAACTTGTATATTGTTTCAGACTTAGACTTTAGTGATGTATTATTCGACCTTAGATTCGCGCTTAGTAGTATTGTGGTTTTCATGCTTATTGAGTTCTTTTGGTTTGACCCTCACCGTTCGGCGTTGTATATTATTATTGCTTGTGTGGTTGTGACCATCGTTTGACGAAGAGCTAGCTCCCGCTTGGGGATGCCTTTTATCATTGTATATATATTGTGCTTGTTGTACCCCGTTCGGGGCCAGTATTTACAAAAGAAACTCTGCCGAAATTTTTAGAAAATACTTTACATTTTAAAAATGCATATTCGGCTTAGTTAGTTAAAGGCTTGATTTCAAACATGTTTCTTTACTTATTAAAAACTAGTTTTCTTTATTTACTCCCTAAAAATGGTTTTAGTTTTCTGGGCTTTTGGCTTACTTGGATTAGATGGGGTCCTATAGACTTCATATGATTCAAGTGCCAGTCACGAGCTATTTCGGGTCATGACAAAGTTGGTATCAGAGCGCTATGTTGACCTTGGTTCGAGTCTAAGTTTGGCTATGTGGAGCCTAGGGCGTTTATATATACACGGAACTTAGGCTTGACCTTACGAAACTTAGACTCAGTTGGGGGGGTATTTGACCCGAACTTTCGTCGCGTAGGATGACCCTTGGTTGATGGAATAGGTGACTAAAGTAGAGTGACGTACCGTGGATATGTTCCGCGGCATACTTACGACATGCCACTCCGCTTAAGAAACCTTAGGATGTACATATTTTCGAGATCAGTGATTCTCTTCATATCCATGATTATACATCCATTTGAGATCCTCGATTCTATTAGCTTCATGATCATACCTTTATTGATGCTGTTCCTTCTTATGATCATGTATCCACTCTGGATCTGTTGTTCACTTTCTTGCCATTGATCTGCTCTCTTCGATACTCGATTGAGGTTCCTGTCGCCATGTCTGAGCGCAGTTTGGGCTGCTGCTAGGGTTACGGTCAGGGCGAGCTCGTCTAGTACGAGGGCCGACCATTGTGTTTTCTGGTGACATGGGAACATCTCGAGTTGGTATTGATGACTGTGACCTCTAGTGGAGGCGAGTGCTTGGTTTTGCACCGGATGATCGGGCCATTGTTAGAGCTGCCAGTTGAGAGAGGACTGTTGATATACAGCATACCTCAGAGATTATGATGTCGCCTACCGTGCAGACAGATGGACCAGCTGTTGCTGAGATTGACAGGATGTCTCTTCCGGAGCTTATGAGCTGAGATTGCCGGAGCTTTCAGGCAGATATGAGACAGATGATGGCTAGTCTACCCGATTTGAGAGACGAAGGTGATTCGTCCGATTTATGCGCCGGAGCGGGCCCAGTTGAGTTGAAGATTTCCAGTATGGAGAGTCTTACTCAGATCTAGAGCAGACCGATTCAGAGATGACCGCCAATGTGTCGGTTTTCCTGGAGGATTGAGGCGCTGTTTGGCGTACAGACGAATGAGCCAGTTGTTGCTGCAAATGACGAAATATCGCCCAGATGGTTGGAGCTACTGCAGCATGAGCGTATACCTAGAGATATGATGGACGGTCTCTATTCACCTGAGGATAAATGACTAGGACATGTGGTTCGTTCGTTTACCGATGCGAGGTCATCAGATAGATTGTTTCCAGCTAGAGACGACTTCACGCAGGTTCGTTGAGAGTCGATAGAGACGATCGAATGTCAGGAGCCTATTTTCCAAGTTTAAAGTATACAGAAAGACATGCAGGTGATTCTATGGACCCTCTAGAAGAATGAAACCTTAACTCGACTTAATGACCGTGTGAAAGCCTTTGAACCTTAGGGTTTGTGGCAGTTCCGCGGCGCCATTAGTGAGGCTTGGGTTTGCCCTTCTACGGCTGGACCACCGACGCTGCGGCATGCACTCGATACTATTAAACTGTACTTAAGATGTTGATCTCTTGGGGGATTATAAGGTTCTGACGAGTCGATCGAATGTTTCGACATCATTCGGATATCATGTGATGGGATGCTTTGCTTGGGAGACTCTAGGTACGAGTATAGCCGTTGGAGCACAGTCCATGCAGCCACGTTGAGACGAGTCCGGATCAGTCGACATTGAATAAGAGTGAAGAAAAGAGTTCGCAAGAGATTTCGACGAGATGACGTCCCACTCCGCTGACATCAGAGGTGTGGTACACACCCAGAGGCGTTGTATAGGGATATATCTTCCAGAAAGTGGCGCGATAAGTATGCAGCCGTTCCGGAATAAGAATCAGCTTCACCAATGGATGATGACTTCCGGGCAGTCCGGCAGGAACGAGATTTGAGAGAGAAACCTCGACAGGACCTTTTTGGAAAATGATACGAGAAGACCTAGACCCAGGAGTGGTCATATTGCGCACACCCAGCAGGCCAGAGTTCGGCATCGTCGACAAGGTAGTTGACCAGGTTCGGATAAAGGAACTTACCCAGATGCGCTGCGAATTGATCAAGGACAGACGAGTTTTGAGTATTCCTCCGATGGTTGGGACGCGTTCCCGAGGACCTGTCCGGCCAGACATATTCTATAGAATGGTGAAGCTACAGAGTACGCGTTTTCGAGTCCGTGCGAGAGACTTCGGTTTGACCATGGCCGAGAACAGTGCAGTGCGTGGATAGCATGCCGTGATGTCGAAGAGGACGGAAATACAGACAAGCGGACAAGAGGTTCGTGCGAGACACTGACGAGCTGTCATTACTTCCCGTCGAGACCAGAGGTCAGATACGCTTACAGAGGTGTTGGGATGCAACCAATTTCCGAGGAAACGTTATGCTAAGGGCACAGATGTCCATTGAGCTAGAAGAGATTATGCGAGAGAGCTAGCCTCCGTACAGTTCGGCATAGGCAAGATCGGAAGAGATATTGAGCAGGATTCCTTCCAGGACTCTGCTGCAATGATATTTGCACCCAGGATCAGATGTGTGACGTGCATTCAGAGAGCCAGAGGCCGACGCCAGTGATATGTAGCTTTATGAGTGGTCATGAGGATTGACCGAGAGATGACCAGAGCAGTACCAGAATGGAATCGTTTCCGTTAGCATACCTGACAGGGCCGTTGAGCCTATGGATTGCGAGATTGGTAAACCACAGAGAAGATAAGGACGCCAGACCGTGAGCAAGATGCAAAAAGATATCTTACGCCGCTAGATTGGATGTACCGGCACCTTCTCGACTTTGAAGGAGGTTATACCGACGACAGTATTTATGATTTGTGGTTTTGTGATTTGACTATCACGTATCCGTCACTTTGGATTTCGGTATTTTGGGTGATCTATTCACATGATTATTCTTGATGACTGAGTTTTATGGATTCATACGGCTGATTGGATGTGGTTCATATGTTACGCTCACGATTTGATTTTTGCACTCGGTATAGCCTATATGTGCTTTGTGCACGCAGTTGCATATGTTTATGATTTTCTTTACACCTGGGTACGCTTGGTGTTGCTGCTTTCGATTTGAGTTATTGTTGGGTATTTATACCTTGCGCATAGTTATTATTCTTGAGGTATTGATTATGATTTCATGCCTACTTTATACCGGTGATTGATTTACGCTTCCAGCATAGTTTTCATGCACTTTTAGTGTTTTGATTTTATTCATGCATGCTGATGCACACGGTTGTGAAATTTCCCATCGCGCTACACCTGATTTTGATCGAGCCGCATTATATCGTCGATTTTGACCCTGATATTGATGATTGATTCTTGCACTCCGTGCTTTTGGTTGGACTTATGCATGTTAGGCGTTTGCTATTGGATTTCGTGATTTCGTGCATTTTGAGTGCGCCGGGTTTAGATTTTCATTCGTGCACGATGGATGCACCGATTTGGATTTTCGCGCATGTTGGGCGCATGTTTTGAGATACGATTTTGGTGCACACCAGATGCACTAAATCGAGATTCTTCATGCATGTCAGATGCACCTGTTTTGGCGGTCAGGCACACCCGTTGCCTATGACAGATGTTTCGTGCACACCCGTTGCACCTAGATGTTGTTTTGTGCACCTGTATGGCACATATATGGATTTGATTTACATGATTTTTGGATTTATTCCTTTTGGAGCATTTCATTTTTATGATATTTGATATTCGTTTCGTACTGAGCAGGACTAGTCAGAGGACAGTACCTGGATACATATTTTGCATGCATTGATAGTTATCGAATGGATTTCCAAGGGCGAGCTATAGTCTCAGTATATACCTACGTGTCCGATATGACACGAAACGTTTTAAAAACAAGGAAACCCTTCTGAATTGTTTTCAAAACGGCGGAACGTACATAGTAAACAAAAGATATATACATATATGGTTATTTTTCTTATGAAAGATGTCCGCCACTGTGCAGTGTTATGCGCATCGCACAGCGACTTAAAAATATTTGGCATGCATTTACATCAGCTATTCACATGTATAGATTGGATGTTTACATGTATAGTTCTGATCTATATCATATTGGTTTTGTTTTGGATTTGACATTTGTGTCTTTACCATGACTCCGATGATTGCGGGATACTTGACGGAGTTTTGCTTTTGAGTTATCTTCTCAGTACTCATGCGCATGCATTGCGCTATGATGTTTTATGTATTGATGATTTCGGAGCCCCGACGACTTGGATTTGTATCGAAATGTTTTAGTATTTGGAGATTTAAGTTTAAATTCGGGGACCGAATTTCTTTAAGGAGGGTAGATTGTAACGTTTCAAAATAATAAAATATTATTTTTGGGAATTTTTATGATTTAATATTATTTTAATGAATATTTTAATATTCCGGTATAATTAAATACAAATAAATGGGGAAAAATTATGGAAAATTCTAAAATTGGATAATTATTGGAATTATGGCATTTTTAAGTTTTTATGATCATTTATATGCTAATTTAGTGCTAATCGCGATTAAAAATCGCTAATCGGATTTTTGGCGTTTTTGTGCAAAACATGCACATATCATTTTTCTACACTTGTGTTACATTTTCTTGCCATGGCTTTGCTTTGGGGTTACTATTCTTGTGAGAAAGGAATTTGAAGAGAAAAGAAAATGGAAAAGGAATAAAATATGAGGGTTGGTGAGAGAGAGAGGTATGGTCTTCTTTTGACCCAAAGACTTAGCCATTTCCTTTGATTCTAACACTCATTTCCCTCATCTCTCCCTCTCCATTCTCAGCTGAGGTGCTGCCCTCTTCGTCCTCCCCTCTTCAACTCCCCAAATCATCACAAAAACAACACCAAAACCCTACCCCGATTTCATTAAAAATGTGCACAAGCTCAAGATCTACACATCGGACCAAGAAAGCAATGATTTTGGCAACTTGAGGCAACTCAAGAAAATTCTTGAGTTGCCAAATGAGATAATTTCTGGATCATTAGATTAGTTTTTGCATTACTTATACCCCTATGTTAAAATTGAATCGATATCGGGTGGTGTTGTGGACTTAAAGGAAACCTAGTTAGGGTTTGAGGAAATTGTGAGTTGTGTGAAATTGAGCTTAGTAGAGGCTGCACAAACACCTTAGTGATGGAATTGAGACCCAAACCTGAGATTTGAAACCCGGAATACGGATTTAGAAAATCGATATCGGAGATATTGTGAAATCTGTGAAGGTTTTAGGAATCTGTTATCTCCCCGGGACCCCTAAAATAAAATTGAGCTGACAGTGAGTCGTGCAGGCACCTAGAAAGCTACCACCAAGACCCGAGCCCCTAATTCAAACCCATGGCCGCCAATTTAATCATTCTGGCCGCAATTTTCAGCCAGAGTAGGGTAGAATTGTTCCAGTTTTGTTCCATGGCTCATTTTGCACTAAAATAGACCCCTCCTATATGCAGTTTTGGCTAATTGTCACCTGGGGAAAATCTGGGAGCATTTTGGTGTGTTTTAGGCAATGTTTTCCATATTTTAAAATGCACTTTATTGATATTTGGATTTGTATTTGGTTGTCGGGTGTTCGTACATCGACAACAGGGATTGTTTGATTGATTTGCACGTTTAGGCCATAGGTTCCAACCTATGAGCACACTGTGTGCTGTATCGGTTTTCTACCTCAATGTTAATACGTATTGCGACTGTTTATTATTCTAGGTACCCTCGCAAGGATTCCGAGGCGAAGGAGCATGGCGTCATCGATTTCGGCGAGCGAAGACCAGGTGAGTAGATTATATCTACGGGGGAAGTCGGGTGGATGGCATATAGCACCCCCGCAGTCCGTGGTGATGTATACAAATACGTATACACACATATATTTACTATATGTTCTTTGATATTATTGATGATAGGATGGATTGATTTAGTGTATTGCGAAACCCTAGAGTAGGGGTTGCACCCATACACATACGCATGCATGCACATGCATACATACCTTCTTTCGCATGTGTGTGTGGGAATATTATATTTGTATGTGTTCACATGGGTATAGGACTATGTGCACATATACTGGATTATGAGGATAGTACTTGAATGTGAGTTGAGTCGATGAGATTCGATTTGAGGCTTTGAGATCGGCGATATGACATGATTCGTATGGGAGATACGACGGAAGGCCTTGGCAGGCTTGGGGACATGTGTTTACACATGCATTTATATAGATGGTATCGATTGTACTAGACTTAGATCTGTACCCTAGATTATGTGATATGAGGGTAGTGATACCCGATATGTGAAGAGATAATGACCCGTACCCAGCTAATGGGATGCCGTACGACGGTTTACCGTGTGAGCCTATATTAATAATAGATCCGTGCTCATGACTCGAGGATGTTATATCGTTTGTGATACCATTGAGGCGGGATTATTGACCATTATATTTATATATATATATCGACTCAGATGTAGGTGGTTTCCATACCCCTCTCGATTGACTTGATAGTTGGGTCCGTAGTTCGCATAGTAGGCGGTAGACTAGACCCGAGTCATACCTATTTCAAAACTAACGAATCGGGGATATTTTAAGGATAGGCAAAAAGGATTCTACGGATATTTTCAAACGACACATCTTTTCTTAAAACACCGTAGCCCTTATTTTACCAAAAACCCTGATTCGTCTTATTTAAAAAGGCAAGGCTGCATGATATATTTTTTTGAGGTAGATTCTTCACTATTGCGTTGATTATTTGATTTCCGCATATTCATGCTATTCATGTTGCTTTGCATATGTTTATCGCTGTATTATTATCATGCTGTTAGGACACCAGCACCATTATCGATGATGCGTATATTCCACGTACACTATTTGCCGGCTCACACACTTCATCATCGATAATTGCCATGCCACTACACTGCAGTATGGTTGCATTCATGATATGATTCTTGCATGGTATATTATACATTTATACCTGTACACAAACATTGATGATTCTGACTTGATTAGAGATTTGTGAACCGCATGATGTTCTTCAAAACTGATTCGTTTTAAACTAGCGGTTTCCTTTGACATGTGCACATTACTATTCCATGTTGCATGACTTATGATATGCTTATCTTTCTTACATGTCGCATACATCATGTTTTGATTATACGCATTGAGATATGTTGTTTCCATGATATTTCTGGATTTGGGAACCGTGGGTATTTCAAAAGAGAATATATAATTGTGTTAAAAACCTGGTTACCCTTGATATGATATTTCAGTGCGTCCACCATGTGTTTTCTCGGTGCTGAGAGAGACATGTGAAACCCGATTCGAGGAGGCGGATGAGGCCGATTGCGGGTACATGGTGGACCCGGTATGGTACCCCAGGGCGAGAACGGTTTCGCTGTGTAGTAGACGGTGAGCCTGGCAGAGGGACTACTACCTACCAGTGATTGTATTTGAGCTCGGCGGATATCTGGAGGATACCGACCGGAGTTGAGAGATGGATATGGGCTGACCCGTACTGTCGGGGCCGAGGGCCGATACCGCAGATGGAGCCCCATATGGATGAGGATATGGGCTGACCCGTACTGCCGGGGCTGAGGGCCGATACCGCAGACGGAGCCCCATATGGACGAGGATTTACGTGTCGATGCTAGGCACGGGTTTCATGATTTGTTTCCATGATTTTGTTTATATCCTCATATTTGCATACATGATGCTTATTGTCATTGGGTGACGGGTGGACGGGTTCCACGTTTATTGTCATTGGGTGACGGGTGGACGGGTTCCACGTATATACAGACATGGATCATATACAGACTGGATTTACACTGATCATACTTCATTTGTATATATAACAGGGTATGAGGGCGCTGTTATATATACCCTTACACCAATATTAGTGGTATGGGACGCTAATATATGTGTATTGATACTTCATCATTTTTACTTCATGCAGACATACCTTACATCTATGACATGTTATTACCTGAGTACTTGGCACTACATACCTGTTTAGATGTTGCTTTGCCACCTTATCATGTATCAGGCTTATCCTTTGAGGTTTATATACTGATCGTATTGACTTAGGATCATGTCTTGCATTCGGTTTCTGCTTGTAGATATTCTCTATTCACGAGTTGGCAACTCACCCCCGTTGTGCCACAGTTCTTGCAGGTTTTGCCGTACAGGTTTCATTGCGGCATTTCTGGCACATTGCTTCCTTGCGGGTGAATTGCTTTTGGTAGGTGGTTTCTATTGCATCAAGAACCACCATTGTACTTGTATTATTCTTGTATCTAGGAATTCCAACAACCAAAACTTGTATATTGTTTCAGACTTAGACTTTAGTGATGTATTATTCGACCTTAGAATCGCGGTTAGTAGTATTGTGGTTTTCATGCTTATTGAGTTCTTTTGGCTTGACCCTCGCCGTTCGGCGTTGTATATTATTATTGCTTGTGTGGTTGTGACCGTCGTTTGACGAAGAGCTAGCTCCCGCTTGGGGTTGCCTTTTATCATTGTATATATATTGTGCTTGTTGTACCCCGTTCGGGGCCAGTATTTACAAAAGAAACTCTGCCGAAATTTTTAGAAAAGACTTTACATTTTAAAAATGCATATTCGGCTTAGTTAGTTAAAGGCTTGATTTCAAACATGTTTCTTTACTTATTAAAAACTAGTTTTATTTATTTACTCCCTAAAAATGGTTTTAGTTTTCTGGGCTTTTGGCTTACTTGGATTAGATGGGGTCCTATAGACTTCATATGATTCAAGTGCCAGTCACGAGCTATTTCGGGTCGTGACAAATATTGACCCTTGTATACAATCCACGGGCATGAATAAACATTCCCCTACCAAGTTCCACCAACGACGAGAAATGTCCCTGTATGGTGAACGACACTTGTAAGTCCTCTCGACTTATAAGGAGAAAACACTATTGCAGGATCCTTACGACTTACAAAAGAAAATACACTTAGGAATCCCTACGATCCCTAAGAAGAAAGTACACCTACGAGATCCTCATGACTTGTAGGGAGAAATACCTTTATGAGACCCTTACGGCTCATAAAGTCAAAAAGCCTTAGTCGACAGGATCCTAACCGTGTTTGCTAAGCCACCTTTGTTCAAATCAGCAAAGACAAATGAGGAACCGCTCCTGGAAATATTCCAGTCGTAGCGATACTGATGCCTAAACAGGTGTCAAACTCCAAGTCCTTTCATGGCAAATGATGATTCGCTCTGGGCAATATTCCAGTTGCAGTGATACTGATGCTAAGGTTGGTATCAGATTTCTAAACTCGCAATAAAAACAACAGCGAGTAAAAAAAATGCATATGAAATAGCCGAAATGATGGGGCAACTCTCAATAAAAATCAGCGAGCAAAAAAATATGCATATAAAAACAGCCGAAATAGTTGGGCAACTCACAATAAAAAGCAGCGAGTAAAAATATAAGAAAAAAGCCGAAATGATTGGGCACCACGGATAAAAAAGCCGAAATGATCGAGAAATCATGACCTTCGCGATATGAAAAGCTGAAAAGATAGAGCATCGCGGCAATAAAAAATAAAATAAAATAAAATTTCCTCTACCCTGCAAGTATGTCCATATTGACACTTGTATACAATCCATGGGCATAAATGAAAGAAAGGGAACCATACTTTCCCACCAGGCTCCATCAAAGGGAGAGCCAGATCTTGATGGAAATATCTATAGCCTAAAGATCAGCTCGTCATTCTTCTCATTCCAGCAGGATGCAAGTGCAACGTCAACAAAAGACCCAAGGGTCGAAGCAAAAATGGAGCCATGACAAAATCCTAGCTCCAAGTCTTGACGGTTCATATACAACTCAGAGACTATCTCGATGTTCCTTCTCATTCCAGAAGAATGCAGACGCAACGTCAACAAAAGACCCAAGGGTCGAAACAAAAATAGAGCCATGACAAAATTCTAGCTCCAAGTCTTGACGATTCATATACAACTCAAAGACTATCTCGACGTTCCTTCTCATTCTGGCAGGATGCAGACGTAAAGTCAACAAAAGACACAAGGGTCGAAACCAAAAATGGAGTAACGGCAAAATCCTAAACTCCAAGTCTTGACAGCACATATACAACCTAGAGACCATCCTGATGTTCCCTCTCATTTCAGCAGGATACGAATGCGACTATCAAATGAAAATGGAGCAATGACATATTCCTAGCTCCGGACTTCAACTGCAATACATACAGCATATAATTCTTACAGATGTCTACCCTACTTCAGCAAAGAATCGGCGCGATGTCGTCAAAACAAGAAAAAATGAAGCAACGACAAATTCCCAGCTTCCGGTCTTCAAGGCAACTCATATAAAGCCTAAAAGATTATCGGAGATCATCCCACACCAGAGCGGAGTGGTTATGACTTATCGGGACTCCAAACTGAGCCTAACCTCAAGTAAAAAGCGTCATGGAAAATTCCTAACGTTTCCTCTTCCGACGGTAATATGACCTAAGGAGATTACTTGAAGACGTCTTGTCCAGCCCCCGAAGGGATCAGAGACACGACAGTCGTGGGGCTACTCGAACAACGGCTTAAAGACCGCATATCGAGGAAGACATCAGCCAATGCGACTGTCCCACGGACTAAAACCCTAGTACCACAAACCTAACGGACCTCTGTCGTAAAGAATGGAGGTTATCTGCATATAACGGTAGGACAAGTTTTCCTGTAAACCCAAGAGAGGTAAACTAAAGAAACTCCGAAATAAGTGAACAAACTATAAACTCCGAAACGAGTATATAAACTAGAAACTCCAAAACGAGTGAATAAACTACAAACTCCGAAACGGGTACATAAACTAGAAACTCCGAAACGAGTGAATAAACTACAAACTCCTAAATAAGTAAATAAACTAGAGACTCTGAAATGAGTAAATAAACTACAAACTCTGAAACGAGTAAATAATCTAATGATTGCTAAATTAAGAACATCGGACACAAGGGAGCGCATGCAAAAAAAAAGTGAATTCTTTATTCATAAATCAAAATAGTTTACATTTATGTAAAGAATAGTGGGAAATACAATTTTAACTTTTAAGAAGGCGGGGCTTTCAATAGATTGGCAACCCGCTTACTTTCTTCTCGCAGCTCCTCCTCGCGTGCCACTACTGCAGCTAGCCTCATTTCGACTTCATCCCGTTGTTGCAAATATGATGAAAACTTCTCAGCGATTTCCTGGTTTGCAACCTCGCAATCTTGCATACCTTGCTCGGTAAAGTCGAGGTTCTGGCTCAGTGCCAGTCCATTAGAAATGCATTGTTGGAGATTTTCGAAAATAACTCGCTGCTACACGGCATTCGCTTCGACCCGAGCTCACAATCGACTGGATTCATCAGAAGTTGTCTCATGCTCCTTTTGCTTCAATGCCAACCTTTGCTCAAAGTATTGAATAGAATCGGCACATTGCTCGATCCACGTGATCAGTTGAGCCATCAAGATTAATGCTTCAGGAGTGAGACACTTGATTTCGATCTCATGCAGACAAGCCTCGATCTGCTTACAATAATCAACCCAAAGGCCGACGAAATCTTCATTGTGGAAATTCACAAGCGTCGCCAGCATTGGGTTGACCTCCTCAGCAAAATCAGCGGCAGACGTAAGAGCTTCAACATTAAGATCTTCGATGAATTCACTCAGCATTCGCTTGCTATTCGCCGCACCCCTGAAAGATTGACGCTTAGCGAAGGGCCCTGCGGGCATGCAAATGCGAGACTCAAAGGGAGCCAAAGCCGATGTGGCTGCTGTAGAATAAATCATGCACAAAGAAGGGTCAGATTTCAACCTGAAAAATAAAGAAGAATGCTGATGAACGAAATCTACCATACCAGTGGTCAAAAGTGGTAGGGCAGGGAGCACAGGAGGCTCGATTATTCCTTCGCTCTCTCCCTCGAGTTGTGATACTATAGTCAATACGAGGAAATTTTAGAAATAGAAAGTTTACTCATAGAAAGATGAAATAAAAGGTGAAGAATATACTAACCAACGCCTAAAGGGGGCAATGAATTCTGATTGGAAGGAGAATTGTAGGCTTAACATCTAGTGTAAGCGGTCAAAAAGCACTGCTGCAGGATTTCAACAATATATGGTTAATACAAGAAAACAATATCTACACCGAAACAAGAAGTGAAGGATCCCTACCTTCCGTCATTAAATCCGAGGGAACTTGTGGGGACATAGAAGAGAGGGGTGGAGCAGTGACAATCGTGCCCACGGCTAACAGTGATCCTTCAATCAACTCAGCGTTAGGGTCTACCACGCCTGTATTCAGAATTAAGGAAATATCAGCAAAAATGTTTAATGGGATTGAGAAACCAAAAGTAATGGCTCAAGGTATACCTAATGGGACGAAAATCATAACAGGGAACGTCACCAGCCTCAATGGCTTCCTCAGTTTCCATAATCATTGGGAAGGTAGATTCGGCATCCACACCTTCGTCCCCTGAATCAATAAGGGCCATCGTAATGCTCACATCACCCGTCGATATCGTGAATCCACGAGGGGAGGAAGCGACAATCGGAATAGTTCCAGATTCGAAAGGGAGGCATGATACTCTAGGCACTTCGAGCGCTGGCGCTTCGCCAGCCGCGTCACCACCTGAACTCGGTGCAGTTAAAAAAATAAGAGTGTTATAATTCAAGAAAAAAAGATTGCTATCAGGTTTCAATAAGGAATTGTGCACTGTTTTACCTTGAAGCGACCACTCGGCCTCTTCGTGAGACGCACATGCAACCTGCATATGAGCGGTGGACAGGGCAGAAGGAGCATCCTCCATTCAAACATCAAAAGGTCGAGCATCGCTCAAACCCGTGTCTGCGGCAAGATTAGCGTGACGCTCCCTTACAGCGTGCTTTTTGCGCTCAGCTTTGGATGTACGGACGGATCTTCTCAGGACCTCCGACAGAGGAGCGTTGTCGTCCAGATCAGGCTCGGCCTTAAGACATACTGTAACATCTGTTATCGGTTGCTTCAGCGACGCCTCCAGTGGCGGCCCAGGGAGGACCTCAGCCATAACTGGTGTCCCTGAAGACTCTTCTACACTACCACCAGAGATTGACATTGTACTCGGAACAACATGGGCTGCGGTGGTTCCTGTAACAGGAATAGGAAGGGAGTCAAGTTGTGAATAAAATAAACTAAATATGTGAAGGCATCGCACGAAGCCTCTCCTCCTCCTCAAACGTTTTGAGGGACGCCAAGAGGGCCTCTTCAATGGAGATTCCTGTTAAGAGAAGGGCGTTAGTAAAGCGTAATAAATTCATAAAATGGAATGTATACAGGAGAGTATAAACGAAATATACTGGACGCCGCAAGAGAAGCTAACACTGCTTGCTCACGGGCCAGTCTTTCAAAAGCTTCGATAGCAGCTTGAAGGTCGGTAGCGGTAATAGGAACTTCGAATAGACTATCGGTGCCATACTCAGACAAGCCTTCGCTATAAGAAGCGTGGGGCTCTTGGCCGAATAAAACATCAGCTGAGAACAGAGATTTCTTCTTTTTCTATGAGCTGGCACCAACCCCCGACGACAATAGCTTCCGTTTAATGGGCTTCTTTAGACGGCGGGTTCTGATCTCCGAGCCAATACCCGACTCGGGGGACGCAGCAGCCACCATAGCCACAGGAGCATTTACCTCCGGCCGAGGCTTGTCTAGAAAAGCTTGCGGAACCACAACTGCACTGCTTCCTCTTAAAGAGGGAAACACAACCGCCCGTCGCTTCAGCGGGACCGCTGGATTACTGGATGTGACAGCATCCTTATGGTCAAGCAGCAGCCGCCTCTCTTCCTTGATGACAGCGCCCGTTGCATGTTGGTACCAAGCAACGTAAGCGTTCGAGGCCCTTAGAATGTGACTCGGCTCCCTGATGAGTAAATAGGACCCCGTATTCAAACGCATGAAATGATGCGTCACGTTGCGAACACCTTCCTCAGTAGAAATGGGATCCCCGATGAATGACTCGAGGAGAACACCTTAGTTGTAACACGATTACTGAGCGAAACGGTGTGGGTTATATCTCATGAAGAAAACTAAGGCGTCCTGTCTGAATACCAGGAAGCCCGGCCTGATAGAATACAAGTGGACAATCTCTCGGACCCTCAATACAGAAGCTTCATCCTTGAAAACATCGTGAAGCGTCTGGATGGCTTTCGAAGATTCCTTGTCAATGGTCAGGACTCTGTTAACAAAGGTCATGCTGTCCCCGACCATGCATGGGCGAAGAAGCAATCATCGAGCCTCCCGCTGTGTTGGGTCTGGAGAAGAAGCATCGACCAAGTGCATGACCCGAGGAAAATTATATCCGTCATAAAATCCGGGTCGTTTATGCACACCAAAAGCACCCAGCACATGCATCTCGATCTATGAGGTGAAGTAATATAGTGGGAGATTAACGGGCTTCAGACCTGGCTGAGTAGTGTCGGACGCTAGACTCAGGCCATGATATAAGTGAGCCAGACCTGTAACCCCAGCAGCCAGGCGTTTCCCTGCCACAATACGGTGAGCCGGATAAAAGATAGACGGTATCATATGACGAGGATGCATCGGAAGTGCGAACCAGCTTAGCCACAAGCCGATGAACCCTAGGAAGAATGTCTCCTCATCAATGTCCGAAGCAGCGACCTTTGCAAAAGAAATGACCGGGGTATCCAGAATAAAAAAAAACTGCTTTAAATCTGCTTCCGCGGTCGGTAATTTTTCCAAGCTAAATACGAACGGATAATCAAGCTTGGCGAACTTTGCAGTTGTCTTCGACAAAGCCTCTGGACAAAGGAAGCGGGTAATGAAATCGATAAATCTAACTCCATGCCCACAAGATTCTAAGAACAAGCTCTCGTATATGTTCGACACCTTGATCAAGCTTGGAAACTTGTATTGAACGGCATTCTTTGGGGTAAGACCCATTACCACTGATTCGGTAGCAAAGATGTACTCGTCAGGGGGAAATATCTCCTCATAATGTTCCCCTTTGACGGGTAATCCAGATATCTCCGTGAATTCCTCCAGTGAGATTGAGACCTCCCGATCAGATAAGAGAAATGTGTGGGTCAGGATATTTCATTGTTCCAGAAAAGATTTGACCTACCACACATGGGGAGTGTGGTAGTGAAAGAGGGACGCGTAGATCCCGAGATATAGCCCGGTCTTCAGTAGTAGCAACTTCTTGGCCGACAGAATGATCGTGCTTACTGTAGATAGCCAGCCGAATGATGGGGAGTCATTCTTATCATGTAAACCTGCTCCCAGGGACGCGATTCTCCTTGGCATATATGACGCCCTAGAATGTCTAGGACCATCAGTGGCTGCACTGGTATCGATGCCATAGAAGGCTGGAGACGAACTTCCGAGATCCAGTTGACCTCTTCTACTGCGTAAGTAACCTGCGGAAGGTCAGCGTAATAGATTGACAGGATCGGTTCTGGAGGCGATGCACAAGTAAAACTGCGCCGACCCCGGATAATATGACTATACCACGACCCCCACATATGAAGAGAATTTTTTTCTGGGTCATAATACCGAATGAGTGCAAAGACTTCCCGATCTGTAGGCGCATCGGTGAAAGCACTTTCCGAGTGAACGTAGGGGAAGGAGGAATCGAAATCCATAATCCCTGTAAAAAAATATAATAAAAAAGGGGTTAATTATCGACACAATGTTCAAGACTTTAACATTTTCATTACACTTAAATTTGTACTATATTCTGGCATGTTAAAGTCACCACAGTTCAAAGAGAAAGGGACAATAGGCCCCACAAAATCAAGGTAACGCCCTCATTAATGATGAGGAAGGCACTCATTGTAAGAATCCAAAAGGATTCTCATTTAATGAAAAATCTCATTGAACTATGGAGTATACTCTCTCGAAAAACGAGTTCTACAGCAGATTCAAATATGCAAGAAGAACCTTAGAAAGAAACAAAAGAGGAATAAAATTCCCAAAAGAATTTCTTAAAAAAAGAAATTTTCTCAGAGCTAAGCTCTGTAGAACAACCCAGAATTAAATTCCTCTAATGAGATTAAATCCCAGAAATCCCCACGGGAAATGGAATTAAATTCCAAGCAACCCTCAAAATTCAAAATCACTAACAGGGTAAAACCCTAAGATCTCTGAGACCAATGGTCTACCTAAAATAAAGTTTTTAAGATCTCTAAGAGATCATTTCAAGAAAAAGAGCCAAACTCTCTTAATGGGTTAAAAATCCAAGATTAAAAGAGTCTCTTTTAAGAGAAAAATGGTCATAATCCTTACCAATTTTCTTAAAAAGAGTTTAAACTCTAAGAGTTTCTTTGGGCAGAGATCTGAGCTCTGAGAAGAGAATTGAATTCTCAAAGAAGAAGATAGAAGATGACGAAACGACAGTCATCTTAAGAGCCAAAAGCTCTATTTATAAGACATGAAGGGACAGTTCAACTCCCAAGAAGATCGAACAGTGGAAAAGGTGACACCGTTGCACCCACGTGTAAGACACGTGAGAGCAACGGTGGGAGCATTTGTTTCCCCAATATATTTAACCTAATAAAAGAATAAATCTCTGTTGAATTCAATGAGGCAGCGCCTCACGTGCTCTCCATGAGGACGCCAGCACCAGAGCCAATCTTATATGGTTAAATCTAATGGAGGCGCCTCACGTACTCCTTACGTGAGTGCCAATGTGAAAAGCACAGAAGAGTTCATAAGAGTTAAATTCTTAAATGACGCCGCACATGCTCCCCACACGGGCGCTAATGTGCAAAGCACAGAAGAGTTCAGTACATAAGAGTTAAACTCTTAGATATCGCCGCACGTACTCCTCACGCGGACGCCAATGTGCAAAGCACACAAATACCCATTATAAGAATTAAATTCTTAAGTAGCGCCCACGTGCATAACACGTAAGCGCCGACGCCCAGGTAGAATTAAAATTCTACAATACTTCCTATTAAACAAAGCCGTTGGATAAATCATCAAAATACAGAATTAAATTCTGTTGGGAGAAAACATTTCCTAAATCTTTCTAAAAATAAGAAAGACACTCTCGATTGGATCAAAAATCCAATTATAGAATAAAATTTTATTTTGGAATATATTCCCTCAATCTTTCTAAATAAAAAAGATTGCTCTCTGTAAAATAGAGAACTCTTGGATTAAAAATCCAATGGTGATTAAAAAATCACCGTTTTACAGAATAAATTCTGTATAGGGGAAAATATTTCCCCAATCTCGTTAAAAACAAAAATCATATTCTGTAAAAACAAAAGTCCTTGAATCAAAGATTCAATGGTGGGTAAAATTTCCCAACTCAATTTTGAGTCTAATTAAATCAATTGGAATCTCTCAATGAAAGATTTTCTCAGAATTAAGTAACAAACTTGCCTTCACTATATAAAGGACCCGAGACAACAAGTTTCAAAAAAGGGAGAGAGAAGAACACAGAAGACCACAACATAGAGAGAGACAGAAGGAGATAGAGAAACCCCCTATAAGGAAGAAGACGTATAATCGCATAGCATCCACTGAAAGGTGTGTTGTGCTCATCATTGCACATACGTTTTCGAATTTGGTTATAAAAACGTATGCGTTTTCGGATTCAAGCCCGTGAAATTTGGGCAACAAGTTGATGAAGTGGGGTTTAATTTCGAAATTATCTCCACTGGCCGGTGGAAGAGAAAGACGGGTAGGAAGGGGCCTGCATACAAGGTGACATCTTTCTTGGAGAGAAATGCGCGGTGGATTCTGCACACCTACGATTGGTGGCATGGTGGTATCGTGAAATTCCGATGGAGATCCATCCATTTTGGGAGATGTGGTAGGTGGAGGGAAATAGAAAATGAAGAAGTATCGACTTCGGATTTGATAGCAAAGACGCGGACAAGATGGGCATTAGAATCCCGTGTCCAGCCAATCATGTACTAAGCGGGTTTAGTGCACGTGGCATCGTGTGTAAGAAAGATTTTAAGAAGATTTGTTTTGAAAAAGTGTCGGATGTGAGGCTTGACTCAACAAATCATAAAATGCAGAATCAATCCATAGAACTAGGGTCACTTAAGTTAAGTCACTAAACCGCTTCTAGACTTCCAAAGGATAAGTCGCAGGATCAATCCTCTACCGCCTCATTATCACTCTTGTGGCCAGGTAAGTGCTAGGTAAGTGGGAGATATCCTCTATACGGATCACCAAATAGAGGGCCTAATTAATTAACCACTTTCCTTAGTCACACTTACCTAGAAACCACAAGAGAAATGCGGATAAGCGATACCCATGACCCTCCTCTGTCCTAATTGAGCGCAACGGTCCTTAAAGGCTTAGTATAGATATTTTTTAATTAATGTAGGATGAAAGTATACTCGTTTTGTGATTTGTGGGGCCTAGGAAAGGTGATGAAATCCCCACTTAATCTGGATTTAGGTTATTGCCCCTTAATATCCGGTTTAGATATGCACAGACAAACCGATATCAAAACAAACAAAAAGATTTTTGAGCGGTGATATTTGTAAAGAATCCTACATGAAAGATTAGATTATTGGATTTTAGAGGAGTGTAGCGTCTTGAAAAGTCGTTTTGGTGTTTTCCTGAAGTTCGGTGAAAATTCGGTATTTTTCCGAAAACCGTCTTTCTCGATATTTTGCAGTTTAGGGCTAATTATACCTTAAATGGATAGGTAATTGCTTGTTTTTAGTAGCTAATGAGTTAATTATGAAATTTTGGTCATTTAAAAATTTTTCCCTATTTTTCAATTTTTTAATATTATTTTAAGCCGGTAAGAAAATACATTAAATAAGCGATAAATACAAATTTTTCCGGGCTAATTTTAATCTCTAAAATTATGATAATTATAATCTAGTGATAACATGAATTTTTAGTAATTTATTTTGATTTTTAACAAATTTTTATGTTATGAAACGAATTTATTGAATTTTGAGCTAAAACTTGCAATTTTTGAGTTGTAGGGGGCCTTTTTGCATAAAATTTCTTTTGTAAAACCCCTCTCTCTTTTTCCTCAGCCCTAGGACAGCCCCACCTTGTGTGAGACCAGAAAATTCTGATCTCTTTTCTTTAGTTGCTTTCTTGAGTGATTTAAGGGGTTTTTTGGATTTATTTTAATTAAAATGAATAAAGTAAGGTGCATTTGACTTTGTGGACTTGACCCATGACCTTCCCCACTTGCCCACACCCTCCCCCATTCCTCCTCTGGCCGAAAATCCTGCACACCCTCTTCTTCCTCTCTTTTCTTTTCATTTTCTTCAATTTCTTCAAGAAAATACATCAAAATCCATGATTTAATTCAAAAATCCAAACAAAATCCTTAAGCTATCATTATCCTTAGCCATTCTTGCTTGGATCTTGGTGTTGAGGCCATCATTTGGAGCAAAATTTTCTTGCTTGATCCATAGATCAAGAGGTATAATTTTTATCATGTTAAATTCTTTTGTTTAAGTTCTTATGTTAGATGGTTTAGTGTTAATTTAGTGTAGTTTAATCTAGTTTCTTAGGTTTTGCTTGAAAATTTTAGCTAGGGTTTTGAAGCCATAATACTTAATTAGATTGTTTTATAGTTAATCTAGTGGTTAATTAACTAATCCATATAGTTATCTTGTTGATGTAGATTTCAATTATGCTAATTTAGTTAAATTTAGAAGTGTGAAATTGTTGTTTTAGGATTTTCAAGAGAAGGTTTATGTATGGAAAATAGTATTTGAAGCTTGATAAATGAGTTGATTAGGGTTTAGAAAATATTATTTAATTGATTAAACCTAACTTGTTATCTAGTATTTTGCTAACCTAACCTAAGAGGTTAATTTTCTTAAGTGGGCTTTGTTGTGTTAATTTAAAGTTTCAAGTGAGGAAATTGATTGGATTTTGCTAGGTTATAAATTCAAGAATGGTTGTTTATGGAAAATAAGATTGGAATCATTGTTGTTGTGTTATAATTAGTGTTTGTAGATTGCTTGTAGTGTGGTTGGGCGATTGTGCTAGATTGTAGTCGTTTTGTCGCAAATCGGCAATTGTTGCACCGATTTTTGGAATGTATATGCTTACTAGATTTTTATATAAATTATGTGATGGATTAATTTTGATATCTTGATGATTGTAATGGCTTGTCCTGTGACTTTTAGGATGCGTGAGTGCGGTTTTTGGGTAGTCGGGTTTTAGTTTTGCCGGGCGACCAAATCGGCGTTTTTCGGCAGTTTTTGCGATTTTCGCGTGTGTCCGCGCACCTTGTGCACGTTGTACCTAGCTAGCGAACTTTAGTAGTTTCGTTGGGGTTTTGCGTCGTTCTTGATATGTAACCTTATATTTGGTACTGATGTAAATTCCAGGTTCGGTCGCGGAGACGTCAGACGCGGCGCGAAAGGGAAAGGCGGTGATTGGACACAGCTAGCCAGGGATCCCGGTGAGTAGATGTAACATCTACGGGGGACTATCGTTGGATGGCGCAAGCCGCCCGATAGTTTTAGTAACTTACAAATCCTTAGTAATGTTAGTAATTAGGGGTGAAATACTTAACTGACTATTTGCTGCATCCATGCATTATATTGACATACCTATACGAAACCATTTCATAGGACACCTGCACCATTACCAGGGTTTTTATATGCAGCACGAGCACTATTCATGTTTACACACACACCCGGGTAATTGCCATGCCACCATACGAGATAACTTTTAAAAATGAAACCGTAGTATTGCTATTCATGTGCATGTACTTCATCATATTAATTGTTCATGCTTAATACATTAATCACACATCGCAACTTGATTATTGATATCATACGCATTCATTATCATTGATATATGCACTTATGAGGATTTCTTGAGATTTTATGATATTGCTGGATTTCGGGGGAAAGCCGCAAAATTTCTAAACTTATTATATTTTTTTAAAATATGTAAATTGCGGTTTTCTAGTGATGTAAGTGTCGTCCACCATGAGTTTGCTGTGGATTTGGAAATCCGTGTCGAGGAGTGGAGGAACCGGCACGGGTACATGGTGGGCCCGGTAAGGTACCCCGGGGCAAGAGGAATGTGGTGATGACGTTGAGCCTGGCAGGGGACGGATTACCTACCGGTGACTGTTTGGGACGGCGGATATCCAGAGGATACCGACCGTGGCCGCTAGATGATGAGATATTGATATTTGAGATGGGTCAGCCGGACGGCTGAGGCCAGAGATACATTTATGAGATTTGAGATAGCTTTTGGGTGTCGTTGCTGGACACCGATTTTCGTCGATTCATTGACATTATGCTGGCATTCTAAAAGAGTTTCAAAAACAAAAAGAGATAAAATATTTCCTATATATACCTATTGAGACCTCAGATATTCATGTTGCATACATATTAGTACACTGATGTTATATACACACCTGCTAGTGCATCCAGTCATACCCGTATTATAGATGCTAGGATGCTTGTGTGCATGCATACGATAGCCTTTGTAGATGTTATTTATTACTCACGAGTTGGCAACTCACCCCGTTGTGCCACAGTCTTTTGCAGGTCCGCTCCGTCAGTTCAGTAGCGGCGGGCGCACTTGTTCTTTTGCCTCTTTTGCTTGAGCTCGAGAT
The DNA here is from genome assembly GCA_030015575.1 of Agapanthus africanus. Classification (NCBI taxonomy): domain Eukaryota; kingdom Viridiplantae; phylum Streptophyta; class Magnoliopsida; order Asparagales; family Amaryllidaceae; genus Agapanthus; species Agapanthus africanus. Next base: position 129,579,147 of record CM057337.1, on the reverse strand, counting down.
TTGCTCATAGGTGGGTTATGTTATCATTTTTGTACCACCTTGTATATTCTTTGTATCTAGTGTACTCCATCTACTGTTTCTACCAGATTTATTGTATATTGACCTAGAGATGAGACTGTGAGGTTTGTGGATTTTATGCTGTATTTTGGGGTCGAACTCACTTGAGTAGACGTGATGTTTTCTTATGCTTCATTATGATTATTATGCTTATTGTCATTTACATTGCGTGGGATTTGTGACCGCCTTGTGGCGAAGAGCTAGCTCCCGCTTGGGGATGCCTTATTTGTTGGTTTTACATATATTCTTGTTGTACCCATTTTTGGGGGCCAGTATTTACAAAGGAGACTCTGCCGAAATTTTCGGAAAAAAATTAGTATTGTTTTTAAAAAGGGTTTTACATGACTTATTTGATAAACTTGCTTTCAAATGTTTGGGTTTTCTTCACTCTTTTGCTTAATTGGTTTTATTTTTCTGGGCTTTGGCTTACTTATTTTACGGACGCCTTTAGACGTTTCGTAAACTTAAGTGCCAGTCACGTTCCGTACCCTGCGGGTCGTGACAAAGTTGGTATCAGAGCGATAGGTTTTACCTTTGTGAGTGTAGGATGACCCTTGGTAGATGGAGTAAGTGACTTAAGCAGGGTAACGTAGCGTGCGTATGTCCGCGGCATACTTACGATACGGTACTCCGCCTAAGTGACTTTAGGATACTTGCTTGAAAAAAAAATTCCTTCTTCAATTCAGTGTATCCTATGATCCCATTGCACTGTTCTTACTATCCGTTATCCTGTAACAGCCACTATGCCGCCGAAGGCTACGAGGGCACAGAGGGCTGCCGCCAGAGACGAGATTCGAGCTGGCTCGTCCGAGACTAGGACTGAGCAGGGTGGTATGCCTACGCCGCAGGGACAGACCGATCCACCTTCCCCAGGCCGTATGGATAGGCTCGAGACCGGTATGGAGGAGTTGCGACAGATGATGGGAGGCATGCAGGAGCTGCGTCAGATGGTAGGATCCCTAGTTGCAGCCAGTCGTACACCGAGGCCGGATGACGTACCTACTACATCACAGACGACCATGATACCTGCTCCTACTACTACCACCGTGGCCATTCCGGTTTCACTACAGGATTTCATGAGGCTGAGACCTCCAGTATTCACCGGCACCGAGGCAGCGGAGGACCCACAAATGTTCCTTGACAGTTTAGCCAGGATCTGCCGTTCGCTGGGATGTTCGGATGATCGATGGGTAGAGCTTGCGAGTTTCCGACTAGAGGGTCTCGCGCAGACATGGTGGGAGTCAGTCTTGAGAGGTCGAGCTGCAGGTCTACCGCCTATGACTTGGGCCGAGTTTACAGCGGTCTTTCTAGCCCTTTTCCTTCCAGAGAGCGTTCGTGACGCCAGAGCTCGCAGCTTCGAGGCCTTAGTCAAGACACCTGGGATGACGGTGTCTGAGTATGATATCCAGTTTACACAGTTATCCCGATATGCTCAGTATTTGGTGGATACCGAAGAGAAGATGGTGAAGAGGTTCGTACAGGGACTTGATGCCCAGCTATATCTTGCCATTGGTGCCCAGCACTACGACACTTATTCAGCTGCTATGGATACGGCATTGCGGATGGAGGCACGCATATCACGGACTTCGGCCGTTTCTGGGCCGAAGAGGATGCGCACCGATGTACCGCCTCAGAGGCAGCGCGCCAGATTCTTTCCGAGAGATAGGCCTGGCAGAGGATTTAGGCGGGGACAGTTATATGGTTCTTATCCCCAGGGGCAGCAGCCGTCTCCAGGGTGTTTTGGGTGCGGGAGTTTGCACCATCTTGTCAGAGACTGTCCGGTGAGACGACAGGGAGCAGCGACAGTTCCGCATGTGACCCTACCACCATCACCACCCCCTCCTCAGAGAGCCCTACTTCCTACCCCAGGCGATGCTACACGCCAGTTAGGTGCACCGAGAGGCCGTGGACGCGGCGGTCCTGTTCAGAGAGGACGAGGAGGCAGAGGCCGAGGTCGAGGTCAGCCCGCTATCGGTGGAGGACAGGCCCGAGTTTTTGCTTTGACACCGCAGGATGCGCAGGCATCCAATGCCGTTGTGACAGGTACCTTGCCAGTTTGTACTTTCGACGCACGGGTATTATTCGACCCAGGTTCGACACATTCGTACGTATCTACACACTTTGCACCGATGTTGGGCCGTGAGTCGTCGTCGTTAGATCGGCCGCTTGTTGTTGTTACTCCGGTAGGCGAGTCGTTTGTCGCTCGTTTTGTATTTCGTTTGTGTTCCGTTCGTATCGGGGAGAGGGATTCATCAGTTGATTTGATACTCCTCGATATGTTGGACTTTGATGTGCTTCTGGGCATGGATTGGCTAGCCACTTGTTATGCTTCGGTGGACTGCCGTGAGAAGGCAGTCAGATTTAGCTTTCTGGGAGAGCCAGTCCTTGTTATTCAGGGAGACCGCAGTGTCACCCTTCCAAGCTTAATTTCGTCTCTTCGCGCTGGTCAGCTCTTGCGGAAGGGATGTCAGGGATTCTTAGCGTTTGTTTGTGATACTCGAGCTGCAGAGGTTCCGTTAGACCGGGTTCCGGTAGTTTGTGAGTTCCCTGATGTTTTCCCTGATGAGCTACCTGGGCTACCGCCTGAGCGCGATGTTGAGTTCTGCATTGATTTGATTCCCGGTTCGGGGTCTATTTCTGTACCGCCTTATCGGATGGCCCCGACAGAGCTTCGAGAGCTGAAGGATCAGTTGCAGGATTTGTTGGATAAGGGGCTTATTCGACCGAGTGTTTCTCCGTGGGGTGCTCCGGTCCTGTTTGTCAAGAAGAAGGATGGAAGTTTGCGCTTATGTATCGACTACCGCCAGCTGAACAAAGTTACCGTTCGGAACAGATATCCGTTGCCGCGCATTGATGATTTGTTCGACCAGCTTCAGGGCGCGGGGTATTTTTCGAGGATCGACTTGCGATCAGGATACCATCAGCTGCGAGTTCGACAGGAGGATATACCGAGGACAGCTTTCCGCACGCGCTACGGCCACTACGAGTTTTTGGTGATGTCGTTCGGACTCACCAACGCCCCAGCTGCATTTATGGATTTGATGAACCGTACATTCAGGCCGTATCTTGACTTGTTCATCATCGTGTTTATCGACGATATCTTGGTGTACTCCCGGAGCAGAGAGGAGCACGAGCAGCACTTGTGGATTACGTTACAGACTCTGAGAGAGCACCAGCTGTTCGCGAAGTTCTCCAAGTGTGCATTCTGGCTGGACAGCGTCGGATTCTTGGGTCACGTGGTTACGAGAGACGGCATTTGTGTGGACCCGAAGAAGATTGAGGCTGTTCAGCAGTGGCCCCGACCTACATCGGTTACTGAGATCCGTAGTTTTCTAGGCTTGGCGGGCTACTACAGGCGTTTTGTTCAGGACTTCTCCCGTATAGCTGCACCGTTGACCAGTTTGACCCGGAAGGGAGTTTCTTTCGTCTGGACAGAGGAGTGCGAGCGCAGTTTTCAGCAGCTACGGACTTGTTTGACTACGGCGCCGGTATTATCTTTACCTTCGGGATCAGGCGGATTTGTTGTCTACTGTGATGCTTCGCGAGTGGGATTAGGATGCGTTTTGATGCAGCATGGCCGGGTGATCGCTTATGCTTCTCGGCAGTTGAAGAAGCATGAACAGAACTACCCCACTCATGATTTGGAGATGGCTGCAGTGGTCTTTGCACTGAATATTTGGCGACATTACCTTTACGGCGAGTCGTGTCAGATATTCACCGATCACAAGAGCTTAAAGTACATATTTCAGCAGCGAGACCTGAACCTCAGACAGCGTCGTTGGATGGAGTTGGTGAAAGACTACGACTGCGAGATCTTATATCACCCCGGCAAGGCAAATGTGGTGGCAGATGCGTTGAGTAGGAGGCCCGGGGGTAGTCTATCCTTTTTGCGCGCAGTGCAGAGGCAGTCTTCAGCAGATTGGCAGATGTTATGCGACAGCCGAGTTGAGTTCGAGTTCACTCAGACAGGGGGATAGCTCACGCATGTTCGTGCACGCCCACAGTTGCTTGACCGTATATATGAGGCACAGCGCAGTGACGACCGTTGCTCAGAGATCATGGCACAGATAGGACAGGGCAGATTTTCCGAGTTCGTGATTGACGATCAGGGGATTTTACGATATGGATCTAGACTGTGCGTACCAGATGCTGATGGATTGCGGCGCGACATTCTTGAGGAGGCACACCGATCAGTGTATAGTGTCCACCCCAGTTCCACCAAGATGTACCATGATATGAGAGAGACCTACTGGTGGCACGGGATGAAGAGGGACATTGCGGAGTTCGTTTCGAGATGCCTGACTTGTCAGCAAGTCAAGGCCGAGCACCAGAGGCCCGCAGGAGAGCTACAGCCGTTACCCATTCCAGAGTGGAAATGGGAACAGATTTCGATGGATTTCGTTGTGGGTCTACCCAGGACCAGTCGAGGGTACGACTCCATCTGGGTGATCGTGGATAGATTGACGAAAGCGGCTCACTTCCTTCCAGTGAAGACGACTTTCAGCTTCGCTCAGTATGCTCAGCTCTATATTGACGAGATCGTGCGACTACATGGCGTACCGACTTGTATCGTGTCAGATCGAGGCACTCAGTTCACCAGCCGACTTTGGCAGAGACTTCAGGAGGCTTTGGGCACTCGTTTGAGCTTCAGCACAGCTTTTCATCCGCAGACAGACGGACAGTCAGAGCGGACCATTCAGACTCTCGAGGACATGCTCAGAGCGTGCGTTTTAGACTTTGGTGGTAGCTGGGACCGTCATTTACCTCTAGTGGAGTTCTCCTACAACAACAGCTTCCAGGATACTATTCAGATGGCACCTTTCGAGGCATTGTATGGGAGGAGATGCAGATCGCCCGTGTGTTGGACAGAGCTCAGTGAGAGCAGCATTTTGGGGCCGCAGCTCGTTGAGGAGACGACATCGAAGATACAGTTGATCCGAGACCGGATGAGAGCGGCTCAGAGCAGGCAGAAATCGTATACAGACAGGCGCCGTCGCAGATTAGAGTTCGCAGTTGGCGACCATGTTTTTCTGAGGGTCTCTCCGATGAAGGGCGTGATGCGTTTTGGGCGAAAGGGAAAGCTTAGCCCTAGATTCGTAGGTCCCTTCGAGATCCTCGAGCGTGTCGGCGCAGTTGCATATCGTTTGGCTCTTCCTCCCAGCTTTCCCGATGTTCACCCCATCTTCCATGTTTCGATGCTCCGCAAGTACCTTCACGACCCTTCGCATGCGATTCAGCACCCGACAGTCCAGCTAGAGCGCGACCTTTCTTTTGCAGAGCAGCCGGTGGCCATCCTGGATCGGCAGGTGAAGAAGTTGAGGTCGAAGATTATACCAACCGTCAAGGTCCTTTGGCGTAGCCCGAGCAGCGAGGAGGTTACCTGGGAGACCGAGGGCGAGATGAGGAAGAAATATCCCCATCTCTTCAAAGGTACGCGTAGCTATATTTTTTAAATTCGGGGACCGAATTTCTTTAAGGGGGGAAGATTGTAGCGTCTTGAAAAGTCGTTTTGGTGTTTTCCTGAAGTTCGGTGAAAATTCGGTATTTTTCCGAAAACCGTCTTTCTCGATATTTTGCAGTTTAGGGCTAATTATACCTTAAATGGATAGGTAATTGCTTGTTTTTAGTATCTAATGAGTTAATTATGAAATTTTGGTCATTTAAAAATTTTTCCCTATTTTTCAATTTTTTAATATTATTTTAAGCCGGTAAGAAAATACATTAAATAAGCGATAAATACAAATTTTTCCGGGCTAATTTTAATCTCTAAAATTATGATAATTATAATCTAGTGATAACATGAATTTTTAGTAATTTATTTTGATTTTTAACAAATTTTTATGTTATGAAACGAATTTATTGAATTTTGAGCTAAAACTTGCAATTTTTGAGTTGTAGGGGGCCTTTTTGCATAAAATTTCTTTTGTAAAACCCCTCTCTCTTTTTCCTCAGCCCTAGGACAGCCCCACCTTGTGTGATACCAGAAAATTCTGATCTCTTTTCTTTAGTTGCTTTCTTGAGTGATTTAAGGGGTTTTTTGGATTTATTTTAATTAAAATGAATAAAGTAAGGTGCATTTGACTTTGTGGACTTGACCCATGACCTTCCCCACTTGCCCACACCCTCCCCCATTCCTCCTCTGGCCGAAAATCCTGCACACCCTCTTCTTCCTCTCTTTTCTTTTCATTTTCTTCAATTTCTTCAAGAAAATACATCAAAATCCATGATTTAATTCAAAAATCCAAACAAAATCCTTAAGCTATCATTATCCTTAGCCATTCTTGCTTGGATCTTGGTGTTGAGGCCATCATTTGGAGCAAAATTTTCTTGCTTGATCCATAGATCAAGAGGTATAATTTTTATCATGTTAAATTCTTTTGTTTAAGTTCTTATGTTAGATGGTTTAGTGTTAATTTAGTGTAGTTTAATCTAGTTTCTTAGGTTTTGCTTGAAAATTTTAGCTAGGGTTTTGAAGCCATAATACTTAATTAGATTGTTTTATAGTTAATCTAGTGGTTAATTAACTAATCCATATAGTTATCTTGTTGATGTAGATTTCAATTATGCTAATTTAGTTAAATTTAGAAGTGTGAAATTGTTGTTTTAGGATTTTCAAGAGAAGGTTTATGTATGGAAAATAGTATTTGAAGCTTGATAAATGAGTTGATTAGGGTTTAGAAAATATTATTTAATTGATTAAACCTAACTTGTTATCTAGTATTTTGCTAACCTAACCTAAGAGGTTAATTTTCTTAAGTGGGCTTTGTTGTGTTAATTTAAAGTTTCAAGTGAGGAAATTAATTGGATTTTGCTAGGTTATAAATTCAAGAATGGTTGTTTATGGAAAATAAGATTGGAATCATTGTTGTTGTGTTATAATTAGTGTTTGTAGATTGCTTGTAGTGTGGTTGGGCGATTGTGCTAGATTGTAGTCGTTTTGTCGCAAATCGGCAATTGTTGCACCGATTTTTGGAATGTATATGCTTACTAGATTTTTATATAAATTATGTGATGGATTAATTTTGATATCTTGATGATTGTAATGGCTTGTCCTGTGACTTTTAGGATGCGTGAGTGCGGTTTTTGGGTAGTCGGGTTTTAGTTTTGCCGGGCGACCAAATCGGCGTTTTTCGGCAGTTTTTGCGATTTTCGCGTGTGTCCGCGCACCTTGTGCACGTTGTACCTAGCTAGCGAACTTTAGTAGTTTCGTTGGGGTTTTGCGTCGTTCTTGATATGTAACCTTATATTTGGTACTGATGTAAATTCCAGGTTCGGTCGCGGAGACGTCAGACGCGGCGCGAAAGGGAAAGGCGGTGATTGGACACAGCTAGCCAGGGATCCCGGTGAGTAGATGTAACATCTACGGGGGACTATCGTTGGATGGCGCAAGCCGCCCGATAGTTTTAGTAACTTACAAATCCTTAGTAATGTTAGTAATTAGGGGTGAAATACTTAACTGACTATTTGCTGCATCCATGCATTATATTGACATACCTATACGAAACCATTTCATAGGACACCTGCACCATTACCAGGGTTTTTATATGCAGCACGAGCACTATTCATGTTTACACACACACCCGGGTAATTGCCATGCCACCACACGAGATAACTTTTAAAAATGAAACCGTAGTATTGCTATTCATGTGCATGTACTTCATCATATTAATTGTTCATGCTTAATACATTAATCACACATCGCAACTTGATTATTGATATCATACGCATTCATTATCATTGATATATGCACTTATGAGGATTTCTTGAGATTTTATGATATTGCTGGATTTCGGGGGAAAGCCGCAAAATTTCTAAACTTATTATATTTTTTTAAAATATGTAAATTGCGGTTTTCTAGTGATGTAAGTGTCGTCCACCATGAGTTTGTTGTGGATTTGGAAATCCGTGTCGAGGAGTGGAGGAACCGGCACGGGTACATGGTGGGCCCGGTAAGGTACCCCGGGGCAAGAGGAATGTGGTGATGACGTTGAGCCTGGCAGGGGACGGATTACCTACCGGTGACTGTTTGGGACGGCGGATATCCAGAGGATACCGACCGTGGCCGCTAGATGATGAGATATTGATATTTGAGATGGGTCAGCCGGACGGCTGAGGCCAGAGATACATTTATGAGATTTGAGACAGCTTTTGGGTGTCGTTGCTGGACACCGATTTTCGTCGATTCATTGACATTATGCTGGCATTCTAAAAGAGTTTCAAAAACAAAAAGAGATAAAATATTTCCTATATATACCTATTGAGACCTCAGATATTCATGTTGCATACATATTAGTACACTGATGTTATATACACACCTGCTAGTGCATCCAGTCATACCCGTATTATAGATGCTAGGATGCTTGTGTGCATGCATACGATAGCCTTTGTAGATGTTATTTATTACTCACGAGTTGGCAACTCACCCCCGTTGTGCCACAGTCTTTTGCAGGTCCGCTCCGTCAGTTCAGTAGCGGCGGGCGCACTTGTTCTTTTGCCTCTTTTGCTTGAGCTCGAGATTTGCTCATAGGTGGGTTATGTTATCATTTTTGTACCACCTTGTATATTCTTTGTATCTAGTGTACTCCATCTACTGTTTCTACCAGATTTATTGTATATTGACCTAGAGATGAGACTGTGAGGTTTGTGGATTTTATGCTGTATTTTGGGGTCGAACTCACTTGAGTAGACGTGATGTTTTCTTATGCTTCATTATGATTATTATGCTTATTGTCATTTACATTGCGTGGGATTTGTGACCGCCTTGTGGCGAAGAGCTAGCTCCCGCTTGGGGATGCCTTATTTGTTGGTTTTACATATATTCTTGTTGTACCCATTTTTGGGGGCCAGTATTTACAAAGGAGAATCTGCCGAAATTTTCGGAAAAAAATTAGTATTGTTTTTAAAAAGGGTTTTACATGACTTATTTGATAAACTTGCTTTCAAATGTTTGGGTTTTCTTCACTCTTTTGCTTAATTGGTTTTGTTTTTCTGGGCTTTGGCTTACTTATTTTACGGACGCCTTTAGACGTTTCGTAAACTTAAGTGCCAGTCACGTTCCGTACCCTGCGGGTCGTGACAAGGAGAGAGAACGATATTAGGAAATTACCTGAAAATTTTAGCGCCTCAATTCCTCCAACACGCCGCAGTTCCCCCGCAAGTTGGTAGGGTTGTTTGCGAAATTTTCTTCAGTGCTTCCCTCTACTCCTATGGGATATGTTGAAAATCTCTGAATCTCTGTTTCCTTATTCCAGTTTCTCCTGATTCCCTTGCAAAACTCACACAATAATCGTTAAATACACAAGATGCGGTTTTGATACTCGTTCATAATATGTTTGCTGGATTTTATAAGAAATCAACCCAAATAACAAGAAAAAAAATCACAACCGTTTTCCCGGCAATGGCGCCATTTGATTAATGCAATGCTGAAAAAGTGTGTTGTAAATAACCGCAATCAAAACGGTGTCGCTAGTGCTAGCCGCGATGAGTACGGGTCGTCCGCAAGGAAACGTGAACCTTTTTCTTACTCTAGAAGAGTTGATTGAGGATGAGTGATTGTTTGTCGTTACGGATATAGAATTTATAACGAAAAGGCTTGTAGGGTTCATAGGACTTAATAGTAATGGATGAATAATTAAAAATGACTCCTTTTATCTTTTAATAGTTTAAAACTAGATTGATAGTGATGAATGTAGATTAGGTTTTTTTTGGAAGAAACTAGGGTTTTCCCACTCTTAACCCTTGTCCTTGCATTGATCTCTATTCATGTCTAGCCCCTGACAAAACACGTGTTTAACCAATCTCGAATCGTGGTCGTGACTAACAATAAATTGGTAGCGCGCCCGATAAGGATGTTAACATTTATTTTGCTAAAATTTATAGACTTTAAAATGTATAAAAGAGGTTAAGAGATTTTATCATCTATTGATCTACCCTATCCTACGAACCCTAGCAAGCTAGGAATTACTCATAGTTTGAGATTTAAGAGAAAGATTGAAGAATGAAAACATGATTAAGATGCAGAAAGTAAGTGAAAAAAGAATTAAATAATAAAAACACTATTTTTATTAATCAACTATTGCATACAACTTGTGAAAATAGAGTACAAGAACCCTAGTAGCTCTAGATCTCTATCTTGTTGGAAGTAGATGACTAGTTGATGATCACTCAGATGCGTGGATCGCTTGGACCTCTTGATTTCTTCGGTGATGATTTTTAATGTGAATCTCCCGGTCCTATATATAGTCCCAAAACCAGAAACCCTAGATGCCATGAGTGAATATATGCTGTTACAATAAAATCACTAAAATATCACATCATAAGGCTCTAGAATCGCTGTAGAACCGCCGCATATAGGCATGTTTGGCCGCTGTTTCGCCGCGGTTTGGTGGCTTCAATTCCTGGGATTTTTTGTGCTATTTTATCTTGATTTTTAGAGATCCTCTCGATCTCAAGATTCTGAAAATAATGTTCTGGGTCTCTGCCATTGCTAGATCTCTCGATTTGCTTCCATATTCTGGCAGATTTGATTCCGACATCCCGATTTAATTCGGATCTCCTGTATTCCAGACCTGAGCTAATATCTACACAATATCTCAAGTCATAGTGTTAGTAGTATTTGGTATTTTTGAGATATTATCCTAACCATTTTATATAATATTATATGTTAAGAATATTGATTAGAAATATTTGATATGATATGCATATTTTAATTACAATATTTCATATAAATATTATATGCATGTATTTTCCATCATTATGTTAATTATAATTTAGAAACATATGATAATAAACTTTTTACACATAAGCCCTCATATGTTCTATAATTACAATAAATATCTTTTAGTACTTGACAATAGTGGGGGAAATATTCATTCAAATGTATAATATTTTAGACTAATCAAATATTCCCAAACTTAACTTTGATCGTCCCAAGTGTTAGTTATATGTATGCCCTAGAGGCCATTACTGTACATGGGATGTATATTGTAGTGGATGCTTTGACATATATAGGGAGGACTTTCTTACTCGATATGATAGCATGCTATCTGGTTACTCTTTATCTTAATATATACACTTATTGTCTCTCTCTCACATGTTGATAAAGCCCTTAGGATGTATACTTGACTAGCAGGACTATGATGGAGATCATACTAGTGGGGCCAAGGGTAGTCCACAAGTACACCCTATAACTGTTCCTAGTCGTGGGAGTATCGAGACAGGGCATCGATACTCCAGAGTAGACTAGCGTATATGCTTCTCGATCCATATGATGGGCGATGGATGATCCCATATCCTTTGGTGTTTGACATCAGAGAAGGTACATGGGTGCTCAGTGGAGACAGGGTACACTGGACGGACTCGCCGAGAACTCCTAGATGGTATTATACCTATCGTCGGATAGCAGTTCTTTGGTGACACTAGTACAGGTTAGTCTATAGACCCGAGATAGAGTCTTGTGTGAATTCCACTGTGCTTTGATTTCCACCATACCACGGTCAAGAGATCGTGCAAAAAGGTGATTTTTGGATACAGTCCCGAGTCATATGGAGGCAATAAGCGATACGAGGGGTTTCGTCTCTCTCGGTATTGGGAGTTGATGTTGCGCTATGCTTGATTGGCCATAACAGGAAATCTCTGGACAGGGTTGCTGAGATTTACTGGTAAGTGTTACCAGTAGTTTCTCAAACCGTTATGGACCTTGCATTGGCATGACTTATCAGGCTATTGGGGTCTGACATTATACCACCCCCAGGCTATGATATGCGACATATCAGACGAAGAAACCGGACTGTACGGTAGTGTTACTGAGTGGATTCGCAGGAGTACGAGCAGGCTTGCTTGTTGATCTTCTGATCGCTCAATACCCGGGTGGCCATTACGTTTAGCAGACCACTTACGGCTTGTGGGTGTTTGATATGATCATCACCTACTGCCGGCGTATTGACGATTCTTTAGAGTCCTACACAGAGGTTTCCTGGCTCAAGCGAAACGGAGTTGGAGCACATATGTGACATGTGCGGGACCGAGATTAATGCGAGTATATGATACCGCATTCTATTCTCGCGACTTGTGACATTGGTCGGGTATATGTGATATAGCCGGGTTATCGGATCAAGTGTTGATTTGATAAGTTGTTGCATTTGATATTAGTTAGTTATATGTAATATAGCCGGATTATTAAATCAAGAGTTGATTTAATAATTTAATGTATAATTATATATTTGATATATTACATTACATTAACTAGTATTAGCTCACATAAGTATTAATTTTTCTCACTTAAGATACATTGATATATTTGTGATATATGTTAAATGTATTGTTTTCTTTTTGCACACAAAATATATATGTGATATATATTGTTGTGTCATGCTAGGTTACACATGCAACATGTTAGTATGAGACTCACACCATGCTAGGTTAAAGTTAAGCTTTTATTTGTTTTAAGCAATTCAAACATTTGGATAATGAGTCATGGTTCAAAGCTTGTAGAAGCTTGTAGGTTTAATTGATCAAGTCCACTTATTTTTCTAGCTTAAGATATTTGTTAACCCAACCCTTAACTCATAGCTATGGTTTAGTCTCTACAATGGTTAGTGTATGACATACACTAACCATGGTTGCATTCTAACCTCATGAATTCATTCATCATTTCATCACTTGATCATCTTCTTCTTCCTATCATTGAAGCTTTCTAGCTTCATGAAAAGTGATGAAACCTTATGAGAAAAATAAATCTAAAATGAGCAAAATTCCTACTTCATCATCCTCTACCACTAGCCATTTAGTATAGGGTGTTTGCTTCACTAATTCCACAATTAGTGAAGGGGTAGCTTGGGTTAGTGTCTCCTCGACGTAGATCATTTTCGGCCTCGAAGACTTCGATGCAAGCTTGTTCATTTCTTCATGGGAGCCTTTCTAGAGTCTGGGAGTTCATGATCACAGCGAAGGGACTACTACACGGAGCTATTGAAGTGAAGGACCGGTCTACAAAGGTTGATTCCTTGTTCACTTTAGATGTAAAGTGTTTGCATAATGTTTTGTCGGATTTTCTAGTATCGATTCTAGGGTTAGGGTTAGCTAGAACGACAAAAATTAAAATATGGCATGGATGATGCCTCCCGAAAACTTGTTGCCGTGCTAGACAACCCAACAGTGGTATCAGAGCTATGCTAGAAAATTAGACGATGTTTGCTAGGATTACGAAACCGAAACTACTCCGAAACACCCGATACGAAAACTTGGTTTCTGTCGAATTTAAAAGGTCTTCAAAGAATTTTTTAAACAACTGCAGAATGTTGTATGTGATATAACATGAACACCATGCAAATTTGAGGAATTTCCACTGACTTTTGGCTGGCCGCATTGGCCCCAAAACCGATCTTACCGGGTCTTTTGGGGAGTTTGGGCTTCAAATTTTCAGGGTGTTCCATTCTCTGGGTTTTAGGGTTTCAGGTGTTGCTTGTTTTTGCTAAATTTTCATGTGATGTTAACTTTCTGCAAAAGAAACTTGGAGTGTTTCGTAATCGTAATTCTAACATGTATTCGGGTTATTTAGACGATGTTAAAAAGTTTGAACGGATATCAATAACCCAATTTTTCCCCCGCTGGAAATTTTTCAAGAGTTGGATTTTTTCCGAGTTTAAAATTTTCAGAAAAACTTGCAAGCGATTATGTGGACCCTCTAGAAGAACGAAACCCTAACTCGATTATGTGACTGTCAGAACCGCTATCAAACCCTAGGGTTTGTGGTAGTCAGCGGTACCACATGTGAGTGTCACGACCCGAAGGTACGAAACGTGACCGGCACTTAAGTTATGAAATGTCTAGAGGCGTAACGTAATCTAAGCAAGCCGAAGCCCGGAAATCTAAACCCTTTAAAAGAAGAAGTGTAGGAAAACAAGTTTTAAAAGCAACATCAAATTTTCTCAAAAATTTCGGCAGAGTCTCCTTTGTAAAAACTGGCCCCAAACGGGTACAAACAAGAATAATATATACAAGCAATAAAAAGGCATCCCCAAGCGGGAGCTAGCTCTACACCAAAAGGCGGAAACAACCACACAATATACTAAAATATACAACGCCGAAGGGAGAGGCTCAAACTCAAAAGAAAACCAAATCCACTAAAAACCATAATAATACAAGCGCGACTCTAATGTCGAAATAAAAACAATTGGTCTTCTAAATCTATCAAGTAATACAAGTCTGGTTGATGGAGCTTATTAGATACAAATGAAATAATAAAATTACAACGGCGGTCCTAATACAAGTGAACCAACATACTAAGCAAATCACCCTGAATGAAATGATGTGCCAGCAAGCCGCCAAGAAAACCTGTACATCGAAACCTGTAAGAAAATTTGGCACAACGGGGATGAGTTGCCAACTCGTGAGTAGAAGACATCTGCGAGTAGGAATCGCATGCACGACGATCTCTTAGGTCATAATAATATACTTAACATGACAATAGTCATCTAGTAGTGGCAGGGTAATAATCTATGTGTAAGTGTAATACTCAGTGCTCGTGTCAGTGCCTCAAGTAATAACATGTCATGTGTATGAGTATGCATGCATCATGAATGTAAAAGAATCAATCAAGAAATCTGGACATATCTGTATAAGAAAATCTTAACTTTTATCATAGTAAAATTTGTATGATAATCTGAACATCATCAATGAAATCCATGGAAATCCGTGTCAAGTATCGACACAAAACATATACATCTCAATGTCTTAATATCTCAAAGTCTCAATATCTCGAAGTCTCAATATCTCGGGTTCTGTCAGTCCGGATCGGCCCATATCATCAAATCTCACGACAACGGTCGGTATCTTACGGATATCCGCCGCACCAAACATCACCGGTAGGTAGTCTTCCCCAGCCAGGCTCATCGTCATCCTCACAAAAACACTCTCGCCCCGGGGTACCGAACCGGGCCCACCATGTACCCGAGACGGTTCCTCCACTCCTCGAATCGGGTCTCGAAATCCAACAGAAAACAAGAAAACTCATGGTGGACGACCCATACATCACGAGAAAACCGCAACTTGTATTTTAAAATGAGAGGGGGAGAGAGAGAGAGAAGTTGTTATATATATTATTGCGATTTTCCCCAAAATCCAGAAATCTCATAGAAATCCAAAATCCCAAAATCATGAGTAAGTAAATAATGAGTGTCGGCTTAAGCCCCACAATACTGCATGATAATAAAAATATATGAATGCATGAAGTGTCTAAGTAATAAATGCAATGTCTAAACTAGCACATGAGAGTAATCACACAATATTATATTAGACTAGCATTTAGCTGATTATAACAATAAAAGATAATATGTTCTAAAGTGTACGTGACATGGCAATTACCGGTGATGATGTGTGTGAGCCGGAAAATAAGTGTACGTGGAACATGCGCATCATCGGTAATGGTGCTGGTGTCCTAACAGGCAGAGTTTCATATTAGCTAAAGAAACATATGTGTGAACATGCAATGCGATGAATACAACATGAATATAACAGTGAATGTGTAGTAAACGCACAACTAGAGAATACATACTAATTACGAGTCATACAGTTTGTTGTTTGAAAAAGCACGAATCGTGGTTTTTAGAAAATTAGGGGCTATGGGGTTTTTAAAGAAAAGATACGTCCTTTAAAAAATCCGTAGTATCCCTCAGGCTGTCTTTAAAAATGCGCATGATTCGTTAGTTTTGAAAATAAGTATGACTCGAGCCTAAACTAAGATCTACCTAACCAACTAAGGAACTAACTAAAGACACTAGTCGAAAGGTAAAAAGAATCCTCCTAAAGTCTGAGTCGATATTTATAGTAGTCGGCGATCCAGCCTCAATAGCGTCACGTACGTAGTACGACTTCCTCGAGTCAAGAGTATGGATCAATCATCACATTTATGCCTCGTACGGTAAAATCCATCGTACGGCATCCCAAAATCGGGGTACGGGTCAACTATCACATATATACATCATCGTTCGTATAGTATCATCATCAAACAATATCATGATCAAAGGTACTGTACTATAATCGCATACATCCCAATATCATCAAACATACATCATCGTCTGTGTAAATATACATCGTCAAATGATCTACTAAAATATTATGTCATATATCATATCGTGATTAAGCCACATATTACAATCCGGGTTCTATTCTAGAGTCTCGTACATTTCAATGTCATCATAACCTATTATCGTTTATGTATAAATATACATTTTCTCATGATACGCTAATATCATAGTACATCTCATATCATACTCGATCGTATATCTATATCTCACGGCATCATGCCCAGTCATACCGACTCATCCCCAGCTATTATATAACATCCTCATATCATGTGTATATGTTATATATATATATATATATATATATATATATATATATATATATATATATATATACACATACTTATAGAAACCTACACACATTCATATATACATATATATGCGCACACACACACACATACATATACACCAAGTCAAGTGTATGTGTGTGTGCGTGTGTGTGTGTCTACATGAAACCTACAAATTCCCTCCAAGGCAATCATCCTCTGGTTAAGTCTTTCTAAATCAGTTTAATCCAACTTAAAGTCTTCAATGGTATCCTACTCGCCAAGAATTTAAGGTCACGTCCGACTTCCTAATAATAATATGTAATATCCTTATTCAACGTTTGCGGGGGTGCTATACGCCATCCATCCGACTTTCCCCGTAGATATACATCTACTCACCTGGTCCTTGTCTGCCGAAGTCGATGCCACCATCCTCTTCTTCATCGTCCGAAGTCCACATGAGGGGTACTTATACGCAAACATATATAATATCGTAAACCGAAATCGCGGACAAAACCAAAACGGCGCACCTAACGCGCATAGGTTAAAACCTATGACCCGCTCATGCAAAAGAACCCAGAAACCCTCGGCATCGGCATACAAACGCCGATTGTTCGAGAAAAACCCAAACACACCAATCGTGTTTCACAAATCACTAATTATAATATGAAATAAATTGCAGCTCATCAAAAACTCAAAATAAATCAAATCGATTTATTTCCGAAAACCTAGAAAGCCTCAAATAACCGTTTTAATTCGAAACTTGATATTTTAATGAAACTAATGGCTATAATATTCACTAAATATCATAACTAATTCATACAAACTATTACTTAAATTTAATCTCATCAATTTCCAATAAACCCAAAATTCTAGTTTGCAAAAATATCAAATTTTAACACTTTTTAAAGCAAAATTCACAATTCAACAACTAAGCTTGGTTTTGCATGAACTAAATTATTAAATTACAATTTAAAATATTAATAATGTCATGAAATCCTAATTAGATTTTAATCCCAATTATTTAATCAATTTCTAAGAACCTAGTTAGCAAGATTAGCATAATTATCACAATTTTAAACTAACAAATTAGCAACCAGTAACTAGATTAGGTTTAGCATTTTCTAACATGTTAAAATGTACATTAAGACCATAATCTAATGATAAAAACCCTCACTTGAATTTTATCTCACCTACTTATATGATTTATAAAAAATCTAGTTTGTATAAATATATGATTTAGATAATTTAAAAGTATCAATTTGCAAGCTAACAACTAGTTTAGACTTTTCATTTTCTTAAGATGATAATCTACACCTTGTAACCATGATTACATGATAAGAACCCTAATTTGTATTTAAAACCCTTTCTTGAAATTTTAATTCTTGAAATTTAAACCACAATTAATTTTCCAATTAAGCTAGATTAAAGAAACAATCAACAATTTAACTATGGGTTAGGGTTTTATACCTCAAGGATTGTGAATCAACATGAGAACTTAGCCTCCCAAAATGCTAACTATTCTCCAAGATCCATGCTAGATAGGCCAAAGAATAATGGGTAGAAATTGGATTTGGAATTTGAGGTTTTATTTTGGATTTTTGATGAATTTTTGGAGATTTTTGTGATGGAAATGGGGTGGGAAAAATTTTGGGCAGCTTGAGGGAGGGCTCGGCTAAGGGAAGGTGAGGAAAAAGAGTGAAGTGAGAGTGTGTAGAAATGTGTAGAAGACTTCTCCAATTAATGGAGCTTTTAAGTCTTTTCTTTAATTATTTTTGTTTTATTTATTTTCCAACCTAGAAAACTCTAGAATTTTGGAAACAAATTAAGAAGAGAGAAGCATGCTACACACTAAATTCTAAGATATCATGGTTCACTTTTGTAAAATTAACCCACTCCAATTTGTAATTTACACTAATTAAATGTATAATTAAAAGCTTATGTAAATATTGAAAATTAATTAATTACGGAAAATATTTTAGTAAACTAATAATTTATAAGTGACTAAATAAATAACAAATACTAGAAATTATATAGTTAAAATAGGAATTTTTAAATCTATATTGAAAAATAATTGTAGTTGAGTTTTACGGAAAATACGGTTTATTTTACCGATTATCAGAAAATTCACCTAAAGGATTTTAGTTATTTAATTATTTTTAAAACGTTACAATCTTCCCCTTTAAAAAAATTCGGTCCCTGAATTTAAATTAAAACTCCCCCAAATACTAAGACATTTAGCAAAACACTCAATCGTCGGGGTCCGAAATTATCAATACATAAAACGCATTTTAGCGTAATGCATGAGAATGAAAAATAAGTACATAACTCAAAATCAAAACTCCGTCAAGTATCACGCAATCATCGGAGTCATGGTGAAAACACAATGTCAAAGTCCAATACGAAAACCAACATGATATACATCAAAATCCTAGGTACT
Source organism: Agapanthus africanus (assembly GCA_030015575.1). NCBI lineage: Eukaryota > Viridiplantae > Streptophyta > Magnoliopsida > Asparagales > Amaryllidaceae > Agapanthus > Agapanthus africanus. Next base: position 129,560,302 of record CM057337.1, on the reverse strand, counting down.
GTTCTCAGAACAGTCCTGCTCGGCTACTAAACCAAATTAAATATCATAAAAACGTACTACTCAAAATGATATCAATCTCAAATACAGTATACAAGGTACCACATACGTCCGGTGCGTACGGAAATCGAAACCAAATACAGATGCCATGAATATGCACAGAAACAAACTGAGTGCAACAGGTGTGCACCAAAAACATCTGTCAAGTGCAACGGGCGTGCACGACAACAATATCAGATGCATCTAATCTGCACAAATCCCGATTTAGTGCATCTGGTGTGCACAAAATCGCATCAAGTGCGCCAAGTGTGCGTAAGAATCTCAATCAAGTGCACATGGTGCACGAAAACATAAATCGAATATCCAAAATCATGTGCAACCCATATACACGAAATCAAATCGGTATCTTAAAATGTTAAAAAAAATCAAAATCAAGTGCAATGGGTAAGCACAAAACGAATATCAATACATCTGATACATGGAACACAAATCGAGTGAAAAGAATGAGTACATAAGAAAACCAATCATAAAACGAAATCCTCAGAATACCAAAATCCAAACAACGGAAATGTGATATTCGAATCACCAGATCGCAAATCGTAACACTGACGTTGATGTGCTTCTCTTCTCTCTGGTGTCGACTGATTCGAACTCGTCTCTTCATAGCTGTATGAACTGTGCTACAAACGGATATACTCATATCTAGAGTCTCCCAAATAATATATCCTATCACATGATATCCGGACTACGTTAAACTTTTCGATCGGTTCATTAAAGTCCCAAAATTCTTGAGAGCTCAACACTCAAGTACAGTTTAAAAATATCCAGTACATGCCACAGCACCTGCGGACCAGCCGTAGAAGGGCAAACCGAAGCCTCACTAATGGCACCGCGGAACTGCCGTAAACCCTAAGGTTCAAAGGCGTTCTCATGGTCATTATGTCGAGTTAGGGTTTCATTCTTCTAAAGGGTCCATAGAAATACCTGCATGTTCTTTCGAATACCTTAAACTTTGGAAAATGGGTTTCTGACATTCGTTCGAACCTTTTAACTTTGTCTGGACGACATGAGAATACCCTTCGTCCGCACGCTAAACAATGCTTTAATTCTCAAGAATAGACGATACCCTAACGGTCATCGCATTCGAGCCGCAGCTCCCTCTGCCCGTGCGACTGTGGTAACAGAAACCACCATGCGACATTGACGAAGATAGATCAAAGGAACGAATAGAATACGGTGCAAAAAAAATGTACATCCTAAGTCTTCTTAAGCAGAGTAGCGTATCATAAGTATGCCGCGGATCATACCCACGGTACGTCACTCTACCTAAGTCACCTACTCCATCAACCAAGGTCAAGCTAGACTTAGACAAGGGTTAAACCTGGCTCTGATACTAACTTTGTCATGACCCGAAGGTACGGAATGTGACCGGCACTTAAATTACGAAACATCTAGAGGCGTAACGTAATCTAAGCAAGCCGAAGCCCAGAAATCTAAACCCTTTAAAAGAAAAAGTGTAGGAAAATAAGTTTTAAAAGCAACATCAAATTTTCTCAAAAATTTCGGCAGAGTCTCCTTTGTAAAAACTGGCCCCAAACGGGTACAAACAAGAATAATATATACAAGCAATAAAAAGGCATCCCCAGGCGGGAGCTAGCTCTACGCCAAAAGGCGGAAACAACCACACAATGCACTAAAATATACAATGCCGAAGGGCGAGGCTCAAAACTCAAAAGAAAACCAAATCCACCAAAAACCATAATAATACAAGCGCAACTCTAAGGTCGAAATAAAAAAAACTGGTCTTCTAAATCTATCAAGTAATACAAGTCTGGTTGATGGAGGTTACTAGATACAAATGAAATAATAAAAGTACAACGGCTGTCCTGATACAAGTGAACCAACCTACCAAGCAAATCACCCTGAATGAAATGATGTGCCAGCAAGCTGCCAAGGAAACCTGTACATCGAAACCTGTAAGAAAATTTGGCACAACGGGGTGAAGGAACTAATTAAAGACACTAGTCGAAAGGTAAGAAGAATCCTCCTAAAGTCTGAGTCGATATCTCTAGTAGTCGGCGATCTAGCCTCAATAGCGTCACGTACGTAGTACGACTTCCTCGAGTCAAGAGTGTGGATCAATCATCACATCTATGCCTCGTACGGCATCCCAAAATCGGTGTACGGGTTAACTATCACATATATACATCATCGTTCGTATAGTATCATCATCAAACAATATCATAATCAAAGGTACTGTACTATAATCGCATATATCCCAATATCATTAAACATATATCATCGTCTGTGTAAATATACATCGTCAAATGATCTACTAAAATATCATGTCATATATCATATCGTGATTAAGTCACATATTACAATCCGGGTTCTATTCTAAAGTCTCGTACATTTCAATGTCATCATCACCTATTATCGTTTATGTATAAATATACATTTTCTCATTTCCTAAAGATCCGCTAATATCATAGTACATCTCATATCATACTCGATCGTATATCTATATCTCACGGTATCATGCCCAGTTATACCGACTCATCCCCAGGTATCATATAATATCCTCATATCACGTGTGTGTGTGTGTAGACACATACATACATACATACATACATACATATAGAAACCTACACACATTCTCTCTCACACACACACACACACACCAAGTCAAGTGTATGTATGTGTGCGTGTGTGTGTCTATATGAAACCTACAAATTCCCTCCAAGAGAATCATCCTCTGGTTAAGTCTTTCTAAATCAGTCTAATCCAACTTAAAGTCTTCAATGGTACCCTACTCGCCAATAATCTAAGGTCATGTCCGACTTCCTAATAATAATATGTAATATTCTTATTCTACGTTTGCGGGGGTGCTATACGCCATCGACATGACTTCCCCCGTAGATATATATCTACTCATCTGATCCTTGTCTGCCGAAGTCGATGCCACCATCCTCTTCTTCATCGTCCGAAATCCACATGAGGGGTACCTATACGCATATATATAATATCTTAAACCGAAATCGCGGACAAAACCAAAACGGCACACGAAACGCGCATAGGTTAAAACCTATGACCCGCTCATGCAAAAGAACCCAGAAACTCTCGACATCGGCGTACAAACGCCGATTGTTAGAGAAAAACCCAAACACACCAATCGTGGTTTCACAAATCACTAATTATAATATGAAATAAATTGCAGCTCATCAAAAACTCAAAATAAATCAAATCGATTTATTTCCGAAAACCTAGAAAGCCTCAAATAACCGTTTTAATTTGAAACTTGATGTTTTAATGAAACTAATGACCATAATATTCACTAAATATCATAACTAAGTCGTAAAAACCATTACTTAAATTTAATCTCATCAATTTCCATTAAACCCAAAATTCTAGTTTGCAAAAATATCAAATTTTAACACTTTTTAAAGCAAAATTTACAATTCAACAACTAAGCTTGGTTTTGCATGAAATAAATTATTAAACTACAATTTAAAATATTAATAATTTCATGAAACCCTAATTAGATTTTAATCCCAATTATTTAATCAATTTCTAAGAACCTAGTTAGCAAGATTAGCATAATTATCACAATTTTAAACTAACAAATTAGCAACTAGTAACTAGATTAGGTATAGCATTATCTAACATGTTAAACTACACATTAAGACCATAATCTAATGACAAAAACCCTTACTTGAATTTTATGTCACCTACTTATATGATTTATAAAAATCTAGTTTGTATAAATATATGATTTAGATAATTTAAAAGTATCAATTTGCAAGCTAGCAACTAGTTTAGATTTTTCATTTCCTTAAGATGATAATCTACACCTTGTAACCATGATTACATGATAAGAACCCTAATTTGCATTTAAAACCCTTTCTTGAAATTTTAATTCTTGAAATTAAAACCACAATTAATTTTCCAATTAAGCTAGATTAAAGAAACAATCAACAATATAAGTATGGGTTAGGGTTTTATAGCTCAAGGATTGTGGATCAACATGAGAACTTAGCCTCCCAAAATGCTAACTTTTCTCCAAAATCCATGCTAGATAGGCCAAAGAATAATGGGTAGAGATTGGATTTGGAATTTGAGATTTTATTTTGGATTTTTGATGAATTTTTGGAGATTTTTGTGATGGAAATGGGGTGGGAAAAATTTTGGGCAGCTTGAGGGAGGGATCGGCCAAGGGAAGGTGAGGAAAAAGAGTGAAGTGAGAGTGTGTAGAAATGTGTAGAAGACTTCTCCAGTTAATGGCTCTTTTAAGTCTTTTCTTTAATTATTTTGTTTTGTTTATTTTCCAACTTGGAAAACTCTAGAATTTTGGAAACAAATTAAGAAGAGAGAAGCATGCTACACACTAAATTCTAAGATGTGATGGTTCACTTTTGTAAAATTAACCCACTCTAATTTATAATTTACACTAATTAAATATATAATTAAAAGCTTATGTAAATATTGAAAATTAATTAATTACGTAAAATATTTTAGTAAACTAATAATTTATAAGTGACTAAATAAATACCAAATACTAGCAATTAAATAGTTAAAATAGGCATATTTAAATCTATATTGAAAAATAATTGTAGTTGAGTTTTACGGAAAATACGGTTTATTTTATCGATTATCAGAAAATTCACTTAAAGTATTTTATTTATTTAATTATTTATTTATTTATTTTTAAAATGTTACAGTGAGGCATTGGTTGACCCTTCTACGGCTGGTTCATAGGAGTTGTGGCATGTTTCTGGGTACTTTTTGAACTCCGCTCAAGTGTGAGCTTCTCGGGAAATTTTGGGTGTTTGTTTATTCAATCAAAAAGTTTAACTTCGTCTAGCTATCTCTGATTGTGATACATTATTTGGAATCCATAAGTAGTTATGTGATAACTAGTTTGAATTTTATAAATCTAGCAGTTTAGTCTCATTTGATCGGTTGCCACGGGATTTTGATGTTGATCAAAAGTCCGTCGCAATTACGTAGTGTACGCGGATATTCGCCAGGTAACCTTAATAGATAGCCGCGCCCCATAGCCCCGACCAAGTGACTGTAGGAGAACCCCGTCGCCAAAAGCATCCGTTCAGGTGTTCGCGCCTGTGGTGTTCCGCCTTAGTGCACTTTGTCGACGACATCAGGAGGTGCGGCCGTCTACTAAAGTTTCCGACGAGCATTCGATCAGATTATCGAGAATCTTGTTGAATTACCCGACAGGTTATTGGAAAGTGTTTTTAATATCGAGACTAAAATGCGGGGTTTATAATTGTTAGGCATGTGATGTCTAAGGAATTCATTTTGTTGGGCATGAAATCCAAAGTATGTGATGCATTGGGTTTATGATGTCTAAGGTGGTTATGGATTCCAACTGCTGTAGTTTTTCACTTTCTTTTCTGCGACCGTTAGTGTAATATGTGGTGTATCGCCGGTTTCGTTGCTATACGTCAACGACAATTGGGATACGTATATTTACTTACGTTGATGACATGTGATGTTATGTGTTGCTATGATATGTTATATTGGATCGTCGTGTTCTGAATAGCCGGGGGGTTTTATATGAGATGAGAGTTTTTCATTTTCATTCATGTAAAAGCTTGTATGTAATATTCTTTTATTGGGGCACTTCCGGGTGAGTATGATGTCACCATTGTATATTATTTACTTTTCCGCATTAGGATAGACCCAAGGCGTGGAGCACAAGTAATCGGGTTCTAGGGTCCAGTGGGAGACCATCTCGAGGAGTCGAGACCGGGTCTCCTAACTCTAGAATTGGCAAGGTTTTTTGCCACTCTCGTAGGGGTCTAGGGATGTGTGTTTGGCTATTCATAGCGACCGTGGAATCCGCGTTTTATACTGGCTTAAATAAAACACGGAATTCCTAGTATATCCAATATTTCATATGTGATTCTTCTGCTGCTGATATTTTGTGATGTGATCACATGATATGTTCTGAGACGAATGCCTATATTATATATATGAGATATGATAAATATTGTTGCTTTTGTTTCTAATGTGATGCTTGGGAAGCATAATTTGATGGGAATTCATTAATGAGATTAATGAAATAAAAGAAACCTAAAAGATTTTGTAGAAACTTGTTTAAAAACTAGTAGCTCTAGTTCTTTCTTTGCATAGCGGTATTCCTTGTAGAATATCCAGCACCTTATTCGATAAGGAAAGAACCGAGATCCCTTCACCGGGAGTGACCTCTTTAACGAAACTAGCAGATGCTACAAACTCGGTTTGTCTTTTGATTGCTTTTATAGTTTTTGCTTTGCATAGTGGTATTTATGAAATATCCTGCACCTTATTCGATAAGGAAAGAGACGAGATCCCTTCATCGGGAGTGACCTTTTTAACAAAACTAGTAAAAGCCTAAAAAACACTCCTTTTCAAAAATCACTCGATTCTACAACGATATCAAGTTCATTACGCAAAAGGTTTTCTTAAAAAGCTGTCGTAAGCTTCCGTCATTTCAGATAAGTTCTACTTAGTATTCGTGCTGCGTTTGTTGACCTCTATCAAAGCGTAGTGTGCGGTAGCTGACTAGTATTTATGTGCTGCATATGATGCGGTTGTTTTAGGGCAGTCGTACGACCTTGTTGACCTCTGTCAAGGGTCGTGCGGGTAGGTTTAATTCAATCAGGAAATGACGGGTTGAATTTGACTAGTAGCCTATGGTTTTTTGACCTCCGTCAAGGTCATAGGACGCTAGGGGCAGAATTTTATCGGGAATTTCAAGTGTTGAAATTTGCAATGAGATTGCATACCTTCTATGAGATAGTTGGATCCCGATACCCACTACGAGTAAGAGTTACTCCTGGGAGAGTTTTACAAATTACAATTAGCCGATCAAGTAGGTGTCTAGAAAGGTGTTAATAGGGTAACGCCCTTGGGAAAATGAGGTTTATTTTAATTAGGTCCGGGCGAAAGCACGGGGAACCTCCCTCAAAGTACCAAAAGTACCGACAATGGCCTGGCCGAAAGATTGGAGAACTTGTACGGTGTAATTAATCCCAGCTAGCCTTACTTTTTAGGGTTTGAAGGTAGATTTGACTAAAACAGTGGGAGCCATCTTGATTAGATAAAATAATAACCAATCTAATCTTGCAAGAGCGCACACAGAGTGTTTCTCTCTCTCTCTCTCTCTCTCTCTCTCTCTCCTGGTAGCGACCATGTCACGCCTTAATCAAGATAATAATATGGAAGCATTGACCGAACCTGCTTATTATACTGAGTTAGGGAACATTGGTTCCGCTCTATCTTATAACTGTTATAAGTCCGAGCAGGAAATAGGGGAATATCCGGATTCCCATGCCACTGAATCGAGGATTAAGCATGTTGATGCATATTCTTCAGGTTTGTTCGTTATCGAGAATTGTTTCTTAGTAACCTCTATGTCCTAGGTATGTGATACTGGAAAGGATCCCGCATATGTAATATGTTACATGGGCTACAGAAAGGTAGAGAACTGAGAATGGGTGATAGGTCTCTAAATGTTAGAGAATGGTGCAATTGTTGCAACCAAGACAGTTGGCAGATATTGTTGGGATTCCTTAGCACCCTACTGGGTTTTCATAGCAACTACCATGCCATATTTAAAAATTCTAAGGTGCTAATCAATCCTAAGCTAGGATCAAGCTAGAGTAAATAGACAATATAACTTGTAATCTACCATTACACTTAAGTGAATGAGGAATACAACCCTTGTAGACCGGTCCTTCACTTCTAAAGCTCCGTGTAGTAGTCCCTTCGCTGCGAGTTGTGATCTCCCGAACTCTAGAAAGGGTTCTCCCAGAGAAATGAACAAGCTTGCTCGAAATCTTCGAGGCCGAAGATGATCTACGTCGAGGAGACTCAAGCTCATGCTACCTCTTCACTAATTATGAAATTAGTGAAGCAAACACCTTAAACTAAATGGAAAGTAGTAGAGGATGATGAAGTAGGAAGTGGGCTCTCTTTGGATTTATTTTTCTCACAATATTTTCTCATCTTGAGAAAAGCTAGTAAGCTTTTCTCATTAGGAAGAAGAAGCTCAAGTGAAGAGATGAGAGAATGAACAAATGAGGTGAGAATGGGAACCATAGGTGAGTTAGTATCATACACTAACCCATGTAAAGAGTTTACCATTGCTAACTATAATGGTTAAGTTAATAAATATCTATAAGTAAAACAAATGAGTGGACTTAGTCAATGGTCCCACAAGCTTGAACCATGTGACTAATTTCCACTAATTTGGTTTGCTTTAGATAAATAAAAATCTTACATTATATTAAGCATGGTGTAAGTCTCATACACCCATGTCTCATGTGGCATCTAGCATGACACACAATATTGTACACTAATATATATCACATATATATTATGTGCACAATCAAGTGAGAAAATAAATCATGAGTGAGCTAATATTAGTTAATGTATGTTAATATATCAAATATATAATTATACATTAAATTATTAAATCAACGCTTGATTTAATAATTTGGCTATATCATATATAACCGACTAATATCAAATGCAATAACTTATCGAATCAACATTTGATCCGATAACCCGGCTATATCTCATATAACCGACCGATGTCACAAATAGCGAGAATAGAATGCGGTATCGCATACATGCATTAATCTCGGTCCCGTGCATATCACATATGTGCTCCTACTCCATTTCGCATGAACCAGGAAACCTCTGTCCAGGACTCTAAAGACTTGTCAATACGCCGGCAGTATGTGATGATCATATTAAATACCCACAAGCCGCAAGCAGTCTGCTAAACGTAACGGCCACCCGGGTATTGAGCGATCAGAAGATCAACAAGCAAGCCTGCTCATACTCCTGCGAATCCAATCAGTAACACTACCGTACACTCCGATCTCTTCGTCTGATATGTCACATATCTCGTCTAGGGGTGGTAAATGTCAGACCCCAAAAACTCGATAAGTCATGCCGATATGAGGCTTATAATGGGTCGAGAAACTACTGGTAACACTTACCAGTAAATCTCTGGATCATCCCTGGCCAGGGACTTCCTGTTATAGCCAATCGAGTACAACGCAACATCAACCCCCAATACCGGAAGAGACGAATCCCCTCATATCGCTCATTGCCTCCATGTGACTCGGGACTGTACCTAAAAACCACCGTTTTGCACGTTCTCATGAATGTGCTAAGGTGGAAATCACACAAAGACTCTATGACGATCTTGGGTCGACAGACTAACCTGTACCAGTGTCACTAGAGAACTGCCATCTGACGTGAGGTATAATACCATCTGGGAGTTCTCGGCGAGTCCGTCCAGTGTACCCAGTCTCCACTGAGCACCCTTATACCATCTCTGATGTCAAACACCAATGGATATGGGATCATCCATCGCCCATCTACATGGGTCGAGAAGCTATACGCTAGTCTACTCTGGTATATCGATGCCCCGTCTCGATACACCCACGACTAGGGACATTAAGGATGTACTTACCGACTATCTTTGTCCCACTAGTATCATCCGTATCATAATCTATGTAGTCAAGTACACATCCTAAGGGCTTTATCAACATGTAACAGAGAGACAATCAGTGTACATGTTAAGATAAAGAGTAACCAGATAGCATACTATCATGTCGAGCAAGAAAGTCCTCCTCATATATGTCCAAGCATCCACTACAATATACTTCTCATATACAGTAATGGCCTCTATGGCATACATATAACTAATAATCTCCCACTTGCACTAGGGCCATCATATAGCAGTGGTTGTAGTATCTCATACTCAACCATCCCATAAAAGTCTCTCTCGGGGAAAAGGCCTTTATGAGTGGATCCGCCGTGTTGTACTCTGATTCTACTCTCCTAACCTCGATCCCCCTGGAGATCAACCATCTCCATGATCAAGTGATACTTCCTTAGAATATGTCTGGATCACTGATGGGACGGGGGTTCCTAGGCATAAGCCACAACTCCATTATCACACAATGGTAGGAACGAAGTTCATCTCATGAATTAATATACACCCAGACTGCCTCTTTGGTAGTATCGTTGGTAGCGATGTATCGAGCTTTTATCGTCTAGTTTGCCATGGTATCTAGCTTGGAACTCTTCTAACATACCGTCCCTCCACTGAGGGTGAAGACAATGCCTATGACTGACATTCAGTCGACCTTACCACCTTGGAAGCTATCTAGTGATTCTCCCAGGATCGATTCATACCATCTCACTACACCTAGTGAGAATCCTAACATCCACTTAGATCTATCTCATAGATCCAAAACCCAGGATTTAGGAGGTATCACCTTGATCCTATATCGAGAATCATTGTAATAAGAGGAGATTGATCGAGCGTAGCATAGGAAACTCCTTTCATATCAAGAGTATGTCATCCACGTACAATACGAGAAAGACCACCTTACTCTCTACTACCTTTTTGTATATACAAGGTTCATCTACCATTTTGATGAAGTCAAACCCTTTGATTACCACATCAAAACAGATGTTCCAACTCTGCGATGCCTGCTTTAACCCGTAGAGCAACTTGCACACGTCTCCGCTGCTCCCACTGTCTACGAAGCCCTCTGGCTGTGTACTTATAGACGCTATCTTCTAAATCACTATTTATAAAAGCAGTCATGACACCCAACCACCAGATATCGTAGTCATGGTTGTAGCAATGGCAAGTAGGATCCGGATGCACTTAAGCATAGTGACTGGAGAAAAGGTTTTATCATTATCCACACCTGGTTGATGACGAGAACCTTTTGCAACAAGTCTTAGCTTTGAAAGTTTCAAATTTTCCATGTACACCAAGTAATCTTCTCAAGATATACTTGCTCCTGATAGGGATTTAACCCTTCAGATATAGCAACCAAAGTCCATACTTTATTGGTGTATATGAATTCCATCTCAGATCGCTTAGCATCCGGCCATTCTTACAGAGTCCCCACTCTTGATGGCCTGCTCGAAACTAGATAGGTCATCATCTCATGATGCAATCCTCGTTCCCACTGTCATAGAGAAACCGAAGTATCTCTTAGGTGGATGAGGAACCCTACCAGATCGGCGGAGAGGCTGAGGTCCGTCGGGAGCTATTGAATCCTACAGTTCTACCAAATCATCAGCTGTAGTTTGTATAGCTGGAACTCCTTCCAGTTCTACCTCATGACCACAAATTTCTTTCCAAAATAAATTCCTTTTTCTAAAAAGGTGGCATGCCGAGAAATAAAACACCTTTTGTTCCTCGGTGTGGTAGAAGATATTCCCTTGCGAATGCTTGGGATATCCAACAAACTTCCATAGAGCTGACTTTGCCTCGAGCTTGTCCGGATTTTTCTTTTGACATAGGCCGGACAAGCCCAAATCGTAACTTACTTAAGACATGGGCTCTTCCCATACCATATCTCATATGGAGTGGTAGGCTCTGATTTGGTTGGAACCCAATTCAATAGGTATGCAGCTTCCTCAAGCGTATAACCCCCAAAAGGAAATAGGCAACTTAGTAGTACTCATCATAGAGCGCACCATATCTAATAGGGTGTGATTGCTCCGCCCGGATACACCATTTTGCTCTGGTGTATACGGAGGAGTAATGCTGAGAGAGAATCTCATTCTCCTTTAGAATAGTCTTGGAACTCCATGCTCAAGTATTCTCCTCCTCGATCTCATCAAAGGACATAATACATATACCCGTTTTGGTTCTTTACTTCTGAATTATATTCTTTGAATTTCTCAAAAGCTTCAGACTTGTGTTTTAATATGAACATTTGTCCAAATCTTGAGAGATCATCTGTAAATGTAATGAAGTACAAAGAACCAATCCTGGCATGTGTAAACAAGAGACTTACATACATCATCATGTATCAATCCCAAGAGTTCACTAACTCTTTTCTCTGTTTCCAATAAACGGAGCTATGGTCATTTTATCTTTGTGACATGACTGGCAAGTTCACAAGATGTAAATTCAAACTGATTTAAATATGCATCTTAATGTAGCTTAGCTAGTCGGATCGCATTGATATGACCTAGTCTACAATGCCTCAAGAAGGATTCATTCATTTTTGAATTCTTCCTCTTGTGTGTGTTCAATACTTTAAGAACTGTGGTTTGATTTAGAACGTATATGCTTTTAGATAACGTGCCTGAACCGATCAACTTTTGATATAGGAAATGTTCAAAATATTATCCAACAATACAAAATTCTATCATTCTTTAGTAAATAAAGAGACTGATATAATGTTGCATATCAGGTTCGGTATCTAATAACATTCGTTTAGAATCAATGTATTTGGTAATACAAGGTGATAACCGCCAACAACTTGGCTGCAACAATTGCATCATTTTCAACTCTTGAAACTTATCACCCATTCCAAGTTCTCTACCTATCTGTAGCCCATGTAACAGATTACATATATGGGATCCTGATCTGGTATCTCATACATAGGACGTTGAGGATACTGAGAAATAGTTCTTGGTAATGAACACACATGATGAAGATGCATCATCATGCACTTTCTTCATTTGGGCGGCACGGGAATCCTGGTATTCCCCTATTTCCTGCTCGGTCTTATAAAAATTATAAGTTGGAGCGGGACTAACGTTCCCCAGCACAGTATAACAAGTGAGTTCGGTCAATACATCCATATTATTATCTTGATTAAAGCATGACATGGCCTCTACCCGGAGAGAGAGAGAGAAGAAAACACTCTGCGTGTGCTCTTGCAAGATTAGATTGGTTATTATTTTATCTAATCAGGATGGCTCCTACTGTTTTTTATCAAATCTTCCTTCAAACCCTAAAAGGAAAGACTAACCGGGATTAATTACACCCTACAAGTTCGCCAATCTTTCAGCCAGGCCAGTGCCGTTACTTTGAGGGAGGTTCCCCGTGCTTTCGCATGGACCTAATTAAAATAAACCTCATTTTCCCAAGGGCGTAACCCCGTTGACACCTTTCTAAACACCTACTTGATCGGCTAATTGTAATGTGTAAAACTCTCTCAGGAGTAACTCTTACTCGCAGTGGGTATCAGGATCCAACTATCTCATAGAAGTTATGTAATCTCATTGCAAATTTCATCACTTGAAATTCCTGATAATTTTTCCCCATGCGATCTATGACTTTGACAAGATCAACAAACCATAGACCGCATGTCAAGTTCAACCCGTCATTTCTTGATTAAATTAAACCCACCCGCACGACCCTTGACAAGTTCAACAAGGTTGCACGACTACCCTAATCCAATCGCATCATATGCTAGCAGATAAGCACTAATCAGCTACCGCACACCACGCCTTGACAAGGTTAACAAACGCAACACGAATACTAACTATTACTTATTTGAAATGACGGAGGGCTATGACAGGTTTTTAAGAAAACCTTTTGCGTAATGAACTTGATATCGTTGTAGAATCAAATGATTTAAAATGGAGTGTTTTTGAGGCTTTTGCTACTTTCACTAAAGAGGTCACTCCCGGTGAAGGGATCTCAGCTCTTTCCTCGTCGAATGAGGTGCAGGATATTCACAATACTACTATGCAAAGCAAGAACTAGAAAAGCAGTCAAAAAACGAAACCGAGGGTTGTAGTATCTGCCAGTTATTGCTAAAGAGGTCACTCCCAATGAAGGGATCTCGGCTCTTTCCTTATCGAATAAGGTGTTGGATATTCTATAAGGAATACCGCTATGCAAAGCAACAACTAGAGCTACCTGTTTTTGAAAATTCAATTCCACAATATCTTTAGGTTTATTTTCTTTCATTAATCTCATTAATGAATGTCCCATCATTTAAGTTAACTAAGTATCACAGATAAATACAACGTACGTTTATACCATCCGCATTCGCCTAGATGTCCCGTCATGCACCGTTAGGTTAGGAAACTAACGGCAGAGTGGGGCAGGACTAGCGCGAGTGTAAAACATAAGCAACGTCTATATAATATATTATATACACTGTATACAGTATCTATCTCATCATATCAAATGATCACATCACAGATATCGCAGCAGAAAGCAACATATGAAATATTGGATATACTAGGATTTCCAGGTTTTAAATTAAGCCAGTATAAAACACGGATTTCACGGTCGTGATGAATAGCCAAACCCACATCCCTAGACCCCTACGAGAGTGGCAAGCAACCCTACCAATTCTAGAGTTAGGAGACCCGGACTCGACGCCTCGAAATGGTCTCCCACTGGACTCTAAAACCCGGTTACTTGTGCTCCCCTCCTTGGGTCTATCCTAATGCGGAAAAGTAAATAATATACATCAACGGTGACATCTTCCTCAACCTGGAAGTGCCCCAATAAAAGAATATTACATACATTGAATTTTACATGAATGAAAATGAAAAACTCTCATCTCATATAAAAACCTCGGCTATTCAAACACGACGATCCAATATAACATATCCCAGCAACACAAAACATCATATGTCATCAATGTAAGTAAATATGCATATCCCAATTGTCGTTGACATATAGCAACGAAACCGGCGATACACCACATATTACACTTACGGTCGCAGAAAAGAAAGTGAAAAACTACAACAATTGGAATCCTCACTTCCCTTAGACATCATAAACCCGGAATATCACATATTCTGGATTTCATGCCTAACAATGCAAATTTTACATTTAGGTCTCAACTATGAAAACACTTTTCAAAAGAAGTCGGGTAATTCAACAAGATTCCCGATTTCACCCGAGACCGAAATGTTAAACTTGCACGCAACTAGATAGATTCCAATTATTGTATCACAATCACACGATATCCGGACGGCGTTAAACTTTTTGATCGATTCATCAAAGTACCACAATTTCTCGATAGCTCAACACTTGAGCACAGTTTTAATAATACCCGGAACATGCCACAGTACTTATGGACCAACCGTAGAAGGGCAAACCCAAGCCTCATTAATGGCACCGCAGAACTGCCATAAACCCTAAGGTTCAAAGCGGTTCCATGGTCATTGTCTCGAGTTAGGGTTTCATTCTTCTAGAGGGTCCACAGAATTACTTGCATGTTTTTCTGAATACGTTAAACTTAGAAAAATGGGTTTTTGACATTCGATCGAACTTTTTAACTTTGCCTAGATAACTTGTGAAAACCCAAATACAATGTTAAACTATGAATACGAAACACTCCAAATTGCTTATAGTGTAAAATTAAATCACATGAAAAATTAGCAAAAACAAACAACACCTGAAACACCAAACCCCAGTGCCTGGAACACACAAAACATTTAAGGCAAAAATACCCTAATAGGGCCGAGCACACCGGATTTAGTGGGCAAGTGGCCGGCCACTTTGCAAGGAAATAGGCTCAAATTTCATGTGTGTTCATACCATATCTCATACAACATTCTACACTTGTTTAAAAAAAATTTCGGGGTCATTAAAAAATCGACAGAAACTAGTATTCGGTGTTTCAAGTTTCGGAGTAGTTTCGGTTTCGTAATCTAACAAATATCGTCTAATACTGTAGCCCGGCTATGATACCAATATTGGGATTCATTAGCAACCTACTGGGTTTTCACAGCAACTACCATGCCAGATTTAAAAATTCTAGGTGCTAATCAATCCTAAACTAGGATCAAGCTAGAGTAAATAGACAATATAACATGTAATCTACCATTACACTTAAGTGAATGAGGAATACAACCTTTGAAGACCGGTCCTTCACTTCTAAAGCTCCGTATAGTAGTCCCTTCGCTGCGAGTTGTGATCTCCCGATCTCTAGAAAGGGTTCTCCCGGAGAAATGAACAAGCTTGCTCGAATTCTTCGAGGCCGAAGATGATCTACGTAGAGGAGATTCAAGCTCATGCTATCTTTTCACTAATTGTGAAATTAGTGAAGCAAACACCCTAAACTAAATGGTAAGTAGTCGAGGATGATGAAGTAGGAAGTGGGCTCTCTTTAGATTTATTTTCTCACAATATTTTCTCACCTTGAGAAAAGCTTACTAGCTTTTCTCATGAGGAAAAAGAAGCTCAAGTGAAGAGATGAGAGAATGAACTAATGAGGTGAGAATGGGAACCATGGGTAAGTTAGTGTCATACACTAACTCATGTAGAGAGTTTACTATGGCTAACTATAATGGTTAAGTTAATAAATATCTATAAGTAAAACAAATGAGTGGACTTAGTCAATGGTTCCACAAGCTTCTACAAGCTTGAACCATGTGACTAATTTCCACTAATTTGGTTTGCTTTAGATAAATAAAAACCTTACATTATATTAAGCATGGTGTAAGTATGATACACCCATGTCTCATGTGGCATCTAGCATGACACACAATATTGTACACTAATATATATCACATATAAATTATGTGCACAATCAAGTGAGAAAATAAAATCATGAGTGAGCTAGTATTAGTTAATTTATGTTAATATATCAAATATATAATTATACATTAAATTATTAAATCAACACTTGATTTGATAATCCGGGTATATCATATATAACCGACTAATATCAAATGCAACAACTTATCAAATTAACACTTGATCCGATAACCCGGCTATATCTCATATAACCGACCGATGTCACAAATCGCGAGAATAGAATGTGGTATCACATAAGTGCGTTAATCTCGGTCCTGCACATATCACATATGCGCTCTTACTCCATTTCGCATGAACCAGGAAACCTCTGTGGAGGACTCTAAAGACACGTCAATACGCCGGCAGTAGGTGATGATCATATCAAACACCCACAAGCCGCAAGCGGTCTGCTAAACGTAACGGCCACCCAGGTATTGAGAGATCAGAAGATCAACAAGAAAGCATGCTCATACTCCTGTGAATCCAATCAGTAACACTACCGTACAGTCCGATCTCTTCGTCTGATATGTCGCATATCTCATCTAGGGGTGGTAAACGCCAGACCCCAAAAACTCGATAAGTCTTGCCGATATGAGGCTTATAATGGGTCAAGAAACTACTGGTAACACTTACCAGTAAATCTCTGAATCAGCCCTGGCCAGGGACTTCCTGTTATAGCCAATCGAGCACAGCGCAACATCAACCCCCAATACCGGGTGAGACGAATCCCCTCCTATCGCTCATTGCCTCCATGTGACTCGGGACTGTACCCAAAAACCACCGTTTTGCACATTCTCATGAACGTGGTAAGGTGGAAATCAAAGCACAGTGGGAATCACACAAGACTCTATGACGATCTCAGGTCGACAGACTAACCTGTACTAGTGTCACCAGAGAACTGCCATCTGACGTGAGGTATGTTCCCCCAATCAGAGCAAGGCTCTGTTTGAATTTTGAAAATTCAAATTTTGGAAGCAACGCTTCAAATTTCGAGCATTGCGCGCAACGCGCCGCGTGTCAGAAGTTGATACGTCAACGCAACGCCCGAGGCAATGTGTTCAATCAGAGCAAGGCTCTCTTAAAAAATAAAAGGTATGCAACGTTCAGATTGCGCAAGCGCTGCATTGCGCGACACGTGTCTGCGCAGTTGCGCAAGCGCAGCTGCGCAAGCACAGTTGCGCAAGCGCTGCGCTGCGCGACACGTGTCTGCGCAGTTGCGCAAATGTTGCTGCGCAAACGCTGCGCTGCGCGACACGTGTCTGCGCAGTTGAGCAAGCACAGTTGTGCAAGCGCTGCGCTGCGCGACACGTGTCTGCGCAGTTGCGCAAACGGTGCTGCGCAAGCGCGGCGCTGCGCGACACGTGTCTGCGTTGCGCGACACGTGTCACGCACTGAGGAGTTGCGCAAAAAACAGAATAAAGATTTAAAGAAATCCTTTCTGTTCTTGAGTAAAACAAGAAAATCTTCTTCTGTAAAACAGGGGCCTTGGATCAAAGATCCAACGGTGGGGAAAATTCCCCAAATCACTCAGAAAAAGATCTCTTTAACAAATTTAACTAATTTATGAGCACTATAAAAAGGACCCCAGACCTCATTTCAAGGAGGATCATCTGGCAAAAAAAAAGGGAAGAAAGAGAACTCCTGAGAATTCTTGAAGAACACAAAAAAGAAGGAAAACCTTTAAAAGAGAAAATTCTCTTGGGAACAGATCATTGATCTAAGAACAAGATCATGGATCTTCAATAAATAAGTAAATAAAATAAAAAAAGGTAGTGCCTTACACTTGTTATGAACCCTTGGTTCTCTGAAATAAGGAAAAACAAGAAAAGAAGAACAAACTTGTTTTTCTTTAGATCAAAGGATTAAAAAGTGCTCTGCACTTCTGTTTCTTGAAGATTCTCAATGCTTTGCATAAATGCAATGCACTGCTTGAAGGGCCAGGCCCAAATCAAAAAGACCTAACAGGCCAAAATAAATTGCAGAGCAATAAAAGGGAGAGCCCAAATGAAATTGATGCTCTGCATCATTTATAAAGGGCAGAGCCCAAAACAAATTGATGCTCTGCATCTTTTCTGGGCAAAACCCAAATAAAAATAAAAACAAATGCAAATAAAATATTGGACATTTTTAACTGGACTTAGCTCAATCATGGCCATAAGTCCTTAAACTAAACTAACTGAGCAAAACGGCTCTCCTAAACCAATCCACATCCGGTTCGAGGGTACATCTCCGAACTCCTTTGATATCCATCGTTGTAATTCCTCAACGACGTCAAAGAGGTGACGGGTCCCAACGACCACACACCCATATATACTGCGGGGTCCTTAAACTCGTGGACCGAGACGTCCTTAAACTAATATTGGACCGAGACGTCCTTAAATTAATGTCGGACCGAAACGTCCCTAAACTAATTGTTAGTTATATGTATGCCCTAGAGACCATTACTGTACATTGGATGTATATTGTAGTGGATGCTGGGACATATATAGGTAGGACTTTCTTGCTCGACATGATAGTACGCTATCTGGTTGCTCTTTATCTTAACATGTATACTTTCTGTCTCTCTGATTACATGTTGATATAGCCCTTAGGATGTATACTCGACTTCCAGGACTGTGATGCAGATCATACTAGTGGGGCCTGGGTAGTCAATGAGTACATCCTTCATTGTTCCTAGTCGTGGGAATATCGAGACGGGGCATCGATATTCCAGAGTAGACTAGCGCATATCTTCTCGACCCATGCGATGGGCGATGGATGATCCCATATCCATTGGTGTTTGACATCGGAGATGATATACGGGTGCTCAGTGGAGACTGGGTACACTGAACGGACTCACCGAGAACTCCCAGATGGTATTATACCTCACGTCAGATGGCAGTTCTCTGGTGACACTGGTACAGCTTAGTCTGTTGACCCGAGATCGTCATAGAGTCTTGTGTGTCTCCCACTGTGCTTTGATTTCCACCCTACCACGGCTCTACTGAGTCGTGCAAACAGGTGGTTTTTGGGTACAGTCCTGATTCACATGGAGGCAATGAGCGATAGGAGGGGATTCGTCTCTCCCGGTATTGGGGGTTGATGTTGTGCTATGCTCGACTGGCCATAACAGGAAATCCCTGGCCAGGGTTGCTGTCATATACTGGTAAGAGTTATCAGTAGTTTCACGAATGTTATGGACCTCAAGTCGGCATGACTTATCGAGCTATTGGGGTCTGACGTGTTAGTTATATGTATGCCCTAGAGGCCATTACTGTACATAGGATGTATATTGTAGTGGATGCTGGGACATATATAGGGAGGACTTTCTTGCTCGACATGATAGTATGCTATCTAGTTACACTTTACCTTAACGTGTATGCTGATTGTCTCTCTGTTACATGTTGGTAAAGCCCTTAGGATCTGTACTTGACTACCTGGACTATGATGCGGTTCATACTAGTGGGGACATGGTAGTCCATAAGTACATCCTTCAAAGTCCCTAGTCGTGGGTGTATCGAGACGGGGCATCGATATACCAGAGTAGACTAGCGTATACCTTCTCGACCCATACAGATGGGCGATGGATGATCCCATATCCATTGGTGTTTGACATCAGAGATGATATGCGGGTGCTCAGTAGAGACTGGGTACACTGGACGGACTCGCCGAGAACTCCCAGATGGTATTATACCTCACGTCAGATGGCAGTTCTCTGGTGACACTGGTACAGAGTAGTCTGTTGACCCGAGATCGTCATAGAGTCTTGTGTGGTTCCCACTGTGCTTTGATTTCCATCTTACCACGTCCAAGAGGGCGTGCAAAACGGTGGTTTTTGGGTACAGTCCCGAGTCACATGGAGGCAATGAGCGATAGGAGGGGATTCGTCTCTCCCGGTATAGGGGGTTGATGTTGCGCTGTGTTCGATTGGCTATAACAGGAAATCACTGGCCAGGGTTGCTGAGATTTACTGGTAAGTGTTACCAGTAGTTTCTCGAAGTGTTATAGACCTCATATCGACACGACTTATCGAGCTATTGGGGTCTGACGTTTACCACCCCTAGGCGAGATATGCGACATATCAGACGATCAGACCGGACTGTACGGTATTGTTACTGGTCGGATTCACTGGAGTGTGAGCGGGCTTGCTCGTCGATCTTCAGATCGCTCAATACCCGGGTGGCCGTTACGTTTAGCAGACCGCTTGCGGCTTGTGGGTGTTTGATATGATCATCACCTGCTGCCGGCGTATTGACGAGTCTTTAGAGTCCTACACAGAGGTTTCCTGGATCAAGCGAAACGAAATAGGAGCGCATATGAGATATGTGCGGGACCGAGAATAATACGGTATGCGATACTGTATTCGATTCTCGCAATGTGACATTGATCGGTTATATGCGATATAGCCGGGTTATCGGATCAAGTGTTGATTCGATAAGTTGTTACTGATGATACCAGTCGGTTATGTACGACATGACCGGATCGTTAAATCAAGTGTTGATTTAATGATTTAATGCATAATTGTATATTTGATATATTACTTTGCATTAACTAGTATCGGTTCACTTTAAATGGATATTCTCACTCGGGTGTGCGCATTATATATGTGATATGATTTTGTGCACTAGCTTGTATCATGTTTGATGATGCATGCTTTTTGATTAAGTGTAAAGTGTTAAACCTTGGTTAATGAATAGGTTAGGGTTTATTATTTGTTATTCATTTATCTTATTTAATTATCCATTTATTTATGATAAATGAATAAAAGAAAATGAAATGAAATGGTTGCTAATTTTGGATTCTAGTTGAAGCTTCTTGATCTTTTGACTAAGTGACCATTTTGTCTCTAGTTTGACCCTAACCATTCCGCTAACCATGATTCATTCTCTACACTTGACTCTAGTTAACATTATGATAAGTTTTGATTTTTCTATTATTTTTAATTAACTTATCATATATTTCTTTCTTCTTCTTCTTCATGAAAAAGGAAGAAAAAGCTTTCTTCATCAATGGTGATTGATGATAAAGAGTGAGAAATCCAAATCTAAAGTCTACCCACTTCCTATTTCTTCATCCTCTACCTCTTGCCAAGTAGTAGAGTGTGTTCTCTTCACAAGTTTTTGGACTTGGTGAAGTCGGAGCTTGATTTAGCGATGCCTCGACGTAGATCATCTTCGGCACGTCGTCGATGACCTAGCCCGCTTCTTCTCCGATGAAGCCGACGCAAGAGCCCGGATTTCGGATTTGTACAGCGGAGATGACTTCTTCATGGAGCTATGGAGGTGGACAAACGGATCTACAAAGGTTGTATATCCGTATCCCTTAGTTAATTGTTAACTAGTTCATTTTTCGCCTAGTTTTCTAGCAAACGACCCGTAGTTTAGGGTTTCTCGGCACCGTAAAATTTTATATTGGCATGTTCGATGCCTTGTGAGACCTCATTAGGGTGTCTAGGAACCCTACAGTGGTATCATAGCCTAGCTAGAGCCTTAGGCGAAGTCTAGACGGAGTTTGAAGTCCGATCGAACCCGAAAGTCCAAAATTTCCATGCTCTCTGGACATTTTCTGATTTTGTGGATTTTTGTAAATTAAAAATATGCAGAAAACTCAGCAGATGATATTATGGGTTACAGTGAAATTCGAGTCCATAATTCCATTATTCTAGCGTGGATCCGCGGCACGATCTTGGCTCGTGCGGCGGATCCGCTGCGGTTTTGTCATACTGTTCATCGAAATTTGCACTTAATTTATAATTTTCAGTGCTGAGTTCTCTGGGTATTTTTAAAATTTATTCCAGAGTTGATTGTTCTGGGTTGTTTTGGGGATTCGAATGTTCGATCGGAGTATCAGATTTTGTCTATGTGGCTTTCCGGATAATTTTTAGAATATGTTAAAAAGTTCGACCGGATATAAATACCCAATTTTTCCTCTGTCGGGAAATTTCCAAGTGTTGGATTTTTCCGTAGTTTAACGACGTTCTAAGTAGTGCAAGTAACGCGATGGACCCTCTAGAAGACAACAAACCTTAACTCGATTATGTGACCGTCTTGAACTGCCCTTTGAACCTTCGGGTTTGGGGCAGTACGGCGTGCCACATGTGAGGCGTTGGCTTGACCCTTCTTCGGCTGGACCGTTGGTACTGAGGCACGAACGGAATGTTGTTAGACTTATTTCATGTGTTGAGCTGTATCGGGAAAAATTGGGTGTTCGATTGTTCGATCGGAAAGTTTGACATTTTCTATTTATCCGGAATGGGATACAATAATTGGAATTCACAAAAGTTATGAGATAACTGAATGAATATTATAAACGTAGCAATTTAGTCTCACTTGATCGGTTGCCACGGAATTTTGATGTGATCAAAAGTCTGTCACAATCACGTAGCGTACGCGGATACTCGCCGGGTAAACTTAATAGACAGCCTCACTCCATAGCCCCGACCAAGTGACTGTAGGAGAACCCCGTCGCCGAAAGCATCCGTTCGGGTGCTCGCGGTGGCGGTGTTCCGCCTTGGTGCACTTCGTCGACGGTATCGGGGGTGGGGCCGTCTACTGAAGTTTGCGACGAGCATTCGATCAGGATGTCGGGAATCTTGTTGAATTACCCGACTCGATATTGAAAAGTGTTTTCGATAATGAGACTAAAATGTGGGGTTTATAATTGTTAGGCATGCGATGTCTAAGTAATTCATTTGGTCAGGCATGCGATGTCTGAGGAGGTTGCGGATTCCAACTGTTGTAGTTTTACACTTTCTTTTCTGTGACCGTAAGTGTAATATGTGATATCGCCGGTTTCGTTGCTATATGTCAACGACAATTGGGATGCGCATATTTACTTACGTTGATGACATGTGATGTTATGTGTTGCTGGATATGTTATATTGGATCGTCGTGTTTGAATAGCCGGGGGGTTTTTATGTGAGATGAGTGTTTTTCATTTTAATTCATGTAAAAACTTGTATGTAATATTCTTTTATTGGGGCGCTTCCAGGTTGCGGGAGTTGTCACCTGTTGTATATTATTTACTTTTCCGCACTAGGATAGACCCAAGGAGGGGAGCACAAGTGACCGGGTTCTGGAGTCCAGTGGGAGACCAACTCGAGGAGTCGAGTCCGGGTCTCCTAACTCTAGAATTGGCAGCGTTGCTTGCCGCTCTCGTAGGGGTCTAGGGGTGTGGGTTTGGCTATTCATCACGACCGTGGAATCCGTGTTTTATACTGGCTCGTATTGAAAACACGGACGTCCTAGTATATCCAATATTTCATATGATTCTTCTGCTGCGATATCTGTGATGTGATCATGTGATGTTCTGTGATAGATACATATATAGTATATATGATATATTATATAGACGTTACTTATGTTTTACACCCGCGCTAGCCCTGCCCCGCTCTGCCGTTAGTTACCTAACCTAACGGTGCACGAGGGGACATCGAGGCGAATGCGGATGGCATAAGTGTACGTCGTATTTATCTGTGATGTTTAGGTACTTAAATGATGGGACTTCATTAATATGATTAATGAAATAAAAGAAACCTAAGATGTTGTAGAATCGAATTTCAAAATAAAACAGGTAGCTACAGTTCTTGCTTTGCATAGCGGTATATATGATATATCCTGCACCTTATTCGATGAGGAAAGGACCGAGATCCCTTCACCGGGAGTGACTCCTTTAGCAATAACTGGCAGATGCTACACACTCGGTTTGTCTTTTGATTGCTTTTAAGTGTTTTGCTTTGCACAGTGATATATATGATATATCCCGCACCTCATTCGACGAGGAAAGGACCGACGATCCCTTCACCGGGAGTGACTCCTTTAGCAAAACTAGAAAAGCCTAAAAAACACTCCATTTCAAAATTCATTCGATCCTACAACGATATCAAGTTCATTACGCAATAGGTTTTAAGAAAAACCTGTCGTAGCCCTCCGTCATTTCAGATAAATCCTGTTTAGTATTCGTGCTGCGTTTGTTGACCTTGTCAAGGCGCAGTGTGCGGTAGCTAACCAGTATTTATCTGCTTATGCATATGATGCAGATTGGGTTAGGGTAGTCGTGCGGCCTTGTTGACCTTGTCAAGGGTCGTGCGGGTGGGTTTGATTCAATCAAGAAATGACTGGTTGAACTTGACTTGCGGTCTATGGTTTGTTGACCTTGTCAAGGTCATAGATCGTTCGGGGCAAAATATTATCGGGAATTTCAAATGTTGAAATTTGCAATGAGATTGCATACCTTCTATGAGATAGTTGGATCCCGATACCCGCTGCGAGTAAGTGTTACTCCTGGGAGAGTTTTATACATTACAATTAGCCGATCAAGTAGGTGTCTAGAAAGGTGTTAACGAGGTTACACCTCTGGGAAAACGAGGTTTACATTAATTAGGTTCGTGCGAAAGCACGGGGGACCTCCCTCAAAGTACCGACACTGGCCTGGCTGAAAAATTGGCGAACTTGTAGTGTGTAATTAATCCCGGCTAGTCTTTCCTTTTAGGGTTTGAAGGAAGATTTGATAAAAAGCAGTGGGAGCCATCCTGATTAGATAAAATAAAAACCAATCTATTCTTGACAGAGCGCATGCTGAGTGTTTTCTTCTCTCTCTCTCCAGGTAGCGACCATATCACGCCTTAATCAAGATAATAAAACGGATTATTGACCGAACCCGCTTGTTATACTGAGCTGGGGAACGTTGGACCCGCTCCGCCTTATAATTGTTATAAGACAGAGCAGGAAATTGGGGAATACCAGATTTCCCGTGCCGCCCAAACGAGGAGAGTGCATGATGATGCATATCTTCGGGTGTGTTCATTATATAGAACTGTTTCTCAGTGTCCTTTACGTCCTGGGTATGTGATACCAGATCAGGATCCCAGATATGTAATCTGTTACATAGGGCTACAGAAAGGTAGAGAACTGAGAACGGGTGATAAGTTTCATGAGGCAGAAAACGGGGCAAGCGTTGCAGCCAAGTCTGTCGGTCACTGTCACCCTGTATTACCAATACATTAATTCTGAACGAATGTTATTAGATACCGAACCTGATATACAAAATCATATCAGTCTCTTTAATAGTAAAGAAATGATAAAATTTTGTATTGTTGGATAATGTTTTGAACATTTCCTATATCAAAAGTTGATCGGTTCAGGCACGTTATCTAAAAGCATTGCTGTTCTAAATCAAATTGCAGTTCTAAGTATACAGAACACACACAAGAGGAAAAGTTCAGAACTGAACGAATTCTTCTTGAGGTATTGTAGACTAGGTCAGATCAATGTGACCCGACTAGCTAGAGTTACATATAGATGCATATTTAAATCAGTTTGAACTTATATCTTGTGAAACTCGCCAGTCATGTCACAAAGATAAGATGACCATAGCTCCGTTTATTGGAAACTGAGAAAGAGTTAGTGAACTCTTGGGATGATACATGTTGATGTATGTAGATCCCCAGTCTACATATGCCAAGACCGGTTCTTTATACTTCATTATATTCTCTGATGATCTTTCGAGATTCAGACCTATGTTCCTGTTGAAACACAAGTCTGAACCTTTTGAGATATTCACAGAATATAAGCGAGAAGTAGAGAACCAGAATACGGGTATAAGTATTATGTCCTTTGATGTGATCAAGGAGGAGAATAATTGAGCACGGAAATACTGGACTATTCTAAAGGAGAATGAGATTCTCTCTCAGCATTACTCCTCTGTATACACCATAGCACGATGGCATATCAGGGCGGAGCAATCACACCCTATATGATAAGGTGTGCTCTATGATGAGTACTACTGAGTTACCTTTTTCCTTTAGGGAGTTATGCACTTATGAAGTTGCATACCTATTGAATAGGGTTCCAATCAAATCAGTTGCCTACCGCTCCATATGAGATATGGTATGGGAAGAGCCCATGTCTTAAGCTAGTTAAGATTTGGGGTTATCCGGCCTATGTCTAAAAGCAAAATCCGGACAAACTCGAGGCAAAGTTAGTTATGTAGAACTGGAAAGGTTCCAGCTATGCAAACTACAGATGATGATTTGATAGAACCAAAGGATTCAATAGCTACCAACGAACCTCAGCCTCTCCGCCGATCTAGTAGGGTTCCTCACCCACCTGAGAGATACTTCAGTTTCTCTATGACAGTGGGAGCGAGGATTGCATCATGAGATGATGACCCAACTAGCTTCGAGCTGGCCATCAGGAGTAAGACTCTGTTAGAATGGCTGGATGCTTAGCGATCTGAGATGGAATCCATATACACCAACAAAGTATGGACTTTGGTTGCTATATCTGAAGGGTTAAATCCCCATCAGGAGCAGGTATATCTTGAGAAGATTACTTGGTGTACATGGAAAGGTTGAGACTTTCAAAGCTAGACTTGTTAAAGTTTTCGTCATTGACCAGGCGTGGATAATGATGAAACCTTTTTCCAGTATCTAAGCTTAAGTCCATCCAGATCCTACTTGCCACGGCTTCATACCATGACTACGATATCTGGCGGTTGGGTGCCATGACTGCTTTTCTAAATGATGTTTTAGAAGAGAGAGTCTATAAGTACACAGCCAGAGGGTTTCGTAGACAGTGGGAGCAGCGGAAACGTGTGCAAGATGCTTTATAGGATTAAAGCAGGCATCGCGGAGTTGGAACATCTGTTTTGATGAAGTAGTCAAAGAGTTTGACATCATCAAAATGGTAGATGAACCTTGTATATACAAAAGGGTAGTAGGGAGTATGGTGACAATCCTCGTAGAGTACGTGAATGACATACTCTTGATAGGGAAGGAGTTTCCTATGCTACGCTCGATCAATCTCCGCTTATCACAATGATTCTCCATATAGGATCAAAATGATACCTCCTAAATCCTGGATTTTTGGATCTATGAGGTAGATCTAATTGGAAATTAGGATACTCACTAGTTGTAGTGAGAAGGTATCAATCGACCCTGAGGAGAATCGCTGGAAGTGTTCCAGGGTGATAAAAACGACTGAATGTCAGTCAAAGGCATTGTCTTTACCCTCAGTAAAGGGACGGTATGTTGGAAGAGTTCTAAGCTAGATACCGTGGCATACTAGACGATAAAGGCAGGATATATCCCTACTAAAGATGCTACCAAAGAGGCTGTTTGGATGTATAATGGTTCATGAGATGAACTATGTTCCTACCATTGTGAAACAATGGAATTGTGGCTTATGCCAAGGAACGCCGGTCCCATCAGTGATCCAGACATATTCTAAGGCAGTATCACTTGATCATGGAGATGGTTGATCTCCAGGGTGATCGAGGTTAGGAGAGTAGACTCAGAGGACAACACAGCGGATCCACTCACAAAGGCCTGTTCCCAGGGAGAGACTTTCATGGGATGGTTGAGTATGAGATACTGCAACCACTGCTACAGATGGCCCTAGTGCAAGTGGGAGATTGTTAGTTATATGTATGCCCTAGAGGCCATTACTGTACATAGGATGTATATTGTAGTGGATGCTGGGACATATATAGGGAGGACTTTCTTGCTCGACATGATAGTATGCTATCTGGTTACACTTTACCTTAACGTGTATGCTGATTGTCTCTCTGTTACATGTTGGTAAAGCCCTTAGGATCTGTACTTGACTACCTGGACTATGATGCGGATCATACTAGTGGGGACATGGTAGTCCATAAGTACATCCTTCAAAGTCCCTAGTCATGGGTGTATCGAGACGGGGCATCGATATACCAGAGTAGACTAGCGTATACCTTCTCGACCCATACAGATGGGCGATGGATGATCCCATATCCATTGGTGTTTGACATCAGAGATGATATGCGGGTGCTCAGTAGAGACTGGGTACACTGGACGGACTCGTCGAGAACTCCCAGATGGTATTATACCTTACGTCAGATGCCAGTTCTCTGGTGACACTGGTACAGAGTAGTCTGTTGACCCGAGATCGTCATAGAGTCTTGTGTGGTTCCTACTGTGCTTTGATTTCCATCTTACCACGTCCAAGAGGGCGTGCAAAACGGTGGTTTTTTGGTACAGTCCCGAGTCACATGGAGGCAATGAGCGATAGGAGGGGATTCGTCTCTCCCGGTATAGGGGGTTGATGTTGCGCTGTGTTCGATTGGCTATAACAGGAAATCCCTGGCCAGGGTTGCTGAGATTTACTGGTAAGTGTTACCAGTAGTTTCTCGAAGTGTTATAGACCTCATATCGACACGACTTATCGAGCTATTGGGGTCTGACGTTTACCATCCCTAGGCGAGATATGCGACATATCAGACGATCAGACCGGACTGTACGGTAGTGTTACTGGTCGGATTCACTGGAGTGTGAGCGGGCTTGCTCGTCGATCTTCAGATCGCTCAATACCCGGGTGGCCGTTACGTTTAGCAGACCGCTTGCGGCTTGTGGGTGTTTGATATGATCATCACCTGCTGCCGGCGTATTGACGAGTCTTTAGAGTCCTACACAAAGGTTTCCTGGATCAAGCAAAACGAAATAGGAGCGCATATGAGATATGTGCGGGACCGAGAATAATACGGTATGTGATACTGTATTCGATTCTCGCAATGTGACATTGATCGGTTATATGCGATATAGCCGGGTTATCGGATCAAGTGTTGATTCGATAAGTTGTTACTGATGATACCAGTCGGTTATGTACGACATGACCGGATCGTTAAATCAAGTGTTGATTTAATGATTTAATGCATAATTGTATATTTGATATATTACTTTGCATTAACTAGTATCGGTTCACTTTAAATGGATATTCTCACTCGGGTGTGCGCATTATATATATGATATGATTTTGTGCACTAGCTTGTATCATGTTTGATGATGCATGCTTTTTGGTTAAGTGTAAAGTGTTAAACCTTGGTTAATGAATAGGTTAGGGTTTATTATTTGTTATTCATTTATCTTATTGAATTATCCATTTATTTATGATAAATGAATAAAAGAAAATGAAATGAAATGGTTGCTAATTTTGGATTCTAGTTGAAGCTTCTTGAACTTTTGACTAAGTGACCATTTTGTCTCTAGTTTGACCCTAACCATTCCACTAACCATGATTCATTCTCTACACTTGACTCTAGTTAATATTATGATAAGTTTTGATTTTTCTATTATTTTTAATTAACTTATCATATATTTCTTTCTTCTTCTTCTTCATGAAAAAGGAAGAAAAAGCTTTCTTCATCAATGGTGATTGATGATAAAGAGTGAGAAATCCAAATCTAAAGTCTACCCACTTCCTATTTCTTCATCCTCTACCTCTTGCCAAGTAGTAGAGTGTGTTCTCTTCACAAGTTTTTGGACTTGGTGAAGTCGGAGCTTGATTTAGCGATGCCTCGACGTAGATCATCTTCGGCATGTCGTCGATGACCTAGCCCGCTTCTTCTCCGATGAAGCCGACGCAAGAGCCCGGATTTCGGATTTGTACAGCAGAGATGACTTCTTCATGGAGCTATGGAGGTGGACAAACGGATCTATAAAGGTTGTATATCCGTATCCCTTAGTTAATTGTTAACTAGTTCATTTTTCGCCTAGTTTTCTAGCAAACGATCCGTAGTTTAGGGTTTCTCGGCACCGTAAAATTTTATATTGGCATGTTCGATGCCTTGTGAGACCTCATTAGGGTGTCTAGGAACCCTACATGACGTTTACCACCCCTAGGCGAGATATGCGACGTTTCAGACGAACAGACCGGACTATACGGTAAGTGTTACTGGTTGGATTCACAGGAGTGTGAGCGGGCTTGCTCGTCGATCTTCTGATCGCTCAATACCCGGGTGGCCGTTACGTTTAGCAAACCGCTTGCGGCTTGTGGATGTTTGATATGATCATCATCCGCTGCCGGCGTATTGACGAGTCTTTAGAGTCCTACATAGAGGTTTCCTGGCTCAAGCTAAACGAAATAGGAGGGCATATGAGATATGTGCGGGACCGAGAATAATGCGTGTATGTGATACCGTATTTCATTCTCGCGATGAATGTGTCGAATGGTTGTATGCGATATAACCTAGTTATCGAATCAAGGATTGATTCGATAAGCCGATACATTAGATACTAGCCGGTTATATGCGATATGACCGGATCATTGAATCAAGTGTTGATTTAATGATTTAGTGTATAATTATATATTTGATATATTACTTTGCATTAACTAGTATTGGTTCACTTTAAATGGATTTACTCACTTGGTTTGTGCACATTGCATATGTGATATATTTTGTGCACATGATTGTATCATGTTTGATGATACATGCAAGCTAGGGTTAGTGTAAAGAATTAGACCATGGTTAAGATTATGATTAGGGTTTTCTTTTTCCTTATTTATGTATTTATTTATTTTGGAAAAAGATGAGAAAAGAATGGTTGCTATTTTTGTTTGCTAGTTGAAGATTCTTGAAGCTTTGAATTAGTCCACCATCCTTGTCTTATACTTAACCCTAACCATTCTAGTTAACCATGGTCCATTCTTTACAACTAACCAAGGGTTAGTAAATGATAAGTATTGATTTATTTATCATTTACATAAGACTTATCCTATTCTTTTTTATCATCTTCTTCTTCTTCTTCAACATGAGAAAAAGCTTGCTACATCAATGGTGATTGATGAAAAAGTGTGGGAAATCCAAAACTAAAGTCTACCCAATTCCTATTTCTTCATCCTCTACCTCTTGCCAAGTTGTATAGGGTGTTTACTTTACAAGTTTTCAAAGCTTGGTGAAGTTGGAGCTTGTTCTTGCGATGCTTCGACGTAGATCATCTTCGGCATCGAACCGACGATCAAGCCCGCCTATTCTTCGATGAAGCCGACGCTAGAGCCCAAGATACGATTTGGACAGTGAGGGGACTTCATCACAGAGCCTAGGAGGTGGTGGACCGGATCTACAAAGGTTGTAGCCCCTTCCCTATTTCTATATTTCCGTTTACTTGCTTGCTTTGCCATTATATCTAGTTAACGATCCGTATTAGGGTTTGTAGGCACTTGTAAAATTTTATTTGTGCTTGTTTGATCACTTATGAGACTCCATTAGAGTGCCTAGGAACCCTACAGTGGTATCAGAGACTAGCTAGAGCCTTAGGAGAAGTCCCGACGGAATCAGATGTCCGATCGACCCAAAACCCGACTTTGAATATGCTCTCTGTACATTTTTTAATTTCGAGGATTTTTCCATATTAAAAATATCCAGAAAAATCAGCAGGCTAATTTAAGAATTACTGTGAATTTCGATGGAGTAATTCCATCAAAGAGCCGCGGATCCGCGGCACGAGCATGGCTGGTGCGGCGGTTCCGTGGCCATTTTGTCGTTATGTGCATCCTATTTTGCACAGTAATTCTTAGTTGTCTGTGTTGGTTTTCCTGGGGTTTTTTAATAATTTTTCCCAGAGTTGCATTTTCTGAGTTGTATTGGGGACTCGGTGTATTCGATCGGACTGTCTAATTTTTATCGGTGTGCTTTTCCGGGTATTTTTAGAATATGTTAAAAAGTTCGACCGGATATAAATACCCACTTTTTCCCCTGCCGGGAAATTTCCAATTGTTGGATTTTTCTGTAGTTTAACGACGTTCTAAGTAGTGCAAGTAACGCGATGGACCCTCTAGAAGACAACAAACCTTAACTCAAATATGTGACCGTCTTGAACTGCCCTTTGAACCTTCGGGTTTGGGGCAGTACGGCGTGCCACATGTGAGGCGTTGGCTTGACCCTTCTACGGCTGGACCGTTGGTACTGAGACACGAACTGAATGTTGTTAGACTTATTTCATGTGTTGAGCTGTATCGGGAAAACTTGGGTGTTCGATTGTTCGATCGAAAAGTTTAGCATTTTCTATTTGTCCGGAATGTGATACAATACTTGGAATTCGCAAATAGTTATGAGATGACTGGATGAATGTTATAAACATAGCAGTTTAGTCTCACTTGATCGGTTGCCACGGAATTTTGATATGATCAAAAGTCCGTCGCAATCACGTAGCGTACGCGGATACTCGCCGGGTAAACTTAATAGACAGCCTCACTCCATAGCCCCGACCAAGTGACTGTAGGAGAACCCCGTCGTCGAAAGCATCCGTTCGGGTGCTCGCGGTGGCGGTGTTCCGCCTTGGTGCACTTCATCGACGGCGTCGGGGGTGCGGTTGTCTACTTAAGTTTGCGATGAGCATTCAATCAGAATGTCGGGAATCTTGTTGAATTGCCCGACTCGATATTGATAAGTGTTTTCGATAATGAGACTGAAATGCGGGGTTTATAATTGTTAGGCATGTGATGTCTAAGTAATTCATTTGGTCAGGCATGCGATGTCTGAAGTGGTTGCGGATTCCAACTGTTGTAGTTTTACACTTTCTTTTCTGTGACCGTAAGTGTAATATGTGATGTCGCCGGTTTCGTTGCTATATGTCAACGACAATTGGGATGCGCATATTTACTTACGTTGATGACATGTGATGTTATGTGTTGCTGGATATGTTATATTGGATCGTCGTGTTTGAATAGCCGGGGGTTTTTATGTGAGATGAGTGTTTTTCATTTTCATTCATGTAAAAACTTGTATGTAATATTCTTTTATTGGGGCACTTCCAGGTTGCGGAAGTTGTCACCGTTGATGTATATTATTTACTTTTCTGCACTAGGATAGACCCAAGGAGGGGAGCACAAGTAACCGGGTTCTAGGGTCCAGTGGGAGACCATCTCGAGGAGTCGAGTCCGGGTCTCCTAACCCTAGAATTGGTAGGGTTGCTTGCCGCTCTCGTAGGGGTCTAGGGGTGTGGGATTGGCTATTCATCACGACCGTGGAATCCGTGTTTTATACTGGCTCGTATTGAAAACACGGATGTCCTAGTATATCCAATATTTCATATGTTTCTTCTGCTGTGCTTTATCTGTGATGTGATCATGCGATGTTCTGTGCTCTGTTCAGATATTATAGTATATATGATATATTATATAGATGTTGCTTATGTTTTACACCCGCACTAGCCCTGCCTCGCTCTGGCGTTAGTTACCTAACCTAACGGTGCAGACGGGACATCGAGGCGAATGCGGATGGCATAAGCGTACGTTATATTTATCTGTGATGGTTAGGTGCACTTAAATGATGGGATATTCATTAATGAGATTAATGAAAGAAAATAAACCTAATTGATGTTGTGGAATCGAATTTCAAAATAAAACAGGTAGCTACAGTTCTTGCTTTGCATCGTGGTGTTCCTTGTAGAACGTCCTGCACCTTATTCGATAAGGAAAGGACCGAGATCCCTTCACCGGGAGTGACTCCTTTAGCAATAACTGGCAGATGCTACAACCCTCGGTTTGTCTTTTGATCGCTTCTATAGTTTCTGCTTTGCACAGTGATATATATGATATATCCCGCACCTCATTCGACGAGGAAAGGGCCCACGATCCCTTCACCGGGAGTGACCCCTTTAGCAAAACTAGAAAAGCTTCAAAAACATTCCATTTAAAAACCATTTGATTCCGCAACGAGATCAAGTTCAAAGCGTTAAAGGTTTTCACAAAAACCATTCGCAACCCTCCGTCATTTTAGGAAGTAGAGTACTTAGTATTCGTGCTACGTTTGTCGACCATAGCCGAGGCGTAGTGTGCGGTAGCTAAGTGATGTCTTCCTACACCGCATATGATGCGATTAGTTAGGACAGTCATGTGGCTTTGTTGACCTTAGCCAAGGGTCATGTGGGTGGGTCTAATTAATCATGAAATGACGGGTAGAACTTGACTAGTACCTATGATTTGTTGACCTTAGCCAAGGTCATAGGTGCTAGGGGTAAAAACCTTTATCGGGAGTTTCAAGTGTTGAAATTTGCAATGAGATTGCATACCTTCTATATGATAGTTGGATCCCGATACCCACTGCGAGTAATTGTTACTCTTGGGAGAGTTTTGCACTTTGCAATTAGCCGATCAAGTAGGTGTCTAGAAAGGTGTCAACGGGGTTACGCCTCTGGGAAAACGAGGTTTACAGTAATTAGGTCCGTGCGAAAGCACGGGGAACCTCCCTCAAAGTACCGACACTGGCCTGGCTGAAAGATTGGCAAACTTGTAGAGTGTAATTAATCCCGGCTAGTCTTTCCTTTTAAGGTTTGAAGGAAGATTTGATAAAAACAGTGGGAGCCATCCTGATTAGATAAAATATATAACCAATCTGATCTTGCAAGAGCGCACGCTGAGTGTTTTCTTCTCTCTCTCTCCAGGTAGCGACCATATCACGTCTTAAATAATAATATGGATGTATTGACCGAACCCGCTTGTTATACTGAGCTGGGGAACGTTGGTCCCGCTCCAACTTATAATTGTTATAAGACAGAGCAGGAAATAGGGGAATGCCAGGATTCCCATACCGCCCAAACGAAGTAAGTGCATGAGATGCATCTCCTTCGGGTGTGTTCATTACAAAGAACTGTTTCTCAGTATCCTCTGCATCCTGGGTATATGATACCGGATCAGGATCCCAGATATGTAATATTTTACATAGGGCTACAAAAAGGTAGAAAAACTGAGAACAGGTGATAAGTTTCATGAGGCAGAAAACGGGGCAAGTGTTGCAGCCAAGTCTGTTGGTCACTGTCACCCTGTATTACCAATACATTGATTCTGAACAAATGCTATTAGATACCGAACCTGATATACAAACTCATATCAGTCTCTTTATTAGTAAAGAAATGATATAATTTTGTATTATTGGATAATGTTTTGAACATTTCCTATATCAAAAGTTGATCAGTTCAGGCACGTTATCTAAAAGCATTGACGTTCTAAATCAAACTACAGTTCTTAGTATACAGAACACATGAGAGGAAGAGTTCAGAAATGAACGAATCCTTCTTGAGGCATTATAGACTAGGTCACATCGATGCGACCCGACTGGCTGAAGTTACATTTTAGATGCATATTTAAATCAGTTTGAATTTACATCTTGTGAAACTTGCCATTCATGTCACAAAGATTAGATGACCATAGCTCTGTTTATTAGAAACAGAGAAAGAGTTAGTAAACTCTTGGGACTGATACATGATGATGTATATAAAGTCTCCTGTCTACATATGCCAGGACTGGTTCTTCATACTTCATTATATTCTCTGATAATCTCTCAAGATTCAGTCATATGTTCCTGTTGAAACATAAGTCCGAACCTTTTGAGATATTCACAGAATATAAGTTAGAAGTAGAGAACCAAAATACGGGTATAAGCATTATGTCCTATGATAAGATCAGGGAGGAGAATACTTGTGCATAGAATTCCTGGACTATTCTAAAGGAGAATGAGATTTTCTCTCAGTGTTACTCCTCTGAATACACCACAGCACAACGGTGTATCGGGGCGGAGCAATTGTATAATATTAGATATGGTGTGCTCTATGATGAGTATTACTGAGTTACCTATTTCCTTTTGGGGTTATGCACTTGAGAAGCTGCATACCTATTGAATTAGGTTTGAATCAAATCAGTGCCTACCACTCCATATGAGATATGGTATGGGAAGAACCCATCTCTTAAGCGAGTTAAGATTTGGGGTTGTCCGGCCTATGTTTAAAGCAAAATCCGGACAAGATCGAGGGAGGATCAGTT
This sequence comes from Agapanthus africanus, assembly GCA_030015575.1. Taxonomy (NCBI): domain Eukaryota; kingdom Viridiplantae; phylum Streptophyta; class Magnoliopsida; order Asparagales; family Amaryllidaceae; genus Agapanthus; species Agapanthus africanus. The sequence goes on along the minus strand of CM057337.1, from coordinate 129,524,425 downwards.
CTGTAGAACTGGAAAGGTTCCAGCCATACAAAACTGCAGTTGATGATTTGACAGAACCATAAGATTCTATAGTTCCCGATGAACCTCAGCCTCTCCACCGATCTAGTAGGGTTCCTCATCCGCCTGAGAGATACCTCGGTTTCTCGATGACAGTGGGAGCAAGGATTGCATCATGAGATGATGACCCAACTAGTTTCGAGCAGGCCATCGAGAGTAGGGACTCTGTAAGAATGGCTGAATACTTAGCGATTTGAGATGGAATCCATGTACACCAGCAAAGTATGGACTTTAGCTGCTATATCTGAAGGGTTAAATCCCCATCAGGAGCAAGTATATCTTGAGAAGATTACTTGGTGTAGATGGAAAAGTTGAGACTTTCAAAGCTAGACTTGTTAAAGGTTTTCATCATCGACCAGGCGTGGATAATGATGAAACCTTTTTTCCAGTAGCTATGCTTAAGTCTATCTAGATCCTACTTACCACGGCTACATACCATGACTATGATATCTGGTAGTTGGGTGCCATGACTACTTTTCTAAATAATGATTCAGAAGAGAACGTCTATAAGAACACAGCCAGAGGTCTTCGTAAACAGTGGGAGCAGCGAAAACGTGTGCAAGTTGCTTTACATAATGAAGCAGGCATCGCGGAGTTGGAACATCTGTTTTGATGTGATAGTCAAAGTGTTTGACTTCATCAAAATGGTAGACGAACCTTGTATATACAAAAGGGTAGTAGAGAGTAAGGTGGTCATCTTCGTATTGTACGTAGACAACATACTCTTGATAGGAAAAGAAGTTTCCTATACTACGATCGGTCAATCTCCTATTATCACAAGGATTCTCCAAATAGGATAAAGATGATACCTCCTAAACCCTAATATCCATTTGGACCTATGAGATAGATCTAAAGGGATATTAGGGTTCTCACTAGGTATAGTGAGATTGTATCAATCGATCCTGGGGAGAATCACTGGAAGAGTTCCAGGGTGATAAAGACGACTGAATGTCAGTCACGGGCATTGTCTTTACCCTCAGTAGAGGGACGGTATGTTGGAAGAGTTCCAAACTAGATACCGTGGCAAACTAGACGATAAAGGCTGGTAACATCGCTATTAAAGATACTACCAAAGAGGCAGTTTGGGTGTATATTGGTTCATAAGATGAACTGGGTTCCTGCCATTGTATGACAATGGAAGTGTGGCTTCGGCTCTGGAACCCTGGTCCCATCAGTGACCCAGACAAATTCTGAGGCGGCATCACCTGATCATGGAGATAGTTGATCTCCAGGGTGATCGAGGTTAGGAGAGAAGAATCAGAGGACAACACGGCGGATCCACTCACGAAGGCCTTTTCCCAGAGAGAGACTCATATGGGATGGTTGAGTATTAGATACTGCGACCATTGCTACAGATGGCCCTAGTGCAAGTGGGAGATTGTTAGTTATATGTATGCCCTAGAGACCATTACTGTACATTGGATGTATATTGTAGTGGATGCTGGGACATATATAGGTAGGACTTTCTTGCTCGACATGATAGTACGCTATCTGGTTGCTCTTTATCGTAACATGTATACTTTCTGTCTCTCTGATTACATGTTGATAAAGCCCTTAGGATGTGTCCTCGACTTCCAGGACTGTGATGCAGATCATACTAGTGGGGCCTGGGTAGTCAATGAGTACATCCTTCATTGTTCCTAGTCGTGGGAATATCGAGACGGGGCATCGATATTCCAGAGTAGACTAGCGCATATCTTCTCGACCCATGCGATGGGCGATAGATGATCCCATATCCATTGGTGTTTAACATCGGAGATGATATACGGGTGCTCAGTGGAGACTGGGTACACTGAACGGACTCGCCGAGAACTCCCAGATGGTATTATACCTCACGTCAGATGGCAGTTCTCTGGTGACACTGGTACAGCTTAGTCTGTTGACCCGAGATCGTCATAGAGTCTTGTGTGTCTCCCACTGTGCTTTGATTTCCACCCTACCATTGCTCTACTGAGTCGTGCAAACAGGTGGTTTTTGGGTACAGTCCCGATTCACATGGAGGCAATGAGCGATAGGAGGGGATTCGTCTCTCCCGGTATTGGGGGTTGATGTTGTTGTTGGAGATAGTGCCCTCAGAGTCAATTATTGGATCACAGGCACGTGATTGCAATGATTGAGGGGAGGACCTATCCCGGTAGGACAGTCTTACTCGAGATGATAGTATGCTATCTGGTTTATCTTTATCATCGTGTACTGCTTTAGGTGACCTTACGAGTCGCTATTACACGTTGATAAAGCCCCTAGGATTCTTGCTTGACTTCCAGCAGTATGAGGGCGATCATATAAGTGGGAGCTGGGGTCTATAAGCACATCCTTAAATGGTCCCTAGTCGAGGGAGTTTCGAGACAGGGCATCGATTCTCCATAGTAGACTAGTGTATACAGTCGAGACCCCGACGAGGGGCGGTGGCCGGTCTCACAAGCCACTGGTGTCAGTTGGTTCACCTAAGATGTATACAGGTGCTTATTGGGTTATGAGTACACCGGACAGGACTCGCCGGGAACCTGCTAGTTGGGATATACCAGACGTCAGATAGCAGTTCCCAGGTGACATGTGTACAGGTTAGTTCATCGACCTGGGATCGTCATTTGTCTCGTGTGAGTTCCCACTGTACTTTGATTACTACCCTACCACGGCTCAAAGGAGTCGTGCAAACAGGTTTTAGTTGGGTACAGTCCCGAGCCACATGGAGGCAGTGAGCGGATCTGCAGGGGTTCGTCTCTCCCGGTATTGGGGATGAGGTCGTGCTGTGTCTAGGAGAGCCAGAACATGAAAAGTCCTTGGCCAAGGCAGGAGATTTGCTGGTAGGTATTCCAGTAGTATCTCAGGGTGTTCTGGGCTACACTCCGACACGACTTGTACCGCTTTTGGGGGTCTGACTTTTACCAACCCCCTAGGCCCGCCATGCGATGCTCATAGACGAACGGACCGGACTGTACGGATATTGTCACTGACAGGCTCAGTAGGGTGTCAGGATGAGTTCGCTCATCGACGTCCCTTTTGGTCAATAGCTGGTGGCCCGTCACGTATGGCTTATACCTCTGACGTGCTAGTGGTTAAATCCACAGCCAAGGTATTGACGAGTCTTTAGAGTCCACCACACTCAGTTACTCAAGTTTCGGGCGAAACGCTGTAGAGGCCGTATGGAGATATGGCAGGGTTCGATCAGATACGTGCGGTATTGCACGGATCGTGATCGGACAGTTTTTTACTAGCCGGCTTTGGCTTAAGCCGGATTCTAGTATTTGATAGTGTAGTTTTGTCTCTTTGCATTTGTGTTCAGTGGGAATACAAATGCGGGCATGTATTTGCAGTAGCGGGGTTTTCCTGTAATTTATTACGGGATCGGTTTTCTGAAGTTGCCAGTTTGCATTCCGTTCCGGCCGGTTTTCCTTCATTCCTTCTCGGTCGGACTTTCTTGTTGGAGGGTGTTAATTGCAAGTTTGCAATTAACACTTAGTGGAGGGGCTTTCTTGCATATGTTGCTTATGATGAGACTTGCTTCATCATGAGATTCCTTTCTTGTCCATTTGATGGCTTTTCATTTGATGGTTTAGAAAAAGGATTGATTTGTGAGGTTTATATTATCTTTTTGATATATTGTTTTTCTCTCTCCAATCTCATTCTTTTCTTTGGGTGGGCCGGCCACTTGGTTAAAGGGAGAGAGAGAGGTTGATTGGTGATATGTATATTCTTCATCTCATTTCATGCTTTTATGCTTGCAATAATCCCAAGCTTCATTCATTCATTTCTCCTCCTCAAATCCCTCCATCAAGGCAACTTCCATAAACCCTAAAGAGACAACTCACTACACTATTCTATAGCAAGTCTTGGACGCGTCGGCTAGCCAACTTCGCGCCCGAGTTGCCTCGGTCAAGAGGCGGGAGCCCGTAAAAGATTCCGGCTACGTGGTGCCCTTTCCGACGAGCGAGGAGGTGATGGAGATTCCGCGGGAGATCGGAGTGGAGACGAAGACCGAAGGACACGGATCGCTTGGTATAGCATCTCTACTCTTTTCTATTTTGCTAGCTAGCTAGGTTAATGGCCCGATCCGGGTGAAAAGTCCGCGGCGGTGCCGTTTTGCAAAGTTCGCAAAGTTTTTGTTTTCCGCGTTTCCGGCGTCGGATCGACTGCCGGGGCGCCCCCGCGGGCTTACAATGGTATCAGAGCCACGCCATTAACCTAGCCTAGCTTGCTCTAGCGCGTTTAGTACCCGATCGAACAAAATCCCCAAAAACCGTATTTTTGTGCACATGTGTTCTCTGTTGAAATTTTTTGAGCTCCTAAAATTTTTCAGGTTGTTGCAGAGGCATGTACAAGCAATTATAAGAAATCTGGGAAAATACGATCCACTAATTCCTCAGTTCCACCGCGGAAGCGCGGCCAAAACCCTGTTTTGGCCGCGCTTGCGCGGCGGATAAGAGGAATTGTGGCACCAAATTTTCCCAGTAAGCTTGTGGTATAGAAATAGGGCTTTTGGAATATTTTATTTGGGCCCAGGTTTTCTGTAAGTGCTACAGTTCTTTTTGGGGGCCCACTTTGATAAATTTGTTCGATCGGATATTTTAAACATGCTAGTTCACAGTTTTTACATTATATCTGCGACCGTGAATGTCACTTGATCGGTAAATCCCGTCTAACTGCTATAGCCCGGTTAGACGGATTTGCGAACGTGACTTTCACGTTGATGTTCTGTGATTGTACTGTGTTGTTACGGATCGGTCGTTGGGGATAGCCTGGTTGCAGTGGTAGTACAGTTCTGTTTTTTATGTACATTTGATATTGCGGGGCGAGCGTCCGACATGTGGACTGCCGTCACTGCCCGTTTGTATTATTATTTTGGGGCACGACCTGGTTGCGGTCGATGTACCCGTTGTATGTATATTTTTACTTTCTGTACTAGGATTACCCCGCGGAGGGGTGCACGGATAGCCGGGTTCTGGAGGGCAACAAGCCCGCATCTCATGGCATTGAGACGGAGGGGGCTTCACTCTAGAATTGGCGGGCTATTCGCCGCACTCGTAGGGGGTATAGGGTTGACCCAGGAGGGGTGCCCAAGTTACCGGATTCCGTGAAGTGCTGGGTGGTCCATTCACGTCGTTGAAGGGGGCTGCCTCGCTTCAGGTTTTGGCGGGTGACTTGCCGCGCCCGTAGGGGTCTAGGGTTTTCATTGCACAGGCTATCCACACGACCAGGGGAACGTCGGGTTTCAGCGGCTCTGTGAAACCCGGGGATCCCAGATATCTGTATTGATCTGTGTTGCTGTACTTTTCTGTGCTGCATTGTTTTATCACGCCTTGAGCGAAAATTATATATTATATATATATTAGTAGATGTTGTATATGTTTTTCATCCGCGCTAGTCCAGTCCCCGCTCTGTCGTTAGTTAGCTAACCTAACGGGTGATGACGGGACCCAGTGGCGAATGCGGATGGCATATACGTACATCAGTATATTTTCGTTCTTTGTGGTGTGATCAATTGATGGGACTGCGTTGATTCGGATCAATGCAAGTTAAACAAACCTATTCTGATGTTGTTGGAACACTTTTTCAAAAAGCTGTTATTGCAAGGACGTTCACTTTTGTTTTGCATCGTGGTATTCATTTGGAATATCCTGCTCCTCAGTCGACGAGGCAAGGGCCGAGATCCCTTCACCGGGAGTGACCCCTTGGACAGAAGTTTGCGTCAGGGCAGTAACTTCACTATAGCCGATTACTTTTGCTTTGCACCGTGGTATTCAGTTGGAATATCCTGCACCTCATTCTACGGGGAAAGAGCCGAGATCCCTTCACCGGGAGTGACCTCTTTAGCAAAGGTTGTCGTCACTATATTTTTAAAAGCTATCAGTTCCTTCAACGATATCAAGTTCATTACGTTAAAGGTTTTCGCCAGAAACCATTCGTAGCCCTCCGTCGTTTCATATGGATGGTCAATAGTATTCAAGCTGTGTATGTTGGCCAAAGTCAAGGCACAGTGTTTGGTAGCTGTTGGGTATTCATATGCAGCATAGATAGATGCGTTGGTTTGGGACAGTCGTACTGCCATTTTGGCCAAAGTCAAGGGTATGTACGGGTGGGTTCAAATTAACCAGGAAAATAACGGGTAGAACTTGACATGTGACTTATGATATGTTGGCCAAAGTCAAGGTCATAAGAGCATGGGGCAGAAATCCACATCGGGAGTTTCAAAAGTACTGAAACTTGCCAAGTATGCGCATACCTTCTGGAGTGTGATAGCGTGAGCGGATTCCGTCACGTTATCATGCGATGATAGTTGGATCCCGATTCCCACTGATGAGTTGGTTTACTCCTCGGGTGATCCCGGCTAATTCTTCTTTCAGGTTTGGGGAAGAATTTGACGTTACAGTGGGAGGTTTCCAGATTAGATAAAGTGATAACCATTCTGATCTAGGTTAGAGTGCACGCTGAGTGTTTCTTTTCTCTCTCTCTGGCAGCGACCATTGACCCGACCCTAGACTATGACTCAGTGACCAAGTTGACCGAACCTTCTTAACACTGGCTTTTGGATTGTCAGAGTTGCAGACCTCTTTGCCACTCCTACTTTTACCCTTTTCTCCGGGACACCCCGTATTACTACGAACGTCTACTTCCATTGGACAAAACCATCGTATGGTTATATACGAACTCGAAGGACTTCGAGGATGGTTTCAGGTTCTGGAGAAAATGAATAGGACTATTCAGTTGTCTTTACCTTTTACCTTCTCTCAGGTTGCGAGCACTCCTTGGTTTAGGAGATAGTACACCTATTATGCAAATTGGATAGTCTTCTTCCAAACCTTAGGCTGGTGCCGAACGGTGGGGAATGAAGAAAGCTAATTAGCCTAAACGGTGTACAGAAGGTATTAAGTTCAGACAAAGCAAGGGATTAGTAAGAGGGCAAAGTAAATTGCGACTGCTATTCACGACCAAACCATGTACTTCTTTGTCAATGCTAAATCACCTATGAATTAAGTACATTCGGTTGTCTTTTATCCTCACCTTCTCTCGCATTGCGAGTGCTCCTTGGATTAGGACAGTACACCCATTATGCTTTTTGGATAGTCTTCTTCCAAACCATAGGCTGGTGCCGAACGGTAGGGAAAGAAGAAAACCATTTGGCCTAAAGGGGTGTACAGAAGGTAATGACTAAAGACATATAAAGGGATTTGGAGAGGTGGCAAAGAATTATGCGGTTATAGTTGTGAATCTGGATAATGGAAGAGGCATTACTAAGAATACCAGGATACCCCATCGAAACATCTCAATGTTTCAGTTTCACTGTGTACTGTTAAAAGAAAACTGATTTCCCGATTACATACTTACTCCAGGGTATGTATTTACCAGGTATGAGTCTCACATCTGTATGGTTTTACAGATGATGAAGGGGAGTAAGTTATTGGGAATTAGGTGACCATCCTCATAATATCGGGATTCGTTGTAATCGGTGATATTTGAGGAAGTCACCTGGGTTGTTTGCCGGTCGGCAAATATTTGGTTTTGAATATCCGTTGTTATGCACCAATTTCAAATTGATATATCTGTACGTCTATTTTTATAGAGTGAGATATACCTTTCTGAAATTATGTCTATGACATTTACCTATACCAGTGGATGGTTAGGTAAGGAGCATTGAACAACGGTGTAATTCTTCTTAACCAAAAGTACAGTTTTCAACCTACGACACACAGTGAAAGAGTCAAAAGACTCAGGGGACTTATACAGAGTATTGTATATTGTCCAGTGTCCATTAGGACAGAGGGGTTGGTCCTCGTACTATATTCTGTTTACTTTTAACTTCTCTAGTTCTTAGACATGTGTTTCGTAGAAACACAGGGTCTAAGTTTTGAGGAGTTATAGGTATAAGAATAAAGTAGAGAACCAGTTATTGCAAGTATCAGGATTCTTCAAGGTGATCGAAGATGTAGATACTTGTGTATAGTATTCAGTTGATAGTAATGATTAAGAGAACTTGCTCCTCTTTCAGGTTACTCGTAAATGGAAGCATTCCTAAGTTGAGTAACGCTGACCGGCCTCTCTTCCATTTACTTGACATGCACTGGAGACAGCTGCATGATTTGAATCTGGTTCAATTAAATCAGTGCCTCTGTTTCTTGGATATAGAACAGTTCATATCTTGACTTTGTTAAGATACGGGGAGTTGTCCGGCTTATGCTTAAAACCAGACTCTGGACAACTCAAGGCATGTTTCAGTAGTGGCTGTTTGTGGGTTGACCCGGGCTATGACGAGGGTTGATTTTCTACCATCTGGAAGATCAATAGTGATATTGTTCTTGACTCGCCACAGTTTTATCAAAAAATGGATTTTTTCAGAAAACAGTAGTGGGAGTATGGTAGAACTGGAAGTGATTCCAGAACCACAAACGATTACTGAAGATTTGATGAGAACCTAAAGATTCAATCTGGTTTGACATTCCATTGGCCACTCCGCAGATAAGGTGGGTAACCTCAGGCACCCGAGAGGTACTTCAGTATGCTCAAGGACGGTGGCAGGGAGGTTCTTGTTTACCCAGACTTGCCATTGCTGTTGTTCCAGGCTGCGAGACCCGGCGGGAGGATGAGTATAGCGTCGTTCTAAACTTGCTTTAGAAGCGTACGTGTATATGACTCTGCCAGAGGGTTGTCGTAGTCAGTGGGAGCAGCGGAAGCATTGGTGGATATCAGGCTTATGTCTATTTATAGACTTAAGCAGATATAGCGGAGATAGATCATCTATTTCTGATGTGACAGTCAGAGGTTTGACTTCATCAGAATAAGGGATGGATCTGTTAAAAAGATAGTAGGGTGTGATGTCCTGGTGTTTGATGACATACACAGAGTAGGAAGTGATATTCCTATACTACGATCGGTTATACTTTGGTCGTCACACAATAGTTTCTCCACATAGGATTTGGATATTATATCAGACATTCTGGTTACTAGATCTATAGATTTAGATCTAGATTTGGGTGGTTTCCCAATCTGGGTACTTTGACAGCATTCTATGAGTATTTAGAATGGACGACTCCTGGCACGGTAGTGTACCTGCAGGTGATGGAGTCACCCTCTCTAAAGGTGTCTTACAGACTAAAGGGGAGAGGGATACGCATGATTGACAGATCACTTGCTTAGGCAATTGAGTCAATCATGAGATGTCAAGTACCACACCAGATATTGTTCTTGCAGTAGGTGCAATAAGTTGATATTGATCCAATCCTGAAGAAACAGTCGGAAGCAGTTTTAGAACATAAGTTGATGTTCTAGGGAATTGATAACGACAGCCTCCTTTACGAGACGGTTATCATTCCAGGCTTCCAAGGTGACCTGGATGGCAGAGTGGCTGTCAGAGTTATAGTTTTTCCCTCTGACGAGGGGCAGTATTTTGGACAGGTGGTCCAGGTGGAAACTGAGGGAAGGCATGGCGCAGGACACTGATTAAGTTCAGTTGTCGATACAGTCTAAGAAGTTTGGATTTGGAGTTCACTTATGAGCTAGGTCCCATCAGACATCCAGACATTCTAAGACAGGTATTGCTCATTTCGGGAGATAGTTTTCTCTGCGAGAATGAGATATGGAGAGACATAGAAAGAAACATCAAAGCGGATCCACTCACTGAGGCTATTCCTCGAACGCAATAGTTTCGCAAACGAGCTTTGTGAGACTGACTAGTAGAGGAGTTGGGTGTTCGGTATCACACGGGCTGTGAGTATGCGACATCGCAATAATTAGCCTTGAGTGCAAGTGGGAGATTGTTGGAGATAGTGCCCTCAGAGTCAATTATTGGATCACAGGCACGTGATTGCAATGATTGAGGGGAGGACCTATCCCGGTAGGACAGTCTTACTCGAGATGATAGTATGCTATCTGGTTTATCTTTATCATCGTGTACTGCTTTAGGTGACCTTACGAATCGCTATTACACGTTGATAAAGCCCCTAGGATTCTTGCTTGACTTCCAGCAGTATGAGGGCGATCATATAAGTGGGAGCTGGGGTCTATAAGCACATCCTTAAATGGTCCCTAGTCGAGGGAGTTTCGAGACAGGGCATCGATTCTCCATAGTAGACTAGTGTATACAGTCGAGACCCCGACGAGGGGCGGTGGCCGGTCTCACAAGCCACTGGTGTCAGTTGGTTCACCTAAGATGTATACAGGTGCTCATTGGGTTATGAGTACACCGGACAGGACTCGCCGGGAACCTGCTAGTTGGGATATACCAGACGTCAGATAGCAGTTCCCAGGTGACATGTGTACAGGTTAGTTCATCGACCTGGGATCGTCATTTGTCTCGTGTGAGTTCCCACTGTACTTTGATTACTACCCTACCAAGGCTCAAAGGAGTCGTGCAAACAGGTTTTAGTTGGGTACAGTCCCGAGCCACATGGAGGCAGTGAGCGGATCTGCAGGGGTTCGTCTCTCCCGGTATTGGGGGTGAGGTCGTGCTGTGTCTAGGAGAGCCAGAACATGAAAAGTCCTTGGCCAAGGCAGGAGATTTGCTGGTAGGTATTCCAGTAGTATCTCAGGGTGTTCTGGGCTACACTCCGACACGACTTGTACCGCTTTTGGGGGTCTGACTTTTACCAACCCCCTAGGCCCGCCATGCGATGCTCATAGACGAACGGACCGGACTGTACGGATATTGTCACTGACAGGCTCAGTAGGGTGTCAGGATGAGTTCGCTCATCGACGTCCCTTTTGGTCAATAGCTGGTGGCCCGTCACGTATGGCTTATACCTCTGACGTGCTAGTGGTTAAATCCACAGCCAAGGTATTGACGAGTCTTTAGAGTCCACCACACTCAGTTACTCAAGTTTCGGGCGAAACGCTGTAGAGGCCGTATGGAGATATGGCAGGGTTCGATCAGATACGTGCGGTATTGCACGGATCGTGATCGGACAGTTTTTTACTAGCCGGCTTTGGCTTAAGCCGGATTCTAGTATTTGATAGTGTAGTTTTGTCTCTTTGCATTTGTGTTCAGTGGGAATACAAATGCAGGCATGTATTTGCAGTAGCGGGGTTTTCCTGTAATTTATTACGGGATCGGTTTTCTGAAGTTGCCAGTTTGCATTCCGTTCCGGCCGGTTTTCCTTCATTCCTTCTCGGTCGGACTTTCTTGTTGGAGGGTGTTAATTGCAAGTTTGCAATTAACACTTAGTGGAGGGGCTTTCTTGCATATGTTGCTTATGATGAGACTTGCTTCATCATGAGATTCCTTTCTTGTCCATTTGATGGCTTTTCATTTGATGGTTTAGAAAAAGGATTGATTTGTGAGGTTTATATTATCTTTTTGATATATTGTTTTTCTCTCTCCAATCTCATTCTTTTCTTTGGGTGGGCCGGCCACTTGGTTAAAGGGAGAGAGAGAGGTTGATTGGTGATATGTATATTCTTCATCTCATTTCATGCTTTTATGCTTGCAATAATCCCAAGCTTCATTCATTCATTTCTCCTCCTCAAATCCCTCCATCAAGGCAACTTCCATAAACCCTAAAGAGACAACTCACTACACTATTCTATAGCAAGTCTTGGACGCGTCGGCTAGCCAACTTCGCGCCCGAGTTTCCTCGGTCAAGAGGCGGGAGCCCGTAAAAGATTCCGGCTACGTGGTGCCCTTTCCGACGAGCGAGGAGGTGATGGAGATTCCGCGGGAGATCGGAGTGGAGACAAAGACCGAAGGACACGGATCGCTTGGTATAGCATCTCTACTCTTTTCTATTTTGCTAGCTAGCTAGGTTAATGGCCCGATCCGGGTGAAAAGTCCGCGGCGGTGCCGTTTTGCAAAGTTCGCAAAGTTTTTGTTTTCCGCGTTTCCGGCGTCGGATCGACTGCCGGGGCGCCCCCGCGGGCTTACAGTTGTGCTATGCTCAACTGGCCATAACAGGAAATCCCTGGCCAGGGTTGCTGTGATAAACTGGTAAGAGTTATCAGTAGTTTCACGAATGTTATGGACCTCAAGTCGGCATGACTTATCGAGCTATTGGGGTCTGACGTTTACCACCCCTAGGCGAGATATGCGACATATCAGACGAACAGACCAGACTATACGGTAAGTGTTACTGGTTGGATTCACAGGAGTGTGAGCGGGCTTGCTCGTCGATCTTCTGATCGCTCAATACCCTGGTGGTCGTTACGTTTAGCAGACCGCTTGCGGCTTGTGGATGTTTGATATGATCATTATCCGCTGCCGGCGTATTGACGAGTCATTAGAGTCCTACACAGAGGTTTTCTGGCTCAAGCGAAACGAAATAGGAGCGCATATGAGATATGTGCGGGACCGAAAATAATGCGTGTATGTGATACCGTATTTCATTCTCGCGATGAATGTGTCGAATGGTTGTATGCGATATAACCTAGTTATCGAATCAAGGATTGATTCGATAAGCCGATACATTAGATACTAGCCGGTTATATGCGATATGACCGGATCATTGAATCAAGTGTTGATTTAATGATTTAGTGTATAATTATATATTTGATATATTACTTTGCATTAACTAGTATTGGTTCACTTTAAATGGATTTACTCACTTGGTTTGTGCACATTGCATATGTGATATATTTTGTGCACATGATTGTATCATGTTTGATGATACATGCAAGCTAGGGTTAGTGTAAAGAATTAGACCATGGTTAAGATTATGATTAGGGTTTTCTTTTTCCTTATTTATGTATTTATTTATTTTGGAAAAAGATGAGAGAAGAATGGTTGCTATTTTTGTTTGCTAGTTGAAGATTCTTGAAGCTTTGAATTAGTCCACCATCCTTGTCTTATACTTAACCCTAACCATTCTAGTTAACCATGGTCCATTCTCTACAACTAACCAAGGGTTAGTAAATGATAAGTATTGATTTATTTATCATTTACATAAGACTTATCCTATTCTTTTTCATCATCTTCTTCTTCTTCAACATGAGAAAAAGCTTGCTACATCAATGGTGATTGATGAAAAAGTGTGGGAAATCCAAAACTAAAGTCTACCCAATTCCTATTTCTTCATCCTCTACCTCTTGCCAAGTTGTATAGGGTGTTTACTTCACAAGTTTTCAAAGCTTGGTGAAGTTGGAGCTTGTTCTTGCGATGCTTCGACGTAGATCATCTTCGGCATCGAACCGACGATCAAGCCCGCCTATTCTTCGATGAAGCCGACGCTAGAGCCCAAGATACGATTTGGATAGCGAGGGGACTTCATCACGGAGCCTAGGCGGTGGTGGACCAGATCTACAAAGGTTGTAGCCCCTTCCCTATTTCTATATTTCCGTTTACTTGCTTGCTTTGCCTATATATCTAGTTAACGATCCGTATTAGGGTTTGTAGGCACTTGTAAAATTTGATTTGTGCTTGTTTGATCACTTGTAAGACTCCATTAGAGTGCCTAGGAACCCTACACTAATGATGGACCGAAACGGCCCTAAACTAATATTGGACCGAAATGTCCCTAAACTAATATCGGACCGAAACGTCCCTAAACTAATGACGGACCACCACGTCCCTAAACTGGAACATGGACCACCACGTCTCTAAACTGGAACAATAGAGCCAATTGCTCTTCTTTCGGATCTAAACGATCCCGTTCAAGTCGATCTTAGTCCAAAACAGGACTAACGTATCCTTGACGAAAGTTTAAGTTGATCTTAGCCGCAACGTGACTAATGCATCCTTAAACTAAAAACACCAAACCCAAATCTAAATAAATACGGATTTGGACTAATCCACGTCCTACGGGCGACGGCATTACTCAGTCTCCGTATACAATCCACGGGCAAGCACAAACAAAATAAACACGCACGACATGAAGTAAAATTCTGGAGAAGGAGAAAGTGGCTACCGCAATGCGGTAGCGTAATTAACTGCAAGAGCTTACGCCTGCAGGGAAGAGCGTCCCCACAATCAAAAACCCCTCAAGCGAGGGGGAATCTGACAAAGTCTGCTACATCGGCCGCATCCGTCTAAACCTTCGATACACGGTGTCATAAATCAACTTGGCATCTTCGGAGAGGTGGATGGATAAAACCAAATAGCATCTGCTCCGAATCTCAGCGTCAGGACATCGCGGTCCTGTGCGCCGCCTTTCGGAGGGGAACAGATTCTGGCACGCCCGGTGGGACCTTTTCCTCTTTCCACTCCACACTTCGTGTGTCATCTTCGCGAACCAATCGCGGTTCGTTAAAATGGTTGCCTTTGGATTTCAAGTTTACTAAGATTTGGTCTCTCATTTGGTGCAGAAGAGAAATCAAACATCGATGGCCTCAACCTGTTCGAAGTGCTCCAATTGCAGTTGCAGCTCGCGTACAGCCTCAACTGGGGGCATAACCTACGGGCCCCAAGCGGCCTTTTTGTTCACCATGCCAGTAGAACAGGTGACTCAAGCCACCACTGGGCTCTTCTTCGGGACCATACTCCCACTAACGAGCTTTAGCACTCCTGTGCCCGGACAAGAAGCTCCGAAGAAGTTGGTCTTCGATCGACTCTCAACTACTGCGGCCCCTGCCAACAGGTCGCCCAATGCCAAGCCAACGGCCTCTGTGTTCACCAGGCTAGGTCAGAACTTTAAAGTGGTTATCCCAAGGAGGGCAACGGCCGCTGCTCCAGAAGTCGTTAAGGAGGCTTCTCCCATCAAAGATTCAGTCTTTGCAAGACTGACGATTCCCACTCTTGCCCCTGCTGGTCAAAAGACATCAGTCTTCGACAGGCTGACATCGGCAATCGCCCTGCACTCAAACAGGGGGCAAAAGGAAACCATCTCAATCTCTGAGCCAATCCCCATGACTCGCCGTGCTCGACGTCGACATTGGCAATGAGTGAGGAAAGCACGGGGCAACTCCCTCTCAGGGATAACTCCACCTGCTCCAATGGTGGAAGTCAACGCTGCTGTTCCAACTGGGAACAGTTTTGAACTACTGAGGAGGGTGCGTAAGAACTCTCCAATTGCTACCTTGAAAAGATCTCCTCCACCTGCGGAGAGAGTTATGGAAATGAAGCAAGAACAGCCCCCTCAATGGCTATCAGCGAAAGTTTATAAAGTTTGGCGGAGGGTTCAAAACTCTATGATTGATCCAGACCAATTTCATCGCCAGAAAAAGGCGAAAGTGGAAAAGGACAAGGACCGCCCCATTAAACAGCAGGGGACGGCAGTTGCTGGGATGCCCACTTCAACGGCTCCTTTAACCCCAACGGCCCACAAAAGAAGGAGGCCGGAGAAAGCTCCCGCGTCAGCGACAAAGGTTAAGAATGATGAACCTAAACGCCCCAAGTCAGGGGGCATTACAGTTCACACGATTTACATGGCTTCGGGAAAAGAAAACAGCCGTGCATCAACGGGTCATAGACCGCTTACACGGTCAGTGACCAAGGCTCAGGAGCAACAACAGAAGCTCCAAGAGATGATGAACGCTATGGCTGCACTTACAGAGCCAAAAGAAAGCCCTGAAACCTCTTTAGATGAACGTCAGGAACAAGAGACTGACGCCGAGTTCCTTCGCCGAGTATTGGAGAAGAAGGACAAAGAGGCTGCCGAACAGGCAGCCAACATACAGCGTATGGGCCTCCTCTTCCAGGACATGATAGGGATGATGATACAACAAGATCCTCCCGCTGAAGAGCCCCCGATCGTCCTTGGAGATGATAGAGGAGAAACATCAAATCCTCAGCCCGCTCTATCAACGGCTAAAGAGGATACTATTTCTAAAACGGACTTGGACGAATATATAGCCCAACAAATATGGGTTCATCATGCGGCTGAGGCAGCTGGCCAGGTCGTAAAAACGGGGCGGCCGTATCCAGGTTGGTACGATCAGATCAAGTACCCGCCAGGTTACACGATTCCCAAATTCCATGTCTACAAGGGAACGGGCAATCCTCACCAGCATGTCGCCCAGTTCAGGGCCCTCTGCAGCAATACCGGTGGTGACGACAAGTTGTTGCTTCGCCAGTTCGTTGGAAGTTTATCAGATACAGGGTTCGAGTGGTACTCTGAGCTCCCTAATGACTCTATTAAGATCTTCGCGGAGATGGAGCTGCTATTTACTCAACGTTTTGTGAGTGCCAGTGAACGTACCCCGATGACGGCACTGATTAACGCCAGGGTAAAGCCGGGCGAGACGTGGGTCCAATACGCTATACGGTGGCGTAATTTATGGTCAAAATGCGAGCAGCGTATTGAAGAAGCTCCCGCAGTGGGTATGTTTGTGGGAACCCTCGATCCACAAGCAACCATCTCGCAATTTATGATGTTCTTCAAGCCGACTACCTTCCAGGCTTTGATTGATAAACTAGCGCAGATGGACCAGATGGGCCATAAACCCCTTCTCCCAAAGCCGGACTCCCGAAATGATAAAGGGAAGGGAAAAGCGATCGTTGTCGCTAATACTCAACAACAGCCGAATAATGCGAAGCCGGTTGTGCGTCAAGGCAATACGCGTCCGTACGTAGACCTTGAGGAGAGACTAGGGCGTCCTTACTCTTTTCCCCGTGATAAAACGAGGAGGTTATTCGAGCTGGCGTTACGCAACAGACTCATAAACCTGCCAGATCCAAAATGTCCGTTGCAACCGAATGACGTCAACGAGCCCAACTACTGCCCTTACCATCGAGTGCTAGGCTATCCGATCGAGGATTGCTACGTTTTCAAAAATTGGCTTGAAAACCAGTACCGTCAGGGCAAATTTGCGCTATCTGACAAATGGAAGGTGAATCCCCCGCAGCCCCACACCTCTAAAGGGACGAATACGCAGGGGGCAACATGTTCTGTCATTGAGGAAGCTCCTTGGCAGGTTGTATTGTCAGCTAAAACGAAGAGGATGCTAAATGATCTTCGAACATGCCCGGCAGTCAAGTGGAATAACCCGTTGGAACCGCAAATTATTGAAGGAATGCTGAAGCCTCGTCCAACTCAAAAGATTGGTGGAAATGGCCCAAACACTCATAACCAGCCGTCAAAGTCTTCAAAGAAGAAGAAGAAGTCGAAGAAGCCCGTGACTCCTAACGACAAGCGCACGGAATTGCAAAAACAAATTGACGCGCTGGAGGAATACAATCAAAAGGCATGAAACCCCATTACACTCCAAGAGTTCCTCAACCATGTCTTTCGAGGGGAAGATGAGGGAGGTAGTTCGTCGGATGAATCTGAGGAATATGTGGCAAGCTGCCATATGATTTCCTATTCGTTCATAAACGATGAGGAGACTCCTCGTGCTGAAAAGCTGGGGGCAGATCCTGAACTAAAAATTCCGGAGTCGTCGGATGAAGTGATTGACGCTTTCCTCAATGAAGCGTTCTTAAAAAGCAAAGCCGATCAGGAGTGCGAAACGGTTATATTCGAAAGGGCCAAACGCCAACGCCTTGACGAAAGAGTTGAAATACTCCCGCTGGAGCAAAATGCACTCACGGCGGATAAGAGCAAATTCAAGATAAGAAAGAGGTTTGCTAAAGCCGTCGCCATGGGCATGAAACTGCCACCCTCCGAGGGAAGCGTCACTAGTGAAATGGAAAACTACCCCTCCTATTGCTCATATCATCGGAAGGTGTCGCACTCCACTGAAGAGTGCAAAGCTTTCGACAGATGGTGGCAAGGATATGTTTCTCACCGGCAACAGTTTAAGCGGGAAAAGCGCAAGACTCGCCGAGAGCAGAACGGAACGATCAAAGGCCTTAACAGAGCTACCGGTGATTTTTGCATGATTGACGCTGGAGGATCACAAATGCCCACATTTGGGAGCGATTCTGATGAGGAGCTGGAGCTTGGCCCTCTCTTCAAAGAGTCTATTTTGGGAAAAGAAGAAGAACCGAAGGTTTGCGAGAATATCCGGCTACGTAGTCGGACGCTACCTGAGAAGAATCTCGGACCTCTAAACAAGAAGGACAAATGGAAAGAGAAAATCTCCGAAGATATCGCCTTGGATGACCGAGTCGCGGAAGAGTTAAACGCCAAGAACTCGCCGAAGAGAAATAAGATGGATTACAACGTTTTGGCGCATCTGAGAAAACTACCCTCTCAACTCAGCATCCTTGATGCCTTATTACTATCAAAAGAGGCGAGGGATTCTTTGATTAAGGCGCTACAAGATCCGGACCAGTTCCAAGCCTTCCTAGCCGAAGAAAAGATGAAGGATGAACTAGAAGAGGTGCACACGGCCGACGTTGCTTTTGGTGATGAAGACCTTCTTATCGGGACATGCGAACACAATCGTCCCCTTTATGTCTCAGGATGCTGCCATGACATAAAGATAGGTAAAATCTTGGTCGATAACGGATCGTCTGTTAATTTGCTCAATGTGCGGGTGTTAAAGGAAATTTGCATGAGTGTCGAACACCTCGCCCGAGACAAAATCACCATCTCCGGATTCGACTCCCAATCATCAAAAACTCTTGGATCTGTGATATTGACGCTACGCTTCGGGTTGCTCATCACAGATATCAAATTCCATGTTATAGACGCCAAGACGTGCTACAATGCTCTGCTCGGCCGACCATGGCTACACGAGTACAATATCATCCCTTCTACACAACATCAGTGTATGAAGTATTGTAGGGATGGTCTCGAGTACACTGTGGCAGGAGAATTGAATCCGTTTTCCGTGAATGAAGTTCGCAAGTATGAAGATGCCAAATACTTCTTACCGAGTTTCGAAGACACGGAAAGGTGTCACAGGCCGAAGAACAAAACTAATGCAACCATCCCTGTCTTCGGCAGTGATACCGAGGAGGAGGAGGATATAATTTATTCGGGTCTGCCCCAACACAACAAGCCGGGACCATCAGCTCCTACATTGATCTTTGGCAGCGACTCGGAAGATGAAGTCCATGCTGTATTCTCTGCTCGACCTTCAATACGAATGTCCGTTGACGAAGAGCAAAGTCTACAAGTCGCCATAGTGCCACTTAAACACCAAAAAGAACTGGATGCACATAATATTTACAATGTAGAAGAGCTGCAGACGTTCTATATCCCTCCCAGGCGAGAAAGCGAGAAAGCAATTCTATTCTACCATTCTGAAGAAAACAAGGTGGAAAAAGAAATTTGGCACGGTGCGGATCCAACGCTGGACAGACTTCAGCCCATCTGTCTACCCCGATATTATACGGAGGGCTTGAGGAGGCTGTTGAAACGCCAAAGAATACCCTCCCAACAGACCGTTAGAAAAGCCAAATTCTACGACAAGGTCTGGAACGTTCCCGGGACTCAACGCAAACTGCCTAACGGGAGAATGGAAACGAAAGGGCTCGGATACATCTGGTCGAGGAAACGAGAGCTACTAAACAGCTGTTACGTCATGTATGACTTCGATGAAGAAGTGAATGATCAATGGGAAGACACTGATCCCAAACCAGTGAAAGTTCCAGATGCAAAGGAACACGGTCCGTCGTTCGAAGACCAAATGGGCAAACTTATAAGGGAAGCGGGTTAAAAAGTCCGAGATGATCACAATCGTGAAATGGCAATCTATGAGAAAGCTAAAACGCAGCGCCTCCTTCAACAGGCAGTAAAAGACGAAGAGGCTGCCCCATGTCAACCTGATATAAAAAGGGCTCGACGCGGAGGCAGAAACAAGTCGAAAGGCCAAAGAGGCGCTCAACAGCAACAAAGCAGGGCTAAGAAGCCACGCAAATGGGAGTCGAGCGTTATTGATCTATCCCTCATGAAGAAAATGGGTCGAGCGTACTCGTTTCCTCAAGACAAGACGAAGAAGATACTTGATCTTGCTCTAAAACATCAAATGCTTACATTGCCAGAATCTAAACACCCCGAACAAGCGGGCGAAGTCTCACACCCGGACTATTGCTCTTACCATCAAGTAATAGGGTATCCTCTTGAAGATTGCTTCACCTTCAAAAATTGGGTTGAAGATCAGTACCATCTCGGCAAGTTCACCATGTCTGACAACTGGAAGGTAACGCCGCCACAGAAACACGAGCCCAAGGCTACCAAAGAAGAACCGGCTCCACATCAGGATTGGAAGCGAATTCGCACCTGTCACGTGATTACAATATTAAAAGAAGAGCCCGAGGATATAGATGAGTTCCCTTGGTGCCTCGAAAACAGCAATGATGAGGTAATCTCAGAATTTCCCCCAGCTCCGAAAGAACTGGAGGATGGAATACATACCACTGCAGATAACCTCAAGAAAATCGAGTTGGGGACGGTAAACGATCCGCGACCGACATTCGTCAGCGAGCTGCTGTCTAAAGAGAGGGTGGCTGCGTTAAAGGACGTCCTTGTGCAGCATAAAGATTGCTTCGCATGGAACTATTCCGAGATGCCAGGACTAGATCCAGAAGTTGCTGTACATAGACTAGCAATATCCCCGGGTGTCAAGCCAGTTAAACAAGCGTCGAGAAGAATGCGGCTCGAGCTCGAGATGAGCATCAACGCTGAAGTCAAAAAGCTGATAGACTCTGGCTTTATCCAGGAGGTTCAATACCCTGAATGGATTGCTAATATAGTCCGGTGATGAAGAAAAATGGGACAGTGCGCATATGCGTGGATTTTCGGGACCTTAATAAAGCCTGCCCAAAAGATGATTTTCCAGTACCAGTCATCGAACTGATGATAGACAATACGTCCACGCATGAGGTTTTCTCCTTCATGGACGGCTCATCAGGGTATAATCAAATAAAAATGCATCCTGAAGACCAGAAACATACGGCTTTTCAGACTCCTTTGGGGATATTCTGTTACAAGGTAATGCCCTTCGGTCTAAAGAACGCCGGTGCCACCTATCAGAGGGCTATGACAAAGATCTTCGATGACCTTATACACGAAATCGTCGAATGCTATATCGACGACCTCGTTGTTAAAAGCAAATCATATGAGGAACATCTTGAACATCTAAAGACTGTATTTCGACGCCTTTGACAATACAATTTGAAGATGAATCCTCTTAAATGTGCATTCGGGGTTTCCTCGGGCAAGTTCCTGGGATTCATCGTCCGACGCCGAGGTATTGAAATAGATCCGTCTAAAATCAAGGCGATCATGGAAATGCCTCCGCCGAGAACTCTTAAACAGTTGCGATCTCTCCAGGGAAAGCTCGCATACATTCGGTGGTTTATCGGTAATCTTTCAGGAAAGTGCCGTCCTTATAATCACCTGATGAAGAAGGGAACCCCATTCGTTTGGGATCACAAATGCCAAGGCGCACTGGACGAGATCAAACAGTATCTGCAAAACCCTCCAGTGTTGGCTGCTCCAGTTAAGGGAAAGCCTCTCATTCTTTACACGGCCGCCCTTGAAGGTTCTTTAGGCGCATTATGGGCACAAGAGAATGACCAGGGGAAAGAAAGAGCACTCTACTACTTAAGTTGAGTTCTGCTGGGGGCAGAAAGCAATTACTCCCCCATTGAAAAACACTGCCTGGCGTTGATCTTCACAATAACAAAGCTTAGACATTACGCATTAGCGCATGAAGTCCATCTCATTTCAAAGGTGGACCCTCTCAAATATCTAATGTCAAAGGCCATATTGACGGGACGACTCTCTAAATGGGCCCTGCTCTTAATGGAGTTCTCAATAACGTATCGACCCCTCAAGGCAGTAAAGGGTCAGGCCATAGCCGACTTCCTTGCTGAGCACCCGATACCTGCCGATTCTCCCCTGAATTGTGATTTGCCAGACAAGCATGCGTTTGACGCAATCGACGGTGGTGATACCCGTTGGGAGCTTTATTTCGATGGAGCATCTTCCATGAAAAAGCACAAACAAAGTACGTCAATGATCAAATCGGGAGTAGGCCTTATCTTCGTGACCCCACAAGGAGGAATAATGCGCTTCGCCTTCTCCTTAACAGAGCCGAGAATGAATAATGAAGCTGAATATGAAGCTTTGATAGCAGGTCTCGAGATCGCCATTGACATGGGAATTGAAAGCCTCCTCATATATGGGGACTCCCAGCTAGTCGTCAGTCAAGTGAACGGCGATTACCAAACATGCAAACCGGAATTGGTAAAATACGGTGAAAAGGTGCAACAACTGCTAACCCAAATTCCCTCCTAAACTTTGGAGAGCATACCACGGGCGGAAAACAGCAAAGCGGACGCGTTGGCCAAACTTGCTAAAGAAATGGCTGACGAGAACCTCGATGACGTTAGAATCATGGTACAAAGTCGTCGGGTGCTCGCCCCCGCAGAAATACCTTCGGAATCACCCGAAGAGAAGGGAGTGACTGAACAAGCGACCTTGCAAATAAAAGACCATGAGAAGGTTGAGGATTGGAGGGAAGTCTTTATAGACTACTTCAAGTCCCACCAAATGCCCGAAGATGCGTCCGCAAGACATCAGCTCATGAAACGAGCTCTGTCTTTCGCCTTCGTCAATGATACTCTATACAAGAGGTCATTCGATTCTCTGTGGCTGAGATACTTAGGACCGGACGAAGCGGAAAGAGTCGTTCAGGAGGTTCATGACGGAATCTACGGTTCTCACCAAGCAGGTCCAAAGATGAAGTTGAAGATCAAACGGATGGGCTACTACTGGCCAATGATGATTCAAGATTGCCTCGAATATGCGAGGCGATGTCACTCATGCCAAATTCATGGGGACTTCATCCATCAGCATCCAAATCCATTACATCCAACGGTGGCTAGCTGGCCGTTCGAAATGTGGGAAACTGACATAGTCGGCCCCATCGAACCAGCATCGTCTAGAGGACATCGTTTCATCCTGGCGACGACTGACTACTTCTCCAAATGGGCAGAAGCAATACCGTTGAGAGAAGTGAAGACGGAGAATATCCTCCATTTCTTCAAAACGCACGTCATATATCGGTTTGGAACTCCGAGGCGGATCATCTCCGATAACGGGCCAGCCTACCGAAGTCATAAAATCAGCCGCTTCGCACAGCAGCATAACATAGACTGGAGATATTTCTCAGTCTATAATCCATGAGCTAACGGTCTCGCCGAGGCCTTCAACAAGACCTTGACGAAAATTATAAAGAAAAAAGTGTCCCGAAATAAGAAAGACTGGCGTGAGAGACTGCAAGAAGCTCTTTGGGCGTATCGAACCACGTTCAAGACAGCCACAAACACAACGCCATACGTGTTGGTGTTCGGTACGGAAGCAGTACTCCCCCTCGAGATAGAATTACCCTCTCTGCGAGTGGCATTTCACTACGAGCTGACGGATGAAGAAAATGCTCACCTATGATTTGAAGAGCTGGATGCTCTTGATGAAACCCGGCTCCTAGCACAACAAAATCTGGAAGCTTATAAAGCAAAGATGACGCGCTCATATGAAAGATTAACCCGACCAAGGACATTCCGCCAAGGCGAACTCGTGCTAGTGGTCAAAAGGCCTATGATCCCCAATCGCGCCAAGCGGGGAAAATTCGAGCCAAACTATGAAGGCCCGTACATCATAGACAAGGTCTACCAGGGTGGGGCCTACCTACTCATGGACATGCACGGTGAAAGGCCTTTCAGACCAATAAATGGTCGCTTCCTAAAGAAATACTACGCTTAATGAGCCACAGCCTAGGTCAATGATAGATGACGACGACTATGTCCGCTCGCTATCTTCCTAAGTTCAAGCTTTATAAGCAGTAGCCAGCCTCTCAACGCCGGACCGAAATGTCCTTAAACTAACAGCGGACCGAAATGTCCTTAAACTAATAGCAGACCGAAACGTCTTTAAACTACTACCGCAGCATCTTTAGTCTTACGAGATATAAAAAAAACATATAAAAATAAAATAAAAACGGTATGTCCATAAGCAAAAAGGGGCACGGATGAAAACCCGAAAGGGCTTTGTGAGTAAAAACAGCAGGGCTACCGGCGAGTGTTCGTGAAAACCCGAAAAGGCGCGACCTCGTTTAAAAAAAAAGATAAAAAGAAAATAAAAAGAATAATAAAAAAAGGTATGTCCATAAGCAAAATGGGCACGGATGAAAACCTGAAAGGGCTCCGTGAGTAAAAAAAGCAGGACCACCGGCGAGTGTTTGTGAAAACCCGAAAGGGCGCAACCTCGTTAAAAGACACTTATAGGGTCCTCTCGACCTTATAAGGAGAAACCACCTGTGTGAGATCCTTACAACTCACAAGGGAAAAACACACTTAGGGATCCCCACGATTCCTAAGGAGAAAATACACTTGCGAGATCCTCACGACTCGTAAGAAGAACTCTCTTATGCGACCCTCACGGCTCATAAGAGTTGAAAGTCTTAAGTTACAGAGACCTAAACCTGTGCTTAAGCAACCCCCACAACTTCCGATATTGCCCTACAAGTGGCTCAATATTGACCCTTGTATACAATCCACGGGCGTGAATAAACATTTCCCTAACTAAGTCCCATCCGAGACTAGGGATATGTTTGCATGGTAAATAACCCTTGTAAATCCTCTCGACTTACAAGGAGAAAACCCTCCTGTAGGATCCTTACGACTTACAGCGGAACAATACACTTAAGAACCCTCACGATTCCTAGGGAGAAAATACACCTATAAGATCCTCACGACTTGTAGGGAGAAATAGCTTTGTGAGACCCTTACGGCTCATAAGGTCAAAAGCCTTAGCCGACAGGACCCTAACCCTGGTCGCTAAGCCTCCTTTGTTCGACAATGACAGAGGCAAATGATGATTCGCTCCTGGCGATATCCCAGTTGTAGCGGTGCTGATGCCGAAATCGGTGTCCATTTTTAGGGTTACGGCAAAAAGCCGCTCGGCCGCACATGCATACGAAATAGCCGAAATGATAGGGCAACTTGCAATAAAAAAAAGCAGCAAGTAAAATGTATGCATGCGAAATAGCCAAAATGATGAGGCAACTCGCAATAAAAAGCAGCGAGTAAACATAAAATAAATAGCCGAAATGATTGGGCACCGCGAAGAATAGCCGAAATGATTGGGCAATCGCGACCTTCGCGATATAAAAGCTGAAATGATAGAGCATCGCGGAAACAAAATAAAAAAAATGCATAAAAAAATGATGACGATAAAACTTTGGCCCTACAGTTAGGATCACATCGATCCCTGTATACAATCCAAGGGCGTAAACAAAGAGGGAACCATACTTTCCCAGCGGGCTCCGTCAGACGACGAAGCCAAACCTCAACGGTTCATTTCAACCGAAGAAGCCAGTGACTTCAGCAAAACACCTCGACTCACGGATACAAACACTCCTTGACGAGAGCCTTCTGATTCGCGTCGACTCGCAGAGCCACCAGAGCCTCTGTGGGAACCCTCGACTCGTTTCAAATCCCAAGGAAACAAATAATCCTTGGCGCTAGGGAAACAAATAATCCTTAGCAAATTCCTCGACTCACGGATACAAACACTCCTTGACGAGAGCCTCCTGATCCGCGTCGACTCGCAGAGCAACCAGTGCCTCCGTGGGAAATTCTCGACTCGTTTCAAACCCCAAGGAAACAAATAATCCTTGGCACTAGGGAAACAAATAATCCTTAGAAAATTCCTCGACTCACAGATACAAACACTCCATGACAAGAGCCCCCTGATCCGCGTCGACTCGCAGAGCAACCAGTGCCTCCGTAGGAAAATCTCGACTCGTTCCAAACCCCAAGGAAATAAATAATCCATGGTGCTTGGGAAACAAATAATCCCTAGCAAACTCCTCGACTCACGGATACAAACACTCCTTGACGAGAGCCTCCTGATCCGCGTCGAATCGCAGAGCAACCAGTGCTTCCGTGGGAAATTCTCGACTCGTTTCAAACCCCAAGGAAACAAATAATCCTTAGCGCTCGGGAAACAAATCATCCCTAGCAAAACTCCTCGACTCACGGATACAAACACTCCTTGACGAGAGCCTTCTGATTCGCGTTGACTCGCAGAGCCACCAGTGCCTCCGTGGGAACCCTCGACTCGTTTCAAACCCCAACGAAACAAATAATCCTTGGCGCTTGGGAAACAAATAATCCCTAGCAAACTCCTCGACTCTCGGATACAAACACTCCTTGACGAGAGCCTTCTGATTCGCGTCAACTCGTAGAGCCACCAGAGCCTCTGTGGGAACCCTCGACTCGTTTCAAACCCTAAGGAAACAAATAATCCTTGGCGCTTGGGAAACAAATAATCCCTAGCAAACTCCTCGACTCACGGATACAAACACTCCTTGACGAGAGCCTTCTGATTCGCGTTGACTCGCAGAGCCACCAGTGCCTCTGTGGGAACCCTCGACTCGTTTCAAACCCCAAGGAAACAAATAATCCTTGGTGCTTGGGAAACAAATAATCCCTAGAAAATTCCTCGACTCACGGATACAAACACTCCGTGACGAGAGCCTCCCGACCTACGTTAACTCGCAGAGCCACTACTGTCTCCGCGGGAGAATTCCCGGTTCGTCCCACCTTGCAAGATGAAGTCTCGGGCAGCAAAGATTGAAAAACTTGCTTCCTGAACAATGGGGCCCTGCAAGTCAATCCAAAATGGTCTCTTGCATACTATTCACGGGTCTCACTCTCCGAAGTCGATTTTCGACAAGGAGGGAAACAACCACTTACGGGTCCTCTCGACTCATAAGAGGGGAAAATTCTCTTATAGGATCCTTACGACTTATAAGAGAAAACCACATTTAGGAATCCTCACGATTACTAAGGAGAAAATCCACCTATGAGATCCTCTCGATCCGTAGGGAGAAAAGTCTCTATGAGACCCTCACGGCTCATAGAATTGAAAAGTCTTAGGCGGCAGATCTGAACCTGCGGCCTAAGCCATCACTATCTCTCGGAGAAGTTAAGTTATCCGCCAATCAGGTTCATCGAAAACATCATAATGAAAAGGGAGAAAGCAAAGGAATAGTACCAGACATCGCAAGAAGGAATGTGTACCTTTATTCATAAATTCAATCAAAATACAAGGCGGATCGTATAAAAAACAGGGAATGTGTATACACTATATACAAATTACAAATGTGTAAATGATACAAGATATTCAGGGAGAAGGAAGTTTCTTGAACAGCTCTATCAACTGCCCGCGTACTTCCTTCCACGCCTTCTCCTGATCAGCTGCCACCGCCAGTTCGGTCTCTACTTGAGCCCGCTGCTGCGTGAAGGATGCGAGCTGTTCCCCAACAACCTGCTGAGCTGCTTCTTGGCCTCGGGCATCACGCTCAGCGGCATCAATCTTCTGCCTCAGTGCTAGCCCATTAGAGATACGCTCCAGAAGGCCTTCAAAGACGGCTTTCACTTTAGCAGCATTCGTCCTAACTTCAGCGCGCAGGCGAGTGGTTGCGCTTGAAGATTCCCGACACTCCTTCAACCGTAAAGCTGCTTCCTGCTCCAAATGGCGAAGATAAGAAGCGCTTTGCTCGAGCCAGGCTGTCTGTTTGGTGCTCATGGCCAAAACTTCGGGAGAAGGGCGCGTCGTCTCCAACCGATGGAAGCAGGCCTCAATCTCTCTGCAGTGGTTAACCCAAGATTCGACGACGCCTTCATTGTGAAAGTTTACGAGCGCCGCCAACATCGGGTTAACCTCCATTGCGAAATCCACGGCAGAAGGGAGAGCGTCCATGTTAAGCTCTTCGATATACCCGCTCAGCATGCCCAAACTCATCACGGCACCTTTTGAAGATGGACGTTTCAAGAAAGGGCCCGCTGGTGAAAGAACACGAGACTCAAGAGGGATCGGAGCCGGAACAATAGCTGCAAAATGAAACATGGTTAAATAATGATTCGAAAAGATGTTGAAGGATCATATAAAAATGGGGGAGGAATATACTGTACCAGCTGCAACGGACGGGAAAGCCGGAAGGGCCGGTGGCGTGGCAGGTCTTGCGTCCCCTCCTTCGATTTGTGGCACTACAATAAGGAAGAGGAAAAGTCAGAAATCATCCCATTGCTAAAAAAGGGAGTAAACAAAGACATCAAAATGAAAATGTACTCACCAGCACCACTAGAGGGAGAAGCGAGTTCGGACGGGAAGGAGAAGTGTGGGAGCAACACTTGGTATAGATGATCAAAGAGCACTCCTGAAAGGACACAGTGGTATGACGTTAGTCCATAAGCTACACGTTTAAAAGATTAACTTGTGAGTCGCAAATCCATACCTTCCAACATCCGCGATGGCACAAGGGAAGGTGGGGAAGTGACCACCGCCAAAGCAGTAGTTGGCGGTGCTCCTTCAAGCAGTGGAGCATCGGCACTGGCCGCACCTGCATTAAAAACAGAAGCAAACTTATTAGAAAAGATTGCAAGATAAAAAAAAGAAGAGAGAAAATGATAGTAACTCGAAATTACGAACTGCCAGCCGAGACTGAGGCAATTCCTTCCTCCATTGACATCAGGCCACCGCCCGTGGCCTCGTCACCCGACTCAACGGGAACCGTTGTTGCACTCGCAAGCCCTGGAGAAGGCGGGGGAATATAGGTGGGGAGGGCTATGATTGGAGCATTGCCAGATTCTTGAGAAAGAGCAGCTGGCTCATCCTCAGGAATCATGGCCACCTCACCCGCTACTCCTTCGGGTCCTGCGGTCACGGTTGTCTCGTCCACCGTCGCCGCGAGTTCTCCAGCCTCAAGCGCCTCACCTACCATTACCCTCGGCTCGCTTATGACGATCATTTCATATGCCGCCACTTCAGGGTCGGCATCCATGACCCTCTCGGCTGCAGATCCTCCAACCTCTGCTACGGGTCCCGTGGCCCCAACGACGCGCCTCACCGTCGGCTCGGGTTCGGCAGGCACCGCGTCCGCCGTTTTCCTGGGTTCAACGGTCTCCGCCTCCCCCTCAGTCGGACTTGGCCCTGCAAGATGGAATGCATATGAGCCAATGGCTTTATAATTCTTACAACAAGGCTCTAAAAGAAATGCTACCTGAAGAGGATTTATCGTTTGCACTTCGGGCCGCGCGCGCCACTTGCCTATGAGCAGTAGATAGGGCGACAGGGGCCTCTTCAGAAGGAGTGTCAGCGTGAGGAATAGTGATAGGGCCCGATCCCATGGCCAAAGCAGCTCTGCGCGCCTTTGCTTCGCGTCTAAACCGCTTCCGCTCCTCCCGAGCCGTTGAGACGGATGCCACTAGGGCTTCTCTAATTGAGGCGTCCTCATCCGTGAATAGGGATGCCTCCAGATTTTTCAGGGCATCCCTCGTCGTCTTGTCAAGTCGAGGCCCCTCCAGCAGCCTCGACGAGACCGGGACTTCAGTAACAGGCTCAGGAAGGATCCCCGCATCAACTGATATAACCCCTGCAAAGAAACAAAAAAGGTTAGGTTGACCATCAGAAAAGATGACAAACTTTCCTTATAAAAGAGAAAGGGGTGGGACATACCAACGCCTGCTATAGCGCGCTTCTCCTCCTCCTCTTGGAAGGTTTTCAAAGAGGCAGCGTTAGCCTCTTCAGAAAAGACACCTATTGAAAATCGGGCGAATATTAGTTAAATATAATAATAAAAAGTGCAATAAAATGACGAAGAAAGTGGCTGATGATTACCTGACTCAGCGAGTTTACTTAACATCGCTTCGAGCCTCGCCGATCGCTCCGAAGCTGCAATGGCGGCAGCCAAATTAGTGTCTGCAGGGTCTACCAAGAAGCCCTCGTTGCTGCCATATTCACTTATGCCTTCGTTGGGAGGAGCCGCAGGCTCTAGGCTAAGGATCGCATCAAGGGAAAGGGCGGACTTTTTCTTCTTCTGTCCGCCAGCTTTAGATCCACCCGGAATAGATTTGCGCTTGGCAGTTATTTTAGGGCGGCGGGTCCCAATATCTGCTCCTACGCCGGACTCTGGCAATACTACATTAGCCGCCTTCGTGGGAGCACGGGGCGCCAATGGTACATCCACCGTAGCAGGCAGTGGCAATCCACACGAGGGGCTCAACACGCGTGGTCGATCAACTCCGGCATCTTTTATCGGGAGAATGACCTGGATCCTTGGCTGCAAGGGAGCCTTGCGATCACCGCCGGGAGGAGCACCCCTACGGTCAACTAGCATACGCTTCTCCGTTAAGATGATTGGGCCCATAACATGCACATACCAGGCTACATATGAATGGAGTATCTTAGGGGCACAGCTAGGTTCACTGATAAAGAAATAGGAACCTGTATTAAGCCGTATGAAATGATGCATCGCATTCCTTATCCCCTCTTGGTTGGCCACGGGTGTTTCCAGAAAAGCTTCCATCGGGATCCCTTGGTTGTAACTCGATTGCCGGGCAAATCGGTGTGGGTTATACCTCATAAACAGAGCTGTCTCATTCTGCCTAAACACTAGATAGCCCGGCCGAATGGAGTAGAGGTGGAGGATTTCCCGAGCCTTCAGTACAGAAGCCCCGCCCTTAAAATCATCACGTAGTGGCACCACTGACTTAGTGGTCTCTGAGCCTATGGTGATGACCTTATCCACAAAAGAAATCTTCGCTCCGACCAGATGTGGACGCAAGAGCAGTCCCCTAGAATCCCGCGGGGATGCAACCACAATTGAAGCCCCGACCAACCGCATGATTCTCGGAAGTCTGCATTTCTCAAAGAACGGAGGAGTCTTATGGGCACCAAACACCCCTTGCACGTGCATCTCCATCCAAGAAGTGAAATAGTGCATCGGGAAGTTGGCAGGCTGTACTCCAGGCTCATTAGCGTCCGCTGCTACGCTAAGTCCATTATAGAGGTAAGCCAGCCCGGCGATCCCTACCGATAACTGCAAACCAGCCACCATTCGATGCGCCGGGTAAAAGACGGAGGGCTGCATGAGGCGTGGGTGCGTGGGAAGCGCGAAACTGCATAACCATAAACCCAAGAACCCTATAAAAAAGGTCTCCTTGTCCATGCCAGGAACGGCGATCTCTGAGAAAGGGACGTTGACAATGCCGGGGAGATAAAAATCCCGCTGGTCATTTTCCGATATAGGTCGGCGGTCCAAGCCGAAACCAAAAGGGTCAGCAAGCTGAGCGAACTTCTCGCCCTGCTCTGATAGGAACTCCGGGCGAATAAAGCGAGCAATAAAATCTGCGAAACTGACGCCCCGCTCGCCCGATCCCAAATGGAGTTCCTCATAGATCTCCAACACCTTCACCAAGCCCAGATACTGATGCTGAATGGCATTTTCCGGAGTTAAGTCAAACACCAGCTGCTTGGTGGCAAAGACGTACTCGTCAGGAGGAAGCAGCTCCTCGTAGTGCTCTCCCCTCATTGGTAGACCCGAAATCTCAGTGAATTCCTCCAAGGAGATAGAGACTTCCCTATTCGTCATCAGGAAGGTGTGAGTGGGGATATTCCATTGTTCAATAAAGGCCTTGACCCACCACGTTGGAGGAGAGGGATACTCGAAAAGCGAAACGTAGATGGCTGAATATAAACCAATCCTCGTTAGATGAGTCCTTTTCGCCGATAAGATGTACCGGGCCCACTGCAAATATCCGGCGGGGGGTCGCGGGATCAGTCCAATATTGTAAGCCTGTCCCCAAGGGCATGCTTCACCCTGACAGATTCGCCTCCCCAGAATATCTATTGCCGGCGGTGGCTGCACGGGGATGGCACCGATCGCAGGCTGGAGGAGGTCATCAGAATTCCAGTTTTTAACCTCCACGGCATACTTCACCGGGGGTTCATCTGAATAGGGGATCGGGACTGTAGGCTCAGACGGCGAGGCGGAACTGAAGCTGCGACGGCCTTGGATGATCTGGCTGTACCACCTTCCCCACAGGTGGAGCTTTTTGCACTCAGGGTCATGATCTTTAATGAGAGCGAACGCCACCCGGTCCACCGGCGAATAGGGGAACCCTCCTTCCGAGCGAACAAAGGGGAAAGACAAGTCGCCGGACATGTTTCCTGTAGAAAGACAAAAATAACCGTTAGTGTTCTGACACTTGGCATTTTGAAATCTTACTCCACACTGTGATGTAATGGGTAGGGGACAAAAAGGGGACCCACAAAATCTGGATGACAGTACATCATTTAATAAGACAACCCCATCATTAGATAAGACTGTTAATTAATGAAAAGGTCCCCAAAAGAATATCCTCACTGATTGGAAATCCCGAGAGACAAGGAGAAATATTCTCTTTCAGAGCAAAGCTCTGTCACAGAGTGACATTTGTCAAACTCTGGTCTCAGGGGAACAAGATTCCTTAAAAGAGCATAGCTCTATGGTAATGGTGGAAAGATCCATCATTTTATTTAGAAGAATTAGAGTTTTAGAATCTTGAAAAATCCATGAAAACTTATAAAACAAAAATTTTCTCCGTTTCTCAGATCTAAAAAGATCTACATTTGAACTAAGAGCAAAGCTCTGTTCATGGGTTAAAACCCATGGATCAGATCTCTGTAAATCTGTAAATTTTTGAGAGCAAGGCTCTGTTGAAGAAACCCCAAAGGGGTTTTTCTTTAGATCAAAGATCTATAAGAGCAAGTCTCTGTTAATTAAATTTAATTTAAATTAATTTAATTAATTTTACCTAGAGTGATTCTAAGACTGGAACTTTGAAGTTCTTGGGGAAATCACAAGAGCAAGGCTCTGAAAGTTCTTAAGCAAGAGCAAGGCTCTGGAAGTTCTTAAGCAAGAGCAAGGCTCTGAAATTCAAATTCTTGAAAATGGTAAAGAATTACCAAGGACCAAGGGTCCTATTTATAGGCGCCTGTGCCTTTTCACCTGACCCCTTTGATCCGCCGATCAGGATCTTACCACCGCTGCACTCACGTGCGCGCCATGTGAGCGCAACGGTGGGGGGCATTTGTTCCCCCAATCAGAGCAAGGCTCTGTTTGAATTTTGAAAATTCAAATTTTGGAAGCAACGCTTCAAATTTCGAGCATTGCGCGCAACGCGCCGCGTGTCAGAAGTTGATACGTCAACGCAACGCCCGAGGCAGTGTGTTCAATCAGAGCAAGGCTCTCTTAAAAAATAAAAAGTATGCAACGTTCAGATTGCGCAAGCGCTGCATTGCGCGACACGTGTCTGCGCAGTTGCGCAAACGCAACTGCACAAGCACAGTTGCGCAAGCGCTGCGCTGCGCGACACGTGTCTGCGTTGCTGCGCAAACGCTGCGCTGCGCGACACGTGTCTGCGCAGTTGAGCAAGCACAGTTGCGCAAGCGCTGCGCTGCGCGACACGTGTCTGCACAGTTGCACAAACGGTGCTGCGCAAGCGCGGCACTGCGCGACACGTGTCTGCGCAGTTGCGCAAGCACAGCTGCGCTGCGCGACACGTGTCACGCACTGGGGAGTTGCGCAAAAAACAGAATAAAGATTTAAAGAAATCCTTTCTGTTCTTGAGTAAAACAAGAAAATCTTCTTCTGTAAAACAGAGGCCTTGGATCAAAGATCCAACGGTGGGGAAAATTCCCTAAATCACTCAGAAAAAGATCTCTTTAACAAATTTAACTAATTTATGAGTACTATAAAAAGGACCCCAGACCTCATTTCAAGGAGGATCATCTGGCAAAAAAAAAGGAAGAAAGAGAACTCCTGAGAATTCTTGAAGAACACAAAAAAGAAGGTAAAACCTTTAAAAGAGAAAATTCTCTTGGGAACAGATCATTGATCTAAGAACAAGATCATGGATCTTCAATAAATAAATAAATAAGTAAATAAAATAAAAAAAGGTAGTGCCTTGCACTTGTTATGAACCCTTGGTTCTCTGAAATAAGGAAAAACAAGAAAAGAAGAAAAAAACTTGTTTTTCTTTAGATCAAAGGATTAAAAAGTGCTCTGCACTTCTGTTTCTTGAAGATTCTCAATGCTTTGCATAAATGCAATGCACTGCTTGAAAGGCCAGGCCCAAATCAAAAAGACCTAACAGGCCAAAATAAATTGCAGAGCAATAAAAGGGAAAGCCCAAATGAAATTGATGCTCTGCATCATTTATAAAGGGCAGAGCCCAAAAAAAATTGATGCTCTGCATCTTTTCTGGGCAAAACCCAAATAAAAATAAAAACAAATGCAAATAAAATATTGGACATTTTTAACTGAACTTAGCCCAATCGTGGCCATAAGTCCTTAAACTAAATTAACCGAGCAAAACGGCTCTCCTAAACCAATCCACATCCGGTTCGAGGGTACATCTCCGAACTCCTTTGATATCCATCGTTGTAATTCCTCAACGACGTCAAAGAGGTAACGGGCCCCAACGACCACACACCCATATGGACTGCGGGGTCCTTAAACTCGTGGACCGAGACGTCCCTAAACTAATATTGGACCGAAACGTCCCTAAACTAATGATGGACCGAAACGTCCCTAAACTAATATCGGAACGAAACGTCCCTAAACTAATGACGGACCATCACGTCCCTAAACTGGAACATGGACCACCACGTCTCTAAACTGGAACAATAGAGCCAATTGCTCTTCTTTCGGATCTAAACGATCCCGTTCAAGTCGATCTTAGTCCAAAACAGGACTAACGTATCCTTGACGAAAGTTTAAGTTGATCTTAGCCGCAACGTGACTAATGCATCCTTAAACTAAAAACACCAAACCCAAATCTAAATAAATACAGATTTGGACTAATCCACGTCCTACGGGCGACGGCATTACTCAGTCTCCGTATACAATCCACGGGCAACCACAAACAAAACAAACACACATGACACGAAATAAAATTCTGGAGAAGGAGAAAGTGGCTACCGCGATGCGGTAGCGTAATTAACTGCAGGGGCTTGCGCCTGCAGAAGAGCGTCCCCACAATCAAAAACCCCTCAAGCGAGGGGGAATCTGACAAAGTCTGCTACATCGGCCGCATCCGTCTAAACCTTCGATACACGGTGTCATAAATCAACTTGGCATCTTCGGAGAGGTGGACGGATAAAACCAAATAGCATCTGCCCCGAATCTCAGCGTCAGGACATCACGGTCCTGTACGCCGCCTTTCGGAGGGGAACAAGGTATAATACCATCTGGGAGTTCTCGACGAGTCCGTCCAGTGTACCCAGTCTCCACTGAGCACCCGTATACCATCTCTGATGTCAAACACTAATGGATATGGGATCATCCATCGCCCATCTACATGGGTCGAGAAGCTATACGCTAGTCTACTTATGTATATCGATGCCCTGTCTTGATACACCCACGACTAGGGACATTAAAGGATGTACTTACCGACTACCTTTGTCCCAGTAGTATGATCCGCATCATAATCCAGGTAGTCAAGTACACATCCTAAGGGCTTTATCAACACGTAACAGAGAGACAATCAGTGTACATGTTAAGATAAAGAGCAACCATATAGCATACTATCATGTCGAGCAAGAAAGTCCTCCCTATATATGTCCAAGCATCCACTACAATATACATCTCATGTACAGTAATGGCCTCTAGGGCATACATATTACTAACAGATATCACCTTGTATTAGATTCATTGATTCTGAACAAATGTTATTATATACCGAACCTGATATACAACATTACATCATGTTCCTTACTGAGTTAAAGAAGGATATAATTCTGTATTGGAGGATAATGTTGTGAACATTTTCCTGAATCAAGAGTTGATTCGATCAGGTACGTTATATAATAGCATATACGTTCTAAATCAAACAACAGTTCAAAGTATGTAAAACACACACAAGAGGAGTAGTTCTGAAATGAACGAATCCTTCTTGTGGCATTGTAGACTAGGTCATATCAATGCGACACGACCAGCTGAGTTACATAAGGATGAATATGAGAATCTGTTTGAATTTTCATCTTATGATACTTGCCAGTCTTGTCTCAAAGGTAATATGACCAATACTCCGTTTACTGGAAACGGAAAAAGAGTTAGTGAACTTTTGGGATAGATACATGATGATGTATACGGTCCAATGTATACAAATGCCGGGCTTGGTTTTTCGTACTTCGTTATATTGATCGACTATCTCTCAAGATTCGGACATATGTTCCCGTTGAAACACGAGTCTGAAACTTTTGAGAAATTCAAGTAATATAAGCTTGAAGTTGAGAACCAGACAGGTAGAAGTATTAAGTCCTTCGATGTGATCGAGGAAAAGAATACTTGGGCATGGAGTTCCTAGATTATTTAAAAGGAGAATGTGATTCTATCTCAGCTTACTCCTTCGAGTACACCACATCACAATAGTGTATCGGGGCGGAGGTATCGCACCCTATAAGATATGGCGCGCTCTATGATGAGTACTGCTGAGTTACCTGTTTTCTTTTGGAGTTATGCATTTGAGAAGCTCCATACCTATTGAATGGGGTTCCATCCAAATCAGTGCTTACCACTCCATATGAGATATGGTATGGGAAGAGACCGTGTCTTAAACGAGTTAAGATATGGGGTTGTCCGGCGCATGTTGAAAGGCAGAATCTGGACAAGCTCGAGGCAAGGTCAGTTCTGTATAAGTTTGTTAGGATATCCCAAACATTTGCGAGGTAATATCTTCTACCACTCTGAGGAGAAAAAGATGTTTTGTTTCTCAGCATGCCACCTTTTAAAAAAAGGAATTTCTTATGAAGAAATTAATGGACATGAGGTAGAACTAGAAGGAGTTCCAGCATGACAAACTGACAGCTGATGATTTGGTGAAACCAAAGGATTCAATAGTATCCAACGAACCTCAGCCTCTCCGCGAATCTGGTAGGATTCCTTATCCACTTAAGAAATACTACGGTATTCTTGGTAATAGTGGGAGCGATGATTGCATCATGGTAGATGATGGCCCAACTAGGTTCATCACGAGTGGGGACTCTGTGAAATGGCTGGATGCTATGCGATCAAAGATGGAATCTATATACACCAACAAAGTATGACTTTGAATGTTGCAACTAAAGGGGTAAACCCCATCGGGAGCAAATGGATCTTGAGAAGATTCTTGGTGTAAATGGAAAAGTTGAAACTTTCAAAACTATGCTTAAGTCTATCAGGGCCAATACAAGCATCGCGGAGTTGGAACATCTGTTTTGATATGACAGTCAAAGAGTTTGACTTCATCAAAAAGGTAGATGAACCTTGTATATACAAGAAGGTTGTAGAGAGTGAGGTTGTCTTACACGTATTGTACGTAGATGACATACTCTTGATAGGAAATAGTTTCCTATGCTACACTCAGTCAAGTTCCTCTTATCATGAGGATTCCTAATAGAAGATCTGGATGATACCTATTACATCTCGTGGATTATGATCTATGGTGATAGATCTAAGTGGATGTTGGGAGTGTCTCAAATCCAGGTACATTAACACCATACTAAATGGGTTTAGTATAGACAATTCTAAGCATGGTGGTTCGCCCATTAACTTATGGATCACTCTCTCCAAAAATATGTCTCCCAAGACTGATATGGAGAGAGCTCGCGTGCAAAGGATACCCTATGCTTCGGCAGTAGGCTCTATCGGAGTATGCGATGTTATGTACCAGACAAGATGTAGATGACTCACTAGGTGTAGTGATCAGGAATCAATCGAATCTTGGGTGAATCACTGGAAAGCTGTAGAGGACATTCTTAAGTACTTGAGAAGCACTAAAAGAAAGTTCTTGGTTCGAGCTTCCAGAGTGATAAGGTCGACTGAGAGTCAGTCACAGGCAGTGTCTTTACCCACAGTGCAGGGACGGTATGTTGGAAGAGTTCCAAGCTAGATACCATGACATACTAGACAATAAAGGCTGAATACATTGCTACCATTGATGCTGCCAAAGTGGCTGTCTAAACATTTCTTGTTCATGAGATGAACAAGGTTCCTACCATTGAGCGTCCAATAACTGTTATTGTGACAACAATGGAGTTGTGGCGTTGGCCTAGGAATGAAGGTCCCATCAGCGTTCCAGACATATTCTGAGGCAAGTATCACCTGATCAGGAAGATGGTTGATCTCTAAGGGATTGAGGTAAGGAGAGTAGACACGGAAGTTAAAACGGCGGATCCACTCACCAAGGCCTGCTTCCCCAAATACTATTTGAGAGATTTTAGGATGGTTGAGTATGGGAACTACAACTAGTGCTATATTGTTGGGTATTGGATACTACAACAGATGGCCTTAGTGCAAGTGGGAGATTGTTAGTTATATGTATGCCCTAGAGGCCATTACTGTATATGGGATGTATATTGTAGTGGATGCTTCAACATATATAGGGAGGACTTTCTTGCTCGATATGATAGTATGCTATCTGGTTGCCCTTTATCTTAACATGTACATTTATTGTCTCTCTCTCACATGTTGATAAAGCCCTTATGATGCGTACTTGACTACCGGGACTATGATGGAGATCATACTAGTGGGGCCAAGGGTAGTCCACAAGTACACCCTATAATTGTTTCTAGTCGTGGGAGTATTGAGACAGGGCATCGATACTCCAGAGTAGACTAGCGTATACGTTTCTCGACCCATATGATGGGCGATGGATGATCCCATATCCATTGGTGTTTGACATCAGAGAAGGCACACGGGTGCTTAGTGGAGACTGGGTACACTGGACGGACTCGCTGAGAACTCCTAGATGGTATTATACCTATCGTCGGATAGCCGTTCTCTGGTGACACTGGTACAGGTTAGTCTGTAGATCCGAGATCGTCATAGAGTCTTGTGTGATTCCCACTGTGCTTTGATTTACACCATACCACGGTCAAGAGATCATGCAAAAAGGTGGTTTTTGGGTATAGTCCCGAGTCACATGGAGGAAATGAGCGATTGGAGGGGTTTCGTCTCTCCCGGTATTGGGAGTTGATGTTGCGCTATGCTCGATTGGCCATAACAGGAAATCCCTGGCCAGGGTTGCTGAGATTTACTGGTAAGTGTTATCAGTAGTTTCTCGAACCGTTATTGACCTTGCATCGGCATGAATTATCAGGCTATTGGGGTTTGACGTTATACCACCCCCAGGCTATGATATGCGACATATCAGTCGAAGAGACCGGACTGTACGGTAGTGTTACTGAGTGGATTCGCAGGAGTATGAGCAGGCTTGCTTGTTGATCTTCTGATCGCTCAATACACGGGTGGCCGTTACGTTTAGCAGACCGCTTGCGGCTTGTGGGTGTTTGATATGATCATCACCTACTGTCGGCGTATTGACGAGTCTTTAGAGTCCTACACAGAGGTTTCCTAGCTCAAGCGAAACGGAGTAGGAGGACATATGTGATAAATGCGGGACCGAGATTAATGCGAGTATGTGATA
The DNA here is from genome assembly GCA_030015575.1 of Agapanthus africanus. NCBI lineage: Eukaryota > Viridiplantae > Streptophyta > Magnoliopsida > Asparagales > Amaryllidaceae > Agapanthus > Agapanthus africanus. The sequence continues at coordinate 129,485,382 of CM057337.1, read as the reverse complement.
CCGCATTGTATTCTCGCGATTTGTGTCATTGGTCGGGTATATGTGATATAGCCGGGTTATCGGATCAAGTGTTGATTCGATAATTGTTGCATTTGATATTAGTCAGTTATATGTAATATAGCCGGATTATTAAATCAAGAGTTGATTTAATAATTTAATGTATAATTGTATATTTGATATATTACATTACATTAACTAATATTAGCTCACTTAAGTATTCATTTTTCTCATTTATGATACATTGATATATATATGTGATATATGTTAAATGTATTGTTTTCTTTTTGCACACAAAATATATATGTGATATATATTGTTGTGTCATGCTAGGTTACACATGCAACATGTTAGTATGAGACTCACACCATGCTAGGTTAAAGTTAGGGTTTTATTTATTTTAAGTAATTTCAAACATTTGGATAATGAGTCATGGTTCAAAGCTTGTAGGTTTCATTGACCAAGTCCACTTGTTTGTCTAGCTTAAGTTATTTGTTAACCCAACCCTTGACTCATACCTATGGTTTAGTCTCTACAATGGTTAGTGCATGACATACACTAACCATGGTTGCATTTCTAACCTCATGAATTCATTCATCATTTCATCACTTGATCATCTTCTTCTTCCTCTCATTGAAGCTTTCTAGCTTCATGAAAAGTGATGAAACCTTATGAGAAAAATAAATCTAAAATGAGCAAAATTCATACTTCATCATCCTCTACTACTATCCATTTAGTATAGGGTGTTTGCTTCACTAATTCCACAATTAGTGAAGGGGTAGCTTGGGTTAGTGTCTCCTCGACGTAGATCATCTTCGGTTTCGAAGACTTCGATGCAAGCTTGTTCATTTCTTCATGGGAGCTTCTCTAGAGTCCGGGAGTTCATGATCGCAGCGAAGGGACTACTACATAGAGCTATTGAAGTGAAGGACCGGTCTACAAAGGTTGTATTCCTTATTCACTTTAGATGTAAAGTGTTTGCATAATGTTTTGTCGGATTTTCTAGTATCGATTCTAGGGTTAGGGTTAGCTAGAACGGCAAAAATTTTAATATGGCATGGATGATGCCTCCTGAAAACTTGCTGCCGTGGTTGACAACCCAACACCAAGCAAACTAGTTATTAAAGAGAAGAAGAAGAAAAAGAAAAACGAAAAACCTAGCATACTTTCGTAGGCAACACGATTGCATTGAGCACGTGCAACAGGCCTTTAAACCTCTAGGTGTCCCTAGTAGGAGGAGTGTTGTCTCCCAAGGTTTTTCAGCAGATTACACCCACAAAATCCCATAATAAAAGAAAGATCATGAAAGTTACATACAACGATAACGAACATTTAGAAGAAAGAACTTGAGCCCTATCTTAATAGTCATGAAAAGATGTCAGAAATCACGTTATCCTTCAATAAAACATCGCCTTTAGTCTTCCTCCCTACCTTTCTTCCAAACATAGATCATATACCCCCTACGTGTGTGTAAAATACAATCCTACACTTAGAGAATTCGTTTCAAGCTATCATACTTTTGTCCATCTTCCTTAGTACTTTTTAGTCGGTGATTGTTTTATAGATGGAATTGCTCACGCATTCTTCATGTGACCGCTAATAATTCTTGAGGTACTAACTAACCGATTACCAAATGTGCTCACTCATTAAAGCGTAATTAGCAATATCTTAGTCTTGCAACACCCAAGGTTTAGCAGTGGCTCTCAGACCAGTTGGTCTAAGCCACAAGGTGATAAGGCACCCTCGTTATATTTTTTTTATACTGCCTTAAGTAATTACAAAACCAGTGTTCTTTTTTCTTCACTATTTTTCTTTTATATTTTGTTGATTTATATTCTTTTTTCCTTCATACTAAGGCTTTTAGACAAAAGCGTTTCAAGGTATCCTCTACTATCCTAAGTATCAAGATGTGTGCAAGTGCGTATAGTAGGGTATCAACGTTTATATGTTTGAACTCAAGAATATGGACTATTTTTCAGACTTATTTCTATCCTCAAATTAGTGATTTCCTTCATCTTACTAACCCTTGGGACAACAGCTCATGACTACCTATTACTAGATTTGTTATAAAATGTCTAATTTTCTTGCTTTTCTTAAAAAAAAATTCCTTCCTATCATATGTATTTTTCACTTTCTAACTTTCATTATCAAAAAAAAATTGTACTTTTATTTAGTATAATGCAAAATGATGCGTGAATAAGCACAAACCTCCCCAAAATCTATTTGCAGTAGTGTCCTCACTAATGCCATCTGTTAAGTTTAAAACCTGTAGACTTGGGAGGAATAGTTAGTAAAGGGGACAAGAATTAATGACAGTGAAATCTCTCCCTCCCCCCAGACTTATTTTTAGCTCAAAATTTTTTAAAATTTTTTTCTTTCAAGAGCCAAAATATTTTTCTCTCCCCTCCCGAACTTGAGCGAAATAGTATTAAGCATTTAAAATTATAAGAGGGGGTAAAGTTATTGGTCCATGCAAACATTTAGAAAGACCAAAAGTCAACACCAACCATTCGAATATTTTATCAATGTAACACCATGGTTGGTGGAAGATCATAGATGTGAAGAAGTGGGGAGATAGGAGGCGTAATCGATCAGAATTACGTCTCACTTGGTAGAGATGAAACAGTGATGGTGCACTACTCGCATTCTCGTTCTTGATAAGAAAAAGGGATGGCGGTTCAACTTCTTTGGGTGGGGGTTGATTCATCACAACTCACATGTTTTCTAGGAAAGCGAGTTCTTCTGCAAAAATGTCTTCAAAACTTTCATCGATATTACGAATGATAATCTCATTGAAAAGAGATTTATGAAACTCGGATAGCTCGAATAAATCATTCGAAAAGTCAAAGGGTTCGAACTTAGCTGTGGACTTGCCGACAGAAGGGTCTTCACTTGTATAAGAGATGGTAGGATCAAACAACAACGCACTAGTGGCGTCAAGATCAGAATCGTGAACCTCCTCAAATTCGCAACTGTCGGTAGGTATCATGTCGACAAAACATACATCATTTATCTGAGCATAGGGTTCGGAAGGTTGATTTCCTGGCTTGCAGATATTAAGCTCTATTGTCATCTTCCTAAAGGACAGGTGCATAGAACCGTTACGACAATTGATTATCGCGTTTAAAGTTGCTAGGAAAGGTCGACCTAGAATCACCAGAATTTGGTTCCTTGGGTTTGCTACAGGCTGTGTATCTATGATTATAAAGTCTACAGGGAATATAAATTCCCCGACTTTGATTAACACGTCATCTAGCTCACCCCGAGGTTGGGTGATAGATCAATTGGCCATTTGGAGAGTGCAATGCGTAGGTTTCAAATCTCCTATCCTTAATTGCTTATAAATAGAATATGAAAGCAAGTTAACACTAGCACCTAAATCGAGTAGAGCACGATCGATATTTTTACCCCCAATAGTTATAGATATTGTAGGACAACCGGGGTCCTAACATTTCGTGAGCACCAATTGGGTAAGAGAATTGCTCATATTACTCACTAAGAAAACCTTTTTAGGCACTTAAATTTTTCTTTTCCTAGTGCACAAGTCCTTTAAAATTTTCGCATAAGAAGGAACTTGTTTGATAGCATCTATGAGAGGAATATTTATGTTAACTTGTTTTAAAATGTCCACAATATTCTCCATTTGGGGACTCGGTCTGTTAGCCCTCAACCTGTGTGGAAAAGGAGCTTTATCAATAAGGGTTGGGTCTAACTTTTGAGGAGAAGTTTGTGGGGATAGAATGGATCCCAAAATTGGATTTGGGATGGTCGTAGCTGGTAATTCCTTCAAGATAGTAGGCTGAGGGTTCGAGCCTAGTGGAAAACGGAGAATATGCTCGGAAGAAGATGTTGGATTAGACGAAATAGGAAGTCAGGAAATCTTGTTAAAATCTCCTGTCCAGCGAGTCTTTCAATCTCTGTTTGCTTTGCGGTCTGTTGATCGCCAAATGCCGGATTCAATAACATCAACTTGTTCCCCAACATGATTGTTATTCAGCATTCTTCCCGATCTCAACGTAGTTATGGCACTCACATTATGATTTTGAAGGATGAGATTCGCGCTTTGTGAGTGGCTGGGATTTAGTAGAGGTTTAGATGGAAGTCTTTCTTTCTCTCTCTCACTCATTGCGGCATTTAACTGTGCAAGTTGTGCTTCTATCGATTTTATGCTTTCACTGTGGGAAGCAGTGTGCACTAACGTTTGGATAGAAGCCGTTAAATTAGCCGTCGTTTGTGTTGATTGTTTAATAAATGTTTTTAAGTTACGTTCGAGTGCAGAGGTTTTATTGGTACCGACCGTTAGGAAAGAATTATTATAAGGTGGAGAGTTGTTGGTCGGATTTTGAAAAGATTACGGTTGAAAGGGGTGCTGATTTTGTTGTGGTGGCTATTGTTGCTGTGGAGGAAGCCTTTGATAATTATTTTAGCTTGGGAACTAATTTTGGTTTTGAGACTGGTTTTGGTTCCAAGCGAAATTAGGGTGATTCCTCCATCCCTGATTATAAGTAGATGAATAAGGGTCATTTCTAAGTTGTTGCTGAAAACCAGCATTGGTTTGTTCATGACCTTGAAACGGAGGATTCAAAGGACATTCTTCCGTTAAATGTGATGGATCTAAACAGCAACCACACGGTTTTAGGGAGCGTAACTTGGTTTAGGGAGGTTGGCGAGACTTTGTTTTCGATAGCTTCGAGTTTCTTCTGCATCGCGGCCATTTCGGCTTTCACTGCGATGGAAATGTCGAGCTGATGGATACATGCCATAGACGAAGATGATGTTGGTCTAACGCTCTCCCATTGTGAGGTTTATTCGGTGAGATCCTCCAGAAATTGCCAAGTTTCGCCATCGTCTTTTGACATGAAATGACATTAACAAATGTTTCAAGCATTTGTTTCGTGGAAGGATTAACACCCTCGTATATAATTCGGCAAAGTTTCCATCTATCAATTCCGTGATGGGGGCATTGGACAAGAAGATCTTTAAACCGTTCAAAACATTTCTAGAATAGTTTATTGGGAAGTTGGGTAAACTGGTTAATCTCGCTTCGAACACGGGTGGTTTTATGATTCGGATAAAATTTCTTAAGGAATGCTATAACGAATTCATCACATTTAGCGATAGAATGTGCGACAGTGCTATAAATCCATTTTTCTACTAGATCGCACAATGTAAAAAGAAGAAGACGTAATTGCATAGCATCCGCTGAAAGTACAAATGTTTTCGAATTTGGTTGTAAAATCGTATGTGTCTTCGGATTCAAGTCCGTGAAATTTGCGCAACAAGTTGATGAAGTGGGGTTTAATTTCGAAATTATCCTTATTGGCCGGTGTAAGAGAAAGATAAGAAGGAAAGGGCCCGCGTATGGGGTATCATCTTTCTTGGAGAGATGCGTGGTGGATTCTACGCACCTACGGTTGGTGGCAGGATGGTATCGTGAAATCCCGATGGAGATCCGTCCATTTTGGGAGATATGGTGGGTGGAGGGGAAATAGAAGATGAAGAAGTAACAACTTCGGAGTCGATAGCAAAGACGTGGACAACACAGGCACTAGAATCATGTGTCCAGCCGATCATGCATTAAGCGGGTTTAGTGCACGTGGCAGCATGTGTGAGAAAGATTTTAAGAAGGTTTGTTTTGAAAAAGTGTCGGACGTGAGGATTGACTCAACAAATCACAAAATGCACAATCAATCCTTAGAACTAGGGTCATCTGGGTCAAGTCACTAGACCGCTCCTAGACTTCCATAGGATAAGTCACAGAATCAATCCTCTACCACCACTTTATCACTCTTGTGGTCAGGTAAGTGCCAGGTAAGTGGGAGGTAACCGCTATACGAATCACCGAAATAGCGGGCCTAATTAAGTAACCACTTTTCTTAGTCACACTTGCCTAGAAATCACAAGAGAAATGCGGATAAGCGATAGATTACCCATGACCCTCCTCTGTCCTAATTGAGCGCGACGGTCTTTAGAGGCTTGTATAGATATTTTATAATTAATATAGGGTGAAAGTATGCTCGTTTTGTGATTTGTGGGGCCTAGTAAGGGTGATGAAATCCCCACCTAATCTGGATTTGGGTTATTGCCCATTAATGTCCGGTTTAGATATGCACAAACAAACCTATATCAAAACATACAAAAAGATTTTTGAGCGGCGATATTTGCAAAGAATCCTGCAGAAAAGATCAGATTATTGGATTTTAGAAGAGAGAGAAAGATATTATGAAATAACCTGAAAATTTTGGCGCCGCAATTCCTCCAACACGCCGTGGTTACGCCACAAATTCTTTCTTCCCACCGCGGTTCCGCTGCAAATTACTTCTTCCCGTCGTGGTTCCCCGCAAGTTGGTAGGGTTGTTTACTAAATTTTCTTCAGTGCTTCCCTCTACTCCTTTGGGATATGTTGAAAGTCTTTGAATCTCTGTGTAGAGTAGTTGTGCAGCACTATTCCCGATCTCAACGTAGTTATGGCATTCACGTTATGATTTTGTTTGTTAAAGGCGATGTTTGCGCTTTGTGAGTGGCTGGGATTTGGTAGAGATTGAGATGGAAGTCTCCCATTCTCTCTCTCACTCAGGTTATGATTTTGTTGGTCTAACGCTCTCCTATTGTGAGGTTTATTCGGCGAGATCCTCCAAAAATTGCCAAGCTTCGCCATCGTCTTTTGACATGAAACGACATTGACAAATGGTTTCAAGAATTTGTTTCGTGGCAGGATTAACACTCTCATATATAATTCGGAAAAGTTACCATCTATCAATTCCGTGATGGGGGAATTAGACAAGAAGATGTTTAAACCGTTCAAAGTATTTCCAGAATGGTTCGTTGGGAAGTTGGGTAAACTGGTTAATCTCTCTTCGAACACAGGCGGTTTTGTAATTGGGATAAAAATTCTTAAGGAATGTTGTAACGAATTCATCCTATTTAGCGATAGAATGTGCGGCAGTGCTATAAAGCCATTTTTCTGCTAGATCGTACAAGGTAAGATGAAGAAGACGTAATCGCATAGCATCCACTGAAAGTTGTGTTGTGCTCATCATTGCACATACGTTTTCGAATTTGGTTATAAAAACGTATGCGTCTTCGGATTCAAGCCCGTGAAATTTGGGCAACAAGTTGATGAAGTGGGGTTTAATTTCGAAATTATCCCTATTGGCCGATGGAAGAGAAAAACAAGTAGGAAGGGGTCCGCGTACGGGGTAGTATTTTTCTTGGAGAGATATGCGCGGTGTATTTTGCGCACCTACGGTTGGTGGCAGGGTGGTATCGTGAAATCCCGATGGAGATCCGTCCATTTCGGAAGATGTGGTGGGTGGAGGGGAAATAGAAGATGAAGAAGTACTGACTTCGGAGTCGTTAGCAAAGACGCAGACAAGATGGGCACTAGAATCCAGTGTCCAGCCGATCATACACTAAGCGGGTTTAGTACACGTGGCAGCATGTGTGAGAAAGATTTTAAGAAGGTTTGTTTTGAAAAAGTGTAGGACGTGAGGCTTGACTCAACAAATCATAAAATGCACAATCAATCCCTAGAACTAGGGTCACCTAGGTCAAGTCACTAGACCGCTCCTAGACTTTCAAAGGATAAGTCGCAGGATCAATCCTCTACCACATCTTTATCACTCTTGTGGACAGATAAGTTCTAGGTAATGTTGGCTATAGTGCCCTCAAGTCAATTATTGTAATCACAGGCACGCGATTATGGTGATTGAGGGAGGACCTATACGGGTAGAACAGTCTTACTCAAAATGATAGTATGTTATCTGGTTTGTCTTTATCGTCATGCACATGCATTATATGGTATTACAGATCACTATTACATGTTGATAGAGCCCATAGGATTCTTCCTTGACTACCAGTATTATGATGGCGATCATATATGTGGGAACTGAGTGGTCTATAAGCACATCCTTAAATGTCCCTAGTCGAGGGAGTATCATGATTGGGCATCGAAACTCTGGAGTAGACTAGTGTATACTTTTCGAGACCCCGACGAGGGGCGGTGGCCGGTATCACAAGCCATTGGTGTCAGTCAGTCACCTAAGATAGTATACAGGTGCTCATTGGGTTATGAGTATACTGGACGGACTCGCCGGGAACATGATAGTTGGTATTATACCTATTATCACATAGCAGTTCCCAGATGACATGAGTACAGGTTAGTCTATCGACCTGAGATCGTTATTTATCTCATGTGAGTTCCCACTGTGCTTTGATTACTACCCTACCATGGCTCAAAGGAGTCATGTAAACAGGTTTTAGTTGGGTGCGGTCCCGAGCCATGTGGAGGCAGTGAGCGGATTGTCGGGAATTCGTCTCCCTCGGTATTGGAGGTTGATGTCGTGCGGTGCACGGGTGGCCATCACCAGAAATCCTTGGCTAAGGTAAACGAGAATTACTTATTTGGATCGATAGTTTTTCAGTGGGTGATGGGCTTCATACCGACACGAAATATCACGTTATCAGGGGTCTGATTTTATCCACCCCCTAGACTCGATATGCGATACTCTTATATAAACAGAACGGGCTGTACAATGATTGTCACAGACAGGATCAATAGGGGTTCGGATGAGTTTGCTCGTCGGCCTTCCTTTCGCTCAATACCTGAGTAACCGTTACGTACAGCTAGTGCCGCTGACGTGCTTGTGGTTAAACCCACTGCCAGCATATTGACGAGTCTTTAGAGTCCCACACAGAGGGTGTCACGCCCCGCTTCCCAAAAGAAGGAGAAGGATGACGTGGCATGTGTAAGTCCACGTTGCGACCCCCGGTTCTTGCGGGGAGGCGGAAACGGTATAAAAATCAAATTTTTAGCGCATGGGGCAACATGGACTAACAAAGTCGGAATCTTTTCTAAACTAAACTAGCTATCATGCTAAAGAGAGTTAGCTACTCGGATAAAAGAGGTTATACCTAACTTGAACTCCTTCTTCTTGAAACCTTTGTAGGGGTTGATGGTGCTTTCCTCGTTGCCTTCTTCCGTCAAAGATGGATCCACCTGAGGGTTCAACCTTCGGGCTCTTTCTCGAACTTTGAGTGAACTAGGATCTTCGGCTTGCTAAACCTCTAACCCTAGAGTGAGTAGAGAGTGTCTTTGGGGTGTTTTTATCTTAAGGAGAGGGATTCTCAACACATGAGAAGGATTCTCCTTTAACTAGCGGAGGAAGAAGAACAAGTGAGGAGAGAGAAGTGTTATGATAGAATGATGTCTTCTTTTCATTCTACAACCATATCACAAAAGGAAAAGAATTATCAATTAACAATAATAATAAAATGAAATAGTTGATGGATGGTTTGGAATGACCATTATCATTACATTCTTTAAATGGTTTTGCTAGAATCAAAAAGCATCTTTCTTATGTAATGATGATGGTCAAACCTTCAACCATGGTCAACAAGTCAACAAAACCCAACCATGAAACAATTTCATTTAATTAATATTATTAATTGATATATATCATAATTCCATTAGGGTTTGGAAAAAGACGACTGTCAACTGTGCATACGCACCCGTTCCGAAACCCTAATGAAAAACCTCTTCCTCCGCCTCAATCAACTGTGCATACACACCCGCATTCTTGTTCCGAGGAACATGAATACCAAGAGATAAAATCAACCCCAAAACATATACCAGTATCTGGCTCAAACCAGAGCCTACTAGTAATATCTGTCCAGACTCCAAACGTGCACAAGTGCGCGGATGAGAACGAACCCTGTCGCAAAACCATGCGACCTCTACTCAGTTTTGCCCAGAGACGAATAGCCCTCTGTGTGGGACTCTAAAGACTCGACACTACGCTGGCAGTGGGTTTAACCACAGACCGCAAGCGGCACTAGCTGTGCGTAACGGTCCCCAGGTAGATGTCGACAAGAAGACTAACGAGGTGAACCCCATCTGAACTCCTACTGAGTCTGAATGTGACAGTCTCCGTACAGTCCGGTCTGTTCTTCTAATACATCGCATGTTGGGCCTAGGGGGCGGTAAACGTCAGTCCCCTAATAGCGGTACAAGTCGTGTCGGAGTGAAGCCCAAAACACCCTGAGATAACACTGGAAGCCTACCAGTATATCTCGCTTGCCCAGGCCAGGGACTACTCGTGTAATGGCTCTCCTAGACACAGCGCGATGTCAACCCCCAATACCGGGAGAGACGAATCCTGTCTAATCGTCACCGCCTCCAAGTGCTTCGGGACTGCACCCAACCATTACCTGTTTGCACGACTCCTTTGAGCCGTGGTAGGGTAGTGATCAAAGTGCAGTGGGAACACACTCGAGGCGAAGTGCCAGTGTCAAGTCAGCGGACTAAGATGTACTTATGTCACCTGGGAACTGATAACTGACGATAGGTATAATACCAACCTGTCAGTTCTCGACGAGTCCTGTCCAGTGTACTCGTAACCCAACGAGCACCCGTATACTATCTCCAGTACGACGTACTGATGGCTGTGGGATAGACCATCTCCCATACTGGGATGAGAAGCGCATACACTAGTCTACTCCGGAGTATCGATGCCCTGTCTCGATAGTCCTGCGACTAGGGACCTGTATAAGGATGTGCTTATAGATTACCCAGCCCCCACTAGTGTGACTACCATCACAACGCTGGTAATCAAGCAAAGATCCTAAGGGCTCCACTAATGCGTATAGGTGATATACTAAAATAAACACATGTGCACATTGAAGTAGAAACAAACCAAGTAGCATACTCCTATATTGAGCAAGATTGTTTATACAAGGTGAATATCCCAAGCTTCCATTAAGTAATATACAAACTAGTATGATACAGTAATGGCCTCTAGGGCATATACACTAACAATCTCCCACTTGCACTAAGGCCATGTACTGGCGTATCGAAGACCTATCATCTCGATCAGCAGCTCGAACTGAGTCTGGGGCAGGGCCTTGGTGAATGGATCTGCAGTGTTTTCTTCTGAAGCAACCCTCCGAACCTCGATCTCCTTGCGGTCCACGATCTCCCTGATCAGGTGATACTGCCTCAAGATGTGTCTGGATCTCTGATGGGACCTGGGTTCCTTCGCTAAAGCTATAGCCCCGTTGTTGTCGCAATACAGAGGTATTGGGTCAACAATGGACGGAACCACCTGAAGTTCTTTCAAGAACTTCCTCATCCAGACAGCTTCTTTTGCGGCATCAGATGCAGCGATGTATTCCGTTTCCATCGTCGAGTCTGCAACGGTTTCCTGTTTGGAACTCTTCCAACACACCGCCCCTCCATTGAGGGTAAAGACAAAACCCGACATGGACTTGGAATCATCCTTGTCACTCTGGAAGCTGGAGTCAGCAAAGGCCTCAATCTGGAGGTCTTTTCCGCCATACACCAAGAACATCTCCTTAGTCCTTCTCAGGTACTTGAGAATGTTCTTTACCGCTATCCAGTGTTTCTCCCCAGGGTTTGACTGATACCGGCTTACCACACTCAGTGCATAAGCTACATCCGGTCTGGTACACAGTATCGCATACATTATAGAGCCTACCGCAGAAGCGTAGGGTATAATAGACATGCGATCCCTTTCCAAATCAGTCTTGGGAGACATCTCTTTAGAGAGGGTGATCCCGTGACAAGCCGGTAGGTTACCGCGCTTGGAATCTTCCATACTGAATCTTTTCAGTATGGTGTCGATGTACGTGGACTGTTCAAGTCCTAATATCCTCTTGGATCTATCACGATGGATCCGGATCCCTAGGATGTATGAGGCATCACCCAGGTCTTTCATGGAGAACCTGTGTGACAAGAATCCCTTGACAGATTGTAGCATAGGAATGTCATTTCCTATTAAGAGAATGTCATCCACGTATAAAACGAGGAATGCTACAGTTCTCGCTACAAATCTACTATAGATGTATGGTTCATCTGGATTTTTGATAAAGCCAAATTTCTTGACCGTCTCATCAAAACAGATGTTCCAATTCCGCGATGCCTGCTTTAGTCCATAGATGGACTTAAGCAACTTGCATACCTTTCCGCTGCTCCCACTCTGAGTGAAACCCTCTGGCTGGTCCATATAGACACACTCCTCTAAATTTCCATTTAGAAAAGCGGTTTTTACGTCCATCTGCCAAATCTCATAATCGTGGAAGGTAGCAATGGCAAGAAGGATCCGAATGGATTTCAGCATAGCCACTGGAGAAAAGGTTTCGTCATAGTCCAAACCAGGTCTTTGACGGAAACCCTTTGCTACAAGTCTAGCTTTATAAGTCTCAACCTGTCCATCTACACCAATCTTCCTTTTGAAGATCCACTTGCATCCTACGGGTTTTACCCCGTCTGGAGCAATGTCCAACGTCCATACTTTGTTGGTGTACATAGACTCTATTTCGGTCCGCATTGCATCCAGCCATTTTACCGAGTCAACGCTCTGAACGGCCTGCTGGAAGCTAGTAGGCTCATCATAATCTATGATGCAATCCTCTCTATCCCCGTCTATGAGAAAACCGTAGTATCTCTCGGGCGGATGAGACTGCCTACTACTCCTGTGGAGAGGCGTAGGAATGTCCTGTTCTTTTGAACTTACTGGCTCTTCCAAGCTTTTAGTAATAGCTTGTGGTTCTGGAATTTCTTCCAGTTCTATTGCGTTCCCACTTATCTGGGTTTCCAAAAACTCAGTTTCCAAGCAGCGGGCATGTTGAGAAACAAAAACTTTTTGTTCCTCAGCGGAATAGAACAGATACCCCCTGGAGTTCTTTGGGTATCCCACAAACTTACACTGTACTGAACGTGCCTCGAGCTTGTCCGCATGCTGCTTTTTTACAAAAGCTGGACATCCCCATATCTTAAGGTACTTAAGACAGGGTTTCTTCCCACTCCACATCTGATATGGAGTAGTAGGCACAGTCTTGGTGGGAGCCTTGTTCAAGAGATATGCAGCTGCTTCTAGTGCATAGCCCCAGAAAGATCGCGGTAACTCAGCCTTGCTCATCATGGAACGAACCATATCCAATAGGGTTCGATTCCTTCTTTCGGATACACCGTTATGTTGCGGAGTGTAAGGAGGAGTACGCTGAGAGAGAATTCCATTCTCTTTTAAATAGTCCAGGAACTCGGCACTCAAGTATTCACCACCTCGATCCGATCTTAGAATCTTAATACTTTTGCCTGTTTTTTTTTCAACTTCATTCTTGTAATCCCGAAATTTCTCAAAGGCCTCGGATTTGTGCTTCATTAAGAAGACATGTCCATACCTAGAGAAATCATCTGTGAAAGTAATGAAGTATGAATAACCGCTTCGCGCATGTATAGACATTGGACTACACACATCACTGTGTATGAGTCCCAAGAGCTCGCTCGCTCTTTCTCCGTGTCCAGTGAACGGAGTCTTTATCATCTTTTCTCCGTGTCCAGTGAACGGAGTCTTTATCATCTTTCCCATGAGACAAGATTCACAAGTGGCATAAGACTGATACTCGAACGGATCCAAGTATCCTTCTTTATGTAACTTAGTCAACCGTGTCTCATTGATGTGACCCAGTCTACAATGCCATAAGAAAGCCTGATTGATATCAGGAGACTTTCTTTTGTGTGTATTATGGACATTGAAAATTTGTGGTTGGTTTAACACGTATATACCATTGCTCAGTGTACCTGACCCAATCAGAACTTGATTAAGGTGAATGTTTACAACATTACTTACAAACGCAAATTCATAACCTTCTTTAGAAACCAAAGATACAGAAATGATATTACAAGTTGCGTTGGGTACAAAAAAGCAATTACGCAAAACCAAAACATGCCGATCTGACATTCCCAGGTGATAGTCCCCCACGGCTTTAGCATCCATGCTGGCTCCGTTCGCAACTCTGAGGGTCATGTCACCTGCCTTCAAAAACCTACGGTTTCTCAACGCCTGCAAAGAATTACAGATATGAGATCCTGATCCGGTATCCAATACCCAGTAAGTAGAGTTTATCGAAAGACAGTTTTCAATAACATACACATCTGAAGCTGAAGCCGCAACCTGCTTCAGTTCCTGTGTCCTGGCTTTCCAAGCCCTGCAATCTTTCTTCCAGTATCCACTTTTATGACAATAGAAGCATTCTTCTTTACCCACAAGCTTCCCCGCTATCATTGTTGCCTTTTCTTTTCCCTTCGTACCCACTTTACTAACACCGCCCCTTGGTTTGGCGGGGGCTTTCTTCCTCTTTCCCTTGGCTTTCGCCTTGGACCTAGAAGAAGAAGATCCTCCTACAAACAAAGCGAGTGTTTCCCTACCTTTCTGTAGGGTGCCCTCTGCGCTCCTCAGCATGTTGAGGAGTTCTGAAAGTTCAACTTCCTTTTCTTGTAAGTTGAAGTTCAGTATAAACTGGGCGTAAGTGGATGGAAGGGACTGGAGAATTAAATCCGTATAGAGTTCACTTTCCAACGTGGTCCCAAGTTCCGCGAGCTCCTCAATGTAGCCAATCATCTTAAGCACGTGGTCCGCTACCGATGATCCGACGGCCAATTTTGCCGAAAATAACTTCTTCGACACTTCATATCTTGCGATACGAGACTGCTCTCCATACAGTTCTTTTGTATGAAGAAATATGGATTCCAGGTCCATATTCTCGTGCCTCCTCTGATGTTCGTTGTCCATAGAGGCAAGCACGAGGCACCTGGCCTTCACGCAATCAATCTCCCAAGTCTTACGGATTTCCTTATCCGCGACGCTGGAGGTGGGACCTGGGACGGGGGGAGCTTTGGTGGTAAGAAGATACCCCAGCTTGTCGTAAGTGATTGCCATTTTGACATTCCTGAGCCAATCTTTGTAGTTTGGCCCTGTTAGTATGTTTTTATCTAGAAGTAACTTAAGTCCAGTCATGTCGATTGGTCGCTGCAATTAGGAGGGAGAGAAGAAACACTTTAGCACGATGCTCTTGCAAGTTTAGAGTGGTTTTTAATTTGTCTAAACAGGATGGCTCCCACTGTCTCTCGAATCCCTCCTCAAACCATAAAGGAAGAATTAGTCGGGATCAATCCCACCGCACAATACTTGCTTAACCGTTCAGCCAGGCCAGTGTCGGTACTTCGAGGGAGGTTTTCCAACGCTTTCGCGAAGTTCCTTAATTTAAGAACCTCTTTTCCCTGGGGGCGTAGCCCCGCTAACACCTTTCTAGACACCTACTAGGTTTATAGCATTGATCGTTTAGTGAGAAATTTCCCGAGGAGTAGCATATACTCACAGTAGGATCGGGATCCAAATATCATCGCGTGACGAAACTGAAAGAATCCTACCAGAATCACCACACTCCAAATGGTATGCAAATCTAGCAAGTTTCAGTACTTATGAAACTCCCGATGTGGATTTTTGCCCCATGCTCTTATGACCTTGACGAAGGTCCACAAATCATAAGTCACATGTCAAGTTCTGCCCGTCATTTTCCAGGTTAATTTGAACCCACCCGCATATACCCTTGACGAAGGTCAACAAGGCAATACGACTGTCCCAAACCAACGCATCTATCTATGCTACATATGAACACCCAACAGCTACCAATCTCTATGCCTTGACGAAGGTCAACAAACATAGCTTGAATACTATTGAATATTCATACGAAACGACAGAGGGCTACGAATGGTTTTGGCGAAACCGTGAACGTAGAGAACTTGATATAATCGATGGAACGAGATAGCTTTTAGAAGGAGTGGCTCAAGCTCCGTATTTAAAAGTTAGTTTTGAAAAGAACCGAGTGGTTTTTCGAAAGTGTTCCAACGACTTTAGCTTGGTTTATTATCTTGCATTAGTTCTTTTAATGCATGATATTCTTGCATTAGTTCTTTTAATGCGTCCCATCATTTAATCCTACCATTGCAGAAAACAACCAAAATATGACGTGCGCTTATGCCATTCGCATTCGCCACGGGGCCCGTCATTACCCGTTAGGTTACTTAACTAACGACAGAGCGGGGGCTGGGCTAGCGCGGCTGTAAAACATAAGCAACGCCTAAATAGTTATAAATATATAGCAATGATAGACATTACAGATCACAGATGAATACATTGGATATACTAGGAATCCGCAATCCGTTCGAGCCTGCAACGAAAAGCGGATTACACGGTCGCGGTGAATAGCCAATACCCCACCCAAGACCCCTACGGGTGCGGCAAACTACCCGCCAAGTACCCGGTAGTTTGTGCACCCCTCCATGGGTCTATCCTAGGAGCAAAAACAGTAAAAAGAATTATACAATGACGGCTACAACCCCGACCCGGTTGTGCGGCCATACAAATAATAATATTATATCAATTTACATTTTACAGTGAATGAAAGAAAGATAAACACTCATCTCACATCCACCCCGGCTATTCACCCGCGACAGTCCAACGCATTCATATACACAAATCATCAAACACAGATCACAGATATGTATAACCCCGACTAAACGACATATAGCGATTAGCCGACGTTCAATACATGTAAACATCACAGATATAACTATTGTAGTCAAAGTGTGGTGAAGTTCGATAAAAAATACGGATTTATAGGCCCCCAAAAACAAATTTCTTCTCTGGAAAATCTGGGCACAAATAACATATCTGAAAAATCCCAAAACCCTACCAGAAGAACACTGCACAAAACCCGATCACGAGAGGAAACAAAACGGCGGCGGTTCCGCGGCCTAAGCCACCTATGGCTGCGGAACCGCGGCGGTTTGAGGGAATCAAGCGATCGTTTTTGGTGGGTGTTCTCACAAAACCCTGAGCCGATTTTAGGAGTAAAACTTTTTCACTTTCGAGCACAAAAAATTTCAACAGAAAGTTAGGGTTTTGTTTCTCCGGTTTTTGCGATTTTTCCGTTCGAACTTCCATACACTTTACTACTAAGCTAGTTTAAGTTTAGTTAGTCTCTGATACCACTGTAAGTCCACGTTGCGACCCCCGGTTCTTGCGGGGAGGCGGAAACGGTATAAAAATCAAATTTTTAGCGCATGGGGCAACATGGACTAACAAAGTCGGGATCTTTTCTAAACTAAACTGGCTATCATGCTAAAGAGAGTTAGCTACTCGGATAAAAGAGGTTATACCTAACTTGAACTCCTTCTTCTTGAAACCTTTGTAGGGGTTGATGGTGCTTTCCTCGTTGCCTTCTTCCGTCAAAGATGGATCCACCTGAGAGTTCAACCTTCGGGCTCTTTCTCGAACTTTAAGTGAACTAGGATCTTCGGCTTGCTAAACCTCTAACCCTAAAGTGAGTAGAGAGTGTCTTTGGGTTGTTTTTATCTTAAGGAGAGGGATTCTCAACACATGAGAAGGATTCTCCTTTAACTAGAGGAGGAAGAAGAACAAGTGAGGAGAGAGAAGTGTTATGATAGAATGAGGTCTTCTTTTCATTCTACAACCATATCACAAAAGGAAAAGAATTATCAATTAACAATAATAATAAAATGAAATAGTTGATGGATGGTTTGGAATGACCATTATTATTACATTCTTTAAATGGTTTTGCTAGAATCAAAAAGCATCTTTCTTATGTAATGATGATGGTCAAACCTTCAACCATGGTCAACAAGTCAACCATGGTCAACAAGTCAACAAAACCCAACCATGACACAATTTCATTAAATTAATATTATTAATTGATATATATCATAATTCCATTAGGGTTTGGAAAAAGACGACTGTCAACTGTGCATACGCACCCATTCCGAAACCCTAATGAAAAACCTCTTCCTCCGCCTCAATCAACTGTGCATACACACCCGCATTCTTGTTCCGAGGAACATGAATACCAAGAGATAAAATCAACCCCAAAATATATACCAGTATCTGGCTCAAACCAGAGCCTACTAGCAATATCTGTCCGGACTCCAAACGTACACAAGTGCGCGGATGAGAACGAACCCTGTCGCAAAACCATGCGACCTCTACTCAGTTTTGCCCAGAGGCGAATAGCCCTCTGTGTAGGACTCTAAAGACTCGACACTACGCTGGCAGTGGGTTTAACCACAGACCGCAAGCGGCACTAGCTGTGCGTAACGGTCCCCAGGTAGATGTCGACAAGAAGACTGGCGAGGTGAACCCCATCTGAACTCCTACTGAGTCTGAATGTGACAGTCTCCGTACAGTCCGGTCTGTTCGTCTAATACATCGCATGTCGGGCCTAGGGGGCGGTAAACGTCAGTCCCCTAATAGCGGTACAAGTCGTGTCGGAGTGAAGCCCAAAACACCCTGAGATAACACTGGAAGCCTACCAGTATATCTCGCTTGCCCTGGCCAGGGACTACTCGTGTAATGGTTCTCCTAGACACAGCGCGATGTCAACCCCCAATACCAGGAGAGACGAATCCTGTCTAACCGTCACTGCCTCCAAGTGCTTCGGGACTACACCCAAGCATTACTTGTTTGCACGACTCCTTTGAGCCGTGGTAGGGTAGTGATCAAAGTGCAGTGGGAACACACTCGAGGCGAAGTGCCAGTGTCAAGTCAGCGGACTAAGCTGTACTCATGTCACCTGGGAACTGATAACTGACGATAGGTATAATACCAACCTGTCAGTTCCCGACGAGTCCTGTCCAGTGTACTCGTAACCCAACGAGCACCCGTATACTATCTCCAGTACGACGTACTGATGGCTGTGGGATAGACTATCTCCCACACTGGGATGAGAAGCGCATACGCTAGTCTACTCCGGAGTATCGATGCCCTGTCTCGATAGTCCTACGACTAGGGACCTGTATAAGGATGTGCTTATAGATTACCCAGCCCCCACTAGTGTGACTACCATCACAACGCTGGTAATCAAGCAAAGATCCTAAGGGCTCCACTAATGCGTATAGGTGATATACTAAAATAAACACATGTACACATTGAAGTAGAAACAAACCAAGTAGCATACTACTATATTGAGCAAGATTGTTTATACAAGGTGAATATCCTAAGCTTCCATTAAGTAATATACAAACTAGTATGATACAGTAATGGCCTCTAGGGCATATACACTAACAGCATGGTCCGCAACCTAACTGTATTGAAGGTGGTCTATTCAATACAGTTACGTTAAGCGTATGAATATTTAACATGCAGGATGTGTACCAAAACAAAAATAATAAAAGCGAAAGGCATTTCTTTCCATTAACTAAACTTTATTACATCCCAAAAGAAAGAGTAAAATAAACTAAGTACTTTAATTACATCGAGGAGAAAACAAAAGCCCTAAACATGTGGGCAACAACAAAATTAAATCTAGCTAATCTTCCATCGTACAGTCTGCATAATCTTCATAAGTTGTCTTCACACCTTGATCCTTGCCATAATACTCATTCTTATCTGGCGGACATTCCAAAGATAGAGGAAGAAAAGGAAGGTCCGTCAGCGAGTTATACTCGGGTAGAATTGCCTCATAAGAAAGCAAAGGTATAGAAGCGAACAGGTGTATATAATAAATATGATGTACATATGTATAAAGGTATGAGGTTATATACAAATTAGATATGTGAATATGAGTAGGTTGTGTGAGGTATATGTTTGGTAAAGGTTCAAGTCAAGTCAAACGGATATTCAGTCTAAGAGTTAGATCAGGTTAAACAAGGTGTGTATGGATCGAATTGACTGGTGAACATACTCGTATCCTTGAGGTATCCCATGACTAGCTGGAAGCAGTATGAGCTGGTGCTCGTGCATGGGATCGAAATCAATGTGGTAGCGTGAACATCCCCGAAAGGTGTCTCATGACTATGATGGAGCTTTGTCTAGCGTGAATATCACTCAAGTGCACAGGTATTACCAGCCTTCAGTTCCATAATAAACAACAAGTCTAAACTGGCAAAATATCCACATCCAAGATACTGAATAATTCGTGTCTCATGAAGAAAGGTAGATAAGGTAACAGGTAGATATATCACATGATGTGGGTTTAGTGTTGAGTATCAATAGGTATTGTAAACGTTTTAGTTTGTTAAACAAGGGTCTGGATACTCGCGATTATTCCGTTGTAGCCACGGAACAACAACTGGGTAAGTGAAATGTACCGTTTCACTTCCCGGGATCATGATCGAGTAGTAGGAGAATCCGAGTTCCGAATCTTCTTGCCTAATTAAACTACCCATCCCCGTGATTCAGTATAAAGGTTCGGACGAATTAGAGTTAGTGCGTATACCTCTAGGCATGGAATTTCCACATTGTATAGTCGTCCACATTTTGGACTGGTCACCTGAAATATCGGGATCTTCATATTTGTATAGTCGTACACACTTTGGACTGGTCATCCGGAATATGGGGATCTTCATATTTGTATAGTCGTCCACACTTTGTACTGGTCACCCGGAATATCGGGATCTTCATAAAAAGTATTCCATACCTAGGTTCGCGCATTCTAACCCTAACTGTATCATGTTTTGTATATGTCATGTTGTCATAAACTGGAAATTTAAAAAGTATTGATCTCGTTTAATATGGTCTTCCACAACCACTCGTTTTATTTTCTAAATTTCGTAAAGTACTTCATGTCATCTTAAGGAATGCTTAGTAAAAAGAATAATAGTGCTTAATTATCTTTTATCACTTCTAAGAAAAACCATGAGATTTGGGATATTTATCATTTTGGAAAAAAAACATAATGTTTTACGAAAAATATCCTTTCGATAAAAGGTTGTGGTGTTTATTTCAAAATCTTTTGCAAGAGATTTTTATAAGGACAAATTGCAAGAGGTTTTTATTTGAAAAACTAGACTGCTCCTAACTGTTCCAAATGGCAAGTTGTGAGATCCTCAAATCGCCTCTTCACTGCCAATTGTGGCTAGGTAAGCACATGTAAGGAAAGGAGGGATCCGCTCACGAATCACCGTGAGACGGGCCTTTTAAAATTATATTTCCCACTTGTCTAGCCTAGGCACCACAAAGTCTGGTTTAGATAAACGACCGATACCTACAACCTTTTCCTTGTCCTAGATTGGTGTTATTTTAAAATTACCTTTTAATAAGGTACTAAATATTCCTTTTGAAAAGATATCATTATACGGATTATGATCCTTGTTGAAAATGACCCTTCAATAAAGGTTGAGGTATTTAAATGAAATTAATAATTTTATGAAATTATAGTGTTTTACATTCGGGGTAACGTTTTAGAAAATACGTTCGTTTTGGAAAAACCATAAGCCGTTATTTAAATTTAGTATTTTCTTTTTTTTAAAAGGTTGAACGGGGTTTAACAACATTATAGTAGTTGATGAAAAAGTGTAAGTAAAATATATGCATGTCGTATCTAAAATATTTATTTCACATATCTTATCTCTTATGGATATTTTAAACAAATATAACATTTTAATTAAACGAGGGTATTTTGTGGAATTAACCTATTTCGAGATCATTTTGATAGTATGGGTAAGTGTGGGTATGTTAAAGGTGAATTGACAATTCATGGGTTATGACATTAAGCATATCAGATTCCAGGTAGTATGAGAGTGCACTATATTTTTGTATACAGAGGAAATTAAACACCGTTTTAAATCATGGGTTAATATTATCATCATTAGGATACAAGGAATAGGCATGCACGAATATTATAACATCATTTTAAATAGGGGGTTGATGATTAGAAGTTGGAACTAGGTTATTAAGAAAGGAAGAAGGCGACAGAAAGAGGGGAGAGAGGCGGATCCTACCTTTTGTTTGAGTCGGATGCCGAAGGGTTGAAAACGTAGGCGTGTACAAAATCCTCAATAGCTCCGCGCCCCGATTTTTCCTCGGCGATTAGGTGGAGCCGTAGCGTCGGCGTCATCGATACGAAGGTACTGGTATTTTTTTCAGAATTTTTGGAATTCTGAAGAGTGAGAAATTAGTGTTTGAAGTGCCCATTTATAGGGTTTTTTTCAATAACCATAAAATCCAAAAAATCTGTTAAATCAACGCAAAAATCTGCGCTGCCAATGATTACAGAATCATCAGCTCATGATTAGCCGCCGCCGCCTCATCACATCAGCCGTTGGATCAAGATCCAACGGTCTGGATCGCGCCGCCAAGTCCACCGCCGCCTGCCACGTGTGGCCACATTCCCGCGCGTGTGGGGATCACGCGTTTTCGCGTGGTCCCCACCACGTGGGCGCCGACAGAGGGTCTGGGCCGTTGGATCTTTTGATCCAGCGGTCCAGGTTAAAGGGAATTTAAATATATATATTTTTTATAAATAAAATAACAATCTGTTTATTATTTTAAAAATTGAATTTGGTTTTAAAAAAATTTTTAAAAATAGTTTAAAATACGGTAAAATTATGTAAAAATTTCAGAAAATATATTTTATTGTTATCTTTAGTATAAAAATAATTTTGGGCTAAAACTAAATAATATATCCATTCCTATGGTTTTAGCTAGTTATTATAGTTATTTAAAATATAATTTATTCTTTAAAATATTTTTATTTACGAATTAATTAGTTTAATTGATAATAAAAATATGTAGATTATTTTAAGGCATTATAAAATTTTATTAAAACATTTTAAGCCTATAAAAACAATAAATAGATTTTAGAAAAATTCCTTGAATCATATTCAATGCTTTGAAAATTATTAGCATTACTTTAAAAATTATTCTTCTATAAAAGAAACACGTAAATAATTATTTGATAGTAGAAATTTAAATAAAATATATTTTATTAGGTATTAGAAAATACGGTCGTTACAATCTACCCTCCTTAAAATAATTTCGTCCTCGAAATTTCAGAAGGTAGGTCAAGAAAAAATCACTAAGAAGGGATTATCTCGGTTAAATATTTTCGCTCTCTCGTCCTGTTTCCTCGCTTCCGTGTATGTCTGCCTAGTAGTTCTTTCTTCATACAGATCTAGCCAGTTGGATTGTCTTGTCGCTCAAGGTTTCATCCTTCTAGTATCCCGACCGGTTGCTGCTTGTAGATTACGCCGACCTTTCCATAATCTCGGAATGATCAAAAGTATGACTTAGGTTGCCAGTATATCCTCTCAAATGTGAGATATAAAAGAATTATGCACGCCCTCCCAAGAAAATAGCGGAACTTGGCTATACACAAACCCACCGTCTCCTTCCAAGATGTTAAACAGCTGATGAGTCGTGGGCTGAGTTTTCCAAGCTCGCTGCATTGTATCACCATCTCCACTTTTTTTTTCTACATTTATGTCAATCTTACAATTCTCCATCTTCAGGGTTGTCCCAATCGATCGGTACTTCTCCCATATAAAACTTGATCCATCTCATCCGCTTCATGTGTTTCAACCATCCGTGTTCCCATGTTCTCCTTAGTGTAATGTTCCTATATCTTCAAGATGAAAATTACCATCGCCAATTCTAAATCTGAACATGATAGTTGCGTCCACAAGTCGTTAGTTGTCTTGACGCATATACGACTATATCACCGCGCTGATACATCACATCACCAAGTCCCTTCTTCGAAAATTCGTTGTGGATGTTTAAAACTTCTGGGTTTGCTACGAATGGCAAAAATGGTTATGATAGTTACGATCTACCCTCCTTTGAATAATTTCATATTTAAAATTTTCAAAAGAGTAGCCACTACTAGGCACGGAAATCAGTAACGCTATCAGGAACCCTTTTTACTGCATGTGTCGCTCCCGCGAGTTAGTGTATCACTTGATGCATGTAAAGTCTCTGAAGGGTTTAGGTACAAGGAATCGAAAAATGTAAAATCAGTGGTTGCTTCCGGGTAGAAAAGTTTGGAAGTTGAAGGGAGGTTGTGAACTGATGAAAAACTTGAGAGATATAACATAAAGACAACTGGTCGAAATTACGGAAACTAGGGGAATTATGGTGAGTCCAACTAAGATTTGCATCGAAAGATAAATAAGAATGGTATCGAAAGAAAGGTTGAAAAAGAAAAGAGTATCTCTGCTATCTTGCCATGTGGTATCAGCCTTCTCGGCTGTCATTGTTAGTGTATATGCCCTAGAGGCCATTACTGTATCATACCAGTTTGTATATTACTTAATGGAATCTTGGGATATTCACCTTGTATAGACAATCTTTCTCAATATAGTAGTATGCTACTTGGTTTATTTCTGCTTTAATGTGTGCATGTGTTTCTTTTAGCATATCGCCTTTACACATTAGTGGAGCCTTTAGGATCTTTGCTTGATTACCAGCGTTGTGATGGCAGTTACACTCGTGGGGGCTGGGTAATCCACAAGCACATCC
This sequence comes from Agapanthus africanus, assembly GCA_030015575.1. NCBI lineage: Eukaryota > Viridiplantae > Streptophyta > Magnoliopsida > Asparagales > Amaryllidaceae > Agapanthus > Agapanthus africanus. Next base: position 129,461,275 of record CM057337.1, on the reverse strand, counting down.
TTATGCAGGTCCCTAGTCGTAGGACTATCGAGACAGGGCATTGATACTCTGGAGTAGACTAGCGTATATGCTTCTCATCCCAGCTTGGGAAACGGTCTGTTCCACAGCCGTCAGTACGCCGTACTTGAGATAGTATGCGGGTGCTCGTTAGGTTACGAGTACACTGGACAGGACTCGTCGGGAACTGTTGGTTGGTACTATACCTATCGTCAGTTATTAGTTCCCAGGTGACATGAGTACAACTTAGTCCGTTGACTTGACACTGTCACTTCGCCTCGAGTGTGTTCCCACTGCACTTTGATTACTACCCTACCACGGCTCAAAGGAGTCGTGCAAACAGGTAGTTTTTGGGTTCAGTACCGAAGCACTTGGAGGCAGTGACGGTTAGACAGGATTCGTCTCTCCCGATATTAGGGGTTGATATCGCGCTGTGTCTAGGAGAGCCATTACACAAAGTCCCTGGCCAGGGCAAGCGAGATAGACTGGTAGGTTTCCAGTGTTATCTCAGGTGTTCTGGGCTACACTCCGACACGACTTATACCGCTAGTAGGGGACTGACGTTTACCGCCCCCCTAGGCCCGCCATGCGATGTTCTCAGACAAACAGACCGGACTGTACGGAGATTGTCACATTCAGGTTCAGTAGGAGTTCAGATGGGTTTCACCTCGTCCGTCTTCTTATCGGCATCTACCTGGGGACCGTTACGTACAGGTAGTGCCGCTTGCGGTCTGTGGTTAAACCCACTGCCAGCGTAGTGTCGAGTCTTTAGAGTCCCACACAGAGGGTTATTCGCCTTTGGGCAAAACAGAGTAGAGGTCGCATGGTTTTGCGACAGGGTTCGTTCACATCCGCGCACTTGTGCACATTTGGCGTCCGGACAGACAATACTAGCGGGCTCTGGTTTGAGCCAGATCCTAGTATGTGTTTTGGGGTTAGTTTTATCTCATTGTATTCATGTTCCTCGGAACACGAATGCGGGTGTGTATGCACAGTTGATTGAGGCGGAGGAAGAGGTTTTTCATTAGGGTTTTGGAACGGGTGCGTATGCACAGTTGACAGTCGTCTTTTTCCAAACCCTAATGAATTTGTGATATATCAATTAATAATGTTATTTAAATGAAATTGTGTCATGGTTGGGTTTGTTGACTTGTTGACCAAGGTTGACTAGTTGACCATGGTTGAAACTTTGACCATCATCATTTCTTTTCAAGATGCTCTTTGATCTTTGCAAAATCATTTAATGTGAAATGATAATGGTCTTATCAAACCAACCATCACTTTTTTCATTTTGGATTAATATTATTAATTTGATAATTCACATATATTGTTATGGTTGTAAAACTATTCTTATTCTATCATAACCATTCTCTCTCCTCTCTTCTTCTTCCTCCTCCTCTAGTTCAAAGAGAATCATTCTCATGAGTTGAGAAACCTCTCCTTGGAGATAAAACACCCTAAGCCACTCTCTACTCTTCCTAAGGTTGAAGGTCTAGCAAGCCGGAGACTTTAGTTTTCTCAAAGTCCGAGAAAGGAGCTCAAGGAAGAAACCCTCAGGTGGATCCATCTTCGACAAGAGAAGGCAACGAGGAAAGCACCATCCGACCACCATCAAGGGTTAAAGAGAAGGAGTTCAAGTTGAGGTATAACCCCTAACCGAGTAGATAACTCTCTTGTTAGTTGCTAGTGTGTAGTTTAGCCAAGATCCGTTTTCGTAGTCCATGTTATCTAAACCCTAAAAATCGTTTTTCACTATTTCTGCAAGCCCGAAAGGACCGGGAGAGGTAACGTGGACTTACAGTCATTGTGAAAGTATGGCGTTTGGGTACATACCTCTGCGCTTGTTGAAAAACACGCTCCTGTGATGACAAGGGTGGTCCCTTTGGTGATGCCCCTTGACCGGTTGGTTTAGTAGCGGAAAGTGGCCAATTTTCTTGTGTTGGTGCCACATAGTTAGCCGGCTTGTTGACGGGGCCTGATTGTCTCTCTCTCTGAGGACAGTCCCCAATAGTATGATCCGGAGACCTACAGTCTATGCAAAGTTTGTTCAAAATGCGACAGTCTCTCCTGTAGTGCCCGGCCCTACCACAATGGTTGCAAATAACGACTGGTTTTCCGAAGATAGTTGGTCCTGCTGGCCTCTTAGCTTGTTGTTTCTCGTTGAATCTGGAAGATGATCTTCCAAGAATTTGATTGGCTGGTTGCTTAATGCCAGAAAAACGGTCATCCTTCCTCATGCGTCTCTGAAGGTCTTCAAAGTTTCGTGTCGCCTCTAAGATTTCATCATAAGTCGAAAGAGTAGCAGAAGACATGGAGGACTGCGTCTTCAGGTCCAATCCTTGTCGGAATCTCTTAGCATAAAGTTCTGGGGTTGCCACCAGATGATGCACGAACCGACTTAACCTTGCAAACTCCGAAGCATACTCGTCCACCGACTTATCCCACATGCTCCCTTGTTGGAAATGTATAAACTCTCTTTCCATCCTTAAGTGTGCCACGACTGGAAAATACTTGGTATCAAAACACTGTTTGAACGTTTCCCGGTCGATGGGCTCCTTCAATCTACTTTCCTCTGCCTCCCACTATATCCTGGCATTATTCGTAAGTTGTAGCTTAGCGATGTTCACCCATGCGTCCTTCAGAATTTGAGCGGCACTGAGATCATTGACTGTTCCCTTGAGCCATTCTTCAGCTTCTAGTGGAGTTTCCTTCCCCGAAAAAGTCTTGGGGTGGAGTGATCTGAACTGCTTCACTCCCGCCGAACCTTAAGAAACTGGGGTTAGTGCGTTACTTAATATCTCTGCTTGCTGCTGCCTACTTTCTCGTAGCTCCTGATGAAGGGCAGTTGTCTGCTGCTGCTGTTGCTCCAGTAGTCCTTCCATCATTTGTAGCATAGCTGCTTGCTGAGCAGCGGCTCTATTGGCTCCATTTCCCCTTCGGTTGGTGTCGTCCAGCCATTGATGATCTGGATCAGAATAGGTTAGGTTACAAATGGCTGAGGTGAGACAAGATAATAGCTTGCATGGAAGAACAACAATCAATGCAAGAGAGAGCCTAATAAGAAGAGCAAGAGACACAAGATAGATTTTTGCTCGAAACTAAGATTTTATTATCCAACTTCAATAAGGAGGGTACAACCGAAAAGTAAGGATATGCCCCTACTATTCTTACACCGTTTTATTCAGCCAAAGAAAAGGAAAAAGACTTATTAGTCTCGATTATGGGAGTTCAACAAGTTGCGATAAGCCTCCGCACTAAGAAAGGTACGACCATTCCCATGGTGCCTTGCGAGGACAACTGCCTGAGTTTCTTCGGTCTCGAGTTCCTCCTCACTTGAAACTTCGTCCTTCGGCTCATTCTCGGCAGGAGCCTCATTCTCTAATTCCACCTCTATAGGGTTTTGTTCTTTTGCAGGGGCCTCCTTATCAAAATCATATTCTATAGGATTCTCTCCCGCCGCAGTAGCCTCTTTTTCTGTCCCATCCTTTATTTGCTCCTCTTCCACGGGATCTTCTTCTTCGTCTTCGGAGTCATTGGCCATCACAGGCTCCGGAGTTGCAGTATCGACTTCTTCTTCTTCCGAGTCGCTGTCGGAAATAACCGCCTGAGAGTCTACGACTTCGTCGTCTGAATCTCCAGATGTAGCTTCAAAAGTAATATCGAACATGTCATCCTCGTTGGAAAGATTTGCCATGACTAGAAGGAAAGGTCATGGTCAGGGTACAGAATGTCAAGGAAGGGACAAGGGACCTAGGAGAATTATGAAATCGGTATGAATGGATGAGATTCACAAATATAATAAGTAAGTTAATGGTTTCATTTTAGTACATAAGATGACCTGCATGGGCCACCACAAAAACCTGTTACGCACCGCTTCCTAAAAGAAGGAGAAGAATGACGTGGCATGGTCCACAACCTAACTGTATTGAAGGTGGTCTATTCAATACAGTTACGTTAAGCGTATGAATATTTAACATGCAGGATGTATACCAAAACAAAAATAATAAAAGCGAGAGGCATTTCTTTCCATTAACCAAACTTTATTACATCCCAAAAGAAAGAGTAAAATAAACTAAGTAGTTTAATTACATTGAGAAGAAAACAAAAGCCCTAAACATATGGGCAACAACAAAAATTAAATCTAGCTAATCTTCCATCGTCCAGTCTGCATAATCTTCATAAGTTGGCTTCACACCTTAATCCTTGCCATAATACTCATTCTTATCTGACGGACATTCCAAAGATAGAGGAAGAAAAGGTAGGTCCGTTAGCGAGTTATACTCGGGTAGGATTGCTTCATAAGAAAGTAAAGGTATAGAAACGAACAGGTGTATATAATGAATATGATGTACATGTGTATAGAGGTATGAGGTTATATACAAATTAGATATGTGAATATGAGTAGGTTGTGTGAGGTATATGTTTGGTAAAGGTTCAAGTCAAGTCAAACGGATATTCAATCTAAGAGTTAGATCAGGTTAAACAAGGTGTGTATGGATCGAATTGACCGGTGAACATACTCGTATCCTTGAGGTATCCCATGACTAGCTGGAAGCAGTATGAGCTGGTGCTCGTGCCTGGGATGGCAATCAATGCGGTAGCGTGAACATTCCTGAAAGGTGTCCCATGACTACGATGGAGTTTTGTCTAACGTGAATATCACTCAAGGGCACATGTATTACCACCCTTCAGTTCCATAATAAACAACAAGTCTAAACTGGTAAAATATCCACATCTAAGATACTGAATAATTCGTTTCTTATGAAGAAAGGTAGATAAGGTAACATGTAGGTATATCACATGATGTGGGTTTAGTGTTGAGTATCAATAGGTATTGTAAACGTTTTAGTTTGTTAAACAAGGGTCCGGATACTCGCGATTATTCTGTTGTGGCCACGGAACAATAACTGGGGAAGTGAAATGTACCGTTTCACTTCCCGGGATCATGATCGAGTAGTAGGGGAATCCGATTTCTTAATCTCCTTGCCTAATCAAACTACCCATCCCTATGATTCAGTATAAAGGTTCGGACGAATTAGAGTTAGTGCGTATATCTCTAGGCATGGAATTTCCACATTGTATAGTCGTCCACATTTTGGACTGGTCGTCCGGAGTATCGGGATCTTCATATTTGTATAGTCGTCCACACTTTGGACTGGTCACCCGGAATATAGGGATCTTCATATTTGTATAGTCGTCCACACTTTGGACTGGTCACCCAGAATATCGGGATCTTCATAAAAAGTATTCCATATCTAGGTCTGCGCATTCTAACCCTAACCGTATCATATTTTGTATATGTCATGTTGTCATAAACTGGAAATTTAAAAAGTATTGATCTTATTTAATATGGCCTTCCACAACCACTCGTTTTATTTTCTAAAGTTCGTAAAGTACTTCATGTCATCTTTAGGAATGCTTAGTAAAAAGAATAATAGTGTTTAATTATCTTTTATCACTTCTAAGAAAAACCATGAGATTTGGGATATTTATCATTTTGGAAAAAAACATAATGTTTTACGGAAAATATCCTTTCGATAAAAGGTTGTGGTGTTTATTTGAAAATATTTTGATGAGATTTTTATAAGGACAAGTTGTAAGAGGTTTTTATTTGAAAAACTAAACTGCTCCTAACTGTTCCAAAGGGCAAGTTGTGAGATCCTCAAATCACCTCTTCAAAGAAGGGAAAGAGGCGGATCCTACCTTTTGTTTGAGTCGGATGCCGAAGGGTTGAAAATATAGGCGTGTACAAAATCCTCAATAGCTCCGTGCCCCGATTTTTCCTCGGCAATTGGGTGGAGCCGTAGCGTCGACGTCGTCGTTACGAAGGCACTGGTATTTGTTTCAGAATTTTTGGAGTTCTTAGGTGTGAGAAATCAGTGTTTGAAGTCCCTATTTATAGGGTTTTTTTCAATAACCATAAAATCCAAAAATCAGTTAAATCGACGGAAAAATCCGAGCTGCCAATGATTGTAGAATCATCAGCTCGTGATTAGCCGTCGCCGCCTCATCGCATCAACCGTTGGATCAAGATCCAACGGTCTGGATCGCGCCGCCAAGTCCACCGCCGCCTGCTACGTGTCGCCACGTACCCGCGCGTGTTGGGATCACGCGTTTTCGCGTGGTCCCCACCACGTGGGCGCCGACAGAGGGTCTGGGCCGTTGGATCTTTTGATCCAGCGGTCCAGGTTAAAGGGAATTTAAATATATATATATATATATATATATATATATATATATATATATATATATATATTATAAATAAAATAATAATCTTTTTATTATTTTAAAAATTGAATTTGGTTTTGAAAAAATTGTTAAAAATAGTTTAAAATACGGGAAAATTATGTAAAAACTTCTGAAAATATATTTTATTGTTATCTTTAGTATAAAAATAATTTTGGGCTAAAACTAAATAATATATCCATTCCTATGGTTTTAGCTAGTTATTATAGTTATTTAAAATCTAGTTTATTCTTTAAAATATTTTTATTTACGAATTAATTATTTTAATTGATATTAAAAATATGTAGATTATTTTAAGGCATTATAAAATTTTATTAAAATATTTTAAGCCTATAAAAACAATAAATAGATTTTAGAAAAATTCATTTAATCATATTCAATGCTTTGAAAATTTTTAGCATTACTTTAAAAATTATTCTTCTATAAAAAGAAACACGTAAATAATTATTTGATAGTAGAAATTTAAATAAATTATATTTTATTAGGTATTAGAAAACACGGTCGTTATAGAGGATTTCCCTGGTTCTGGTGAAATGATGTAGTAGCCGTATTGGATACGTGCAGGGTTTCGATTGAATGATTGTACTATGTGTCCGGACTTTCGATTGGACGGTTGATAATACTAGTCGGATCGGGTTTGAATCGGATTATTAAATCAGGTATTGATTTAAAAATTTATGTATATGTATTTCGATATGTATATTCTAGTATTATATTCTTTGTGTTATTCTATCTCTTCGGGTATTCATATTTCGATACGAATACAGGTATGTATATACAGTAGAGTGTAATCCGTATTTGTATAAATAGCAATCTAGATGGTGGACACCGCATTTAGATTTTCACATTTATTTTAATGGGAAATGATATGGAAAAGGAGATAGGGGAGTATGGTGAGAACCAAGCTTGTATAGTGTTGCACAAATGAATTGTTAATTCATTTGTGCAAACTATTCAAGCATGGGTTGCATTTTATATTGGAAAAATGAGTTTGTTAAAACCATGCTTCATTTTATTTTCACACTTGAGGTTGGATGAAAGAGTATGGTTGGTTTTTCTTCACCTCACCATTAGCTTCACTCTCCTCTTGAGTTTCTTGTGTTCCTCCACCTTCATCCTCAACCTCCTCTCTACAATCTCATGAGTTGAGAATGAAGGTGAGATAGATAAACACTTTGAACACTTCACTACATCCTAGACACTCTAGATTAGCAACCTAAAATCCCTAGTTGCCTCACTTAATCTTTGGTGTGGAGCTAGAGCCATGAGCAACATCCCTCGGATGGATCATCTTCGACGGAGGAAGACCGGCGGTCAAGTTCAGTCCACGACGCCTCAAGGAGCTAAGGAAGGTGGTAGAAGACCGAAGGATACGGTTCATTCGGTATAACTATTTCTAACCTTATAGTTTGCTAGTATAGGTTTATGGTTCGATCCTAGATGGGTTCGTTAGCGCCAAAGTTTTTTAAAATGTCATTTTTGTTCCGCATCGCCACGATAGATGGCCAGGGCGCATCATAACCCAGCAGATAAGTAGGAGGTATCCACTATACGAATCACCGAAATAGTGGGCCTAATTAAGTAACCACTTTCTTTAGTCACACTTGCCTAAAAACCACAAGAGAAATGCGGATAAGCGATAGATTATCCATGACCCTCCTATGTCCTAATTGAGCGCGACGGTCCTTAAAGGTTTGATCTAGATATTTTTTTTTCAATTAATGTAGGGTGAAAGTATGCTCGTTTTGTGATTTGTGGGGCCTAGGAAGGGTGGTGAAATCCCCACCTAATCTGGATTTAGGTTATTGCCCCTTAATGTCCCATTTAGATATGCACAAACAAACCGATATCAAAACACGCAAAAATATTTTTGAGCGGCAATATTTGCAAAGAATCCTGCAGGAAAGATCAGATTATTGGATTTTAGAGGAGAGAGAAATATATTAGGAAATCACCTGAAAATTTTAGCGCTGCAATTCCTCCAACACGTCGCAGTTCTGCCGCAAATTCCTTCTTCCTGCCACGGTTCCGCCGCAAGTTGGTAGGGTTGTTGGTCAAATTTTCTTCAGTGCTCTCCTCTACTCCTCTGGGATATGTTTAAAGTCTCTGAATCTCTGTTTCCTTACTCCCGTTACTCCAGATTCCCTTGCAAAACTCGCACAATAATCGTTAAATACACAAGATGCGGTTTTAGTTCTCGGTCATAATATGTTTGCTGGATTTTATAAGAAATCAACTCAAATAACAAAAAAAAATCACAGTCGTTTCCTCGGCAACGACGCCATTTGATTGATCTTAAAAAAAAGAGTGTTTTGTAAAGTAACCGCAATCAGGATGGTATCGCTAGTAGCTAGCCGCGATGAGTACGGGTCGTCCTCAGAGAAACGTGAACCTTTTTTCTTGCTTTAGACAAGTTGATTGAAGATGGGTGATTATTTGTCGTTACGGATATAGAATTTATAAAGAAAAGGCTTGTAGGGTTCATAGGACTTAGTAGTAATGGATGAATAATTAAAAATGACTCCTTTATCTTTTAATAGTTTAAAACTAGATCGATAGTGATGAATGTAGGGTTCTTGGAAGAAACTAGAGTTTCCCCACTACTAACCCTTATCCTTGCAATGATCTCTATTCATGTCTAGCCCTTAATAAAACAAGTGTTAAACCAATCTTAAATCGTGGTCATGACTATCAATAAATTGGTAGCGCGCCCAATAAGGATGTTAACATTTATTTTGCTAAAGTTTATAAACTTTAAAATATATAAAAGAAGTTAAAAGATTTTCTCATCCATTGTTCTACCCTATCCTACAAACCCTCGGAAGCTAGGAATTACTCGATCATGGTTAAAGATTTAGAAGAAAGGTTGAAAAATGAAATCAGAAGATGCATAAAAGTAAGTGCAGAAATTAAATGCGAAAAGAAATAAAATAAAAACTATCTTTATTAATCAACTATTGCATTTACAATTCTACTTAGAAAGTCGATTACAAGAACCCTAGTTTACTCTAGATCTCTCTCTTATAGGAGGTAAATGAATAAATGATGATCACTCGGATACGTGGACCTCTTGGATCTCTTCGGTGATGATTTTTGATGTGAAGATATCGGTCCTATATATAGTCACAAAAACTAAAAACTCTAGATGCCCTGAGAGAATATATGTTGTTACAATAAAATCACCAAAATATTACATCATAAGACCCTAGAACTGCCGCGCTTCCGTCGCGCATACCTTATAATTACCGCGGATCCGCCGCGCTCTTGTGGCTTCAGTTTCTAAGAATTTTTCTGCTGTCTTATTTTGATATTTGGAGATCCTCTATCTGTCTATATTCTGATAATAATGAACTGAGTCTCTGCCGTTGCTAGATCTTACAATTTGTTTCAATATTTTACAATTTGTTTCAATATTTTGACAGATTTGATTCCGACATCTTGATTTATCCCGGATCTCTTGGATTCCAGACCTGAGCTAATCTGCACAATATCTCAAATCAAAGTGTTAATAGTATTTGGTATTTTTTTGAGATATTATCCTAACCATTTTATATCATATTATATGTTAAGAATATTGATTAGAAATATTTGATATGATATACATATTTTAATTACAATATTTCATATAAATATTATATGCATGTATTTTCCCTCATTATGTAAATTATAATGTAGAAACATATGATAATAAACTTTTTACACATAAACCCTCATATGTTCTATAATTAAAATAAACACCTTTTAGTACTTAACAATAGTAGGGAAAATAATCATTCAAATGTGCAATATTTTAGACTAATCACTTATGCAAAAATACAGGGAGTTCTAAAAAAGAACAGAGAATTCAATTCTCAAATAAGAAGACATTCCTTCTCAAAACCCTAGGTAAAGAAAAGAGATCAAAATATCTCTATCACATCTAAGGGTTTAACCCTTTTTAAAGAACTTAGTTTTTTCTCTGGATCTGAGATCCACAAGACAAGTCTCCCATAAGTTGAGAATTTAATTCTCATCGGGAAGATCTTATTCTTGAGAATCGAAGATTCAGAAAAGAACTAGGTCCAAAAGAAAAAACAAAAAGAGAAAGGAACCTATAAAAGAACTTAATTCTTAAAGAAAAAACCGATCCCAGCTCTTCAAAAAGCGAAGATCTTAGTGATCATTACGGGTCAAAATGCTATTAACAGAGATTTAATATCCAAAAAAGGAAAAAAAAAAGGACTAGCGACTCACGTGGGCGCCCCTTTTAACAACGCCTGGCTGTTGGATATAGTATGCCCTAGAGGCCATTATATGATAGTGGATGTATTTATACATGTATATATATTCAGTGTACATTCTTGCTCGACATAATAGTATACTATCTGGTTACTCTTTATCTGACACGTTCACTTGATCATGCTCTTATTCATTTGCACATGTTGATAAAGCCCTTAGGATATTTGCTTGACTACTGTGATTATGATGGAGATCATACTAGTAGGACATCTGTAGTTTATAAGCATATCCTGAAATGCCCCTAGTCGTGGGTGTATCGAGATGAGGTATCGATATTCCAGAGTAGACTAGCGTATATGATACTAGACCCATGTGACGGGCGATGGATGTTCCCATATCCATTGATGTTTGACATCGAGATCGTATGCGAGTGCTCAGTGGAGACTGGGTATACTGGACGGACTCACTGAGAACTCCTATATGGTATTATATCTATCGTCGGATAGCAGTTCTCAGGTGACACTGGTACAGGTTAGTCTGTAAACCCGAGATCATCATAGAGCCTCATGTGTTCTCCCACTGTACTTTGATTTCCACCCTACCACGACTCTACTGAGTCGTGCAAACATGTGGATTTTGGGTACAGTCCCGAGACACATAGAGGCAATGAGCGATAGGAGGGGTTTCATCTCTCCCGGTATTGAGGGTTGATGTTGCGTTGTGCGCGGTTGGCTATATCAGCAAGTCCCTGGCCAGGGTTGTTGAGATTTACTGATAAGTGTTATCAGTAGTTTCTCGATCTGTTATAGACCATTCATCGGCATGACATATTGAGTTATTGGGGTCGACGTTACCATCCCTAGATTTGATATGCTGCATATCAGACGAAGAGACCGGACTGTACGGTAGTGTTACCAGTTGGCTCTACGGGAATTTTGACAGGTTCGCTTGTTTTGTTCTGATCGCTCAAAACCCGGGTGGCCATTACGTTTAGCTAGCCTCTTGCGGCTTGGGGGTGTTTGATATGATCATCGCCCACTGCCGGCGTATTTACGAGTCTTAGAGTCCCATAAAGGAGTTTTCTGGCCCAGGCGAAACGATGTGGTGTGCATATGAGATATACGCGGGGACCCGATTAAATGCGCATATGTGATACCGTATATTAATCGGGAGGTTTACAATTGGTCAGGTCATATGAGATATGACCGGTTATTTAAATCAAGTGTTGATTTAACATTGACTTTTAGCTCACTTCTTTTAAACCCTTTTTCTTTTGTTGTATGCATGCATGTATGCATATGCTTATGTTGATGCACATGTTGATGTGCATGCACACATACATGTATACACTTGTATGTCATGGTTGTTGATACACTTGTGGTGGCAATGCAAAACTCACATGGTAATATTTATCTTTATATTTGTTTTTGAGTTAAAGGAAAATAGAATTAATTCATGGTTGATATTAATCCTTCATTCTTCACTTAACCAAGTATTGACCATGAGTTAATTTCTATGGTTCTCTTTTATCCAAAGATAAATATCTAGATATTTATTAACCAAGGTTAAGAATGAGAGTGGAAATTATATATAATTTCTATTCTCATTTTTATCTTAATCTGTTATCATTATCTTGAGCTCTTGAGTTGCCATCATCTTCTTCTTCCTCTCTCTTGCTCTCTAGGTTTTGTTAGTGAGTGAGAAAGTGATCAAGTTAGGGTTTTGAAGTGAGAAAACAAACAACATCATCATTCTATACTAGCCTTGCCCATTAGTTTAGAGTGTTAGCTTCATCTTCCTCTTTCGATCAAGTGGAGCTAGGAGCTTGGACAAAGAGAACTCCGGGTGGATTATCGTGGACTTGGAGGATCACAAGAAAGCCCGTTCAAGTTATCAAGGAGCCAAGGAGTCAAGTAAAGAGAACTACAAAGGTTGTATTCTCTTAACTTAGTGCTAAACAACTTGTAGTATGAGTTATTTTTTGTTGTTACCCTAAACTTCTAGTTTGATCATAGGTTAAAGATTACTTAGCACCCTAAAATTTTTATTGTGGCATATGTGTTGCTAGCAAACCCTAGTAGAGGTGCTAAGGAATCCCAACATGGTATCAGAGCCAAACTAGAAACTTAGACGATTTTAAGATAATACGAAACCGAAAAACTCCGCAAAATACGATTTTTTGAAACCCTAGATTTTGCTCTCTGTAAATTTTTTAAAAATTATTTTAGCAACTGAAGAGTGATGTATATGATACAATTAGAACACAGGTGAAATTAGGGGGGGTGCTCGGATTTTGGCCGAGCACGAGGCTCCAGTTTCCGGTGTCGCCGGCCATTTGTACTCCAACCCCCATCGTATTGCACCAGTGCTCTATTCTTTAAGATCTAGGGTTTCTGGTATTGTTTGTGTAGTCCAGTATTGCATGTGATGTTAGTTTGGTAATGGAATTTTTGCGGAGTATTTCATAGTCGTAATTTTAGCATTGTATTGGTAACTTGACGATGTTTGACAGTTCGAATGAACATCAATCACCTCCCCATTACACTCGCTGAAAATTTCTAAGTGTTGGAATTTTCTTAAGTTAATTATATTCAATAGTCGTGAAAGTAACTCTATGGACCTTCTTGAAGAACAAATACCTTAACTCGATTCTATGCCCTCGGAACCGTGACCGAACCTTAGGGTTTGCCGTAGTTCTGCGGTGTCATAGGTGAGGCGTTGGTTTGGCCCTTCTACGGCTGCTTCATAGGTACCGTGGCATGTTTATGGGTACTTTAACTTTGCTTAAGTGTTGAGCCCTTCGGGGTAATTTTATGGGTGTTTGTTGATTCGATCGAAACGTTTAACATCGTCTTGGTATATGATATTTATTCTGCGACCGTAAGTGTAGTATGTGATATCACCGGTTTCGTTGCTATATGTCAACGACAATTGGGGTACGCATACTTGCTTACATTGATGACATGTGATGTTATGTGTTGCTATGCTATGATGTATAGGATCATCGTGATCAAATGGCCGGGGGGATTTTATGTGAGATGAGAGTTTTTTCTTTTCATTCATGTAAAATTTATTTATATGTAATATTCTTTTATTTGGGGCACATCCGGGTTGAGGGTGATGTCACCATTGATGTATATTATTTGCTTTTCCGCATTAGGATAGACCCAAGGTGAAGAGAACAAGTGACCGGATTCTGGGGTCCAGTGGGAGACCATCTCGAGGCGTCGAGACCGGGTTTCCTAACACCAGAATTGGTAGGGTCACTTGCCGCTCTCGTAGGGGTCTAAGGGTGTGGGATTGGCTATTCATCACGACCGTGGAATCCGTATTTTCTATCGTTGGCTAAATACAAAATAAGAAAATCCTAGTATATCCTATATGATCATATATGTGTTTCTGCTACTTATTTTCTGTAATGTGATCGCTTGATATATCTGAGACGAATGCAATATTATATATGAGATATATAGTAGGCGTTGCTTATGTTTTGCACCCACGCTAGTCCCGTCCCGATATGCCGTTAGTTAAGTAACCTAATGGTGCATAACGGAACATTGTGGCGAATGCGGATGGCATAAGCGTACGTTGTATTTTCGTTTCTTTTCTGTGTTTGGCTTAAGGACTTAAATGATGGGACTACATTAATATGATTAATGTAAGGAAAAATAAACCTAAAAAGATGTTGTAGAATTGGATTTGAAAACCACTCGGCTTTTTGAGAAAAAGCAAAGTTTCAAAATTGCGGAGCTTAAGCCACTCCTTTTGAAAAACATTTGATTCTACAACGATATCAAGTTCAAAGCGTTAAAGGTTTTCTTAAAAACCATCCGCAGCCCTCCGTCATTTTAGGAAGTAAAGTATTTAGTATTCGTGCTACGTTTGTTGACTATAGTTAAGGCGTAGTGTACGGTAGCTAAGTGATGTCTTCCTACACTTCATATGATGCAGATTAATTAGGACATTCATATGACTTTATTGACCATAGTTAAGGGTCATATGGGTGGGTTTGATTAATTAAGAAATGACGGGTAAAACTTGACTAGTGCTTGTGATTTGTTGACCATAGTTAAGGTCATAAGTACTAGGGGTAAAAACCATATCGGGAGTTTCAAGAGTTCAAATTTGCAATGAGATTGCATACCTTCCATATGATGGTTGGATCCCGATCCCACTGTAAGCAAAAGTTGCCCCGAGGAGAGTTTTCCACTTTACAATTAGCTAACCCATTAGGTGTCTAGAAAGGTGTTAACGAGGCTACGCCTCTGGGAAGACGAGGTTTATATTAATTAGGTCCGTGCGAAAGCACGGGGGACCTCCCTCAATTACCGACACTGTCCTGGTTGAATGGTGTTAGTTATGTGTATGCCCTAGAGGCCATTACTGCACATTAGATGTATATTGTAGTGGATGCTGGGACATATATAGGGAGGACTTTCTTGCTCGACATGATAGTATGCTATCTGGTTGACCTTTACCTTAACGTGTACACTGATTGTCTCTCTGTTACATGTTGGTAAAGCCCTTAGGATGTGTACTTGACTACCTGGACTGTGATGCGGATCATACTAATGGGGACATGGTAGTCCATAAGTACATCCTTCAAAGTCCCTAGTCGTGGGTGTATCGAGACGTGGCATCGATATACCAGAGTAGACTAGCGTATACCTTCTCGACCCATACAGATGGGCGATGGATGATCCCATATCCATTGGTGTTTGACATCGGAGATGATATACGGGTGCTCAGTAGAGACTGGGTACACTGGACGGACTCGCCGAGAACTCCCAGATGGTATTATACCTCACGTCAGATGGCAGTTCTCTGGTGACACTGGTACAGAGTAGTCTGTTGACCCGAGATCGTCATAGAGTCTTGTGTGGTTCCCACTGTGCTTTGATTTCCATCTTACCACGTCCAAGAGGGCGTGCAAAACGGTGGTTTTTGGGTACAGTCCCGAGTCACATGGAGGCAATGAGCGATAGGAGGGGATTCGTCTCTTCCGGTATAGGGAGTTAATGTTGCGCTGTGTTCGATTGGCTATAGCAGGAAATCCCTGGCCAGGGTTGCTGAGATTTACTGGTAAGTGTTACCAGTAGTTTCTCGAATTGTTATAGACCTCATATCGACACGACTTATCGAGCTATTGGGGTCTGACGTTTACCACCCCTAGGCGAGATATGCGACATATCAGACGATCAGACCGGACTGTACGGTAGTGTTACTGGTTGGATTCACTGGAGTGTGAGCGGGCTTGCTCGTCGATCTTCAGATCGCTCAATACCCGGGTGGACTTTACGTTTAGCATACCGCTTGCGGCTTGTGGGTGTTTGATATGATCATCACCTGCTGCCGGCGTATTGACGAGTCTTTAGAGTCCTACACAGAGGTTTCCTAGCTCAAGCGAAACGAAATAGGAGCGCATATGAGATATGTGCGGGACCGAGAATAATGCGTGTATGTGGTACCGTATTCTATTCTCGCGATGTATGTATCGATTGGTTGTATGCGATATAACCTGGTTATCGAATCAAGGGTTGATTCGATAAGCCGATACATCGGACATTAGTCGGTTATATACGATATGACCGGATCATTGAATCAAGTATTGATTTAATGATTTAATGCATGATTATATATTTGATATATTACTTTGTATTAACTAGTATTGGTTCACTTTAAATGGATTTTCTCGCTCGGGTGTGCACATTGTATATGTGATATACTTTTGTGCACTTGATTGTATCATGTTTGATGATACATGTTAGCTAGGGTTTTGTGTGAAGAATTAATCCTTGGTTAAATAAATGGTTAGGGTTTTTATTTGTTTATCCATTACTTATTTATTCATTCATTTATCTTTATAATTTGGATTAAAAGAAATGAGAAATGAAAAGATAATGGTTGCTTTCATTCATGATGCTTCTTGAAGCTTCATGCCACTTTGACCAAAGTGACCATTTTGTCTTCATCTCCTTAACCCTAACCATTCCTTTAACCTTGGTCAATTCTCTACACATAACTATAGTTAACATTATGATAAGAATTGATTTTTCTTTTCTATTGAATATTCTTATCATAATTTCATCATCTTCTTCTTCTTCACTTCAAGAAAAAGCTTGAAAGCTTTAATGGCAAAGTGAGAAAAAGAGTGAGAAATCCAATTCTAAAGTCTACCCACTTCTTATTTCTTCATCCTCTACCTCTTGCCAAGTAGTAGAGTGTGTTTCCTTCACAAGTTTTCATGGCTTGGTGAAGGTGGAGCTTGATCTAGCGATGCCTCGACGTAGATCATCTTCGGCATGGACATCGACGACCTAGCTCATCATTTCTCCGACGAAGCCGACGCTAGAGCCCGGGAATTCATTTGGACAGCGAGGGGACTTCGTTGCGGAGCTATGGAGGTGGAGCACCGGATCTACAAAGGTTGTATTTCCGTTAAACTTTAGTTAAGTTGTTAACTAGTTTCATTTTCGCCTAGACATCTAGCTAACGATCCGTAGTCTAGGGTTTCTCGGCACCGTATTTTTGAAATTAGCATGGTTGATACCTAGTGAGACCTCCTTAGGGTGCCTAGTAACCCTACAGTGGTATCAGAGACTAGCTAGAGCCTTAGGCGAAGTTTAGACGGAGTTTGAAAGCCGGACGAACCGAAAACCTAACCCCAAAATAGCTCTCTGGACATTTTCTAAAAACAGGGATTTTTCAGAATTAAAAATTTGCAAAAAATAGAGCAGGAAATTATAAGAGTTACTGTAAAACACGAGCCCCTAACTCCACCAATGCGCCGCGGAACCGCGGCAATAGCCTCCTTTTGCGGCGGTTCCGCGGCCGTCTGTAAAGATTGGTGTGTCTTGTTTGTACAGTAATGCCCGTATCTGTTTCCTATGTTCTCTGGGAAGTTTTAATCTGCAGTCAACAGTTGAGTATTTTAGGGTTGTTTTGGGGGTTCGTTGATTTGATCGGGTTATCAGATTTTGTCTATGTGGCTTTCCGGATAAATTTTAGAATATGTTAAAAAGTTCGACCGGATATAAAAACCCAATTTTTTCCCTGTCGGGAAATTTCCAAGTGTTGGATTTTTCCGTAGTTTAACGACGTTCTAAGTAGTGCAAGTAACGCGATGGACCCTCTAGAAGACAACAAACCTTAACTCGATTATGTGACCGTCTTGAACTGCCCTTTGAACCTTCGGGTTTGGGGCAGTACGGCGTGCCACATGTGAGGCGTTGGCTTGACCCTTCTACGGCTGGACCGTTGGTACTGAGGCACGAACTGAATGTTGTTAGACTTATTTCATGTGTTGATCTGTATTGGGAAAACTTGGGTGTTCGATTGTTCGATCGGAAAATTTGACATTTTCTATTTATCCGGAATGGGATACAATAATTGGAATTCACAAGTAGTTATGTGATAACTGAATGAATGTTATAAACATAGCACTTTAGTCTCACTTGATCGGTTGCCACGGAATTTTGATGTGATCAAAAGTCCATCGCAATCACGTAGCGTACGCGGATACTCGCCGGGTAAACTTAATAGACAGCTACACCCCATAGCCCCGACCAAGTGACTGTAGGAGAACCCCGTCGCCGAAAGCATCCGTTCGGGTGCTCGCGGTGGCGGTGTTCCGCCTTGGTGCACTTCGTCGACGGTATCGGGGGTGCGGCCGCCTACTAAAGTTTGCGACGAGCATTCGATCAAAATGTCGGGAATCTTGTTGAATTGCCCGACTTGATATTGAAAAGTGTTTTCGATTTTGAGACTAAAATGCGGGTTTTATAATTGTTAGGCATGTGATGTCTAAGTAATTCATTAGATTAGGCATGCGATGTCTATGAAGGTTGCGGATTCCAACTGTTGTAGTTTTACACTTTCTTTTCTGTGACCGTAAGTGTAATATGTGATATCGCCGGTTTCGTTGCTATATGTCAACGACAATTGGGATGCGCATGTTTACTTACGTTGATGACATGTGATGTTATGTGTTGCTGGATATGTTATATTGGATCGTCGTGTTTGAATAGCCGGGGGTTTTTATGTGAGATGAGTGTTTTTCATTTTCATTCATGTAAAAACTTGTATGTAATATTCTTTTTATTGGGGCGCTTCCAGGTTGCGGAAGTTGTCACCGTTTGTATATTATTTACTTTTCCGCACTAGGATAGACCCAAGGAGGAGGGCACAAGTAACCGGGTTCTGGAGTCCAGTGGGAGACCAACTCGAGGAGTCGAGTCCGGGTCTCCTAACTCTAGAATTGGTAGGGTTGCTTGCCGCTCTCGTAGGGGTCTAGGGGTGTGGGTTTGGCTATTCATCACGACCGTGGAATCCGTGTTTTATACTGGCTCGTATTGAAAACACGGACGTCCTAGTATATCCAATATTTCATATGATTCTTCTGCTGCAATATCTGTGATGTGATCATGTGATGTTCTGTGATAGATACTGTATATAGTATATATGATATATTATATAGGCGTTACTTATGTTTTACACCCGCGCTAGCCCTGCCCCGCTCTGCCGTTAGTTACCTAACCTAACGGTGCACGAAAGGACATCGAGGCGAATGCGGATAGCATAAGTGTACGTCGTATTTATCTGTGATGTTTAGGTACTTAAATGATGGGACTTCATTAATATGATTAATGAAATAAAAGAAACCTAAGATGTTGTAGAATCGAATTTCAAAATAAAACAGGTAGCTACAGTTTTTGCTATGCACAGCGGTATATATGATATATCCTGCACCTTATTCGATAAGGAAAGGACCGAGATCTCTTCACCGGGAGTGACTCCTTTAGCAATAACTGGCAAATGCTACACACTCGGTTTGTCTTTTGATTGCTTTTAAGTGTTTTTGCTTTGCACAGCGATATATATGATATATCCCGCACCTCATTCGACGAGGAAAGGACCGACGATCCCTTCACCGGGAGTGACTCCTTTAGCAAAACTAGAAAAGCCTCAAAAGCACTCCATTTTAAAATCATTTGATTCTACAACGATATCAAGTTCATTACGCAATAGGTTTTCAGAAAAACCTGTCGTAGCCCTCCGTCATTTCAGATAAGTTGTATATAGTATTCGTGCTGCATTTGTTGGCTTTCGTCAAGGTGCAGTGTGCGGTAGCTATATGCTGCCTATCTGTTAGCATACGATGCGATTGGATTAAGGTAGTCGTGCGGCTTTGTTGGCTTTCGTCAAGGGTCGTGCGGGTGGGTTTAATTCGATCAAGAAATGTACGGGTTGAACTTGACTAGCGGGCTATGGTTTGTTGACTTTCGTCAAGGTCATAGCACGTTAGGGGCAAAATATTATCGGGAATTTCAAGTGTTGAAATTTGCAATGAAATTGCATACCTTCTATGAGATAGTTGGATCCCGATACCCGCTGCGAGTAAGTGTTACTCCTGGGAGAGTTTTATACATTACAATTAGCCGATCAAGTAGGTGTCTCGAAAGGTGTCAACGGGGTTACGCCTCTGGGAAAACGAGGTTTACATTAATTAGGTTCGTGCGAAAGCACGAGGGACCTCCCTCAAAGTACCGACACTGGCCTGGCTGAAAGATTGGCGAACTTGTAGTGTGTAATTAATCCCGGCTGGTCTTTCCTTTTAGGGTTTGAAGGAAGATTTGATCAAAAGCAGTGGGAGCCATCCTGATTAGATAAAATAATAACCAATCTATTCTTGCAAAAGCGCACGCTGAGTGTTTTCTTCTCTCTCTCTCCTGGTAGCGACAATATCACGCCTTAATCAAGATAATAATACGGATTATTGACCGAACCTGCTTGTTATACTGAGCTGGGGAACGTTGGTCCCGCTCCAACTTATAATTGTTATAAGACAGAGCAGGAAATTGGGGAATACCAGATTTCCCATGCCGCCCAAACGAAGAAAGTGCATATGATGCATCATCTTTGGGTGTGTTCATTACAAAGAATTGTTTCTCAGTATCC
Source organism: Agapanthus africanus (assembly GCA_030015575.1). Taxonomy (NCBI): domain Eukaryota; kingdom Viridiplantae; phylum Streptophyta; class Magnoliopsida; order Asparagales; family Amaryllidaceae; genus Agapanthus; species Agapanthus africanus. The sequence continues at coordinate 129,440,857 of CM057337.1, read as the reverse complement.
TCTGAATCCTGGGTATATGATACCGGATCAGGATCCCAGATATGTAATCTGTTACATAGGGCTACAAAAGGGTAGAAAAACTGAGAACGGGTGATAAGTTTCATGAGACAGAAAACGGGGCAAGTGTTGCAGCCAAGTCGGTTGGTCACTGTCACCCTGTATTACCAATACATTGATTCTGAACGAATATTATTAGATACCGAACCTGATATACAAAATCATATCAGTCTCTTTATTAGTAAAGAAATGATAAAATTCTGTATTGTTGGATAATGTTTTGAACATTTCCTATATCAAAAGTTGATCGGTTCAGGCACGTTATCTAAAAGCATTGATGTTCTAAATCAAACTACAGTTCTTAGTATACAGAACACACACAAGAGGAAGAGTTCAGAAATGAACGAATCTTCTTGAGGTATTGTAGACTAGGTCATATCAATGCGACCCGACTGGATGAAGTTACATATAGATGCATATTTAAATCAGTTTGAATTTACATCTTGTGAAACTTTCCAGTCATGTCACAAAGATATAATGACACCAGCTCTGTTTATTGGAAACAGAGAAAGAGTTAATGAACTCTTGGGATGCTACATGTTGATGTATGTAGGTCCCCTGTCTACACATGCCAAGACTGGTTCTTTGTACTTCATTACATTCTTTGATGATCTTTCGAGATTCAGACCTATGTTCCTGTTGAAACATGAGTCCGAACCTTTTGAGATATTCACAGAATATAAATTAGAAGTAGAGAACCAGAATACGGGTATAAGTATTATGTCCTTTGATGTGATCAAGGAGGAGAATACTTGAGCACGGAATTCCTGGAATATTCTAAAGGAGAATGAGATTCTCTCTCAGCATTACTCCTCCGTATACACCATAGCACGATGGTATATCGGGGCGGAGCAGTCACACCCTGTATGATAAGGTGTGCTCTATGATGAGTACTACTGAGTTACCTTTTTCCTTTTGGGAGTTATGCACTTGAGAAGTTGCATACCTATTGAATATGGTTCGAATCAAATCAGTTGCCTACCGCTTCATATGTGATATGGTATGGGAAGAGCCCATGTCTTAAGCCAGTTAAGATTTGGGGTTGTCCGGCCTATGTCTAAAAGCAAAATCCGGACAAGCTCGAGGCAAGGTCTGTTATGTAGAACTGGAAATGTTCCAGCTATACAAACTACAGCAGATGATTTGGTAGAACCAAAGGATTCAGTAGATTCCAACGAACCTCAGCCTCTCCACCGATCTAGTAGGGTTCCTCACCCGCCTGAGAGATACTTCTGTTTCTCTATGACAGTGGGAGCGAGGATTGCATCATGAGATGATGACCCAACTGGTTTTGAGCTGGCCATCAGGAGTGTGACTCTGTAAGAATGGCTGGATGCTTAGTAATCTGAGATGGAATCCATGTACACCAACAAAGTATGGACTTTGGTTGCTATATCTGAAGGGTTAAATCCCCATCAGGAGCAAGTATATCTTGAGAAGATTACTTGGTGTACATCGAAAAGTTGAGACTTTCAAAGCTAGACTTGTGAAAAGTGTGCATCATTGACCAGGTGTGGATAATGATGAAACCTTTTTCAAGTAGCTATGCTTAAGTCCATCCAGATCGTACTTGTCACGGCTATATACCATGACTACGATATCTGGTGGTTGGGTGTCATGACTGCTTTTCTAAATGATGTTTTAGAAGAGTGCGTCTATAAGTACACAGCCAGAGGGCTTCGTAGACAGTGGGAGCAGCGGAAACGTGTGCAAGATGCTTTATAGGATAAAGCAGGCATCGCGGAGTTGGAACATCTGTTTTGATGGATTAGTCAAAGAAGTTGACATCATCAAAATGGTAGATGAACCTTGTATAAACAAAAAGGGTAGTAGGGAGTATGGTGACGATCCTCGTAGAGTACGTGGATGACATACTCTTGATAGGAAAGTAGTTTCCTATGCTACGCTCGATCAATCTCCGCTTATCACTATGATTCTCCATATAGGATCAAAATGATACCTCCTAAATCCTGAGTTTTGGATCTATGAGATAGATTTAATTGGATGTTAGGATTCTCACTAGTTGTAGTGAGATGGTATCAATAGATCCTGGGGAGAATCACTGGAAGGGTTCCAGGGTGATAAAGACGACTGAATGTCAGTCGCAGGCATTGTCTTTACCCTCAGTAAAGGGATGGTATGTTGGAAGAGTTCCAAGCTAGATACCGTGGCATACTAGACGATAAAGGCAGGATACATCGCTACTTAAGATGCTACCAAAGAGGCTGTTTGGGTGTATATTGGTTCATGAGATGAACTATGTTCCTCCCATTGTGTGACAATGGAGTTGTGGCTTATGCCAAGGAACGCAGGTCCCATCAGTGATCCAGACTTATTCTAAGGCAGTATCACTTGATCATGGAGATGGTTGATCTCTAAAAGATCGAGGTTAGGAGAGTAGACTCAGAGGACAACACGGCGGATCCACTCACGAAGGCCTATTCCCAGAGAGAGACTTTTATGGGATGGTTGAGTATGAGATACTACAACCACTGCTACAGATGGCCCTAGTGCAAGTAGGAGATTGTTAGTTATGTGTATGCCCTAGAGGCCATTACTGTACATTGGATGTATATTGTAGTGGATGCTGGGACATATATAGGGAGGACTTTCTTGCTCGACATGATAGTATGCTATCTGGTTGACCTTTACCTTAACGTGTACACTGATTGTCTCTCTGTTACATGTTGGTAAAGCCCTTAGGATGTGTACTTGACTACCTGGACTGTGATGCAGATCATACTAGTGGGGACATGGTAGTCCATAAGTACATCCTTCAAAGTCCCTAGTCGTGGGTGTATCGAGACGGGGCATCGATATACCAGAGTAGACTAGCGTATACCTTCTCGACCCATACAGATGGGCGATGGATGATCCCATATCCATTGGTGTTTGACATCGGAGATGATATACGGGTGCTCAGTAGAGACTGGGTACACTGGACGGACTCGCCGAGAACTCCCAGATGGTATTATACCTCACGTCAGATGGCAGTTCTCTGGTGACACTGGTACAGAGTAGTCTGTTGACCCGAGATCGTCATAGAGTCTTATGTGGTTCCCTCTGTGCTTTGATTTCCATCTTACCACGTCCAAGAGGGCGTGCAAAACGGTGGTTTTTGGGTACAGTCCCGAGTCACATGGAGGCAATGAGCGATAGGAGGGGATTCGTCTCTCCCGGTATAGGGAGTTGATGTTGCGCTGTGTTCGATTGGCTATAACAGGAAATCCCTGGCCAGGGTTGCTGAGATTTACTGGTAAGTGTTACCAGTAGTTTCTCGAATTGTTATAGACCTCATATCGACACGACTTATCGAGCTATTGGGGTCTGACATTTACCACCCCTAGGCGAGATATGCGACATATCAGACGATCAGACCGGACTGTACGGTAGTGTTACTGGTTGGATTCACTGGAGTGTGAGCGGGCTTGCTCGTCGATCTTCAGATCGCTCAATACCCGGGTGGCCGTTACGTTTAGCAGACCGCTTGCGGCTTGTGGGTGTTTGATATGATCATCACCTGCTGCCGGCGTATTGACGAGTCTTTAGAGTCCTACACAGAGGTTTCCTGGCTCAAGCGAAACGAAATAGGAGCGCATATGAGATATGTGCGGGACCGAGAATAATGCGTGTATGTGATACCGTATTCTATTCTCGCGATGTATGTATCGATTGGTTGTATGCGATATAACCTGGTTATCGAATCAAGGGTTGATTCGATAAGCCGATACATCGGACATTAGTCGGTTATATACGATATGACCGGATCATTGAATCAAGTATTGATTTAATGATTTAATGCATGATTATATATTTGATATATTACTTTGCATTAACTAGTATTGGTTCACTTTAAATGGATTTTCTCGCTCGGGTGTGCACATTGTATATGTGATATACTTTTGTGCACTTGATTGTATCATGTTTGATGATACATGTTAGCTAGGGTTTTGTGTGAAGAATTAATCCTTGGTTAAATAAATGGTTAGGGTTTTTATTTGTTTATCCATTACTTATTTATTCATTCATTTATCTTTATAATTTGGATTAAAAGAAATGAGAAATGAAAAGATAATGGTTGCTTTCATTCATGATGCTTCTTGAAGCTTCATGCCACTTTGACCAAAGTGACCATTTTGTCTTCATCTCCTTAACCCTAACCATTCCTTTAACCTTGGTCAATTCTCTACACATAACTATAGTTAACATTATGATAAGAATTGATTTTTCTTTCCTATTGAATATTCTTATCATAATTTCATCATCTTCTTCTTCTTCACTTCAAGAAAAAGCTTGAAAGCTTTAATGGCAAAGTGAGAAAAAGAGTGAGAAATCCAATTCTAAAGTCTACCCACTTCCTATTTCTTCATCCTCTACCTCTTGCGAAGTAGTAGAGTGTGTTTCCTTCACAAGTTTTCATGGCTTGGTGAAGGTGGAGCTTGATCTAGCGATGCCTCGACGTAGATCATCTTCGGCATGGACATCGACGACCTAGCTCGCCATTTCTCTGACGAAGCCGACGCTAGAGCCCAGGAATTCATTTGGACAGCGAGGGGACTTCGTTGCGGAGCTATGGAGGTGGAGCACCGGATCTACAAAGGTTGTATTTCCGTTAAACTTTAGTTAAGTTGTTAACTAGTTTCATTTTCGCCTAGACATCTAGATAACGATCCGTAGTCTAGGGTTTCTCGGCACCGTATTTTTGAAATTGGCATGGTTGATGCCTAGTGAGACCTCCTTAGGGTGCCTAGGAACCCTACAAATGGTTAGCGAAGTTGTAGGCTGTAATTAATCCTGGCTAGTTTTCCTTTTAAGGTTTGAAGGGAAATTTGATAAATGCAGTGGGAGACATCGATTAGATAAGATAAATAACCAATTTGATCTTTGCAAGAGCTATCGTTGAGTGTATTCTTTTCTCTCTCTTAATGGCAGATACCAATAACAGGACTCAAGCTTCTACTAGATAAAAATAAACTGAATGGGACCAGTTATAAAGACTGGCTGAGGAACATTAACATAGCCTTGACTTATGATAAGGTATCATATATCCTCACGGCTCCAGCCTCGCCCGTCCCAGGTCCTAAATCTTCGGTTGCGGATAAGGAAATCCGCAAGACATGGGACGCTGACTGTGCCATGGCCAAATGCCTCGCGCTTGCATCGATGGATAACACACATCAAAAGCAGCACGAGAAGATGGGCATTCAATCCATCTTTCTCCATACAAAAGAGTTGTATGAGGAGCAATCTCGTGTCTTACAATACGAAGCTTCACGAAAGTTGTTTCAGGCACGGATGGCTCCTGGCATACCAGTAAGTGACCATGTTCTGAAGATGATAGCCCTTATAGAAGAGCTTGAGGACCTCGGATGGACAATAGACAACGAACAATATACTGATATCATTCTGCAGTCTCTCTACCCCCCCTCCATTTTTGCTCAGTTTGTAGTAAACTTTAACATGCACAACATGGAGAAGTCACTACCTGAACTCCTCAATATGTTGAGGAGTGTAGAGAGCACGCTGAAATTAGTGAAGACTCCCGCTTTGACTGTTGGGCCATCTTCCTCCTCTCGCCCGAAGGCTAAGGCCAAAGGAAAGATGAAGAAGAAACCCACCAAACCTAGAGGTGGAGTTAAAAAGGTTAAGGGGAAAAACAAGTCCAAGGCTGGGGAATCGGAAAAAGGGGAATGTTATCACTGCCACAAAACAGGGCACTGGAAGCGTAACTGCACTGAGTACTTGGATCTCAAGAAGAAGCATGGTGATGCTTCCGCTTCAGGTGTGTTTGTGACAGAAAACTGTTTTTCTATAAACTCTGCTTCCTGGGTATTAGATACCGGTTCAGGTTTTCACATTTGCAGTTCTATGCAGGGGCTGAGAAATAGAAAATTTTTGAAGACAGGTGACCATACTCTCCAGGTTGGAAATGGTTCCAATGTACATGCGATTTCAGTGGGAAAGTATCACCTAGGGTTGCCGTCAGGGTGTATATTAGTTTTGAACCCATGTTATTATGTATCTAATATACTTTGTAATATTGTATCCATTTCTTTGTTAGACAATGAAGTATATAATTTTGTGTTGCAGAATAATGTTATGATTATTAACCTGAATCAAATGTTGGTTGGGTATGGTACACTTAATAACGGGATATACGTCATAAATCAACACACAGTTTTCAGCATACAACACACTAATAAAAGAAAACTTTCAGAAATAAATGAAGTTTTTCTTTGGCACTGTAGACTTGGTCATATTAACGAGAAAAGACTAAACAAGCTACATAAAGATGGATATTTAAAACCCTTTGAATATAAATCTTATGCAACTTTCCAGTCTTGTATCAAGGGTAAAATGACCAAAACTCCGTTTACAGGACACGGAGAAAGAGCCACTGAGCTCTTAGGCTTCATACATAGTGATGTATGCGGGCCAATGTCTACACAGGCTAGAGGCGGTTTTTCTTACTTCATAACCTTTACTGATGATTTCTCAAGGTTCGGTCATGTGTTTTTACTAAAGCATAAGTCTGAAACTTTCGAGAAATTCACGGAGTACGAACTTGAAGTAGAAAAACAAACTGGATTGAGAAACAAGATACTTCGATCAGATCGAGGTGGTGAATATCTCAGTACAGAGTTTGCAGACTTTCTAAAAGAGAATGGGATTCTCTCTCAGCTCACTCCTCCTTACACACCATAGCACAACGGTGTGTCAGAACGTCGGAATTGGACCCTATTAGATATGGTTCGTTCCATGATGAGTGATGCCGAGTTACATGTCTCATTTTGGGGGTATGCATTGGAAACTGCAACATTTCTATTGAACAGGGTTCCAACCAAAACCTTGTCTACCACGCCATATGAGATATGGCATGGGAAGAGATCATCTCTTAAACCAGTTAAGATTTAGGATTGTCCGGCTTATGTTAAAAAGCAGAATCCGGAAAAACTCGAGACACGGTCAGTCATGTGTAATTTTGTGGGATATCCAAAGAATTCTTATAGATATCTTTTCTACCACAAAGAGGAACAAAATGTGTTTGTTTCTCAGTATGCCACATTTTTAGAAAAAGAATTTTTTACAAATGAAACTGATGGCAGTGTGGTAGACCTAGAAGAGGTTCTAGAAACACAAGTTACAAATGACGACTTAGTTGAACTGCCTGTTGCAACAGAAACTAATGAACCTCAACCACTCCGTAGATCTGGTAGGACTTCTCGCCCACCGGAGAGATACTACGGTTTTCTCATTGATGGTGATAAGGAAGATTGCATCATGGAGGATGATGATCCTACCAGTTTTTAGCAAGCTATCACGAGTGAAGACTCTGTGAAGTGGATGGATGCCATGAGATCTGAAATGGAGTCTATGTACACCAACAAAATATGGACTTTGGACGTTGTACCCCCTGGGGTAAATCCCGTAGGGTGCAAATGGATTTTTAAAAGAAAGATTGGTGTAGATGGGCAGGTAGAGACCTATAAGGAAAGACTTGTGGCGAAAGGATTTCTTCAAAGACCAGGTCTGGACTATGATGAAACCTTTTCTCCCATAGCCATGCTTAAATCCATACGGATCCTACTTGCTATTGCTGCTCACTATGAATATGAAATCTGGCATATGGACGTTAAAACCGCATTTCTAAATGGTGATTTAGAAGAATGCATTCATATGGATCAGTCAGAGGGCTTCATTGACAGTGGGAGTAGCGAGAAAGCATGTAGATTGCTTAAATCTATTTATGGATTAAAGCAGGCATCACGGAGTTGGAACATCTATTTTGATGATGTTATCAAAGAGTTTGATTTCATCAAAAATCCAGATGAACCTTGTTTTTATAAAAAGGTTGTAGGTAGAGCTGTCACATTCCTCGTATTGTACGTGGATGACATTCTTCTGATAGGAAATGACATTCCTATGCTACAGTCGGTCAAATCATTCTTATCATAAAGGTTCTCCATGAAGGACCTGGGTGATACCTGTTCCCCTCTGAACGGCGGCCGAGACAACGGGAGGACGTCTTGCCTGAGATTCGGGGCAGATGCTATTTGGTTTTATCCGTCTACCTCTCCGAAGATGCCAAGTTGATTTATGGCACCGTGTATCGGAGGTTTAGATAGATGCAGCCGATGTAGCAGACTTCGTCAGATTCCCCCTCGTTTGAGGGGTTTTTGATTGTGGTGATGCTCTTCCCTACAGGTGCAAGCCCCTACAGTTAATTACGCTACCGCATCGCGGTAGCCACTTTCTCCTTCTCCAGAATTTCATTTCGTATCGTGGGTGTTTGTTTTGTTTGTGGTTGCCCGTGGATTGTATACGGAGACTATTTATTTCGTCGCCCATAGGACGTGGATCAGTCCAAATCCGTACTTTCTTAGATTTGGGTTTTGGTTTAAGGATACATTAGCCATATTGAGGCTAAGATCAACTTAAATGTTCGTTAAGGATACGTTAGTCTGATTTGAGACTAAGATCAACTTAACGGGATCGTTTGGATCCAACAAAAGAGTGTTTGGGGGATCTATTGTTCCAGTTTAGGGACATGGTAGTCCATGTTCCAGTTTAGGGACATGGTGGTCCGTTGGTAGTTTAAGGACGCATAAGTCCATGGGTTTAAGGACCCCACAGTCCATATGGGTGTGTTTAAGAACACATTAGTCCGTTAGTTTAAGGACGCATAAGTCCGCGGGTTTAAGGACCCCACAGTCCGTTAGTTTAAGGACACATAAGTCCGCGGGTATAAGGATCCCACAGTCTGTATCTTTGTTTAAGGACACATAAGTCCATGAGTTTAAGGACCCCACAATCCGTGTTGATGTATGGTTGTCGGGACCCGTCACCTCTCTGACGTCGTTGAATGATTATAACGACAGGTGTCAGAGGAGTTCGGAGATGTACCCTCGAACCGGAGGTAAATTGATTTAAGAGAGCAGCTGTGCTCAGTCAATTTAATTTGAGGACTTACGGCCATGATTGGGCTAAGTCCAGTTTAGAAGTGTTTAACATCTTATTTGTCTTTGGCCTATTAGGCCTGTGCTAGGGCTTTGCCCCTGCACTGCATTTCTTATTTTGTTTGGGCTCTGCCCTTTTATAAATGATGCACAACATCTATTTTCATTTGGGCTCTGATGCATTGCATCTGTTTGAAAATAATGCATAGCATTTACTAGGCCTGTCAAGCCTTTTTAATTGGGCTCAGCCCTTCTTTTTAATGATGCAGTGCATCAATCATCTGACAGTGGCCATGTGGCCTGTCAGGCGCTTTGCACCAATAAATGAGCGCAAGCGCTCATGGAGGTGACACGTATCACGCAAGCGCGTTGCGCTGTGCTTGCGCTGCTGACACGTGGCGTGCTCTGGTGAGTTGTGCCAATTTCAGAGAGCAAGGCTCTTTCTTAAAAGCGCATAGCGCAAGTGGTTCAGATGCTGACACGTGGCGCTCTCTGGTGGCTTGCACCAACCCAGGAGCGCAACAGTGCAGTTTTTGCAAGTGCAAGGCACTATTTCAATAATCTTGAGAATCTTTAAGATTCCAGAACCAATGGTTCATAAAAAAGTGCAAGGCACTGTTTGATTTCTTGATCCAATTTAGATCGAAGAAAACAAGTTTTTCCTTGTTTTTCTTGTTTTCAGAGAACCAGTGGTTCATAAAAAGTGCAAAGCACTATTATTATTTGTTTTTTATTGAAGATTATTGATCTTGTTCTTAGATCAATGATCTATTAGAAGAAATTCTTCTAATATTAAAGGTTTTTTTAACCTTTTTCTTGAAATTTCTTCAAAGTTCTCTATGTTTGAAGTTCTTGATCTCTCACAACGTTGATGATTTGAATTGGGGTCTAGGGGCCTTTATATAGTGCCCATAAATTTGTTAAATTTGTTCAAGAGATCTTGCTCTGAGTGATTTGGAGAATTTTCCCTACCGTTGGATCTTTGATCCAAGGGCTTCTGTTTTACAGAAGACAATCTTTTTGTTTTAACAAGAACAGAAAGATCTTATTAGAATTTAATTCTGTTTGGCGCAAACGCCCCAGCGCTTGACACGTGTCACACAGCGCACAGCGCAGCGCAGCGCAGCTGCGCTGCCACGTGTCGCACAGCGCAGCGCAACTACGCTTGCGCAATTGCGCTTGCGCAACTGCGCTGACACGTGTCGCGCAGCGCAACTGTGCTTGCGCAACTGTGCTGACACGTGTCGCGCAGCGCCCAGCGCAGCACTTGCGCAACTGTGCTGACACGTGTCGCACAGCGCAGCGCAACTGCGGTTGCGCAACTGCGCTGACACGTGTCGCGCAGCGCAGTGCTTGCGCCACTACGCTGACACGTGTCGCGCAGCGCAGTGCTTGCGCAACTGAAGCGTTGCTTCCTTTAATTTTTGTTTTAAATAGAGCCTTGCTCGGATTGGGTGCGCTGCTTTGGGCTCTACGCTAACGTATCAACTTCTGACATGTAGCCCGTTGCACGCAGCGCACGGAATTTGAAGCGTTGCTTCAAAATTTGAATTTTTGAAATTCAAATAGAGTCTTGCTCTGATTGGGGGAAACAGAAGCGTTGCATCGTCTCCTGCCTTGGAATTTGAATAGAGCTTTACTCTGATTGGGGTAAATAAATGCCCCCCACCGTTGCGCTTACGTGGCCCCCAAACGTGAGCACGGCGGTGGAAGAATTCCAACCGTCGTGGCAACTCTTGGAAGTTGAAAGGGCATTTGATGCCTATAAATAGGACCTTTGGTCCTCAACAGATGATTATTATCTTCAAAATTTTACTTTCAGAACCCTAGAGCCCTGCTCTTTATTTTCAAGAACTCCAAGAGTTAAACTCTTAAAACTTTTAGGTAAAATTTTTAATTTAAATTAAATTAAATTAGTTTTCATTGACAGAGCCTTGCTCTCAATAGATCCCTGATCTAAAGAAAACCCATTTAGGGTTTCACTTAGCAGAGCTTTGCTCTAAGGGGGTCTAAAGAGAACTAAAGAGAACCCAATTAGGGTTCCATTAATAGAGCTCCGCTCTTTAAAAGATTTCCCTTGTATTTTCTTATTTCATTAATGGAGCTTTGCTCCTTCCAAATCATACAAAAGAACTCTTAGGAGTTTTTCATTGATCTTGGAGCTTAAAGGTGGCATTTTATTCCTCGGTGCATTATATCGCTTTGCTTAATCAGTCTTTCTGACAATTTTGTTGATTCTCTTTCACAGAAACAATGGATGCTCACATGTACGATCTTGACGAGATTATCTCCTACGGGGACATCCACCGACTCGGCCGTTCCCAAATCGAGAATTTACTAATGCGAGTGTGCCGAGATCATGAGCCGCTTCGACGCATATAACGGTCAACTACTTCGCCGACGTTCCCCCCTCCTAAAGCTTATCGTGGGAGCCATCTGGGAAGCGCTTCCTCTATTCTATTCCGGTGTGCCGCTTGGGGCGTTGGACACCGCCGAGGATAAGGTGCACTCGGTGTACCTTATGAACTTAATCTCGAAGAGACGGCGAGACAATCTTGTCGATCTCCTGCACCAGGCCTTCCAACAGTCCACCATACTCGCTGCTTATTGGAGGGAGGAGGACATCCGTGGGGACCCCGACGCTTGTGCTCGCGAAAGAAAGCGCACTAGGATGGTTCGCCATGCTTGGAAAATCTTAGATAAGGTTACTTTCGAGTTCCTTAATCCATGTCCGGGGTCCGAGGTTTTGCCATTGTAATCATTTCAATAATGTTGTCATTTATTTCTTTATGATTGTAAAAGCCCTTTGAAATATGAATGGAAAAATTTTATTTCAGCTTGTCTTATCTCTCATTCTTAGTCTTTTGCACACGCATGAATGGATGTGTCTCGAACGCTTGATCAAATGCAAATTGAATGTCCTTTCCGTCGCTTCCCTCTTTCTTTTATTTTTAGTATACTGCTTTAGTAAACATGGTCGACAGGTGATAGAGCGAGCATCCTGTATTGGCTTCTTCAAAAGGCAGCGATGGCTTAGGCCGCAGGTTCAAATCTGCTGCCTAAGCCTTTTCAACTTTATGAGCCGTGAGGGTCTCATAAAGACTTTTCTCCCTACGGATCGAGAGGATCTCGTAGGTGTATTTTTTCCTTAGGAATCGTAAGGATTCCTAAGTGCGTTTTCTCTTATAAGTCGTAAGGATCTTATAAGAGAATTTTCCCTCTTACGAGTCAAGAGGACTCGTAGGCGGTTGTTTCCCTCCTTGTCGAGATTCGAGTTGGGAGAGTGAGACCCGTGGATAGTATGCAAGAGACCGTTTTGGGCCAACTTGCAGAGTTCTAGTGCTTAGGGAACAAGTTTTTTAATCCTTACTGCCTAAGGCTTTATCTTACGAGTCGAGCCTTATCGAGAATTTCTCGCAAAGTCATCAATTTCTTCACAAGTCGAGACGAATCGAGCATTTCTCGCAAGAATATCCTAACGTCACAGTTAACCTCTGCTCTTTACGACAGAAGTCCGTTAGGGTCTGTGGCACTCAAGGTTTTGGCCGTCGTACCGACGCATCAGCTGATATATTCCTCGATAGGCAATCGTCCTGTTCGAGTAGCCCTGCGACTGCCGTGTCTCTGATCTATTCGGGGGCTGGACAAGACGTCTTCAAGCAATCCTCCTTGGCAGTTTGACCGTCGGAAGAGCAAGCGTTAGGAATTTGCCATGCCGCTTTTTACTTGAGGTTAGGCTCATTTTGGTAAGCCCCGATGAGTCATATCCACTCCGCGCTGGTGTGGGATGATCTCCGATAATCTTTCAGGTTTTATGTGAGTTGTCGTCAAGACCCTGAAGCTAGGAATTTAGCCTTTGCTTCGTTTGCTGGCATCGCGTCTGCTGTATCGAGACGAATGTCGCGGTGGGAACTAGGGATTTTGCCGTGGCTCCATTTGTTTGATTGTCGCGTCTGAACCCTGCTGGAGGAAGAACGCTGGAGTGTCATCTCGTCTGCTGTATCTAGACGAACGTCGTAGTTGTCTCTAGGTTGCCGGTGAACCGTTGAGGTTTGGAACTAGGGATTTTGCCGTGGCTCCATTTGTTTGATGATGTTGCGTCTGCTGTGTCGAGACGAACGTTGGGGTGACATCTTGTCTGCTGTATCGAGACGAACGTCGCAGTGGAGCTGGGATTTTGCCGTTGCTCCGCTTGTTTGATTGTCGCGTCTGAACCCTGCTGGAGGAAGAACGCTGGAGTGACATCTCGTCTGCTGTATCGAGACGAACGTCGTAGTTGTCTCTAGGTTGCTGGTGAACCGTCGAGGTTTGGAACTAGGGATTTTGCCGTGGCTCCATTTGTTTGATGATGTTGCGTCTGCTATGTCGAGACGAACGTTGGGGTGACATCTCGTCTGCTGTATCGAGACGAACGTCACGGTGGAGCTGGGATTTTGCCGTTACTCCGCTTGTTTAATTGTCGCGTATGAACCCTGCTGGAGGAAGAACGCTGGAGTGACATCTCGTCTGCTGTATCGAGACGAACGTCGTAGTTGTCTCTAGGTTGCTGGTGAACCGTCGAGGTTTGGAACTAGAGATTTTGCCGTGGCTCCATTTGTTTGATGATGTTGCGTCTGCTGTGTCGAGACGAACGTTGGGGTGACATCTCGTCTGCTGTATCGAGACGAACGTCGCGGTGGAGCTGGGATTTTGCTGTTACTCAGCCTTACTGATCATGGGGTCTTTTGTTGATGTTGCGTCTGCTGTAACGAGACGAATGCTGAGGTGGAGTTGGGATTTTGCCGTCACTCCGCTTTGCTGACCATGGGGTCTTTTGTTGACATTGCATTTGCATCCTGCTGGACTGCGAAGGAACACCGTTGTTGACATTGCGTCTGCTGTAACGAGAGGAATGCTGAGGTGGAGTTGGGATTTTGCCGTCACTCTGCTTTGCTGACCATGGGGTCTTTTGTTGACGTTGCATTTGCATCCTACTGTACTGCGAAGGAACACCGTTGTTGACATTGCGTCTGCTGTAATGAGACAAATGCTGAGGTGGAGTTGGGATTTTGCCGTCACTCCGCTTTGCTGACCATGGGGTCTTTTGTTGACATTGCATTTGCATTCTGCTGGACTGCGAAGGAACGCCATTGTTGACATTGCGTCTGCTGTAACGAGACGAATGCTGAGGTAGAGTTGGGATTTTGCTGTCACTCCGCTTTGCTGACCATGGGGTCTTTTGTTGACGTTGCATTTGCATCCTGCTGGACTGCGAAGGAACACCGTTGTTGACATTGCGTCTGTTGTAACGAGACGAATGCTGAGGTAGAGTTGGGATTTTTCCGTCACTCCGCTTTGCTGACCATGGGGTCTTTTGTTGACGTTGCATTTGCATCCTGCTGGACTGCGAAGGAACGCCGTTGTTGATTCTTAGGCTGTAGATATTGCCGTTAAGATTTGGAACTAGAGACTATGTCGTGGCTCCGTTTCGTTGCGACCCTGAGTTCGGTTGTTGACGTCATGTCTACATCTGGTTGGAGTGAGGAGAAATGCCGTTGGTGATCTCTAAGTTGTCGATATCGACGTCGAGACCCTGAAACTAGTGGTCATCTTTTTGCTCCGTTTTTTGACATTGTGTCTGCAATATTGCGACAAATATCGAGATTGTCTCTAGACTGTCTATGAACTGTCGAGATTTGTCTTCACTTTCTGGTGGATCCTGTTGGGAATGTATGGTTCCCTCTTTGTTTGTGCCCATGAATTGTATACAGGGATCGATGTGATCTCACCTGTAGGGCAAAAGTTTCATTCATTATTATTATTATTTTTTATATATTATTTTTTTCTTTCGGCGATGCCCTATCATTTCAGCTTTTATATCGCGAAAGTCGTGATTGCCCAATCATTTTGGCTATTTTTCGCGATGCCCCATCATTTCGGCTGTTTATTTTATTTTTACTCGCTGCTTTTTATTGCGAGTTGCCCAATCATTTCGGCTGTTTTGTGTGCATACGTTTTTACTTGCTGCTTTTTATTGCAAGTTGCCCCATCATTTCGGCTATTTCGTATGCATGTGCGGCCTGCCGGCTTTTCACCATAAACCTGAAATTAGACACCGATTTCGGCATCAGCACCGCTACAACTGGGATATTGCCAGGAGCGAATCATCATTTGCCTTCGTCGATGTCGAACAAAGGTGGTTTAGCGAACAGGGTTAAGGTCCTGTTGGCTAAGGCTTTTGACTTCATGAGCCGTAAGGGTCTCACAAAGGTATTTCTCCCTACAAGTTGTGAGGATCTCGTAGGTGTATTTTCTCCTTAGGAATCGTGAGGATTCCTAAGTGTATGTTCCTCTGTAAGTCATAAGGATCCTACAAGAGGGTTTTCTCCTTGTAAATCGAGAGGACCTACAAGGGTTGTTCATCATACGTACATATCCCCAGTCATGGATGGAACTTGGTTAGGGAAATGTTTATTCGCGCCTGTGGATTGTATACAAGGGTCGGTATTGAGCCACTTGTAGGGCAATATCGAAGGTTGTGGAGTTTGCTTAAGCACAGGTTTAGGTTTCTGTGACTTAAGACTTTCAAATCTTATGAGCCGTGAGGGTCCCATAAGAGAATTCTCCTTACGAGTCGTGAGGATCTCGCAAGTGTAATTTCGTCTTAGGAATCGTGAGGATTCCTAAGTGTGTAGCTCCCTTTGTGAGTCGTAAGGATCTCACGCGGGTGGTTTCTCCTTACAAGGTCGAAAGGACCTTATAAGTGTCCTTTAACGAGGTTGCGCCCTTTCTGGTTTTCACAAACACTCGCCGGTAGTCCTACTGTTTTAACTCAAGGATCCCTTTCGGGTTTTCATCCATGCCCATTTTGCTTATGGACATACCCTTTTTTTTATTCTTTTTATTTTTATATAATTTTTTATGAGGTCGCGCCCTTTCGGGTTTTCACGAACACTCGCCGGTAGCCCTGCTGTTTTTACTCACGGAGCCCTTTCGGGTTTTCATCTGTGCCCCTTTGCTTATGGACATACCGTTTATTATATTTTTTTTATTTTTTTTGTCAGCCTAAGGATGTTGCGGTAGTAGTTTAAAGACGTTTCGATCCGCCATTAGTTTAAGAACGTTTCGGTCCGTTGTCGCCATATTTAAGGCGAATCTCTAGTTTACTGACTTTTCGGTCTATGGGGCTTTCTCTATGAATGAGCATAATGCCCCCGGCGTATCCGTCTTTCTCAGAGTGTGCAGTTGTGGCGGGCTCACCTTCCAGTTTTCGGATCTGACGAACTTGCCATGTTGGTATTGATCTTCAACCCAGTTCTTAAAGACGTAGCAATCCTCGATTAGGTGACCTACCGTTTGGTGGTAAGGGCAATAATCGAGATCGTTTACATCGCCTGGATGCAACGGACGTTCGGTCTCGGTAGATTGATAAGTCTGTCGCGCATTGCCAGCTCGAACAGTCTCATTGTTTTATTTTGAGGAAACGAGTAAGGACATTTCAACTTTTCCTGGAGGGGTTGCTGCTTGTTGTTTTGGCAAACAACCGGTTTAGGGCCACTCAATTGCTGTTGAGTATTGGCTACGAGGGCTGTTTTTTCCTTCCCTTTATCCTTTTTGCTCGATCCCTTGTTTGCGGGGCCGAGATTTTTTCCGAGCAGCGTGCGATTTCACGGCTGAACGTTATCGCAACTTCTCAATTCTTTCACGGGTTCTTTGAGGAGAGGGTTGAGGGCAGCTTCCTCGTCAGAGTCGCTTCCAAAGGTGATAATTTGCGATCCCTTGGAGTCGGCTCTGTGACAGTTGTCGGCGGCTCTCTAGCGCTCATCTATCGCATTTTTCTGATGTCTACGAGCTCCACGCTTTGTCCTGTTGAAGTGTTGCTTTTGAGCGACATACCCTTGCCACCAATACCTAAAGGAGTCGCAGTCTTCGGTAGGATGTATGATCTTCTGATGATATAAGCAGAAGTTAGGATGCATCTCTACTCCACCGAGAGTATTTTCTTCAGAGGGTGGTAGCTCCATTCCCGCTGACGGGGCTTTAGCGAACCTTTTCCTCGTCTTGAATTTGTTTTTATCTGCAGCGGATGGCTTTTGATTTGACGGGAGTGCCTCGACTCTTTGGTCCAGTCATCGGTGTTTGACTCCTTCCAGTATGGCCATCTCACGCTCTTGATTGGCTTTAACTTTCATACAGATCTCATTCAGGAAGGCATCGATCAACTCGTCTGACGGCCGCGGAATTTCTGGTTTAGGGTCCGCCCTCGGTTTATCAGCGCAAGGAGCTTCTTTATCATTCGCCAATGAGTGAGAGATCACGTGACAAGTTGCTACGTAGTATTCGGACTCGTCTGATGAGTCTTCTCCATCATTTTCGTCCTCGACAAAAGAACAAGCTGCACCCATCGTGTCCGTCTTCTTTGGAGTGTGCGGCTGTGGTGGGTTTACCTTCCAGTTTTCAGACAGCGCAAACTTGCCTTGTAGGTATTAATCCTCGATCCATCCCTTAAAGACGAAACAATCCTCGATCGGGTGACTTACCGTTTGGTGGTAAGGGCAGTAATCGGGATTATTGAGATCGCCTGGCTGCAACGGACATTTTAGATTCGGCAGATTGATGAGTCTGTTGCGTACTGCCAGTTCAAACAGTCTTCTCATTTTATTCTGAAGAAAAGAGTAAGGACGTCCTACTCTCTCCTCGAGGGATGAGCGGGGATGCACGTTATTTTGGCGAACGACCGGCTTTGAGTTGCTCGGATGCTGTTGAGCATTGGCGATGACGATCACTTTCCCTTTTCCTTTCTCATTTCGAGAGTCTAGTTTTGGAGGAGACGGCCCATAGCCCATTTGGTCCATTTGGGCTAATTTGTCGATCAAGGCCTGGAAGGTGGTCGGCCTGAAGAACATCATGAATTGCGAGATGGTCGTTTGCGGCTCAAGAATGCCCACGAACATGCCTACCGCAGGTGCCTCTCCTATGCGTTGTTCACATTTGACCATAGGTTCCGCCATCGTGTTGCGTATTGGACCCATGTTTCACCTGGCCTTATCCTGGCATTTATCAGTGCTGTTATCGGGGTGTGTTCACTAGCACTCGCGAATCTTTGTGTAAATAGTAGCTCCATCTCCGCAAAAGTTTTGACAGAGTCGTTAGGTAGCTCCGAATACCATTCAAAGGATGTTTCTGCTAAGTTGCCGACGAATTAGCGAAGCAACAGTTTGTCATCGCCTCCAGTGTTGCCGCATAAGGCCCTGAATTGAGCGACATGCTGATGTGTATTCCCTGTCCCTTTATACACGTGGAACTTAGGGATCGTATATCCCGGCGGGTAACTGATTTGGTCATACCAGCCCGGATAGGGTCGTCCAGTTCTAACAGTTTGTCCAGCCGATTCACTCGTCTGACGAGCTCGTATTTGCTGAGCTATATATCCATCCAGCACGGCCTTGGAAATGGTTTCATCTTTGGCTGCTGAAAGAGCCGGCGGAGGATTAGATGTCTCCCCTATGTCGTCTCCAACAATGATCGGAGGGTCTTCAGCTGGAGGGTCCGGGTGTAACATCATCCCTACTATATCTTGGAAGAGGAGCGCCATTTTCTTTATGTTGGCAGCTTGTTCGGCTACCTCTTTGTCCTTATTTTCGAGGACTCTGCGTAGATAGTCAGCGTCAGTTTCTTGCTCATGACGCTGCTCTGATGATACTTCCGAACTTTCTTTCGGTTCCGTAAGTGCAGCCATCACAGTCATCATTTCCTGAAGCTTCTGCTGCTCTTGGGCTTTTGTCACGGATCGAGTGAGCGGTCGGTGACCCGTCGAAGCACGGCTTTCCTCCTTTCCAGAAGCCATATAAACAGTGTGCACCACCATGCCCCCATACTTGAGGTGTTTGTGCTCAGCGCTTTTACGGTTCTCCATGTTCACAGGGGATTTTTGCGGCCTCCTTTTCTTTTGAGTGATTGAAGTTGAGGGAGCTGTTGTAGTGGGCACCCAAATAGCTGTTGCTTTTTGTGTCTTGATAGGACGGTCCTCTTCCTGCTAAACCTTCATCTTTTTCTGTCGGCGGAGGTAGTCTTGATCGATCACTGACTCTTGGACTTGACGCCAGACCCTGTAGATTTTAGAGGACAACCGTTGAGGGGGCTACTCTAGCTTTTTCTCTGGAGTATTCTCCACGGGTGAAGGAGTTCGTTTCAATACCACAGTAGGAGATTTTCTGCGCACCGTGTTCAGCAATTCAAAACTGTTCCCAGTTGGAACAGCAGCATTGACTTCCACTGTTGGGGCTGGTGGAGTTAGCCCAGAGGGAGAGTTGCCTCCAGCCTTCCTTACTCGGCGCCAGTGGCGACGTCAAGCGTGTCGTGCGGATGGAGTTGTTCTAACCGTAGGGGTGACCTCCTCATGCCCCCTGTGTTGGTCGGAATCTACTGGTATCAGCCTTTTAAAGACCGACGTCCGTTGAATGGGGACGGCCAACCTATCGAAAGCAGACTTCCGAGCAGGTGAAGCAGCCTTGATGATTTCATGAGCAGGAATGGCTATCCGCTTGGGGATAACGCCTTCTGGTATTGTGGGCTTCTTCACGGGCCCATTGGAGTTTTGACCCAATCTATTGAAAACCGATACACTGGATTTGGGCGACCCGTTGAGAGGGGTTGCAGTAGTTGCAAGCCGATCAAAGACCGACTTCTTCGGAGCTTCTTGCAATGGCAAAGGGGCATTAAAGCTCATCGGTGGGAGCATGGTCCGAAAGAATAGTCCAGTGGTGGCTTGAGTTACCTGCTCCACTGGCATCTTGAAAAGAGAGGCCGCTTGGGGCCCGTAAGTCACTCCTCCAGCAAAGACCGAGCGAGAGTTGCAGTTGCAAGCAGTGCAGTTTGAAGCCATTGATCTTCTGTTTTCTGCACGGAGCAAGACACCAAATCTTAGTACCTCGAATCTATAGGCAACCACAGCAAACCGCGATTCGCTCGCGAACACGACACACGATGTGTGGAGTGGAAAGAGGAAAAGGTCCCACCGGGCGTGCCAGAATCTGTTCCCCTCCGAACGGCGGCCGAGACGACGGGAGGATGTCTTGCCTGAGATTCGGGGCAGATGCTATTTTGTTTTATCCGTCTACCTCTCCAAAGATGCCAAGTAAATTTATGGCACCGTGTATCGGAGGTTTAGACGGATGCGGCCGATGTAGCAGAGTTCGTCAGATTCCCCCTCGTTTGAGGGGTTTTTGATTGTGGGGACGCTCTTCCCTGCAGGCGCAAGCCCCTGCAGTTAATTACGCTACCGCATCACGGTAGCCACTTTCTCCTTCTCCAGAATTTCACTTCGTGTCATGGGTGTTTGTTTTGTTTGTGGTTGCCCGTGGATTGTATACGGAGACTATTTATTTCGTCGCCCGTAGGACGTGGATTAGTCCAAATCCGTACTTTCTTAGATTTGGGTTTTGGGTTTTGGTTTAAGGATACGTTAGCCATATTGAGGCTAAGATCAACTTAAACGTTCGTTAAGGATATGTTAGTCTGATTTGAGACTAAGATCAACTTAACGGGATCGTTTGGATCAGACAAAAGAGCATTTGGGGGCTCTATTGTTCCAGTTTAGGGACATGGTGGTCCATGTTCCAGTTTAGGGACATGGTGGTCTGTTGGTAGTTTAAGGACGCATAAGTCCATGGGTTTAAGGACCCCACAGTCCATATGGGTATGTTTAAGGACACATTAGTTCGTTAGTTTAAGGATGCATAAGTCCGCGGGTTTAAGGACCCCACAGTCCGTTAGTTTAAGGACACATAAGTCCGCGGGTATAAGGATCCCACAGTCCGTATCTTTGTTTAAGGACGCATAAGTCCATGAGTTTAAGGACCCCACAGTCCATGTTGATGTATGGTTGTCGGGACCCGTCACCTCTCTGACGTCGTTGAAGGATTACAACGACAAGTGTCAGAGGAGTTCGGAGATGTACCCTCAAACCGGAGGTAAATTGATTTTAGAGAGTAGCTGTGCTCAGTCAATTTAATTTGAGGACTTACCCATGATTGAGCTAAGTCCAGGTTAGAAGTGTTTAACATCTTATTTGTCTTTGGCCTATTAGGCATGTGCTAGGGTTTTGCCCCTGCACTGCATTTCTTATTTTGTTTGGGCTCTGCCCTTTTATAAATGATGCACAACATCTATTTTCATTTGGGCTCTGATGCATTGCATCTATTTGAAAATAATGCATAGCATTTACTAGGCCTGTCAAACCTTTTTAATTGGGCTCAGCCCTTCTTTTTAATGATGCAGTGCGTCAATCATCTGACAGTGGCCATGTGGCCTGTCAGGCCCTTTGCGCCAATAAATGAGCGCAAGCGCTCATGGAGGTGACACGTGTCACGCAAGCGCATTGCGCTGTGCCAGTGCGCTGTGCTTGCGCTGCTGACACGTGGCGTGCTCTGGTGAGTTGCGCCAATTTCAGAGAGCAAGGCTCTTTCTTAAAAGCGCATAGCGCAAGTGGTTCAGATGCTGACACGTGACGCTCTCTGGTGGCTTGCGCCAACCCCGGAGCGCAACAGTGCAGTTTTTGCAAGTGCAAGGCACTATTTCAATAATCTTGAGAATCTTTAAGATTCCAGAACCAATGGTTCTTAAAAAAGTGCAAGGCACTAATTGATTTCTTGATCCAATTTAGATCGAAGAAAACAATTTTTTCCTTGTTTTTCTTGTTTTCAGAGAACCAGTGGTTCATAAAAAGTGCAAAGCACTATTATTATTTGTTTTTTATTGAAGATCATTGATCTTGTTCTTAGATCAATGATCTATTAGAAGAAATTCTTCTATAAAGGTTTTTTTTACCTTTTTCTTGAAATTTCTTCAGAGTTCTCTCTGTTTGAAGTTCTTGATATCTCACAACGTTGATGATTTGAATTGGGGTCTAGGGGCCTTTATATAGTGCCCATAAATTTGTTAAATTTGTTCAAGAGATCTTTCTCTGAGTGATTTGGGGAATTTTCCCCACCGTTGGATCTTTGATCCAAGGGCTTCTGTTTTACAGAAGACAATCTTCTTGTTTTAACAAGAACAGAAAGATCTTATTAGAATTTTAATTCTATTTGGCGCAAACGCCCCAGCACTTGACACGTGTCATGCAGCGCACAGCGCAGCGCAACTGCACTTGCGCAACTGCGCTGCCACGTGTCGCGCAGCGCAACTGCGCCGACACGTGTCGCGCAGCGCCTGCGCTGACACGTGTCGCGCAGCGCAACTGCAGTTGCGCAACTGCGCTGACACGTGTCGCGCAGCGCAACGCTTGCGCCACTGCGCTGATACGTGTCGCGCAGCGCAGTTCTTGCGCAACTGAAACGTTGCTTCCTTTAATTTTTGTTTTAAATAGAGCCTTGCTCTGATTGGGTGCGCTGCCTTGGGCTTTGCGCTGACGTATCAATTTCTGACACGTGGCGCGTTGCGTGCAGCGCACGGAATTTGAAGCGTTGCTTCAAAATTTGAATTTTTGAAATTCAAACAGAGCCTTGCTCTGATTGGGGGAAACAAAAGCGTTGCTTAGTCTCCTGCCCTGGAATTTGAACAGAGCTTTGCTCTGATTGGGGTAAACAATGCCACGTACATCTTAGACATTCGGATCTATAAGGATAGATCCAAAATGTTATTGGGATTGTCCCAAATCAGGTACATTAACACCATACTAAAGAGGTTTAGTATGGAAGACTCCAAGCGGGGTGCCTTACCCGCTTGCCATGGAGTCACTCTCTCCAAGGACTTTTGCCCAAAGACCGATGAAGAGAGAGCTCGCATGAGCATTATACCCTATGCTTCGGCCGTAGGGTCTATAATGTATGTGATGTTATGTACACGCCCTGATGTAGCTTATGCACTTGGTGTAGTAAGCAGGTATCAGTCCAACCCAGGGGAGAATCACTGGATAGCTGTGAAGAACATTCTTAAGGACTTGCGAAGGACTAAAGAATTATTCTTGGTGTATGGTATTGGTGATCTCCAAATGGAGGCCTTTACCGATTCGAGCTTTCAGAGTGATAAGGACAATATCAAATCTATCTCTGGGTTTGTATTTACCCTCAATGGAGGGGCGGTGAGTTGGAAGAGTTCCAAACAAGATACCGTTACAGACTCTACGATGGAAGCTGAGTACATTGCTGTAAATGATGCCACCAAGGAATCCGTTTGGATGAGGAAGTTCTCCTTGGAGCTAGAAGTAGTTCCAACCATTATTGATCCAATACCATTGTATTGTGATAATAATGGGGCTATGGCATTAGCCAAGGAGCCTAGGTCCCATCAGCGGTCCAGACACATCCTGAGGCGTTTTCATCTGATCCGGGAGATTGTTGATCGCCGCGAGATCGAGATTAGGAGAGTAGACACAAAGAATAACACCGCGGATCCACTCACCAAGGCCCTCCCTCAACCGCAACATGAGCGACTTTTTGAGATGTTGGGTATGAGATACCAATAACTGGCCTTAGTGCAAGTGGGAGATTGTTGGATATATGTATGCTCTAGAGGCCATTGTATGATAGTGGATGTATTTATACATGTATATATATTCAGTGTACATTCTTGCTCGACATGATAGTATGCTATCTGGTTACTCTTTCTCTGACATGTTCACTTAATCATGCTCTTATTCATTTGCGCATATTGATAAAGCCCTGAGGATATTTGCTTGACTACTGTGATTATGATGGAGATCATACTAGTGGGACATCTGTAGTTTATAAGGATATCCTGAAATGTCCCTAGTCGTGGGTGTACGAGACGGGGCATCGATATTCCAGAGTAGACTAGCGTATATGATACTAGACCTATGTGATGGGCGATGGATCTTCCCATATCCATTGATGTTTGACATCGAGATCGTATTCGGGTGCTCAGTGGAGACTGGGTACACTGGACGGACTCATCAAGAACTCCTATATGGTATTATATCTATCGTCGGATAGCAGTTCTCAGGTGACACTGGTACAGGTTAGTCTGTAGACCCAAGATTGTCATAGAATCTCATGTGTTCTCCCACTGTACTTTGATTTCCACCTTACCACGGCTCTACTGAGTCGTGCAAACAGGTGGCTTTTGGGTACAGTCCCAGAGACATGGAGGCAATGAGCGATAGGAGGGGTTTCGTCTCTCCCGGTATTGGGGGTTGATGTTGCGCTGTGCGCGGTTGGCTATATCAGTAAGTCCCTGGCCAGGGCTGTTGAGATTTACTAATAAGTGTTATCAGTAATTTCTCGATATGTTATAGACCATTCATCGGCACGACATATTGAGTTATTGGGGTCGACGTTACCATCCCTATACTTGATATGCAACATATCAGACGAAGAGACCGGACTGTACTGTAGTGTTACTAGTTGGCTCGACGGGAGTTTTGACAGGTTCGCTTGTTTTCTTCTGATCGCTCAATACCCGGGTGGCCATTACGTTTAGCTAACCTCTTGCGGCTTGGGGTGTTTGATTTGATCATCGCCCACTGCCGGCCCGGTTTGTTAAATCAAGTGCTGATTTAACATTGACTTTTAGCTCACTTCTTTTAAACCCTTTTTCTTTTGTTGTATGCATGCATGTATGCATATGCTTATGTTGATGCACATGTTGATGTCCATGCACACATACATGCATACACTTGTGTGTCATGGTTGTTGATACACTTGTGGTGGCAATGCAAGACTCACATGGTAATATTTATCTTTATATTTGTAAAGGAAAATAGAATTAATTCATGGTTGATATTAATCCTTCATTCTTCACTTAACCAAGTATTGACCATGAGTTAATTTCTATGGTTCTCTTTTATCCAAAGATAAATATCTAGATATTTATTAACCAAGGTTAAGAATGAGAGTGGAAATTATATATAATTTCTATTCTCATTTTTATCTTGATCTTTTATCATTATCTTGAGCTCTTTAGTTGCCATCATCTTCTTCTTCCTCTCTCTTGCTCTCTAAGTTTTGTTAGTGAATGAGAAAGTGATCAAGTTAGGGTTTTGAAGTGAGTAAACAAACCACATCATTATTCTATACTAGTCTTGCCCATTAGTTTAGAGTGTTAGCTTCATCTTCCTCTTTCGATCAAGTGGAGCTAGGAGCTTGGATAAAGAGAACTCCGGGTGGATCATCGTGAACTTGGAGGATCACAAGAAAGCCCGTTCAAGTTCTCAAGGAGCCAAGGAGTCAAGTAAAGAGAACTACAAAGGTTGTATTCTCTTAACTTAGTGCTAAACTACTTGTAATATGAGTTATTTTTTGTTGTTACCCTAAACTTCTAGTGTTATCCTAGCTTAAAGATTACTTAGCACCCTAAATTTTTTATTGTGGCATATGTGTTGCTAGCAAACCCTAGTAGAGGTGCTAAGGAATCCCAACACTAGCGCCTCATGTGAAAAAAATACGGGCGCCCAAAACAGAAGGCTAGCGCCTTATGTGAAACACACGTGGGCGCTGAATAAAAGTGCTTAGCACTTCATATGCAGCCAAAACGGCTGAGTGCTTAGCACTGATTTGGCAGCGCCAGGGCCGCACGTGCATCTCACGTGGACGCCATAAAAAACGGTTAGCACTTCATATTTAGTCAAAATGACTAAATGCGATCAACATTTATTAGGAAGCACCCATGACTGAATGCTTCACATGACATACATGTGAGCGTCAGAGCTTAAATAAATGCTTAGCACTTTTACATGAAAAGAAAAGGGCTGAACAAACAGAGCCCAAGTAAGTGCTTAGCACTTTTGAATAAAACAAAAGGCTAAGTAGACTTAACCTAAATTGCCTAAGTCTCTGAAGCAGCTGAGCTTAAATGCTCTTTTGCTGGATCTTAAATAAAAATGATCCTTGAAATTTTGCTAAGTTGATCTTAGTCTCAAATTAGACTAACACATCCTTAGCAAGAACAAATTGAGCCCAAATGCTCATACATTTAAGTTGATCTTAATCTCAAACCAGATTAACGGTCCTTAAATAAAGCTAAGCCCAAATCTAAAATATACGAATTTGGACTAATCCGCGCCTTACGGGCGACGACATAAACTAGTCTCCACATTCAATCCACGGGCAAACAAAACAAACAAAAACACGCACGACACGAAGTGAACTTCCGGAGCGGTAGAAAGTGGTTATCGTAATGTGGTAACGTAATTAACTGTAGAGGCTTGCGCCTGCAAGGAAGAGCGTCCCTACAATAAAAAAAAACCCTAATAAAATGAGGGGGATCTGATAAAGTCTGATACAATGGTTGCATCTTTCCAAACCTCCGATATATGGTGTCATATATCAACTTGGTATTTTCGGAGAAGTGGATGGATAAATCCAAATAGCATCTGCCCCCAGATTCAAGCCAAACGTTCCAAGTCTGGTCTTTTGGCGATGAACAGGGACTTTCAATTCTTTCAACACCTGTAGAAACCGCCACTTCTCCTCTTTATCCAGCTTGTAGATTGCCGGTTGGATCTCGTAAATATCTGGTTTATCAGCCACAGCCCAAGAATGCAATTCTTCTTTAATGGACAAACCATCCAAATCCATCAAATCACAGCGGGCGTAGAAATTGCCCTTCGTTTTTCCATCATTACACAGCAGAAGATTGATGACATGCTAAGAGACACCCTTTTCGGTATGCACAATATCTAAATTGTGGAAGAGCGGTAGATCGGACCAGTACTGAATTTGAAATAAACCACTTAGCTTCTTCCAACCGGTTGGGCATGGTATTGCATCCTTGTTTTGTTTTTTTTCCGAATGTGATATTCTGATTACATCACCATTGTTATAATAAGTTACAACGGTTTAGGAAGCCTAACGGTCTCCATCTTTTCGTTGAACAATTCTTTATTATTTCTGAATCTGTGAGTTATAGGTAAGAAATGTCGGTGATCCATAAATGACTCTTTCCCACTAAACTTCAAGTGTACGGCGCTCGTATGAGTATGACAACAGAGGCATGCAAGCTTATCTTGAGATGTCCACCCCGACAGCATGCCGTAGGCAGGAAAGTCATTAATAGTCCACAACAAAGTAACCCGCATCTGAAAAAATTATTTACTATATGTATTATAGGTTCTCACCAGATTCTCACAGCAACTTTAGCTTATCAATCAAGGGTTGAAGGTACATGTCGATATTTTTCTTTAGAGATGAAAGACCGTCGATTAAAAGTGCAACGTAAAATAAGACTGTGTCATAATCCTCAATGGCGGAAGATTGTATATAGTCCCCACAACGGGCTAAGTATTGTAAGTACGCCCGCCGCGAACCATCCCAAATGGACTAAAACCGTCGCTCGCAATTCTCAGCCTCACATTATGAAGGTTTGCGCTGAATGAAGGATATTTTTCATCTAAACCTTTCCACGATATCGAATCTCTGAGATGACTCATTTTTCCCTTTTCACGAGGTGCTTTATGGTGCCACTGCATTTCGGAAGCCTTCTCCTCACACATAAATAACCGTTTCAGGCTCGGTATTAATGGAAAATGATGAAGAATCTTCACAGGCACATCACTCGACTGGGGGTCTTTCTTATGCTTGAATCGGCTGGTCCCGTATACGGGGCAGTATCTAAGTGTGGCATGTTCATTCTGGAACAAAATACAATCATTCTCATATGCATGTATCTTATGATACTTCAGGCCGATGTTTGTGATTATATTTTGCGCCTTGTACCGACTCGGTGACACTTCATTTCCGTCGGGAAAATCTTCCTTCAGCAATTCTAGGAGATCGGTGAAAGTCTGGTCACTCCATCTATTCTTGCACTTGATCTGGAAGAGACGTACGAAAAAGCACAGATTTGAAAACCCTTTGCAATTTGGATATAGCGGGATCCTAGAGTCAGTCTTATACTTCTCCAATAATGAGGGTCCAGTGCTTTCCATATCATAAGGAAGTCTAACGACATTTATAAACTCATCCATGTCATCGATCGGTGCAAATAAAGTATCATCTTCTTCGACGGCTTCGTCTTCTTCAAACTGTCATTCCTCTTCCTCCTTTTCTTCTACTATCTCTTACCACTCTACAGTTTCTGTTTCAATGAATTCGTTTTCTGTCTCTTACACTGTTTCCCTGTCTCCCGTTACAATGATTTTTTCTCCGTGAAGTTCCACGTAGTATAATCTCTAACGAAACCGTATCTCACGATATGAAACTCAACTTCCAACTTCTTGAGCAATCGCTTGTTCATACACCTAGAGCAAGGCCAATAGATTTCGTGCTCTTTCGGTAACCCAAGACGTGCATAGGCAAAATCAGCGAAAAATCCAACATCGTCAACGAAAAAGCAGTTGACTTACGAGGGAGTGTCGACGTACATCCAACTCTTGTCATGGAGGTACAGGAATGCCATATTGGAATAGTCCGGAAAAAGCAAGATTCCTATAGATAAGAAGCATCGGATTAAGATTTCTTGACAGATACACAATAGATGAGATACTAAGAAGTGTTGGTGCTAGATTTAATTGACGACTTGGTTAATTTAAATTTCAATTGACGATTTAGTTATAAAGATTATCAAGGACCGAGAGTAGATGTTCATAGCTAGGAAGTTGGATTCTTCCTCCAAGAAAGATGATGATGATATTAAATATTCTATACTGGATGTCGAGAGCAGCGGTTGTTGGGGGTAAGGCACCTATCCCATTAAGAATATATAAAGTATACACCCATTCACTTGTGCTTTCATCCGTTTCGAGAAAATTTCGGCAGCACCTCCCCGCTGTTCTCCAAGTACATTTGAATAAAAAAAATGATCGTTTCAATGCTGTCAAACAGCATTTAAACAAGCATCTAATCTATCATTATACACGGAGAACCAGCGAAAAGGTACCAATGAAATATCTCAAAATGGATGAAAAACATAAGTGAATGCAGGTGTCTGCTTTATACATTCCTAACTTGTCTCAAGTACACATCGATGTTATTTGAAGCAGATGTACTTCCAGGGATCAATAAGGGTATCTGTGTGTAGGAATGCTTCATACTCATTCATAGAGGTAGATTATAAATAACAAGTGTAACGGGCCATACACTGTGATTTACTCTATGGCTGAACGGCTCCATGCCATCTGCAGATAAACCAAGCCTGATATTACGGAAATCCGTAGCAAAATCTTTATAAAGGGTATCAAATCGTTTCCACTCTTCACCGTCGGCTGGACGCCACAGGACTTCGTCCTTAGTGTAACCATTTGCATGCTATGACATGCTATCAGCATTTTTGGATAACAGAAATAAACACCGAAGTCTTTGCTTGATTGAGAGGTATCGTAAAATCTTTGCTGGAATCTGTCTAGGAGCATTGAGTGTAGACTCATTTTCATCGTTATCCCTTCGAGGAACGATCTACCTAGATAAGTTATAAGTTCTACAGTTATCCAACTTCTTATCCTCCTCTGTCCAGTGTAATATGCAATCGTTCGAAAACGAGTCGATTTTCTCATAACTGAAACCTATATTATTCAAGATATTCTTCATCTCTGTGGAATTTTCCAACAGTAGCGCTTTAGGGTAAGTCTCCCTTTGCACCTCAAGAAACTGATCGAAAGATTTGTTAATCCAATTATTATGGCATTTGAGATGAAACATTTTGGAAATCCTTCCCAACTTAGAGATGTTTGCGCCTTTGAAAAGGGGTACATTTGCATCATGTTCATCACGAAAAACTACATTTCAATGCCACTCATTCATTATCATTTTTGTGTATATCAGTACTATTAATCCGTGTATGTTCAATAAGTACAAGTTACATGTATTTGTGTCAAAACACTGGAAACACACTCAAATGCACGAATACGACATGTGTGAGCCGACACTGCAACCAGAACGGAAAACCGATCAATATTCAAGAGTATGCAAAAACAATTCATGTGTACATATTTTTATTCAAAGTGGTCCAACATGAACCAAGTGTGAACACAACTTTTGTTGATACACAAATCAAGTGGACAGCTGCCATAATGATGACATGAACCAAGTGGGCAAGTAGACAAGTTGTTAAAGCAAGTGGGTATAGGTGATGAGTAGAAATAAAGGTGTGATGTGATTTAAATGTTGTATTTTCCCTTTAAATCTATAGATTAATATCCAAGTGTTTATAAAAGAATCAAACAATAACAGAGAGATCATGGAGAGAATATAAGACCACCACAAGAAAACGGGCCCCACCACTAAACAGTAAACCGCCAGAATTGGCTAAATTCCCGCTAACGACGGTCCCACCTACTACAAAGTGCTTCATTTTTCTTCTGGTCATTCCAAGTTGTTACATCATCTCAATTATATTGTTTGTTTTTGTTGATTTTGTGTCTATAAATAGCAGAACAGAGAGCAAGCTCTAAAGAATACTTTTGTCCAATTTTCGATCTTCACTCTATAATTTTGTTTTAGTTCTTGTACATAGTAGTTAGTTAGCTTGAGTTCTTTGCTTTTATTTAATCTTGCAACCTCTTAACTGAGCTTGCAAGATTAGATTTTAGTATTTGAATTCATAGCTTGTATCTTGGAGTTGAACTTAATAAAACTTTCATATTTTCACTTGGGTTCTTAGTATCTCTTTTACTTTCTTGCAAATTACTTACTTGCATTGTTGTTTTCATTTATTTATTCTCTTTTGCATCTTCTTTTGATGTTTGTGATGGTTTGTGAATAGTGTATCTTGTTAGGGAAAGAGAATGATTCTTTAAATTAAGTTTTTCTTTTACTTATTTCCTTTGTCCGATAATTGATAAATCGAACTCTGCCCAAACCTCACGCAAGCGCTTCGTTAAGCACCCTACCCTACCACGGTAGCAGTAATTCCTAACTGCGACTGGATGCATTTAGTTGTTAGTGTATATGCCCTAGAGGCCATTACTGTATCATACTAGTTTGTATATTACTTAATGGAAGCTTGGGATAGTCACCTTGTATAAACAATCTTGCTCAATATAGTAGTATGCTACTTGGTTTGTTTCTACTTCAATGTGTACATGTGTTTATTTTAGTATATCACCTATAAACATTAGTGGAGCCCTTAGGATCTTTGCTTGATTACCAGCGTTGTGATGGCAGTCACACTAATGGGGGCTGGGTAATCTATAAGCACATCCGTATACAGGTCCCTAGTCGCAGGACTATCGAGACAGGGCATCGATACTCCGGAGTAGACTAGCGTATGCGCTTCTCATCCCAGTGTGGGAGATGGTCTGTCCCACAGCCATCAATACGTCGTACTGGAGATAGTATACGGGTGCTCGTTAGGTTACGAGTACACTGGACAGGACTCGTCGGGAACTGACCGGTTGGTATTATACCTATCGTCAGTTATCAGTTCCCAGGTGACATGAGTACAGCTTAGTCCGCTGACTTGACACTGTCACTTCGCCTCGAGTGTGTTCCCACTGTACTTTGATTACTACCCTACCACGACTCAAAGGAGTCGTGCAAACAGGTAGGAGTTGGGTACAGTCCCGAAGCACTTGGAGGCAGTGACGGTTAAACAGGATTCGTCTCTCCCGGTATTGGGGGTTGACATCGCGCTGTGTCTAGGAGAGCCATTACACGAGTAGTCCCTGGCCAGGGCAATCGAGATATACTGGTAGGCTTCCAGTGTTATCTCAGGGTGTTTTGGGCTTCACTCCGACACGACTTGTACCGCTATTAGGGGACTAACGTTTATCGCCCCCTAGGCCCGCCATGCGATGTATCAGACGAATAGACCGGACTGTACGGAGATTGTCACATTCAGGCTCAGTAGGAGTTCAGATGGGTTTCACCTCGTCAGTCTTCTTGTCGGCATCTACCTGGGGACCGTTATGCACAGCTAGTGCCGCTTGCGGTCTGTGGTTAAACCCACTGCCAGCGTAGTGTCGAGTCTTTAGAGCCCCACACAGAAAGCTATTCGCCTTTAGGAAAAAGAGTAGAGGTCGCATGGTTTTGCGACAGGGTCCGGTCACATCCGTGCACTTGTGCACGTACAGTGTCCGGACAGTTAACACTAGCGGGCTTTGGTTTAAGCCAGATCCTAGTGTACGTTTTGGGATTGGTTTTTATCCAGTATGTATTCGTGTTCCTCGGAACGCGGATGCGGGTGTGTATGTACAGTTGTCGGAGAGGAAGAGGCAGAGGATTCTCATTAGGGTTGTTGACCGTTGACTGTTGACTATTGACTTTTTGCTCAACCCTAATGAGAATATGATATGTAATTAACAATAATATTAATTAAGTATTATAGTGACATGGTTGTTGAGAGGTTGATTTGTTGACTTTGTTGACCGGTTGACTAGGTTGGACTAGTTGACCATCATGATGACAATGGCTATCATTTCATGGCAAAGACTTTTGCTTGCTTGTTCTCTTATGCAAAATGAGTGCATGAAATGATATGGCTATTGTAGCTTAAACCATCACTAATACTTGATTGCTATTATTGGTTATGATGGTTTTGGATTATGAGAGCCAAGAGAGAAAAGTCTTGCTCATTCCTTTCATTTTCATTCTCTCTCTTGTGTTCTTGAGCTCTCATCTTCTTCCTCTTGCTCTCCCTCTCTTTAGTCTATGGTTCACTTGTCTCATGTGTTGAGAATCAAGAACCATAGTGAAAATCCCAACACACGCTCCTCTACTCACTCTAGTTCATAAGGTTTGGCAAACCAAGTGAACTAGTTTCTTCAAAGATCGAAGAAGAAGCCAAAGGTAGAAGCTTTCAGGTGGATCGATCTTCGGCGCAAGGAGACGACAGGGTGAAGCCGATCCGGACAACCATCGAGTCTAGAAGACGAAGGAGTTCAAGAAAGAAAGGTATAACCCCCTAACCGAGTAGTTAACAACTCCTAATTAGGTTGTTAGTTAGATGTTTAACAAAGATCCGGTTTTGAGTCCATGTTACCACCTCTAGAAAATTGTTTTTCGTCAAATTCCGCATGCCCGAAAGTACCGGGAGAGGTAGCATCGACTTACAGTGGTATCAGAGCCTAGTTAAACTCTATCTAACATGTTAGCATAGTAGCTAGAAATTCGATCGGAGAAAAAGTCCCGAAATAAACCCGAAATTCAAAGTTGCTGTCGATTTTTAAAGTTCTGTAAAATTGATAAATTTCATCTTAAAAATCGGCTCAGGGTTTTTATTAAACACCCACGAAATTTGGTCCCACGAACCGGTCAAAGCGCCGCGGAAACGCGGCGGGAGCACGCTCCCGACGCGGTTCCGCGGCCGAGTTGACTCGGCCGAGGTCCAAATTTTGTGCAGTGTTTTTCTGGGGTTGTTTTAGGATTTTTGGAATATGTATTTTCTGCCCATATTTTCCAGAACGAAAATTTTGTGTTTGGGGCCTGAAAATCCGTATTTTTGATCGAAATTCTAAAGACTTAAGCTGACGGGTTTTATCTGTGATGTGATATTTGTATTGAACGTCTGCTAATCGCTATATGTCGATTAGTGGGGGTTATACAAATCTATGATCTGTAATGTCATTGGAATGTGTATATGAATTCATTGGATTGTCGCGGGTGAATAGCTGGGGGTTGTGAGACGAGAGTTTTCTTTTCTTTCAATTCATGTAAATTTGTAAATTGATGTAATAATTATTTATATGGCCGCACAACCGGGTCGGGGTTGTAGCCGTCATTGTATAATTTCTTTTTACTGTTTTTGCTCCTAGGATAGACCCATGGAGGGGGTGCACAAACTGTCGGGTATGCCGAAGTGCCGAGTGGCCTACTCACGGAGTTGAGGGAGGTTGCTTCGCTTCGGGTACTTGGCGGGTAGTTTGCCGCACCCGTAGGGGTCTTGGGTGGGGTTTTGGCTATTCACCGCGACCGTGTAATCTGCTTTTCGTTACAGGCTCTTACGAATTGCAGGTTCCTAGTATATCCAATGTGTTCATCTGTGATCTGAAATGGCTATCATTGCAATATATCTATATATGATATTATTTAGGCGTTGCTTATGTTTTACAGCCGCTCTAGCCCAGCCCCCGCTCTGTCGTTAGTTAAGTAACCTAACGGGTAATGACGGGGCCCCGTGGCGAATGCGAATGGCATAAGCGTACGTCATATTTTGGTTGTTTTCTGCAATGGTAGGATTAAATGATGGGACGCATTAAAAGAACTAATGCAAGAATATCATGCATTAAAAGAACTAATGCAAGAAAATAAACCAAGTAAAAGTCGTTGGAACACTTTCGAAAAACCACTCAGTTCTTTTCAAAACCAACTTTTAAAATGCGGAGTTTAAGCCACTCCTTTTAAAAGCTATCTCGTTCCATCGATTATATCAAGTTCACTACGTTCACGGTTTCACCAAAACCATTCGTAGCCCTCCGTCGTTTCACATGGATAGTCAATAGTATTCAAGCTATGTATGTTGGCCAAAGTCAAGGCATAGTGATTGGTAGCTATTGGGTATTCATGTGTAGCATAGATAGATGCGTTGGTTTGGGACAGTCGTACTGCCATTTTGGCCAAAGTCAAGGGTAGGTACGGGTGGATCCAAATTAACTTGGAGAATGACGGGTAGAACTTGGCATGTGACTTATGATATTTTGGCCAAAGTCAAGGTCATAAGAGCATGGGGCAAAAATCCACATCGGGAGTTTCAAAAGAACTGAAACTTGCTAGTGTTGCATACCATTTAGAGTGTGATGATTCTGGTAGGATTCCTTCAGTTTCGTCACGCGATGATATTTGGATCCCGATCCTACTGTGAGTATATGCTACTCCTCGGGAAATTTCTCATTTAACGATCAATGCTATAAACCAAGTAGGTGTCTAGAAAGGTGTTAGCGGGGCTACGCCCCCAGGGAAAAGAGGTTCTTAAATTAAGGAACTTCGCGAAAGCGTTGGAAAACCTCCCTCGAAGTACCGACACCAGCCTGGCCGAACGGTTAAGCAAGTATTGTACGGTGAGATTGATCCTGACTAATTCTTCTTTTTGGTTTGAGGAGGGATTCGAGAAACAGTGGGAGCCATCCTGTTTAGACAAACTAAAAACCACTCTAAACTTGCAAGAGCATCATGCTGAGTGTTTCTTCTTCTCTCTCCTAATTGCAGCGACCAATCGACATGACTGGACTTAAGTTACTTCTAGATAAAAACATACTGACAGGGCCAAACTACAAAGATTGGCTCAGGAATGTCAAGATGGCAATCACTTACGACAAGCTGGGGTATCTTCTTACCACCAAAGCTCCCTCCATCCCAGGTCCCACCTCCAGCGTCGCGGATAAGGAAATCCGTAAGACTTGGGAGATTGATTGTGCGAAGGCCAGGTGCCTCGTGCTTGCCTCTATGGACAATGAACATCAGAGGAGGCACGAGAATATGAACCTTGAGTCCATATTTCTCCATACAAAAGAACTGTATGGAAAGCAGTCTCGTATCGCAAGATACGAAGTGTCGAAGAAGTTATTTTCGGCAAGGTTGGCCGTCGGATCATCGGTAGCGGAACACGTGCTTAAGATGATTGGCTACATAGAAGAGCTCACGGACCTTGGGACCACGTTAGAGAACGAGCTCTATACGGACTTGATTCTCCAGTCCCTTCCTTCCACTTACGCCCAGTTTATCCTGAACTTCAACTTACAAGAAAAAGAAGTTGAACTTTCAGAACTCCTCAATATGCTGAGGAGTGCAGAGGGCACCCTACAGAAAGGTAGGGAAACATCCACTTTGTTTGTAGGAGGATCTTCCTCTTCTAGGTCCAAGGCAAAAGCCAAGGGAAAGAAGAAGAAAGCCCCCGCCAAACCAAGGGGCGGTGTTGGTAAAGTGGATACGAAGGGAAAGGCAAAGGAAACAAAGAAAGCGGGGCAGCTTGTGGATAAAGAAGAATGCTTCTATTGTCATAAGAAAGGACACTGAAAGAATGATTGCAGGGCTTGGAAAGGCAGGACACAGGAATTGAAGCAGGTTGCGGCTTCAGCTTCAGGTGTGTATGTTATTGAAAACTGCCTTTCAATAAACTCTACTTCCTGGGTATTGGATACCGGATCAGGATCTCATATCTGTAATTCTTTGCAGGCGTTGAGAAACCGTAGGGTTTTGAAGGCAGGTGACATGACCCACAAAGTTGCAAACGGAGCTAGCATGGATGCTAAGGCCATGGGGGACTATCACCTAGGAATGTCAGATGGACATGTTTTGGTTTTGCGTAATTGCTTTTTTGTACCCAACGCAACTTGTAATATCATTTCTGTATCTTTGGTTTCTAAAGAAGGTTATGAATTTGCGTTTGTAAGTAATGTTGTAAACATTCACCTTAATCAAGTTTTGATTGGGTCAGGTACATTAAGCAATGGTATATACGTATTAAACCAACCACAGATTTTCAATGTCCAGAATACACACAAAAGAAAGTCTCAGGAAATAAATTAGACTTTCTTATGGCATTGTAGACTGGGTCACATCAATGAGAGAAGGTTGACGAAGTTACATACAGAAGGATATTTGAATCCGTTCAAATATCAATCGTATGCCACTTGTCAATCCTGTCTCAAAGGAAAGATGACAAAGACTCCGTTCACTGGACACGGAGTAAGAGCGAGCGAGCTCTTGGGACTCGTACACAGTGACGTGTGCGGTCTAATGTCTACACATGCGCGAAGCGGTTATTCTTACTTCATTACTTTTACGGATGACTTTTCAAGGTACGGTTATGTCTTCTTAATGAAACATAAGTCCGAAGCCTTTGGAAAATTCCAGGAATATAAGAATGAAATAGAAAAACAAACCGGCAAAAGTATCAAGATTCTAAGATCGGATCGAGGTGGTGAATACTTGAGTGCCGAGTTCCTGGACTATTTAAAAGAGATCGGAATTCTCTCTCAGCTTACTCCTCCATACACTCCGCAACATAACGGTGTATCGGAGAGACGGAACCGAACCCTATTGGATATGGTACGGTCCATGATGAGTAACGCTGAGTTACCGCGATCATTCTGGGGGTATGCGCTAGAATCAGCTGCATACCTTTTGAACCGAGTTCCAACTAAGACTGTGCCTACTACACCATATGAGATGTGGTGTGGGAAGAGACCCTATCTTAATCACATTAAGACATGGGGAAGTCTAGCTTTTGTCAAAAAGCAGCATGCGGACAAGCTCGAGGCATGCTCAGTACAGTGCAAGTTCGTGGGATATCCAAAGAACTCCAAGGGATATTTCTTCTACTGCGAAGAGGAACAAAAGGTTTTTGTTTCTCGTCATGCCCACTTTCTAGAACACCAGTTCTTAGAAAAGGAAATTAGTGGGAGCGCAGTAGAACTGGAAGAAATTCCAGAACCACGGACTATTACTGAAAGCTTAGTGGAACCAGAGGGTTCAAAAGAACAGGACATTCCTACGCCGCTCCGCAGAAGTAGTAGGCAGTCTCATCCACCCGAGAGATACTACGGTTTTCTCATAGACGGGGATAGAGAGGATTGCATCATAGATTATGATGAGCCTACTAGCTTCCAGCAGGCCGTTCAGAGCGTTGACTCGGTAAAATGGCTGGATGCAATGCGTACCGAAATGGAGTCCATGTACACCAACAAAGTATGGACGTTGGACATTGCTCCAGACGGGGTAAAACCCGTAGGATGCAAGTGGATCTTCAAAACGAAGATTGGTGTAGATGGACAGGTTGAGACCTATAAAGCTTGACTGGTTGCAAAGGGTTTTCGTCAAAGACCTGGTTTGGACTATGACGAGACCTTTTCTCCAGTAGCTATGCTGAAATCCATTCGGATCCTTCTTGCCATTGCTGCCTTCCACGATTATGAGATTTGGCAGATGGACGTAAAGACCGCTTTTCTAAATGGAAATTTAGAGGAGTGCGTCTATATGGACCAGCAAGAGGGTTTCATTCAGAGTGGGAGCAGCGGAAAAGTGTGCAAGTTGCTTAAGTCCATTTACAGACTAAAGCAGGCATCGCGAAGTTGGAACATCTGTTTTGATGAGACGGTCAAGGAATTTGGCTTTATCAAAAATCCAGATGAACCATGCATCTATAGTAGATTTGTAGCGAGAACTGTAGTATTCCTCATTTTATACGTGGATGGCATTCTCTTAATAGGAAATGACATTCTTATGCTACAATCTGTCAAGGGGTTCTTGTCACACAGGTTCTCCATGAAAGACCTGGGTGATGCCTCATACATCCTGGGGATCCGGATCCATCGTGATAGATCCAAGAGGATATTAGGACTTTCGCAGTCCAGGTACATTGACACCATACTGAAAAGATTCAGTATGGAAGATTCCAAGCGCGGTAACCTACCGGCTTGTCACGGGATCACCCTCTCTAAAGAGATGTCTCCCAAGACTGATTTAGAGAGGGATCGCATGTCTATTATACCCTACGCTTCTGCGGTAGGCTCTATAATGTATGCGATGTTGTGTACCAGACCGGATGTAGCTTATGCACTGAGTGTGGTAAGCCGGTATCAGTCAAACCCTGGGGAGAAACACTGGATAGCGGTAAAGAACATTCTCAAGTACCTGAGAAGGACTAAGGAGATGTTCTTGGTGTATGGCGGAAAAGACCTCCAGATCGAGGCCTTTGCTGACTCCAGCTTCCAGAGTGACAAGGATGATTCCAAGTCCATGTCGGGTTTTGTCTTTACCCTCAATGGAGGGGCGGTGTGTTAGAAGAGTTCCAAACAGGAAACCGTTGCAGACTCGACGATGGAAGCGGAATACATCGCTGCATCTGATGCCGCAAAAGAAGCTGTCTGGATGAGTAAGTTCTTGAAAGAACTTCAGGTGGTTCCGTCCATTATTGATCCAATACCTCTGTATTGCAACAACAACGGGGCTATAGCTTTAGCGAAGGAACCCAGGTCCTATCAGAGATCCAGACACATCTTGAGGCGGTATCACCTGATCAGGGAGATCGTGGTTCGCCAGGAGATCGAGGTTCGGAGGGTTGCTTCAGAAGATAACACTGCAGATCCATTCACCAAGGCCTTGCCCCAGACTCAGTTCGAGCGGCTGATCGAGATGATAGGTCTTCGATACGCCAGTACATGGCCTTAGTGCAAGTGGGAGATTGTTAGTGTATATGCCCTAGAGGCCATTACTGTATCATACTAGTTTGTATATTACTTAATGGAAGCTTGGGATATTCACCTTGTATAAACAATCTTGCTCAATATAGTAGTATGCTACTTGGTTTGTTTCTACTTCAATGTGTGCATATGTTTATTTTAGTATATCACCTATACACATTAGTGGAGCCCTTAGGATCTTTGCTTGATTACCAGCGTTGTGATGGCAGTCACACTAGTGGGGGCTGGGTAATCTATAAGCACATCCTTATACAGGTCCCTAGTCGCAGGACTATCGAGACAGGGCATCGATACTCCGGAGTAGACTAGCGTATGAGCTTCTCATCCCAGTGTGGGAGATGGTCTGTCCCACAACCATCAGTACATCGTACTGGAGATAGTATACAGGTGCTCGTTAGGTTACGAGTACACTGGACAGGACTCGTCGGGAACTGACCGGTTGGTATTATACCTATCGTCAGTTATCAGTTCCCAGGTGACATGAGTACAGCTTAGTTCGCTGACTTGACACTGTCACTTCGCCTCGAGTGTGTTCTCACTGTACTTTGATTACTACCCTACCACGACTCAAAGGAGTCGTGCAAACAGGTGGTAGTTGGGTACAGTCCCGAAGCACTTGGAGGCAGTGACGGTTAGACAGGATTCGTCTCTCCCGGTATTGGGGGTTGACATCGCGCTATGTCTAGAAGAGCCATTACACGAGTAGTCCCTGGCCAGGGCAATCGAGATATACTGGTAGGCTTCCAGTGTTATCTCAGGGTGTTTTGGGCTTCACTCCGACACGACTTGTACCGCTATTAGGGGACTGACGTTTACCGCCCCCTAGGCCCGCCATGCGATGTATCAGATGAACAGACTGGACTGTATGGAGATTGTCACATTTAGGCTCAGTAGGAGTTCAGATGGCTTTCACCTCGTCAGTCTTCTTGTCGGCATCTACCTGGGGACCGTTACGCACAGCTAGTGCCGCTTGCGGTCTGTAGTTAAACCCGCTGCCAGCGTAGTGTCGAGTCTTTAGAGTCCCACACAGAAAGCTATTCGCCTTTAGGCAAAAGAGTAGAGGTCGCATAGTTTTGCGACAGGTCGCATGGTTTTGCGACAGGGTCCGGTCACATCCGTGCACTTGTGCACGTACAGTGTCCGGACAGTTAACACTAGCGGGCTTTGGTTTAAGCCAGATCCTAGTGTACATTTTGGGATTGGTTTTTATCCAGTATGTATTCGTGTTCCTCGGAACGCGGAAGCGGGTGTGTATGCACAGTTGTCGGAGAGACAGAAGCAGAGGATTCTCATTAGGGTTGTTGACCGTTGACTGTTGACTATTGACTTTTTGCTCAACCCTAATGAGAATATGATATGTAATTAACAATAATATTAATTAAGTATTATAGTGACATGGTTGTTGAGGGGTTGACTTTGTTGACTTGTTGACGTTGTTGACCGGTTGACTAGGTTGGACTAGTTGACCATCATGATGACAATGGCTATCATTTCATGGCAAAGACTTTTGCTTGCTTGTTCTCTTATGCAAAATGAGTGCATGAAATGATATGGCTATTGTAGCTTAAACCATCACTAATACTTGATTGCTATTATTGGTTATCATGGTTTTGGATTGTGAGAGCCAAGAGAGAAAAGTCTTGCTCATTCCTTTCATTTTCATTGTTCTTGAGCTCTCATCTTCTTCCTCTTGCTCTCCCTCTCTTTAGTCTATGGTTCACTTGTCTCATGTGTTGAGAACTAAGAACCATAGAGAAAATTCCAACACACTCTCCTCTACTCACTCTAGTTCACAAGGTTTGGCAAACCAAGTGAACTAGTTTCTTCAAAGATCGAAGAAGAAGCCAAAAGTAGAAGCTTTCAGGTGGATCGATCTTCGGCGCAAGGAGACAATGGGGTGAAGCCGATCCGGACAACCATCGAGTCTAGAAGACGAAGGAGTTCAAGAAAGAAAGGTAAAACCCCCTAACCGAGTAGTTAACAACTCCTAGTTAGGTTGTTAGTTAGATGTTTAACAAAGATCCGGTTTTGAGTCCATGTTACCACCTCTAGAAAATTGTTTTTCGTCAAATTCCGCATGCCCGAAAGTACCGGGAGAGGTAGCATCGACTTACATTAGTTTGGCCGGGGTTGAAAGATAAGAGACAAGAACGGAAGGACAAGGGTCAATAAGCCGATTTAGCAAAATACCATGCTCAAGCACCATAATCCACGTTGTTGTCGATTACCCTAGTTTCGATAAGTCAAGTAAGACATAAAAGAATGGGTAAGGATTTTCCTAACTTAAACTAATCTATCTCTATCCCTAACAAGATTTTCGTTGCATATACAAACACATGGGTTTGAATTGAACCATTCAGAACTTTTGCTTAACTTGTAAGAACAAGAACTTAAAATGCATCATCTCCCTACGGACGACCCATACACATCACGGCTAGCTACACTGTAATACCCTAGGTGGAGTTGGGGATGAATACCACCTATCCCATGAGAAGTGAGATGTTATCCGGTATCAAGGTGGGGACGTAACCGATACGGATACACACGGGGACCCACTGTAGAACAACGGGGAGTATCGAATTCCATTCCGAAAGAGGGCACGATCAGAACTATAAATGGAATGATACCACTCATATAACATGAAGGCGCCTTTTGGATGAATCGGATCTCTGGAGTTTTAAGAACTCCGTAGTTAAGCGTGCTTGAGCTGGGGAAATTCTGGGATATTCTGGGATGGGTGACTTACTGGGAAGTAGCCCCCTTCTTGAGTCCAGTTCATTCAAAGAGACAAAACCGTGCGGTTTTCGACCAGAGAGGACAATACCATCTGTGTTTAGGGGTGGGTCGTGACAAATATGGTATCAAAGCCGGTCCCTCAAAAAGTAAGTCTGTGGTTCGAGGACGGGCCATTGTTCTAAGTGGGGGGAACGTAATACCCCAGATGGAGTTGGGGATGAATATCACCTACCCTGTGAGAAGTGAGATGTTATCCGGTATCGAGGTGGGGACGTAACCGATATGGATACACACGGGGACCCACTGTAGAACAATGGGGAGTATCGAATTCCATTCCGAAAGAGGGCACGATCAGAACTATAAATGGAATGATACCACTCCTATAACATGGAGGCGCCTTTTGGATGAATCGAAACTCTAGAGTTTGAAGAACCCGTAGTTAAGCGTGCTTGAGCTAGGGAAATTCTGGGATGGGTGACCAACTGGGAAGTAGCCCCCTTCTTGAGTCTGGTTCATTTAAAGGGACAAAACAATCCGGTTTTCGACCAGGGCGGACAATACCATCTGTGTTTGCGGGTTGGTCGTGACATACACGCGGCGCTGTTTTAATTGCAGTTACTTTAAAACTAAGATACTACACAATAAATCTCTACCAATTAAACGGCGTCGTTGTCGGGAAAACGGTAACGTTTTTATTCTTGTTATTTCAGGTTAATATCTGTATATCTTGTTTATAATACTAACACCATTCTGAAAAACAAACTAAAAATCGGAAAAAAATTGTAAAAATCCAAAACAAAAAAATTAATGTTTTTGATATTTTCTTTTCTGATATTTTGACCTGCTAATATTCTGTGATTAAAATGGAAAATCAAAGTATAACAGTAGCATACTAGGATAACACAGAGCACCCACACAAAATTTGAACACCTAGTTTTTAAATTCGACCGCCAGTTTTTCTTATTGGCCTGCTACCGGTGGTTTTCCTGTAGGTGTTTGCAAAAATTCTGTTTAGGTTTGCTCCAGTGTTCTGTTATTACTCCACTTTTATTGTTTTATTTTCAAAATTTTGTGTGTGCGGGAGTTTCGGCACTTATATCATTTTTCGCACTAAATATCCATTTTTCTGACATTTTCAGATTTTACGGAATTGTGAATTGGGATTGTGCGGAGCAATGAGTACATTCAAAACTGAGGTGATAGCGAAGTACAATGCCAAAGATCCGGATAGTTTGACCTGCGCAAGAGAACTTTTCAAACTAATCGGATTCAATTCAACGGGGGTTTCTTAACCCAAAACCTATCGGTACGTATTTCCTAAATACCTTCTTTCTCAAACTCGACACGCCCACTATTCTACTTTTTACAAGATTCTTTGCAGGTTCGCGCAAAAAGCTAAAGTGACTAACCCGTATTTGTTGCAGTGCGCTTAAACTTAAAAAACGATTGTTTGATATTTTGAACAACTTTTTCATTAATTTGTGCATTACATCCATTAATACGGACCTAAGGGAAAGCGAACTCCACAACATACGGTAAAGGATTTCATCACCTTTTCCGTGGCCCACAAATCACAAAATTGAGCATAACGTTTACCCGCACAAATTTTAAAAGAAACTATATTTTAAGCTTTTAAGGACTTCGCGCTTATTAGGAGAAATTAATTGTGTTTAGAATACCGCTTAACGGTATATTGTTCATGGGGTGACTAAGTGTTCACGGCACAACCGCCAAAAGAGAAAGGGTTATTCTAATTAAGGAACTTCGCAAAAGCGTTGGTAAATCTCCTCTTATCTCTGCACTTACCTGGCCTCGTGATCAGTATATCTTGAGCTCATTTCTCGACACAGTTTTACTTCAACAATCAAGTTCTTAAGCAGGACTAGTTGACCTCGGTAAACCCTAGACCGATTAGGTGTGTGGTATTGTGTTGCGATTATTTTTTTCTTTACCTTTTTTGTGTATATTTTATTTTTTTGTTGATAACTAACATTAAAAAAAACTTACCTCCTTTTTTCATCCTTTCTTCTTCTTTTCATATCATGGGTACCCTACATCGACCAACTTTTGCCGAACTTTGGTACCCTTAACCAGATATTATTTCATATGACTATTGTTTTGGTAGAACATCAAACGATCCATCCATGCCAAAAATCTCTTTGAAAGATCGAATAGACACTTCTAAACACCACTTGGACACCATAATCCACATCATATTAACCTTTTCAAACTTTCACCCCTTCTCATGTTGATACCCATTCTGAGGGTAATGTGGCGGCTCTTAAATCGATGTCTATTACTGAACGTATTGCATAATCTCGTAGCCGATCTTTCACGCATTTCACCACTCCGGATTCTTTAGGACAACAATTCCAACCATCTTCCTACCAAGATGTTGATCCTAATTCTACCCATTCTACGCAACCATTCGATTTCTATCAATCCTGCCTGACTTTCACACTTTTAGTAGATATCACTTCTGAACATCAATTTGGGAGTTTCGC
Organism: Agapanthus africanus; assembly: GCA_030015575.1. Classification (NCBI taxonomy): domain Eukaryota; kingdom Viridiplantae; phylum Streptophyta; class Magnoliopsida; order Asparagales; family Amaryllidaceae; genus Agapanthus; species Agapanthus africanus. The sequence continues at coordinate 129,396,596 of CM057337.1, read as the reverse complement.
ATATCCGAATGAATTTGAATCTTTTACTGAAACCCCTTCACAACTCATGTCTAGTCTAGAACAATCATTAGAAGAATTTCGGGTAATTTCGTGCCGACAAATAGAGGAATTGAATGCATCCATGGCCACTCTCATACAACCTAACAAACAAGGAGCTAGTTCCCAACTAGCTCAAAATTTTACAATGTATGATATGGCGATTGAACATGTTGATGAATTGAGTAGTGAAAGTGCGCAATCCACCCTTCCAAATCAAGCCTACCCATTCCAAATTGAATTCCACAACTCCAGTTTCGAAAGTCTATTAAGTACACCAAATGATTCACCGATTGCAGATAGAATGTTTGATGAGTTGTGCGACTATGTAGTGTTTGATTTACCCAATTGTGAAGGGTCCCTTTCTAGTGAAACCAATACCACTCCTTTTGATCTCAACATCTCCATTCTAGAAATCCAGCCGATTGAAAACCACACTTTTGTTGAGATGTCTGAGAAATTTGACTATCACTTGATTGAGGATTTTGAAGTTGAGGATAATTTTGATGATGAATCAACAAATTTGGGTGAATTTTTCTCACCAATTCAACACTTTCTTTCAGAACCGTTTGGACATCATCTCAAACATTTAACCGTTTCTCCTGAACCCCATTTACATCTTGAGTTTATTGATGAAGATTTGAATGAATGCATGGATAATCTTGATTTTGAGGTGAATTTAGAGGAATTTTTTTAGGATAAACACGTTTTATTGGATGAGTCGGATTTTCCGATTCATCATGTCCCCTCCATTGACTGTGAACATCCTCCTGCGCTTCTGACAGATACCATTCCTCAGTTACTTCCCTCCATCGTTACCCTATCACAAGACCACTTGATACCTTCATTTCCTTCATCTGGTTTACCAAATTCAGTCGACCCATATTTTCTTGCGAATCTTGAAAGGTTTGACCCCATTTCTCATAGTATTAATAAATTAGTGCAATTAAACAATTCCATATTCAAATCACTAAAGACTGTACTAATTTATTCAATCAATTTTCAATCTAGAGTTTGCACTCCGTTTCTTTCTCCCTACCGTTCATCCCCTCATATATCGAGACCATATACCACATCTATCCACGCACGGTCTCGCATATCCTTCATTTCTTTTCTCCACGCATTTTTCCACCAATCCTGGATGAATCACGATAGAATTTTTGAATGGTTGGTGTTAACCTTTGATCTGTGTAAGGCTTTGTATAGATTAATGATTTAACCCCCCTGACTTTAAACTTTAACTCTTAGGCAGTGGAAACACTGTTTCGCTTAAGTTGGGGGGGGGGGGGCTTTTTGTGTATATATTTTGTTTCCTTTTTCTTTTGTGTGTGTGTGTGTGTGTGTGTGTGTATAGATAATAGTGAACCGAAATATTTTAACCCCTCAACAATTTGACCCTCTTGGTATAGCATGACAGTGAGGGCACTGTCAAGTTTAAGTTTGGAGTGTGCTCGGTAAGCATTTTTATCCTTTGCATTCATTTGTATATTCTGCTTTTGCATACATATTCAAAAACCTATAAAAATCAGAAAATTTTCCTAAAACATAAAAGCTTTGTCGTCAAGTTGGCTAGTGGGAGAGCTTAGATCCGATATTCCAACGGTTTAGTTTAATAAGATAGGACCAACTAAATCCTATTTTTAGATTTTGAAACCTGAAAGATAACCCTTCTTTGAGTTTAACCGTAGCTAATATACGTCTTTGCATCAAACTACACGTGTCATGAGTTTTGAAAATTAGATGACAATTCTGATATGTCTTAAAACTTTTAAATTGATAAACTATTTGAGGATCAAACAGGTTTGTTCTGAAATAAATAATATCAAGAATAGTTTATAAAGTAAAGTGGATATGAAGGGATATTAATGAAACCTTAATAGAAACTAATTCTGAAAAATAACCTATCTGGAACTTGATTAGAGTAATTACACACATGATCCATACAAACACGTCTTTTATCCTAAAAAGAATTGAACAATTGGCTATATATCCGTTCGCATTGAATTATTATGATTTTTCACGCCAAAATGAGTCTTTTTGTTTTAAGACCTGGGTAACTTGGGCAATTAAGTCTGCCGGGGCGTCTCTACACCTAATACCTTAAAACCAACTGGTTTTGAAGCATTGGCCCAAAGCTCACTAAGAATCCTAGAAAGTCCATTTTAAAACAAAGTCAAGCAAGTATTCTATCCAAATTAAAATTCCTAACGGTTCTTTGTATAAGAATAACCTTGATAAAAGACAAGTTTTTATAAAAATATTTTTAAAACGGAGATATAAAGGTTTTATCCTATGATAAAGACTATTGCACGTTCACGAAGGTGTGTATGATACGAAAACAAGTAAAAGATAGAGTGAAAAATAAGTCCTAGTTTGCTGTTAAGAATGATAGAATTTATGAATTTAAAACCTAACTGGAAAACGAAACTTGAGAAAAACTTAACTCTTTATAAAACTTATATGATCCTTTTAATGTTTTATCCGGTCTTTATTTTGTGACATTATGACTCAAATCAAACTTTTTGAAACATAACAATGCTATTTTGCACTGCACGTAAAGACGTATAGAATCTTAAGTTAAATAAGAAGTGAGGTGTGAAAAGTAAAGGGTTCAATATTTTTAACTTAGGATAATAGAATTTCTAGTTTTGATACTAAATCTTAGGGTAAGAATCAACAGTTATTTTGCAAAACTAGATTGACGGGATTTTGTGGGTGTAATCCGCTGAAAACCCTCAGGAGATAACACTCTCCTACTATGAACACCTAAAGGTTTAACGGCTTGTTGCATGAGCTCAGTGCAATCGCGTTACCTGTGAAAGTGAGATTAGGATTTTGTTTTGCTCGGGACAAGCAAAAGATAAGTTTGGGGGTATTTGTTCATCATGAAAAACTGCATTTCAATACCGCTCATTCATTAACATTTTTGTGTATATCGGTATTATAAATCCATATCTATTCAATAAGAACATGTTGCAGGTATTCATGTCAAAACACTGGAAATACACTTAAATGCACGGATACGGCATGTGTGAGCCGACACTGCAACCGGAACGGAAAACCGATCAATATTCAAAAGTTTGCAAAAACAATTCAAGTGTACACATTTTTATTCAAAGTGGTCTAATAAGAACCAAGTGTGAACACAACTTTTGTTGATACACAAATCAAGTGGGCAGCTGCCATGATGATGACATGAACCAAGTAGGCAAGTTGTTAAAGCAAGTGGGCATGGGTGATGAGTAGAAATAAATGTGTGATGTGATTTAAAGGTTGTATTTTTCCTCTAAATCTACAGATTAATATCCAAGTGTTTATAAAAGAATCAAACAATACCATAGAGATCATGGATAGGATATAAGATCACCACAAGAAAATGGGCCCCACCACTAAACAGTAAACCGCTAAAATTGGCTAAATTCCCGCTACCGACGGTCCCACCTACTCCAAAGTGCTTCATTTTTCTTCTAGACATTCCAAGTTGTCACATAATCTCAATTATATTGTTTGTTTTTATTGATTTTGTGCCTATAAATAGCAGAATAGAGAGCAAGCTCTAAAGAATACTTTTGTCCAATTTTCGATCTTCACTCTATAATTTTGTTTTAGTTCTTGTACATAATAGTTAGTTGGCTTGAGTTCTTTACTTTTATCTAATCTTGCAACCTCTTAACTAAGCTTGTAATGTCAGATTTTAGTATTCAAAAGTTAAATTTTAGTATTTGAATTCGTAGCTTATATATTGGAGTTGAACTTAATAAACCTTTCATATTTTCACTTGGGTTCTTAGTATCTCTTTTGCTTTCTTGCAATTTACATTCTTGCAAATTACTTACTTGCATTGTTGTTTTCCTTTATTTCTTCTCTTTTGCATCTTCTTTTAATGTTTGTGATGTTTTGTGAATAGTGTGTCTTATTAGGGAAAGAGAATGATTCTTTAAATTAAGTTTTTCTTTCACTCATTTCCTTTGCCCGATAATTGATAAATCGAGCTCCGCCTAAATCTCACGCAAGCGCTCCGTTAAGCACCCTACCCTACCATGGTAGCGATGATTCCTAACCATGACCAGATGCATTTGGTTTGGCCGGAGGCGAAAGATAAGAGACAAGAACGGAAGGACAAAGGTCAATAAGCCGGATTTTGCAAAATACCATACTTAAGCACCATAATCCACGTTATTTCCGATTACCCTGGCTTCGATAAGTCAAGTAAGGAACAAAAGAATGAGTACGGATTTTCCTAACTTAAACTAATCTATCTCTATCCCTAACAAGCGTTTCATTGCATATATAAACACATAGGTTAGAATTGAACCATTCGGACCTTTTTGCTTAACTCGTGAGAACAAGGACTTAAAATGCATCATCTGCCTGCGGACACCCGTACTCATCACGGCTAGCTACACGTGACACCATCTTGATTGCGGTTACTTTAAAACTAAGATATGACACGATAAATATCTACCAATCACATCATTGATATACTTCATATATTTTGCCGATTCTGCATCAGGGAAATTACGGATATCTTCCTCTCCGACATTAGGTTCAGAAACAATGCCATGATCACAATGCATGCCGGTTCGAAGCTCGTCCAACATACTATTCAAACTCGTGTCCCTAAAATTCATAAGACGATGATCATTTGGCCTAATCCAACAACTCGTAGACATGTCAACTATCAGTCTCGCTTCTCCATGGTACGTCCATTTTGTTTATCCAGGAGATATCTTATTTTTCGGTAGATGTTCATATACTATATCTCGACGGAGGTCGTAACTGTTATGATACTTTTTACACGGACACGGAATCAATTCTTCAGGAGATCGGTCTCTCAATGCAAATTCCATAAACTCTTCGACGTCGATCTTGTATTCATCACTAAATTTGGACACTTGCATCCAACTTATGTCTATTACTCTTCGATATCTGACATCATGTATTACATAATTAGCCATTTATTTTATGACTTTAATTAAGATTTAATATTTCAGTTTGATCTATCAATTCATCACATCGGCTATCGGGGGTAAGGCTTCTATCCCATTAAGAATTTATAAATACACCCATGTGTTTGTGCTTTCATTGATTTCGAGAAAATTTTGTCAACACCTTCTCGCTATTCTCAGGGTACACTACAATAAAAAGGATGATAATCATTTCAATATTGAATATCAACAATGAAATGATCATCACCTCTATATTTGTATACGGAGAACCAGCGAAAAGATGCCGACGAAACTAATCTCGAAACGAATGAAAACACAAATGCAGGATGTGTTTGCATTATAAATTCTTAATTTGTCCATAATGGACAAATCTATCTGTTATAGTACGACCAGTTCTCTCGTCACATAAACTACATGACGGTTGCAGAAACAAATGATTAAATGCTTAGTTTTGACAATCATCACGTAGTTTTATGTCACGGTGGAGATCGTTGTGTATATAACTGATAGACGGGTTCCAAGACGCGTTTCGATTTTTTGAATGTGAAATCCTCAATGATAACAAGTAAATTTCATATTGTCATCAAATTTCATCCACTTAGTATATATTATAAGATTTTGGTGTTGTTTTGTTGTTCAAGGTTCAATTCACAATGGATATGGTTGATAAACTTATTCGCATGCACACACACAGACACACACAAGCATACACATATACATATTTACTAAATTACTATAAAATACCAAAAAATTCTTTCTGGACTAACCTTTGCTGTTGTTGTTTTCTCACTGAACTAGCTTAAAATTTTTCCTAACCAACTTATTTCTTCAATTTTACTAAATTATACTAAAATACCCTTAATTATTGTTGGTTTTTCACTAAACTACCTTAACAAATTTTAAAAAACAATTCATCTTCTTAAACACTCACCCTCATGCTCACCCTAACCCTAAGTCAACCACTTATTCAACACATAATATTGTTTTTATTCACTAAACTACATAGAAAAATTAGGTAAATTGCCCTTACCCTTACCCTTACCCTAACCCTAATCCTAACCCCTAATCCAAACCCTCTCTAACCCATCAACAAGAGCAACATCATCAACAGCATCGACAACAACAACAACAATCGATAACAACCAAAAAATTAAAATTAAACCAATTTTTTTAAATCAAACAAAATTAAAATAGCTCTTGTCAAAAATTGTTTTGAGGTGGCAAGGGCTTCGATCTCCAAAGACCGGGGGTGATCTCAACGACGGTCACGAGACGATGGTCTCGATGACGATCTCCTGGGAGAAAGGGGAGAGACAGTGTGAGAGAGAGTGGCAGAGAGGGAGAGAGAGATCTTACCAGACGAGGAAGGACGTCGTCAGCCGAGTAGGGGGGTCGTTGGAGAAGGAGGGACGTCGTCGTCGTCATGGATGATAAGGGGCGGTTGCCGGCGCTGCACACAAAGAGAAAGAGAGAGTTCAAGAAAGAGAAAGAGAGTGGGCTATTACCAAGGGTGATCGCCGGCGAACAGCGGAGGAGCGATCGTCGATTGGAGGTGCGGTCGCCGATTTGGGGAAAAAATTGGGGAGCTAGGGTTTTTTTGGGGGGAATTTTGGGGCTCTGAGTTGAGCCCCACCCCCTTTTAATGAATTGGTTTTTTCCGTCGGTTAAAAGCCAAATAAATAAACCAAAAATAATAATGGACCCGCATTTAATTAATCGGGCTTTATTTCGTCGGCTTTGTTCATTATTACATCGGCTATGTGCCAACGGAATAACCTCCCCGACAAAATAAAGGCTTTTTTCTTGTAGTGTGAAAATAACAAATTTTCAAAAATAGTAAATATTTTCTGTTTTCGTTGGGTTTTCTATATTCTTTTGCAATACCAAATTAAAATCGCAAAAATTTTGACTCGCTAAAAAATTCTTTTCTCCGATTTTTCAATATGTTGTATGATACAAGATACAAAAATCATGAAATTTTCAATATTTTTTCAGTAAAACTTAAATGGTGAGAGAAAAAAGGAAGAGATTTAAAAAAAATAGATTAGAATTTTTCCACCATTTAAACCTAACAGATAAAAGAGTGATAAATATTGAGTAGGGGCCAATAAATTTTTTACAATGATTCAGATATAAGAAGAGAATTAAATAGGGGCAAGATAACAATTTTCCCACCAAAGTTTAAGCTAGATAAGAGAATATTTCAAGAAATATTCTTTCATATAGCTTTATGTATATTATATAAATAGATAGGGTTGTTAAAACAACTCAAAGCTCGGATCTTGGCTCGTTAAAAGCTTTGTTTTGGCTCGTTAAAAGCTTTGTTTAAGCTCGTTCGACAACCAAATATGTCAAAGTTGAACAGAATTTTAAGCTCAGAGAAATAAACAAATAAACACAAATAAGGCATGCTCGAGCTCGGCTCATGTTCAAGCTTAGCTCGTTTAAAGCTCATGTGGGGTCAGACGGTTTGTATCTTATTTGGTATATACTAATGATAATAAAATAATTACTTTCTAAATTAAGATCATAACTATTAAGACGTTTGTGTTAATTCGAGAGTCAGATAATAATAAATATTGAATCAAATATCATTATGCTACAGTATGAAAGAATTTTTAATGATCAATAATTTAAATATAGACCGGGTGAGATTCTAAACAAGTAGAAATCATTTGTATAGTTATGACAACTATATTTCTCACCGTTTAATTTGTCAAATATAATAGAGAATATCTATAAGATTGTTTCACACACTATTATAACTTTTGTTGCTAGTTCTCTGAATTTCGAATAGTTCTAAAGAAGCTTGAGGCTCGGCTCAGGCCTCTTGTTTAATTGAACACTTGTGAACAGCCTAAAATTAGGCGTGTTTGATAGATTTAGTGTTGCTTTCCCTTTTTCTAGGAAGAAAATATCTAGAAAATCTCCTTTTGTAAGGCTGCTCAGAATTAGAAAAGGGCAATCCACATAAATATTGGTCGCAATAGGAAAAAAAAGACAAGTAACATGCTATACAAATCATGAGGAAAGCCTCATGAAGGTGACCCAAATCATGAACGGCCCTCATGCAACCATGCAGGACCTAAGAAATTTGGCCCGTGGAAAATGAACCACTGTTATTAAGTCTTATGCTTAAATTCTTGGCCATCCATTTGCATCTAGACTTAAAGACTAAAAATGAAAACGCAAACGTGTTGTTCAACATCATATAGAATTCTCGACCAGAAAAATCTCTGTTCAAACCCAAACTCTTTTACTTTCTTTATGCAGGCGCATGTGTGTGCATGTGTGTGTGTATATATATATAATTTCGGAATCCCACCAAACTCACGCTTGATGCTTTTACAAGATCCCGTCAGTATATTCTCTCTTCTCTTTAATTATAAGCCTTTGCAATTGACAAACATAACTCATTCTAATGAAAATGGCTGCATCATCATCAAGCTTTTTTCTCCATCTTCTGCCATGTACCAAAGTAAGAGGCAGGAAACAAGTTTTGTTTCATGCGAAAGCAGAGAAGGCGGCGGCTTTGTTGGTCACAGAGAAGCAGAAGAAGATTAAGATCTTGGCGCCTCATGAAAAGATAGCATCTGGCGTGGCTTCGCTGTTAGCGAATTTTAGGAGATCACGGATTGAGTTTCTCAAACCTCTTGATGCTGAGATTATTCTTGAAAGAGTCAGTCTCCGCCGTCGACCTTGATCGTTATATTTGTATGTGTATCAGAAATATTATTATGTAAGCTAATTTATGTTTGTTGCTGATCCAGGGTATTATCAACTGCCGATTCTTTACCCTGCTTGCGATTGCGGGAACTTTAGTAGGCTCCATTTTGTGCTTTGTCGAGGTATGAGTAATTTCATAACAGCCTTTCTTTCCCCTTTTTTTTTGGGATGTGATCTAATGCAAAGTATCTTCTTGGTCGATAATAAAGTTTGAATTCGGACATGTTAATAACAAATAGAGATCACTGATATCACATTGATTCAGATGATTTCTCTTGCAGAGGACTTGTATTTCAAGCTATATAATTTTAGTATCCAGCACAGCGCATTCAATTCAATTTGATCCATAAGCAAACGTTTTTATTTTTTGTTGTCTCAGGGTTGCTTCCTTATGGTAGAGTCATACATCGGGTCATTTCATATAATGTCGCATAGATTGGACAATGGGAAATTGGTACAACTGGTTATCGAGTCTATAGGTAATGCTTGACTCTACTTTATTGAGACAATTCGTATAGGGATTAAATGAGCGCATGCACTTTACTGCAGGCCTGCTGACTGCGGTGTTTAGACCCAATGGGGGCGGTGGTGGTGGCCCTGCCCAACTTAAATGGGGGACAGGGCCCCTGTTTTACCCCCTTGGGTCTGCGCACCCGCTTTCATGTAGCAACGCATTTTCATTTTTCCGTGCATTGTTCCAAGTTTACAGAACTTAGAAGACTTGCATCAATTTCTTGCAGATGTGTTCCTTATAGGGACTGCTATGCTTACCTTCGGAATGCGGCTGTACTCGATGTTCATTGGGTTTAGTAGAACTACTACTAGTGGATGGCTGATTCATGGGTCCAAATCTTTTGGACTCTCTAATCTAAAGGTAATTAGCTAGTTTCTGTTTTGGTTTCTGATTGCTTTAATATATATCACCATATTTGTATGCTAGTAGAACAAGCTTTGTAGAACTAATATTTTACCGTACAAGGTTCCTCAACAGAAATCAAAATTGATACATAAAATATTTCTTTTAAATATATATGAATGCAATTAATCATCGTTGTGATCTAACTTGTGGTTTGTGTATCATTTTGCAGATGCTTTCTGGTTGTCCTAGGATGAACTCGATATCATATGCAAAATCAAGATTAGGGCAAGCAGTGGTGATGCTTTTGCAAGTTGGAGCCATGGAAAAATTCAAGAATGTGCCCTTGGTAACTGGACTAGATCTTGCTTGTTTTGCCGGTGCCTTAATGTTTTCATCGGCGTCTATGTTTCTTCTATCGCGGTTACATTTTGGTTCCAAGGGAGCCACAGATGTGCAGAATTCACAAAGTACATGAAAGTACAATAGTTTCAGAGGACAGGTTTATACAAAAAATAAGATTCAATTAACCCTCATCTAAATTTGTAGAGAAGATGAGAGCTTTTAGACTTCTTGAATTGTTTGTAGGCAAATTCCAGATTTATTTAGCAGCAATATATTATTCTTTTATGTACAATCTTAGCACCAAATGTGGACACCATCAACCTGAAACGTGAATTGTCTGAGAGCACATTATGTTACTTCTATTTCAACCGAAAAAAGAGTATGATGGTAACTTCTGATAAAAACATTTCGTGCAGGTTTCTCATCGAACTACAACGACTGACGCAAAATTTCCACAACAGCTATTAGAAAACCCAATGGAAACAAAAAAGATTCTTGCTATATCGGCTGCAAGTAATACAATGCAGGCATGCTCGTTCATAACTGTAAATACGTAATAATTAAACACGTACAACATTACTGCAAATTATATACTTTTATTAAGCGAACGAAAGCTCTCAAAATGTCAGTAGAGGTTACATATATTGTCCCCCCCTCCCCGGCACGCCGAATCATACAACAGATCCACTATATCTTACAAAGTGAATTCTAGCTAACAAGATACGATATGCGCTGCTATAACTCACAGGGAGAATATGAAAAAAAGGAAACCAAAAAAAAAGGAAATGAAGATTGCAAATTACAAGACACCCTCATAAAAGACTAGTGCATATATATCTACATCGAAGTAAGAAGGTCACGCATCTCTCCCACAGAAGGTATGGCCTCATTTGGATATATCTTGGCAAACAACTGTGTGAAGCTCTAATATTTGTCCGGTAACTCTGTCTGCAGTGCCAAAACACATTGGGTCTTCTTCGAAGACGAAAAATAGTTGATGTCAAATGTCGACTTATAATGCTATATTTACGTATTTCCGTAAAAGTTCACTTCAGAAGGAAACAATGGGGAAGCTTACAATGATAAATGTTGCAGTTATGTACCTCATACTATGGTCCAAAACCATGGAAGCATTAATTTGAACGATAGTTGAGCTTGCTTACATGAATTTCATTGGTAGTCAACACCAGTTAAAATGGTAAAGCAATGGTTGAAAGTGCAATGCTTCAATCCTTAGGTTCTTTGACACAACTAGCTGGCATTTGTGGAAAGAGAATGGGCTTTCTAAAAAGAGTTCAAAGAAATCAGCGATCTAACAAGCTTTAAGAGTTATTAGTTTTTCCTTCAGCAGTATGAAGATTCAACTTTTAAGGAGCATATAAAAGAACCCCTTTAAAAATTGGCATACATATACATCAAGAGTTACATATATTTTCCCGAGCAACTGCACCAAAACTCCAAAGTTGTGGGATGGATACATGTGTAGACTCTATAAGGTTGTTCATTCTATTAATTAAGCCAAAATCTTGACTCTAAATAACGATATTATTCTTAATTTACTTAAAATGTGTGCCCAGCTCCCTCTTAACCTGCTTTTATTCTTACATCGTGTACTATCCCTGGACTAGGCAAGCGACCATGTGGGTTATAAATAACAGTTCTAAGAATTTTTAGTCTTGCATTTATCCAATAAAGAAGGAAATAATTCCTCCTTGCATTTATTCAATAAAGAAGGAAACAATCCTTTGCAACTTCCTATGCATGGCGTTTATCGATCTATTAGCCTGTGAGAAGACGTAACAGAGTGTTTATTTACAGTTGCACAGGAACTGATGAGGCTCACAGACGGGAATTCTCCAGGTTACGACACGTAGCAGATGACGTGTCATACACGCAAGCCCACTAGATTCCTGAGGACCACGGAGTTGGAATCATTATGACACATGGGACTTTCCTCGGACCTTGTCTCCGAGGTTGCACCCGACCTTTCGAAGATCTTCCCGGAGTATCTTCCCTATGCGTCTAGCAACCAGCCAACGGCTCGCCTCCAAAATATCCTACGGCTGAGCTTCCTAAGCCTCCTCGCTCGTCTCCGAGCTATCACGGAGCTGAAATTTCCCAGCGTCCCTGTTTGGCCGGAAGCACAAAGCCCGAACATCCTCGTAACGACTCCGTATATCTCTCCACGATGAGATCTTCGCCGGCCCACGTCCCTCACCCTACGCTAGCGTATCTTATCATGAATGGGCGTATCTCGCCATCAATAGGCGTATCCCGCCATCTACGCGAACGTGACGCAGGTGTGTAACGGACGGCGAGAATCCCGCATCGGCTCGCTCCATACGGCTGCTATATAAACCCCTCTTCCAGACAATGAAGGTTACTCGAACTGATTCCAATACGCCGCTACCCTGCCATTATTCCTCGGTACTTACTTGATCGTCGGAGGATCCTACGGTGGTTACCCATCCCGGGACTTCCGTTGCAGGTAGCTCGGCTTCAACAATAACCTACTGAGATCCACACATTCAACCCTCACTCCCAATTTGAACCGTTCAGAACCGCTTGCAGTAAGATCGACGGAGAACAACTACTTAGGAAGATTCGGACCTCCATCAGTTGGCGCCATCTGTAGGAAGCGAGAAGCTTCTCCATCCAAAAAGTTGATCTTCCGCCTTCGATTCAATGATAAGCGATAATCACGACGACTCCAGCATGAGCCATCCGTCCTCCATAACGGAGGGGGAGTGGCCCAACTCTCCCTCCTAACATCATCAACGCCTTGTCCACTCGGATCGATAGGCTCACGGCAATGGTGGATGCGCTCGCCTGCGTTCAAGAGGTCGGCCGTGCCCGCCAAACCGCAATTTCCCCTTCCCGGGATGACGACGTACGTAAGAAGTCCGAAGTGCACGATCAGGCCCTCAACCTCACTCGTGCTCGTCTTAATGTTACCAAACACCGGCATGCCGATTCCGGCAGTCATGACCCGCATGCGGAGAATGATTCCATGACCCGTTGAGCGTCGGACAGCTCGACATCAGGGGAGACCGGGCTATCACTTCGATGCCTGCCGCGTTTTCTCGCCCCCTGAAGAGGTGTCGGTCAGATCGCCTGGTTCTAGGTATAATCGACACCCCCACTTCCGTCGAGGCCACGCATACGGCGAACGTCGGAACTATCCACGAAGGGTTCCCCGAGGATTTAAGAGATGTGATAGAGCGAAACCGAAGCCGCTCCATCATGCAAGCCCGGAGCAAAGATAGCAGACACTTCGACTATGAAGAATTCTCGGGGTACTAGCAACGAATCGAGAACCTCGAAAAAAAAATCGAAGACATACGACGGGATGACCACAAGACCGGTGAAGGGGCGAAGTACTTCGCCGATTCGCTCATGAGGCCCTTTACAAAACAACTACTAGCTGAGCGTGTCTCGTCCAGGAACAAACCATCCAAAATGGCCCTCTTCGACGGGAAGACCGACCCTAAGGACCACTTGGACGTGTTTTCGGTGGGCATGAGCTTCCAAGACAACTTGGATGCGGCTCAATGCCGAGTTTTCCCCACCACTCTCTTCTGCGCTGGCCGGGATTGGTTCCGAGGGCTCACGCCGCGCTCGATCTCGACCTTCGACGAGCTGGCGACCCAATTCCTCAGTCATTTCCTCGGTAACCGATGACAGAAAAAGACGTCGACTACCTGTTCACCATCAAGAGCGGAAACAAGGGATCCTTCAAGGGGTACGTCACCCTCTTCTACAATGCCCTTCTAGATATTCCCGAGCACTACGGTGAAACGGTTATCACTGTCCTGAGGTCGAGTCTTAGGCACAAAGAGTGGCCTGCTCTTTTGCATTAGCGCAACCTAAGACCATGGCTGAAGTAAAAGCATGGACCGAGCGAGAAATCCAACTCGAGTCAGAGGTGGGCGACCAAGCAGACCGAAAAAGATGGGACGGAGAGGAGAAAAAGAAGGCCGACCGACCAAAACCCTATTCCCTGAGGTTCCATGAGTACACTCCACTGAACGTCTTCCAAACCGAGCTGATAGAGGAAGCTAAGGACGAGAGATTTTTTAAACTCCCGCCGACTACCCAGAGGACGGGAAAGCGACTCCGCGGCCCGTACTACGCCTACCATAGGTCGTAGGGGCACCCGACCGAGAATTGAAAACAGCTCCGTGACTATATTGAGGAACTGATCCGCTCTGGTCACCTGGCGAAATACCTACGAGATAAGCGGCAGGCGAAGCAGGAGCAAAAAAACCAACCCCCTCCTGAGGAGTTAACAATCGGGCAGATCATGGTCATTTCAATGGGTCTGGCTCCGGACAGTAAAGGGGACCGCCGCCTCCTACCAGTCATAGCCATAAGTGATCCGCCCTACAAGAAGTGCAGGAAGGATGACCCGATCATCTTGACCAACGAAGACCTTTACGGCATATCACTCCCACACAATGACCTCCTTGTGATAACAGCCCGAGTTCACCGTTACGAGATCCGGAGAATATTGGTTGACTTGGGGAGCTCAGCGGACATCGTTTTCTATGACTGTTTCCAACGTATTGGATTAGATCCATCCGATCTCCAACCGACCTCCCACGTTCTCTCCGGGTTCACCAACCATTCCATCCTAGCCGAGGGTCGGTCACCCTCCTCCTCAATATTAGGGAAGCAGGAAAAATATGAACCGTATCGGTGAACTTCCTCGTTGCCAAGATCCCATCATCCTATAACATCCTCCTGGGATGCCCCATCCTAAACGCCCTCCGAGCTCAGATCTCAACCTACCACCTCGCTCTCAAGTTCTCTTTAGATAACGAAGGGATTTGTTGGGCCTATGGAGACCAGCAAACTGCCATGCTCTATCTCGTCTCGACATCTCTCGCCAGGGAGCATGACAATGATTTTGAAGATACACACGATCCTCAGGGGTCCCGGGACACGCACGAAGAACGGAAGAAAATTCAAGATGCCCCGGTAGAGGCGTTAGCGGATGTTCCCCTCATAGAAGGAGTTGACGGCCGGACTGTCCAGATCGGCTCTCTCTTGACAGGAAGCGTCCGCGAAGACCTGATCCGGTTCCTCCGGAATAACTCGGATGTGTTCGCTTGGACACCAACAAACATACCCGGGATCGATCCCGAGGTGATCTCCCACAAGCTCGGGGTCGATCTAAAATCCAAGCCAATCCGGCAAAGGAAATGAAGTTTCGCACCAATGAAACAAAAAGCGATAGAGGAGGAAGTGGACCGACTGCTCGCTGCCGACTTCATCAGGAACCTGGACTACTCGGAATTGCTGGCAAACATGGTCATGGTCATGAAAGCAAACGGTAAGTGGCGCATGTGCGTCGATTTCACTGACCTGAACAAGACTTGCCCCAAAGACAACTACCCGCTTCCTTAGATAGATCAGCTAGTAGACAGCTCAGCCGGTCAGAATTACTACGCTTCATGACTGCTTTCTCCGATTATAATCAGATACGAATGAATGGTTGACGAAGAGTTGACTGCTTTCACTACGAATCGGGGAGTATACTGCTACAGGTAATGCCCTTCGGACTCAAGAACGCCAGAGCCATGTACCAGCGACTAGTCAACAAACTGTTCAAACCATAAATTGGGAAAAACATGGAAGTCTACGTCGATGACATGCTCTTGAAATCCGCCTCATCGGCCGGACACACTACAGACCTCGGCGAAACATTCGATGTATGTTCAGTCGAAAATATCGCACTTTTGATATATCATTTTCCTTACTTTTCTTAAATATTCAAAAGTGTTTATTATAAATATAGAACATATTTGGAGTTTATCTGCAAAATACTATTTACCATATGTTTATATATTATAATTAATATTATGAAGGAAAATATATGCATATAATATTTATATAATATTTTTATTATGCATCATATCAAATATTCTAATCAAGATTCTTTAAATGATATAACATCATATAAATGATTAGAATAATATCTCTGTAACAAATTGTCACGCCCCGCTTCCTAGAGTACGCAAGATTGGGCACGTGACATAGCCAACCATGCTACCTGTGGGTAGGAAGTATCCATCCACAGTCACATTACGGTTGTAGGGATATCAAGAACAATATAAATAACTAAACTATCACATGTCCAAATCCATAATAATAAGAGTCAATAAACAATAGTGCGGAAGCAAATGATCCAATACAATAAATAAACAGTATGTCCCATAATGCGGGCTCACATCTGGAAATGAAATGAAATAAATAAACTAAACCCTAAGGAACTCACAGTTCAGCCTGCTGGCTGAAGTACTCCTGCTCGATCGTCGATAGTGGTAAGGAATCTGGGCCATGCAAAACCCAGACGTCAGCGCGTCATGTCAACCAAATAGTATAATATAGACATGGTAATAAGCAATGCAGGTATGAACATGAATAAAGCAGTACTAAGAAATAACAGAGCAGGGTAATGTGCAATGGTGACTAAACTGTCCTATCAGGTTTCTACTCTATAGTCTTTGAAATCAACTGATGAATCGTCGATGTAACTCAATAGTATCCCGTGCGTGCCCGGGACCACGGTCAAGGTTCTCGGGGCTGAATCCGAGACGTGCCGCTAAGCAGTAATAGGTAGTAGGATGGATGAGTGATGTCAGCATCATCACTCCGGGGCAGGCCAAGCCCGTAAGACTGATCAGAACAAGTATCGAACTGTTGAGTTACAAGTTGGTTTCACCTTTGATTTCCCCATACCCCCAAGTTATGTATGTCAGGTCAGGTATTCAGTAGTCCAGGATTAATGTCAACCCAGAATCAGGTAAAAACAGGTATGTCTGGATAGACTGCAGGAATGGTTCATGAGGACCCCAAGTCAGGTTGTAGTCCAATAGGTTGAGTCAGTATGTATAGGGTGTCATGTCCGGTGTATCAGTACATGTGTCAGGTGTATCAAGATCGGTCAATATGTAATGCAATCAAATGTATGCTGATAACAGGTATAGTAACGAATAAGGAACAACAGCAGGAACAGTAAATAACAATATTATTCCATGTAAACACAGTGATGCTTTGTATTATCTTATTAACAGGTTCAAGCACCCTTTGGGTGCAATAATTCCAGTGTAGCGCAATATTAATAACAGCAGACAATAAAAATATAAGTGTGCGACTATTATCCTCTAAGTAGTAAAATGATTAGCAGGTAGTTGTTATTAAGGTTACGGTGGCAAAATACGATTTAGGTGGCAGTATTATAATGTACATCATATTTCGTCCAATGAGACAAGTAGCAATACTTAGTTAATATAGCAAGTTTGTGAGTCAAACATTTAATTAGTTTAACGTAGCATGTAGCAAGAAATCTTGCCTCGACGGTTTCGCAAACCGGAAAGCACGGATGCAATGTCGGCAGAAAACACGAGACGGGTGCACGGGCTACGGATCGAGTCCCAACAGCGAACAGCGGGACCACACGGACCAGGGTACTTCGCTGGAGCGTCGGGTCCAAACGACGGCACGGTCGGAATTCGGCAAAAGTCAAAGCAACGAAGTTAGCAAACACGATAATCGCAACAAGGACCGGCGAGGGATTAAACATGAATGGAAAGCTAAAGGGAGGCTTACAGGGAAGAACCAGGGGCAACTACGACGGGCCCGACGGCGATGGGCGCGCCGGCGGCGAACAGGAGATGCGGCGAGGGCTGGAGTTTTCTTGTTCGCTGGAAAGAGGGTGGTGCTGTGCGATGAGGGGAGGTAAGGGCCGGGTTCTGGTCGCAGGGAAGAGGGGGTGGTTGGAGGTGGCGCGGGTGACGTCGACGAGGGTCGACGGCACGCTTTCCGGCGACCCGGGGGTTGGTGCTAGGGTCGGGCTCGAGTTCTGGTGGTCCGGCGAGGGGAGGAGGAAGGCGACGACGAGGTCGGGACGAGGAGGAAGAGAGGGAGTCTCAGGCGTCGTTGGTGACGGGAGGCGGCGTCGACGGCGAGATCTGCGGCCGGGTGATGTCGTCGGGGGTTGGGTTGCAGGCTCGGGAAGGAGGGAGGAGGGTTGCGGTCGAAGCTGTGGAGGTGTGGATGATGACGGCGAGGTCACGGTGAGGCCGGCGGCGAGGTCACGACGAGGTTAGGGTTAGGGTTCGGGGTTTGCGATGGTTTCTCGTGGGTTTGAAACGAGGAACAGTGGAGAGAATAATATATAGAGGGAGAGAGAGAGATTTGATGAGGAGAGAGGGAGATTTAGAGGAAGAGAGAGAGAGGCAGTGAAG
This sequence comes from Agapanthus africanus, assembly GCA_030015575.1. Classification (NCBI taxonomy): domain Eukaryota; kingdom Viridiplantae; phylum Streptophyta; class Magnoliopsida; order Asparagales; family Amaryllidaceae; genus Agapanthus; species Agapanthus africanus. The sequence goes on along the minus strand of CM057337.1, from coordinate 129,378,432 downwards.
AGAGATAGAGAGAAAGTGGGAAAATGGTGGGGCCCACGAGGGAATTAACTCCCTCGTGATTGGCTGAAGGTGATTTGAAAGAAAATTTCTTAATATTTAATATAGGATTTATACTTAGATTTGTAACAGAAAAACTTATATAGTTAAAATAATATTTAATTAAATGGGCATTTTTGGCGCTAAATGAAACATTTCCAAATCGCGCCCGGGTTGCGTCCAAATGTTCCAAATTCAAATTATAGAATTTTAAGCGAGTTCCAAATTTTGAAAAGAGGTGTTTAATGATTAAAATGCATGCCCCCAAGTCGGACACTTGTACGCGTGCGTAGTCGTCCAAACTTACCCGTTTCGCCGAACGGAATAAAATCTCGACGCGCGGACGCTACTACGCGACTAGTGGCGACGAGTAGGCCAACATGGATATTTTTAATTTCATTTTAGGTGTTAAAATTTGTTATGTGCCAAAATGACTTAACCGGTTAAAATTTAGCAATAAGCGCCAAACAATCAAAATAATTGAGATGAGCAATATGTAACACTCAACTAGTAATAGAAATAGTATTATTGGGCTCGGGTGTTACATCATACCCAACTACAAAAGAATTTCGTCCTCGAAATTCCAAGAATACAAGATAGCTAACTACGGGAAAAGGTGAGGAAACTTCTGCCGGATCTCGTCTTCTCGCTCCCAAGTGGATTCTCCATGCGATCGATTACCCCAAGAAACTAGCACAAGAGGGATAACCTTGTTCTTAAGAACCTTTTTCTCTTCGATCCTTGATTTCAACTGGTCGCTCCTCAAAAGTTAGGTCCTCCCGTACAGTCAACTCCGAATGATCCAAGACGTGAGTCTCATCACGAACATACCTCCGTAGCTGAGACACATGAAACACATCGTGCACTCCTGCCAATGACTGTGGTAACGCCAAACGGTACGCTACCTCTCCAACACGCTCTAAAATCTCGAAGGGTCCAACGAATCGAGGACTAAGCTTTCCCCGACTCCCAAAGCGAATCACCCCTCTAGTCGGTGATATCTTCAGGAATACCAGATCACCCACGGCGAACTCTAGAGGTCTTCTTGATGTGTCTGCCCAACTTTTCTGTCTGTCCTGAGCTGCCTTCATATGCTTCCTGATTGTATTCACCTTCTCGACTGTCTGTACCACCAAATCTGGTCCTAGTAACCTCCGTTCACCAACATCATCCCAACAAACCGGTGAACGGCACTTACGACCATACAACGCTTCAAACGGAGCCATCTGAATAGTCGCTTGGAAGCTATTGTTGTACGAAAACTCCACCAGGTGTAGATGATCCTCCCAAGAACCTTTGAAGTCCAACATGCAAGCTCTCAACATATCTTCAAGGGTCTGGATCGTTCTCTCCGATTGTCCATCAGTCTGAGGATGATAAGCTGTGCTAAACTTCAATCGAGTCCCCAAACTTTCTTGTAAACTCCTCCAGAAGTGCGACAAGAACCGAGTGTCACACGATGCTTACCGGCACTCCATGCAATCTTACAATCTCCTGCATGTACCGCTCTGCCAAAGTCTCTGTCGATTGACCAACCCGAAAAGGAATAAAGTGAGCCGCCTTGGTCAACCGATCGACAATCACCCATACGGCATTGTTGCCTTTTGGACTCCGCGGTAAAGCCGTCACGAAATCCATGGTTATATGTTCCCACTTCCACTGAGGGATCGGAAGTGGTTGCAACAAACCAGCAACTCTTTGGTGTTCAGCCTTGACTTGCTGACACACCAAGCACTTAGCCACGAAGCGAGCAATTTCCCGTTTCATACCTTCCCACCAGAAGTGCTGTCGAATATCTCGGTACATCTTCGTCCCTCCTGGATGTACAGAGTAAGCTGAACTGTGTGCCTCCTTCATAAGTTCTTCACGCACATCTCCTTTTGGCACACACACGGCTACCATATCTCAACGAACCATCTTCATGGATCAGTAAATCGGTTTGTAGTCCGACTTCAACCTGCTCTCGAAACTTTTGTAGTCTAGGATCCTGCGATTGTGCCGCTTTAATCTTCTCAACTAAGGACGACTGTACTTGCAACTGCATCAACTGTCCCGTAGCATGTGGTAGCACAACCTCCAAGTCAAATCTCTGAAAATCCGCAATGATCTCCCTTTGTGCGGTCAATACCTGAATTGCTGGTAACCGACTTAGCGCATCTGGCACGACGTTAACTTTTCCCGGATGGTACTTAAGGTCAAGGTCGTAGTCGGCCATCAGTTCCAACCATCTGCGTTGCCTCATGTTCAACTCCTTCTGAGTGAATACATACTTCAAACTCTTGTGATCTGTAAAGACTTCGACTCTCTCGCCCAAAAGGTAGTGTCTCCAAATTTTCAGGACGAAGATCATGGCTGCAAGCTCCAAGTCATGAGTCGGATAATTCTTCTCATGAGTCTTCAGTTGTCTCGATGCGTAAGCGACGACTTTCCCATTCTGCATCAGAACACATCCCAATCCTTTTCCTGATGCGTCGCTGTGAATCACCAGTCCTCCTGAATTATCTGGTACGGTCAGGATCGGGGCGGTTATCAACTTCTGCTTCAACGTCTCGAAGGCCAATGCACATCCATCCGTCCAAACAAACGGTACCTCCTTGCGCGTAAACTTGGTTAACGGCTCAGCTAAACGAGCGAAGTTCTCCACAAATCTTCTGTAGTATCCGGCGAGTCCAAGAAAACTTCTTATCTCCGCAACATTCTTTGGAGTTGGCCAATCTCGAACTGCTGCAATCTTCTCGGGATCAACGGCGATTCCATCGCCCGACACAACATGCCCCAGAAACTTCACTTCTTCCAGCTAAAATTCGCACTTACTCATTTTCGCGAATAATTTCTCCTGTCTCAGCGTCTGCAGGGCGATCTTTAAATGCTCAGCATGCTCCTCCGGACTCTTCGAGTATACCAGAATATCGTCAATGAATACCACAATAAACTGGTCCAGGTATGGTGAAAAGACCCTGTTCATCAAGTCCATGAATATTGCCGGCGCATTAGTCACTCCGAAGGGCATCACCAAATACTCGAAATGTCCATATCGAGTTCGAAACGCCGTCTTTCAAATGTCTTCTGCCTTCACTCGGACCTGATGGTATCCTGATCGCAAATCCAGTTTCGAGAATACCCTCGCGCCACTAAGCTGCTCAAAAAGTTCTCCAATGCGAGGGATCGGGTACTTGTTCTTAATAGTCACCCGGTTCAATTCTCGATAATCAATGCACATCCTTCTCGTGCCATCCTTCTTCTTTACTAAAAGAACTGGAGCTCCCCAAGGCGAGTTGCTGCTTCGAATCCAACCTTTCTCGAGTAATTCACCAACTTGTTTCTTAACTTCTTCCAATTCCACCGGTGCCATTAGATAATAAGATTTTGATACTGGCGCTGCACCAGGAATAAGGTCAATCGCAAACTCCACATCTCGCTTCGGCGGTAAGCCTGATATATCTTCAAACACATCCATAAAGTCGCGAACAACTGCCGGCTCTTTATTACTATCCACTTCCATTGTCGCAAGAACACTGTTTGTCGGCCTAGCCCTAAACTCGACTGGCCCGACAGAGCTGCTTCCTCCAGTGAAGGTAAACTCAGGGTGTCCGGGAATCTGAAAAATTACTTTCCTTGCCCTACAGTCAATGTGTGCGTGGAAAGTGCCAAAAAAATCCATTCCCAAGACTACTTCATAACTGCCCGTATCTATCACCAAGAAATCTGCAAAAAGCTCCCGTCCGCAAACAACAACTGTACAATCTCTACATTCCTTACTAGGTATGATTTTCCCATTCCCAGTGTGTATGTCCCAGAAACTAGACAGGGTCGTGCAGGTAATCGAGTGTGTAGTTATAAATTTGGATGACATAAAACAGTGGGATGCTCCGGAATCAAATAATGCCAATGCGGGAAAACCATGGACGAGCAAAGTACCTGAAACCACTTCTCCTGATGCCTTGGCTTCCTCAGCTGTCAACGTGAAAGCTCGAGCCTGCTTTGGTCCTTGAGTCAGCTGTTTCTGCCCTTGGAACGGTCTCTGCGGAGGCTTCTGTATATCATCTCTCGTGCGAAGCTTCGACGGACAAGCACCAACTGCGTGATCGGCTGCTCCACAAACCGAACAAAGTCCCAGTCTCCTTCGACAATCCTTCTGCACGTGCCCAGGTAGTCGGCAGTAATCACAAATCACGCTCTTCCTTCGATCAACGATCACAGGCTTCTTCATTGGCGCTACACCTCGACGGTCCACTGGAATACCTCTGCGCCCATGATCTCGGTTAGGTACAAATGCAGGCTTCCTGGACGCAACTGCTGTCTGGTGAAGGTTCCCTTTCGATCCTGATAAACTCTGTTGCTCTCTGGCTGCCGTAAGAACCTGCGAGAAAGTGGTCAAACCTAGGGAGACAATCTGCCTCTGGATGTCCACATCCAAACTGCGCAAGAACCTTCGCGCCCTGTCTGCCTCCTTGGCGACTAAGGGTCCAGCGAAACGGCTGAGTCTCGTTCATTCCGCTGCATGTACATCCACAGCTGCTCCATCTTGTCTCAGCCCAATAAATTTCTCCTCCATTTCCTCCCGTGTAGTCCGCGGGAAGAACTTTTCCAAGAAACTTTTAGAGAAATCCGTCCAACTGATTGGCTTGGGCAAGCGGGTCTCCTCCACAAGCCACCACTCTCGGGCGTAATCCACCAGCTGGATGCGCACTACATCAACTCTCTTGTCTTCAGGGATCTGTGCCGCAATCAGTAAATTCTCTGTGTCCACTAGCCACTGCTCGACTGGCAACGGCTCCTCCAGACCAGTGAAAGTAGTAGAACCCAACCGTCTGAAATCTGCCACGGTCCCTACTCGGTCAACTGGCTTCGCTACAGCGGTGTTTACAGACTGCTGAATAGCCTGCAAACCCTCCTGAAATGAATCTGCTTGCTGCTGGATCAGCTCAGTTTGCCTCTTCTGATTTTCCAACATCCCACGTATCACTCCCAATATGGCGGCTTCATCCACACGCCTCTGATACGTCTTGAAATTCTTATCTGCCATGGTCCTGAAATCAAAACAAACAACATTAGCATGATGATAGATTCAATATATAAATCAAGGCTAGAACTCCAAGATACTTAAATAGAGTACTGCATTATAGCTATGCCGCGGTATCATAGCCGCAATTACTTAACTCCACCCAAGTCGCCTAAGTCCTAGAGATAACAAGAAATTAGGTTTTCGAGTTGACAATGCAAAGTAAGTTTGCATGTCGACATGATCCGGAAGAATGATTCAAGGATGGTAAAACGGTCAAGGTGGCAGGACATGTTTCCTTATCACGGGTATTCTGATTCGTGTATCGGGTACAATACCCAACTACAAAAGAATCAACCCAACTAACCATGGCTCTGATACCAAAAGAACCATGTCACGCCCCGCTTCCCAGAGTACGCAAGATTAGACACGTGACATAGCCAACCATGCTACCTGTGGGTAGGAAGTATCCATCCACAGTCACATTACGGTTGTAGAGATATCAAGAACAATATAAATAACTAAACTATCACATGTCCAAATCCATAATAACAAGAGTCAATAAACAATAGTGCGGAAGCAAATGATCCAATACAATAAATAAACAGTATGTCCCATAATGCGGGCTCACATCTGGAAATGAAATGAAATAAATAAACTAAACCCTAAGGAACTCACAGTTCAGCCTGCTGGCTGAAGTACTCCTGCTCGGTCGTCGATAGTGGCAAGGAATCTGGGCCATGCAAAACCCATACGTCAGCGCGTCATGTCAACCAAATAGTATAATATAGACATGGTAATAAGCAATGCAGGTATGAACATGAATAAAGCAGTACTAAGAAATAACAGAGCAGGGTAATGTGCAATGGTGACTAAACTGTCCTATCAGGTTTCTACTCTATAGTCTTTGAAATCAACTGATGAATCGTCGATGTAACTCAATAGTATCCCGTGCGTGCCCGGGACCACGGTCAAGGTTCTCGGGGCTGAATCCGAGACGTGCCGCTAAGCAGTAATAGGTAGTAGGATGGATGAGTGATGTCAGCATCATCACTCCGGGGCAGGCCAAACCCGTAAGACTGATCAGAACAAGTATCGAACTGTTGAGTTACAAGTCGGTTTCACCTTTGATTTCCCCATACCCCCAAGTTATGTATGTCAGGTCAGGTATTCAGTAGTCCAGGATTAATGTCAACCCAGAATCAGGTAAAAACAGGTATGTCTGGATAGACTGCAGGAATGGTCCATGAGGACCCCAAGTCAGGTTGTAGTCCAATAGGTTGAGTCAGTATGTATAGGGTGTCATGTCCGGTGTATCAGTACATGTGTCAGGTGTATCAAGATCGGTCAATATGTAATGCAATCAAATGTATGCTGATAACAGGTATAGTAACGAATAAGGAACAACAGCAGGAACAGTAAATAACAATATTATTCCATGTAAACACAGTGATGCTTTGTATTCTCTTATTAACAGGTTCAAGCACCCTTTGGGTGCAATAATTCCAGTGTAGCGCAATATTAATAACAGCAGACAATAAAAATATAAGTGTGCGATTATTATCCTCTAAGTAGTAAAATGATTAGCAGGTAGTTGTTATTAAGGTTACGGTGGCAAAATACGATTTAGGTGGCAGTATTATAATGTACATCATATTTCGTCCAATGAGACAAGTAGCAATACTTAGTTAATATAGCAAGTTTGTGAGTCAAACATTTAATTAGTTTAACGTAGCATGTAGCAAGAAATCTTGCCTCGACGGTTTCGCAAACCGGAAAGCACGGATGCAATGTCGGCAGAAAACACGAGACGGGTGCACGGGCTACGGATCGAGTCCCAACAGCGAACATCGGGACCACATGGACCAGGGTACTTCGCTGGAGCGTCGGGTCCAAACGACGGCACGGTCGGAATCCGGCAAAAGTCAAAGCAACGAAGTTAGCAAACACGATAATCGCAACAAGGACCAGCGAGGGATTAAACATGAATGGAAAGCTAAAGGGAGGCTTACAGGGAAGAACCAGGGGCAACTACGACGGGCCCGACGGCGATGGGCGCGCCGGCGGCGAACAGGAGATGCGGCGAGGGCTGGAGTTTTCTTGTTCGCTGGAAAGAGGGTGGTGCTGTGCGATGAGGGGAGGTAAGGGCCGGGTTCTGGTCGCAGGGAAGAGGGGGTGGTCGGAGGTGGCGCGGGTGCCGTCGACGAGGGTCGACGGCACGCTTTCCGGCGACCCGGGGGTTGGTGCTAGGGTCGGGCTCGAGTTCTGGTGGTCCGGCGAGGGGAGGAGGAAGGCGACGACGAGGTCGGGACGAAGAGGAAGAGAGGGAGTCTCAGGCGTCGTTGGTGACGGGAGGCGGCGTCGACGGTGAGATCTGCGGCCGGGTGATGTCGTCGGGGGTTGGGTTGCAGGCTCGGGAAGGAGGGAGGAGGGTTGCGGTCGAAGCTGTGGAGGTGTGGATGATGACGGCGAGGTCACGGTGAGGCCGGCGGCGAGGTCACGACGAGGTTAGGGTTAGGGTTCGGGGTTCGCGATGGTTTCTCGTGGGTTTGAAACGAGGAACAGTGGAGAGAATAATATATAGAGGGAGAGAGAGAGAGATTTGATGAGGAGAGAGAGGGAGATTTAGAGGAAGAGAGAGAGAGGCAGTGAAGAGAGAGATAGAGAGAGAGTGGGAAAATGGTGGGGCCCACGAGGGAATTAACTCCCTCGTGATTGGCTGAAGGTGACTTGAAAGAAAATTTCTTAAGATTTAATATAGGATTTATACTTAGATTTGTAACAGAAAAACTTATATAGTTAAAATAATATTTAATTAAATGGGCATTTTTGGCGCTAAATGAAACATTTCCAAATCGCGCCCGGGTTGCGCCCAAATGTTCCAAATTCAAATTATAGGATTTTAAGCGAGTTCCAAATTTTGAAAAGAGGTGTTTAATGATTAAAATGCATGCCCCCAAGTCGGACACTTGTACGCGTGCGTAGTCGTCCAAACTTACCCGTTTCGCCGAACGGAATAAAATCTCGACGCGCGGACGCTACCACGCGACTAGTGGCGACGAGTAGGCCAACATGGATATTTTTAATATCATTTTAGGTGTTAAAATTTGTTATGTGCCAAAATGACTTAACCGGTTAAAATTTAGTAATAAGCGCCAAACAATCAAAATAATTGAGATGAGCAATATGTAACACTCAACTAGTAATAGAAATAGTATTATTGGGCTCGGGTGTTACACAAATATTACTAACATTATTCATGGAGATATTATGCAAGACTTAGCTCAGGTCAGGAGATTGGGATATCGAGATGTCGGGAATAAAAAAATCTACCTATAAAGTCAGAAAAAAATCGAATAATCAATACTAGAAGAGACTCAGAAAAGATATGAAAATTCCAGACATCACATAAATCTCCATGTGTCAAAGTGTAGAAGCCCAGAAGTTTGAAACCCTAAGTCAGCTAAAGAACCGCTCTTCCGCGGCTAATACCCATCAAATGTGGCGGATCCGCGGCCATGTTGGGGAATTAAGGTATGGGATTTTGTGGTTTGGATCTTCACAACAATCCCTAATTCTTGGAATCTAGAGTTTCTGGTTTTGGGACTATATAAAGGACCGGGAGCTAAAGCTAGAAATCATCACTTTTTACACGAAGCCAATCACCGTCAAGAAACAAATGATCCACGACAGGTCCACGATTCGACGTGATAAGACGACGTGATATTCGACGGAACATCTACTTCCTACGAGGTAGAGATCGAGAGCAACTTCTTCTTCCTCCTGTAATCTAAACTCGAAGGTTTTGTAATTGTGAAGTTGATTAATAAAGGTAGATCAATAGTTTAATTATTTAGCATTTATTTTATATATTTACATTATGATCTCTATCCGTTCTTTTTCTACCTCCATCATGCGCGAGTAATTCTCCGCTTGATAGGGTTCGTAGGATTAGGATAAAACAATGGATGAAAAAATATTTTAATTTCTTTTAAGTCTTATGAAGTTTATAAATTTTAGCAAAAGAATCGTTAATATTCTTATCGGGCGCGCTATCAATTTATTGATAGTCTTGACCGTGATTTGAGATTAGATTAACAATTGTTTTGTTAAGGGCTAGACATGAATAGAGATCAATGAAGAGACAAGGATCAATAGTGGGAAAACCCTAGTTTCTTCCAAGAACCCTAATTCCCATTCATCACTATCAATCTAGTTTTAAATCTATCAATAGATAAAATGAGTCATCTTTATTAATCATTCATGACTACTAAATACTAACGAACCCTACAAGCCCTCTTCTTATATATTCTATATCCGTGTTTAACATAGATCTAGAATCTACAACTATTATCCCTATTCTTCTTCTATTCTTTATTCAACTTGTCTAAAGCAAAATTAAAGATTCCACGCATCCCTGCGGACGGTCCGTACTCATCTCGGCTAGCTACACACAACACCGCTATTGATTGCGGTTACTACACACTTCTTTAAAACAGAATCAATCAAATGGCGCCATTGCCGGGGATACGTGCGTAATTTTTTTCTTACTATTCGTGTTGAATTCTTTTTCAATCCATATCATAAAAATAAAACAAAACCACATCTTGCATATTTAACGATTAGTGTGCGATTTTTGCGAGGGATTCTGGAGTCACTGTAGCGAGGAGATAAAGATTCAGAGACATTCATCGAGACCTAGATGAACTTAGAAGGCTACTGTAGAAAATTCTTCAGAAGAAAGCACCAAGGAGCGGCGGAACCGCCGCACTATTGCACATTTAGCCGCGGAACCGCGGCCACTTGGTGGTATTTCCTATCCAAATTTCTTTGGTATATTCCTCAACTCTTTCTCTCTCCTATGAAAATCCTATAATATATTTTTCTGCAGGATTCTTTGCAAAATATCTCCGCTCATAAATCTTTTTGTGTGTTTTGTTTTGAGGATTGTTTTTACATATTTTAATACGGAACTTTAGAAGTTCTCAATTATATTAAATAATGTAAGACGACGAACCTCGAGGGTCCTATCGACCATAAAGGCGATCGCTAGTAATCGTGGATCAGCATGCCGCGGTGGACGGGGGGCTCCTTCCCTCAGTTTCACCTCCCGAGACCCCGGAATTCATAGTAGAAGTTGAATCAGGCTAGGAAGATACGAGATCCTCCTTTTCTATCCGCCTCTGAAGATCCTTAGTCTGTGGAACTATTAAAACTTGAGTTAATTCTTTAAATAGAGAATCTATCATGAGAAGAGTTCTTTAAATAGAGAATCTATCATGAGAAGAGTTAAAACAAGTTATCGTTAAGATTCAGCAACACTTCTAAATGTTCAAAATCTCACTGTCCATTTCAAGATTGAATTGGTGGCTCAGCTGCACCCAGTGTCGTCCGCGAAAGGCAACTTCCTTCCCACATACTTCCGGGTAGCGTACTAAGCATTCAGTCCTGCTTAGCCCCACTCGCCATTTACCTTAGAGTTCAGAAAATCACAATGATTGGCACAGCCGCGGGAGAGTCAGGGAAGCTTGCATCTTGGGACTAAAAACGTCGGAGTCCGGTTTGTTTGGCTAAAATCTCCTTCTCTTATTCCCGCCTTTGGGATAGGAAAACTCCACGCTCGGCTAAGTCGTCGAACCCTCACGCTGATTTCCTCTGGGCTTTGGGTTTTCTAAAATGATAGATACTCAGGAGCTCTTTCTTTCAACGCATTAGAAGTTTGCTTTAAAGGGCAAGACCACAATTCAGATTAAGTGGGGCTTTCATCACCCTTCCTAGGCCCCACAAATCACTAAACATGCATGCGCATAACCCTATATTTATTACAAAATATCTAGACCAAGACCCTAAGGACCGTCACGCTCAATAGGACAGAGGAAGGTCGTGGGTAATCTATCGCTTATTCGCATTTCTTTTGTGGTGTCTAGACAAGTGTGACTAGGAAAGTGGTTACTTAATTAGGCCCGCTTTTTTCGGTGATTTGTATAGCGGATACCTCCCACTTACTTGGCACTTACCTGACCACAAGAATGAGAAAGAGGTGGTAGAATATTGATCCTACGACTTGTCCTTTGGAAGTCTAGGAGCGGTCTAGTGCTTGACCTAGGTGACCTTAGTTTTAGGGTTTGTTGTGCATTTTGTGATTTGTTGAGTCAACCCTCAAGTCTTTCTTTCAAAACAAAACAAGCCAAATAGATTTTAAATCATTATCATTTCACGCTATTTTCTTTCCACCTTCTTATAATGGGTAATCCAAACAGAAGAACTCTTGCCAAGCTTTGCTATCCAGAACTAGATATTTCTTGTTTTCGTAATTGCTTTGGTCAAAATTCCGACTCTACCATGTCTTTAAGAGATCGGATAGAACAAGTGGAAAGAAACAGTTGGACACCTCACTCCTGGTCTTATCAACCGTATCAAAATTCTACATCTTCTTATGTTGATACTCCATTTAAAGCGTGTGAGGGAACTCCTAAACGCATGTCCATCACAGAGCATATGGCGAGAGCTAAAGGACAAAGTTTCAATCCAGTCAAACCGTTAGGACAACAAACACCATCACTTTCAAAGGAAGATATTGCTACTCGTTTTGCAGTGTATATGACATCTGTTGCCAGTCGTCAACTAACCAACCAATATCAATATTCTTCTTATCACAATATTGATCCTACTCCTGTCCAATTTTCACAACCATTCGATTCCTATCAATCCTACCCTACTTTTACACCTTCTCTAGACATTTCTTCTAATCAGTCATTTGAGAGTTTTACCTATCCACAAGAATTTCAATCTTCTGCTGAAACCCCTTACCGACCCATGTCTAGTCTTGAACGGACAGTGGAAGAATATCGGGTAGCGTCACGCCGCGCCATAGAGGAATTGAATGCGTCCATGGCCGCCCTCATACAACCCAACGAACGAGCAACTAGTTTCCAACTAGCTCAAAATTTTTCAATGTATGATACGGCAATAGGTCAAATTGAGAATTTGGGTAGTGAGAGAGATCAATACACCCTTCCAAATCAAACCTACCCATCCAAAATTGATATTCACAATTCCAGTTTCACAAATCTATCGAGTACACCAAATAATTCACCAATTGAAGATAAAAGGTTTGATCAGTTGTGTGACTTTGTAGTGTTTGATTTACCCGATTGTGAAGGGTCCATTTCAAGTGAAGCCACACCCAATCCTTGTGATCTCTACATCTCTACTCTTGAACCAAAATTGATTGAAAACCATACTTTTGATGAGGTGTCTGAGAATTTTAACTTTCACTTGATTGAGAATATTGACGCTGGGAATATTTTGGATGATAAACCCACAGTTTTAGATGAATTTATCTCACCAATTCATCATGTCCTTTCACTTCCGTGTGGATATCATCTCGAACCATTAACTGTTTTTCCCGAACCCCATATGCGTCTGGAAATTGATGATAAATGCATGAACGAAAAGCAGAACGAAATTCAGGCTTCATTTTCCATATCTGGTTCAACAATACTCGACACACCAATTTGTTTACCCATTTCATCTCCCACTTTCTCTGGTTCTTCTTCTAATCTTCCTTTAATTTTAGCGAGCGTTGATGAATCACAATCCGATATTTCGAGTTCGATAATTCTAGAAAGACAACTTGATTTAGACTCCTTTGAGAATGAGATAGATGAATTTTTCAAGCCTCCTACCTCCATAATTTTTGACAAATCAAGTGTGTTGAATTCTGGCGCGATACTTATTGACATTGAAACGTTCAATCGGACCATCCATGAAAGTTTCGAAAATATTTTCGCCGACGAACTCGTATTCCTAAACGACATGGATTTTATGATTAATCAACCTCCACCCGAGAAAGTTGAACCACCACCATTTCTTCTTATCCCATACGAGAATGTGACTTTTCTTCCCATTCCTAATCATTCGCATTCTCATTTCCGTTCACCATTATTGTTTCGTCTCTATCAACCGAGACGTAAACCATACCACCTCTTATCTCTTCCCCACTTCTTCAAATCTCTGATCTTCCACCAACCAGTGCGTTACATCGATAAAATATTTGAATGGTTAGTGTTGAATTTTGGTCTTTGTAAAGCTATGCATAGACTAATAACTATAACCCCTTTCATAATTTTAAATACTTAATACTATTTTACTCAAGTTTGGAGGGGGGGAGAAAAATATATTTTGGCTCTTGAGCGAAATGAAAATTTTTATGAAATTGTGAGCAAAAAATAAGGTTGGGGGAGAATTTCTCTTTCATTATTTCATGTCCCCATTACTAACTTTTCCTTCCAAGTCTACAGTTTTTTTAAGCTTAACAGATGATATCACCAGCCAACAGCCAAGTTTTTAGTGAACAGGTTTGGGGGAGGTTTGTACTTATTCACGCATTATTTTACATTATCATAAATATAAGCACAAAATTTTTTTGATAATGAAAGTTTGAAAGTAAAAATTTACATATGAAAGATTGGAAATTTTAAGAAAAGCAAGAAGTTAGATGTTTTCTTAAACGAAACTAGTAATAAGTATTTATGAGCCGTTGTCCCAAGAGTTAGTAAGATGAAGGAAATTACTAATCTAACGATAGATCTGAGTCCGAAAAATAGTCCTTATTCTTGAAGCCAAACATTTGAACGTAAATACCCTACTATACGCACATGCACACATCTTGAAACTTGGGATAGTAGAGGATACCTTGAAATGCTCTTGTTTAAAAGCCTTGGTATGAAGAAAAATAAAAATATAATGAAAAAAATGGTGAAGAAAAAAATGAACACTGGTTTTTTAATTGCTTAAGGCAACATAAAAAAATATAGCTAGGGTGCTTTATCACCTGGTGTCTTAGACCAACTGGTTTGGGAACCACTGCTAAGCCTTAGGTGTTGCAAAACGAAGAATTACGCCTAAATGAATGAGCACATTTAGTAATCATTCGGTTAGTACCTCAAGAAGTATTAACGGTCGTATGAAAGATGTGTGAGCAATTCCATCTAAAATATTCACCAACTAAAAAGTACTAACAAAGATGGACAAGAGTATGAGTGTAGGGATGTCTTTTACACACTCGTAGGGGTATATGATCGATGTTTGGATGAATGGTAGGAGGAAGGCTAAAGGCGATATTTTATTGAGGGATGACGTGATTTCTAACATTTTTTCATGACCATTAAGATATGGCTCATGTCAACCGAAAAGCTAGTGTAATTGGAAACTCTTATTTTCAAGTTCTTTATTTTGTAATTCTTATCTTTGTATTTAACTTTCATCTACTTTCTTTTACTATAGGATTTTGTGGGTGTAATCCGCTGAAAACCCTCAGGAGACAACACTCCTCCTACTAGAGACACCTAGAGCTTTAACGGCTTGTTGCACATGCTCAGTGCAATCATGTTACCTACGAAAGTGTGCTACTTAGGTTTTTCTTTTCTTTTTCTTTTTCTCCCTCTCTTGAATAAATAGTTTGCTCGAGACGATCAAAGTTAAGTTTGGGGGTATTTGTGCAATCGAAAATATCACACTTTTGATATATCATTTTCCTTACTTTTCTTAAATATCTAAAGGTGTTTATTATAAATATATAACATATTTGGGGTTTATCTGCAAAATACTATTTATTATATGTTTATATATTATAATTAACATTATGAAGGAAAATATATGCATATAATATTTATATAATATTTTTATTGTGCATATCATATCAAATACTCTAATCAAGATTCTTTAAACGATATAACATCATACAAATGATTAGAATAATATCTCTATAACAAATATCACTAACATTATTTATGAAGATATTGTGCAAGATTTAGCTCAGGACAGGAGATCAGGATATCGAGATGTCGGGAATCAAAAATCTGCCGATAAAGTTAAAAAATCGAAGAATCAATACTGGCAGAGACTCAGAAAAGATATGAAAATTCCAGATATCACATAAATTTCCATGTGTCAAAGTGTAGAAACCCCAAAAGTTTGAAACCCTAAGTCAACTAAAGAACCGCTCTTCCGCGGCTAATACTCATCAAATGTGGCGGATCCGCAGCCATGTTGGGGAATTAGGGTGTGTGATTTTGTGGTTTGGATCTTCACAACAATCTCTAATTCTTGGGATCTAGAGTTTCTGGTTTTGGGACTATATAAAGGACCGAGGGCTAAAACTAGAAATCATCACCTTTTACACGAAGCCAATCACCGTCAAAGAACAAGTGATCCATGACAGGTCCGCGATTCGATGTGATAAGGCAACGTGAGATTCGACGGAACATCTACTTCCCACGAGGCAGAGATCGAGAGCAACTTCTTCTTCCTCTTGTAATCTAAACTCGAAGGTTTTGTAATTGTGAAGTTGATTAATATAGGTAGATCATTATTTAATTAATTAGCATTTATTTTCTGTATTTATATTATGATCTCTATCCGTTCTTCTTCTACCTCCATCATGCGTGAGTAATTCTTCGTTTGATAAGGTTCGTAGGATTAGGGTAGAACAATGGATAAGAAAACATTTTAACTTCTTTTAAGTCTTATGATGTTTATAAACTTTAGCAAAAGAATCGTTAACATCCTTATTGGGCGCGCTATCAATTTATTGATAGTCTTGACCGCGATTTGAAATTAGATTAACAATTGTTTTGTTGAGGGCCAGACATGAATAAAGATCAATGAAGGGATAAGGGTCAATAGTGGGGAAACCTTAGTTTCTTCCAAGAACCCTAATTCTCATTCATCACTATCAATCTAGTTTTAAATCTATCAATAGATAAAAGGAGTCATCTTTATTAGTCATCCATGACTACTAAATCCTAACGAACCCTACAAGACCACTTCTTATACATTCTACATCCGTGTTTAACATAGATCTAGGATCTACAACTATTATCTCTATTCTTCTTCTATTATTTATTCGACACGTCTAAAGCAAGATTAAAGGTTCCACGCATCCCTACAGACGACCCGTACTCATCTCGGCTAGCTACACGCGACACCGTTATTGATTACGGTTACTACACACTTCTTTAAAACAGAATCAATCAATGTCTTACGAAAATACAAGATGAAGCTGAAT
Organism: Agapanthus africanus; assembly: GCA_030015575.1. NCBI lineage: Eukaryota > Viridiplantae > Streptophyta > Magnoliopsida > Asparagales > Amaryllidaceae > Agapanthus > Agapanthus africanus. The sequence goes on along the minus strand of CM057337.1, from coordinate 129,362,323 downwards.
CCAGCTAAATGTGCGTTCGGCGTCACAAGCGGGAAATTTCTTGGATTCATGGTTACCCACCGTGGAATCAAGGCGAACCCAGAGAAAATCAACGCCATCATCAATATGGCGATGCCTGAGAGCAATGTCGATATCATGCGACTCACCGGGAGGGTGGCTGCATTGATTCGCTTTATGTACAGATCGGGAGAAAAGTGCCTCCTTTTCTTCAGAGCCCTAAAGAAAATCCCCAGGTTTGAATGGTCCGAGGAATGACAAAACGCTTTTGAACAACTCAAGGCACACCTGGCGACCCCACCACTTCTCACCTGACCAGTCGAAAGCGACGAGCTGTTACTATATCTAGCCGTCTCCGACCAAGCTGTCGGCTCGGTGCTTATCAGAGAATTCGAAGGCACGCAGAGACCGATCTACTACGTGAGCCACGTGTTCAAGGACGCAGAAACCAAATACCTGGCTATAGAAAAAATAGTTCTTGCACTTGTCGTCGCTTCCAGGAAACTACGACACTATTTCCAGGCACACACAATCCACGTCCTCACTAAACGACCTTTAGGGAATATCCTCGCCTCGCCCGAATCATCGGGACGCTTAGAGAAATGGAGGTGGGATCTATCCCAATTCGACATTAAATACCGACCCAGACGGGTTATCAAAGCACATGTCTTAGCCGATTTCGTTGTCTAGTGCACCATTCCCACTAAGAAAGGAATGGCAACATAGGGCCCCGACCCACGACCCTCGATCGGGGAGGTGCCTGGCCCAATCTCGGACTGGGTACTTTATATGGACAGATCCTCCACAGAGGAAAGAAGTGGGGGCCGGCCTGATCATCCGTGGCCCGAATGAGGCGGAGATGGAGTACTCTCTGAGGCTTTGTTTTAAGGCATCAAACAACGCCGTAGAGTATGAGGCCTTATTGGCCGGGCTATGAATCGCCTCCGGAATTGGGCTGAAGATCATCCGGGTACGCAGCGACTCCACGCTAATCATCGGATAAGTAACCAGACGTTTCGAAGCCTGGGAACCACTAATGATAAAATACCTGGCGGAAGTAAGAAGGCTTCAGAGAAATTTCGATGAAGTCCAAGTGGAGCAGATTCCCAGAAACTTGAACACCGAAGCCGATGCCCTGAGCAAACTCGCCTCTTCCTATTCGGCCAATTACAAGAGAAATATCCTCTTCGAAGTCCTGCCACGATCCAACATGGAAGATGGAGAGGCAATACTCCAAATCTACACAACCCGAGAAGATACCCCAGATTGGAGAAAACCCATTATAGAATTTCTGAAAGATGGGGTACTTCCGAAAGACCGGGCCAAGGATCGTCGGCTTCAAGCAAAAGCTCGCCATTTCGTATAGAGCAAAGAAAACCTATATAAGAAGCCGTACACTCAACCTCTGCTCCGATGTGTCGATCCCCACGAAGCAGACTACGTCTTACGAGAAATACATGAAGCGGTCGGAGGAGCACATTAAGGAGCCCGCAGCCTGGTCCAACAGACACTGCTCAAGGGGTACTATTGGCCGGGAATACACCAAGATGCCGATAAATTGGTCAAGAAGCAAGAGCTGCCAACTTTTTGGCAGCATCTCTCGTCTCCCCACCACCAAACTAACGCCACTAAGTTCCCCTTGGCCATTTGCGCAGTGGGGGATAGATATGGTAGGCCAGCTCTCCACCAGCATGGGTGGATACAAGTACATTCTTGTCGCTATAGACTACTTCACAAAGTGGATTGAAGCCGTGCCAATCAGGAAACCGGATGCCGCCTCTACAATAAAATTCTTGCAGAACAATATGTTGGGTTACGGCAGCGCCTCGGCCATCAATCTGTGACCAAATGCGAAATAAAAATTTATAAAACTTGGCGCTACCACAACCAATTACCCGGATTTACCCATAAGCTCTAGATAAAAAAACATGCAAAGGAGTTAGAATAGTTATTCCGAATAGATCCGTGTCCTTCGGTCTTCAACCATCTTCTTAAGCTCCTAGGGGCTTCCTTGATCAAGCTTGATCTCCGGTCTCCCTCCATCGAAGATGATCCACCCGAGAGTCTATGCAGCGAGCTCCAATCTCATATCTGAGGCAACTAGGGCACCTAGATCGCTACTCTAGATACTATAGATGAAGTAGAGAGTGATGAAGGATTAATTTGTCTCAAGACACCCACCAAAGAAAACAGTAAACCCAGTGAACATTTAAAGATACTACAGGAAATGCATGGACTAGAAACAAAGCAAAGTGACAGAGATCGAAGGATATTGAGGAAGGAACTTACCCACTGGGTTGTAGAGGGATGGCTACGTCGTCGGCGCGTCGTCGACGGAACTCCGGCGATCTACAGAGGATTCAAATATATTTAACAGAGAAGAAAAGCTTAAGATGAAAAGAAGAGAAAGAAGAAGAAGAAGAGGAAGGTTTCTTACGGGGTTTGGGAGACGGCTGTGTTTGCCAAGGTGGTTAGTCGTCGGCAAGGATCGCCAGCGAGATCACGGCTAGGCGACAGATTCCAAGTTGCAGGGAATGCTCGGCTAGGGTTTTGCGTTACAGGGTTTGGTGCTCGGGAAAGAGTAGAGGAAAGGAAGAGAGGGAGAGGAAGAAGGTGATGATAAGACGAAGGAGTCGGTAGCGACGAGGTGGTGGTGGAGAAAGGAGTTATGGTTGTAGGGTTTTTCTCGGGTGTGTGTGTGCAGGGGGCGAGGCTCGAGAGAAGGAAAAGAAGAGGAAGAAGATAAAGACGAGGAGGAGGAGGTTGAGAAGAAGAAGACGAGGTGGAGATGGCGACAAGGCAGAGACGGCTAGGGTTAGGGTTTTCTTTCTTTCAGTGCTCGTGCATGGGTTTAGAAGAAGAAGGAGAAGATAAAGAAGGGAGGTGATCAGAAGAGAGGGGGCGGTGACGGGATTCTCATGCACCGCGAGAGAAGAGAGAAGCGGGCGCGAGAGGAGAGAGAGAGGGAGAAATGAGAGGAGAGAGAGAGGAGGAGGAGAGAGAGAATTGTCTCGTAGTAGGGTGAGCGAGAACGAGGAGGAGAGAGAAGGGGAAAAGAGAGAGAGAGAGAGTGTTCATCGCAGTGAGAGAAAGAGAGAGGGAAAGGAGAGAGAGAGGGAGAGACGGTGGGGCCCGGGGTTAAAGAAACGTTTTGGATTGGCTGGGGATAAAATTTGATTTATGGATTAAAGATTTTCTGGTGTTGATTGGTTAGGAAAAACTTTGTGAAAGATTTATGAGGGTGTTAATCGGTTGGTAAAAATTATGAAAGGATATTTTAAAGAAAATGTTAAAAGGATTACCCTAAGCTGAAAGATTTCCAACTTCAGGATTTCTATTCTGATGAAACCCATTAAGGAAAATTTAAATATTTAAATAAACAGAATTGGCGTGATACAAAGATAATTCTGAATTGCGCCCGGGTCGGGTCCAAAATTTGAATTTGAAATATGAAATTTATTGGCAAGTTCCAAAAATTAAAATGAAGGATTTTATAATTAAAAAGCATACCCCAAAGAACGGACGCACGTACGTGCGCGTAGCCGCCAAAACACGTCCGTTTCACTGAACGAGACGAGAACACGATGCAACGACGCTACCACAGGGTTAGGGGTGTCAGGCAGGCCATGTCAATTATTTTTAATTTATTTTTAACAGACTTAAATTGTTATATGCAGAATATGACATGTCGGTGTAAAATATAACTAGTAACAACCAAAGCATGATAAATGAAATGAATACCATACACCACACATACGGTAACTGAAATTTGTAGAATTGGACTCGGTTGTTACATTATACCCAACTACAAAAAGAATTTCGTCCTCGAAATTCCAAGAATACAAAGGATAGATGAAAATCAAACTATAAGAAAAGATGAGGAAAATTCAGCCGGATTTCATCTTCTCGTTCCCAAGTGGACTCCCCATGTGAGCGATTACCCCAAGAAACAAGTACAAGAGGGATAACCTTGTTCTTAAGAAGCTTTTACTTTCAATCTACAATTTCAACCGGTCACTCCTCAAAAGTCAAGTCTTCTCGTATCGTCAGTTCCGAATGATCCAACACATGTGTTTCATCTCGAACATACCTACGGAGTTGAGATACATGAAACACATCGTGCACATTCGCCAAGGACTGCGGTAATGCCAAACAATACGCTACCTCACCAACACGCTCCAAGATCTCAAAGGGTCCAACGAATCGAGGACTGAGCTTTCCTCGACTTCCAAAACGAATCACCCCTCTAGTCGGTGATATCTTCAAGAATAATAAATCACCCACGGCGAACTCTAGAGATCTTCTCGACGTATCTGCCCAACTCTTCTGTCTGTCTTGAGCTGCTTTCATATGATTCCGAATAGCGTTAACTTTCTCAACTGTCTGCACAACCAGATCGGGTCCCAACAACCTTCGTTCACCGACATCGTCCCAACAAACAGGTGAACGACATTTGCGACCATACAAAGCTTCAAATGGAGCCATCTGAATAGTTTCCTGGAAACTGTTGTTGTAAGAAAACTCCACCAAATGTAGATGATCCTCCCAAGAACCCTTGAAGTCCAACATGCATGCTCTCAACATATCTTCAAGAGTTTGGATCGTTCTCTCCGACTGACCATCAGTTTGAGGATGATAAGCTATGCTAAACTTCAATCGAGTCCCCAAACTTTCCTGTAAACTCCTCCAGAAGTGTGATAAGAACCGAGTGTCCCGATCGGACACGATGCTCACTGGTACTCCATGCAATCTTACAATCTCCTGCATGTACCGCTCCGCCAAAGTTTCTGTTGATTGACCAACCCGAAAAGGAATAAAATGAGCTGCCTTGGTCAAACGATCAACAATCACCCATACTGCATTGTTGCCTTTTGGACTCTGCGGTAGAGCTGTCATGAAATCCATGGTTATATGTTCCCACTTCCACTGAGGAATCGGCAGTGGTTGCAATAAACCAGCAACCCTTTGATGTTCAGCCTTAACTTGCTGACACACCAAGCACTTTGCCACAAACCGAGCGATCTGCCGTTTCATGCCTTCCCACCAGAAATGCTGTCGTAAGTCTCGGTACATCTTCGTGCCTCCTGGATGTACGGAATAAGCTGAACTGTGTGCCTCCTTCATAAGCTCTTCGCGAATATGTCCCTTTGGCACACACAAACAGCTACCATACCTCAACGAACCATCTTCATGGATCAATAAATCTGTTCGTAGTCAGGCTTCAACCTGTTCTCGAAACTTTTGCAATCTAGGATCCTGCGATTGCGCTGCTTTAATATTCTCGATCAACGACGAATGTACTTGCAGCTTCATCAACTGTCCCGAAGAACGCGGTAGTACAACCTCCAAATCAAATCTTCGAAAGTCTTCCACGAGTTCCTTCTGCGTAGTCAACATCTGAATAGCTGGTAACCGACTGAGCGCATCCGGTACAACATTAACCTTCCCCGGATGGTACTTGAGATCAAGATCGTAGTCAGCCATCAGCTCTAACCATCTACGCTGCCTCATATTAATCTCTTTCTGTGTGAACACATACTTCAAGCTCTTATAATCCGTGAAAACTTCGACCCTTTCGCCCAAAAGGTAATGTCTCCAAATCTTCAAAGCGAAAATCACGGCCGCAAGCTCCAAGTCGTGAGTTGGGTAATTCTTCTCATGGGTCTTCAACTGTCTTGATGCGTACGCTACAACCTTCCCATGCTGCATCAAAACGCATCCCAATCCTTTCCCAGATGCGTCGCTGTGAATCACCAATCCTCCGGAACTGTCTGGCACAGTCAGAATAGGAGCGGTTATCAATCTCTGCTTCAGCGTCTCAAAAGCTGACACATATCTATCCGTCCACACAAAAGGTACCTCCTTGCGCGTAAGCTTAGTCAGCGGCTCCGCCAGACGAGCAAAGTTCTCCACAAATCTTCTGTAATACCCGGCGAGCCCAAGAAAACTTCTTATCTCCACAACATTATTCGGAATCGGCCAATCAAGAACTGCTGCAATCTTTTCGGGATCGACGGCAATTCCATCGCCAGACACAACATGCCCTAAAAACTTTACTTCTTCTAGCCAAAACTCGCACTTGCTCATCTTCGCATATAGCTTCTCCTGTCTCAACGTCTGCAGTGCGATCTTCAAATGCTCAGCATGCTCTTCAAAACTCTTCGAGTAAACCAGAATGTCATCAATGAACACCACAATAAACTGGTCCAAGAATGGTGAAAAGATTCGGTTCATCAAGTCCATGAATATCGCCGGTGCATTCATTACTCTGAAGGGCATCACTAAGTACTCGTAATGTCCATACGGGGTTCGGAACGCCGTCTTGCAAATATCTTCTGCTTTCACTCGGACCTGATGATATCTGGATCGCAAATCCAGCTTCGAGAATACCCTCGCGCCACTAAGCTGCTCAAAAAGTTCGCCAATGCAAGGGATCGGGTACTTGTTCTTAATAGTCACCCGGTTTAATTCTCGATAGTCGATGCATATCCTTCTCGTGACATCTTTCTTCTTAACTAGAAGAACTGGAGCTCCCCAAGGCGAGCTACTGCTTCGAATCCAACCCTTCTCAAGCAGTTCAGCAACCTATTTCTTGACTTCTTCCAACTCCACTGGTGCCATTGGATAATACGCTTTAGATACTGGCGCTGCACCAGGAATAAGATCAATTGCGAACTCCATGTCTCGCTTCGGCGGTAATCCCGATATATCTTCAAACACGTCCATAAAATCGCGAACAACAGCTGGCTCATCACTTTTATCAACCTCCATTGATGCAAGAATATTATTTGTCGGCCTAGCCCTAAACTCGACTGGCCCGACAGAACTGCTTCCTCCAGTAAAGGTAAACTCGGGATGTCCGGGAATCTGGAAAATTACTTTCTTTGCCCTACAATCAATGTGAGCGTGGAAAGTGCCAAGAAAATCCATTCCCAAGACGACTTCGTAGCTGCCCATATCAATCACCAAGAAATCTGCAAAAAGCTCCCGTCCGCAAACAACAACTGTACAATCTTTACACTCTCTACTAGATATGATTTTCCCATTCCCAGTGTGTATGTCCCAGAAACTGGACAGGATCGTGCAGGTAATCGAGTGTGTAGATATAAACTTGGAAGATATAAAACAATGGGATGCACCAGAATCAAATAACGCTAATGCGGGAAAACCATGAACGAGTAGAATACCCGAAACCACTTCTCCTGACGCCTTAGCTTCCTCAGCCGTCAAGGTAAACGCTCGAGCCTGATTAGGTCCTTGAGTCAGCTGCTTCTGTCTCTGAAATGGTTTCTGCGGAGGCTTCCGAATATCATCCCTCGTACGAAGCTTCGAAGGACAAGCGCTGACAGTGTGATCTGCCACTCCATAAACTAAACAGAGTCCCTGCCTCTTTCGATAATCCTTTTGCACGTGTCCAGGTAAATGGCAGTAGTCACAAATCACGCTCCTTCTTCGATCAACGACAACAGGCTTCTTCATCTGTGTTACGCCACGACGGTCCACTGGAATACCTCTGCGTCCATGAGCTCGGTTTGGTACAAATGCCGGCTTCCTTACTGTAACTGCTGACTGCTGTGAACCCCCAGTCTTCCCCGATAAGCTCTGTTGTTCTCGGGCTGCCGTAAGTACCTGTGAGAAAGTGTTCAAACCCAGGGAGACAATCTGCCTCTGGATGTCCACATCCAAGCTGCGCATGAACCTCCTTGCCCTGTCTGCATCGTTGGCAACTAAAGGTCCAGCGAATCAACTGAGCCGTGTCCACTCAGCTGCATGTACATCTACGGCCGCACCATTCTGCTTCAGACCGACGAACTTCTCTTCCATTTCCTCCCGTGCAGTCCGCGGGAAGAACTTCTCCAGGAAACTCTTCGAAAAATCCGCCCACTTGATCGGCTTGGGCAAGCGGGTCTCCTTCACAAGCCACCATTCACGGGCGTAGTCCACTAACTGAATGCGCACTATATCCACTCTTTTATCATCTGGAAGTTGTGCCCCAATAAGTAAGTTCTCTGTGTCAACTAGCCACTGCTCTGCTGGCAACGGCTCCTCCAAACCAGTAAAGGCAGACGATCCCAAGCGCCTGAAATCTGCTACGGTCCCTACACGATCAACTGTCTTAACTTCAACATTGTTCACAGACTGATGAACGGTCCGTAAACCTTCCTGAAACGATTCAGCTTGTTGCTGGATCGGCTCGGTCTGCCTCTTTTGATTCTCCAGCATTCCCCGTATCACTCCAAGCATAGCGGCTTCGTCAACACGCCTTTGGTACGTCTTCAGATTCTTGTCTGCCATACTCCTGAAACCAAAACACCCAAAGATTAGCATGATAACAGATTCAAATTATAGATCAAGTCTAGAACTCCAAGTTACTTAAATAGAGTACTGCATTGTAACTATGCCGCGGTATCATAGCTATAATTACATAACTCCACCCAAGTCGCCTAAGTCCTAGATATAACAAGGAATCAGGTTTCGAGTCGATGTGCAAAGGAACTTTGCACATCGTAAAAGATATAATCAGGAAGAACTTGATTCAAGAACGGTAAACGTCAAGGTGGCAGGACATGTTTCCTAAACACGGGTATTCTGATCCGTGTATTGGGTATAATACCCAACTACAAAAAGAATCAACCCGACCAACCTATGGCTCTGATACCAAAATAACCATGTCACGCCCCGCTTCCCAGAGTACGCTAAATTGGGCACGTGACATAGCCAACCATGCTACCTGTGGGGAGGAAGTATCCATCCACAGTCACATTACGGCTGTAGAGATATCAAGAACAAAATGTAACAATCTAATACATGTCCATAAGCCAAGATAACATGAGTCAAGAATAATAAAAGTGCGGAAGCAAAAGATCCAATACAAAATAACTGGAATGTATGTCCCATAATTCGGGCTCACATCAGGAATAAAATGCAGGAAATAAAGAACTAACTACTACCGACACCTCACAGCTCAGCCTGCTGGCTGAAGTACTCCTGCTCGGACTGCCGCAACGGTACAGAATCTGGGCCATGCAAAACCCAGACGTCAGCGCGTCATGTCATTAAGTAATAAAATATAAATAGGATAACAAGCAATGCAAATATAATCATGAATGGTAAAGCAGGTGTAACATCAATATAAATCAGGGCAGTGCAGAGTAGTGTGCAGTGAGTAAACTAAACTAGTCTACTGGGTTATCTAATCTCAAGTCTTTGAAATCCAATTGATGAATCATCGATGTAACTCAATAGTATCCCGTGCGTGCCCAGGACCACGGTCAAGATTCTCGGGCTGAATCCGAGACGTGCCACTAGGCAGTAAAAGGTAGCATGTACAGATGAGTGATGTCAGCATCATCACTCTGGGGCTGGCCTAGCCCGTAAGACTGATCAGAACAGGTATCGAACTGTTGAGTTACAAGTCAGGTTTCATCATTCATTTCCCCATACCCCCAAGTTATGTATGTCAAGTCAGGTATTCAGAAATCAAGAACTAATGCCAACACAGGATCAGGTAAGAGCAGGTTTGTCTGGATAGACAACAGGAACGGTCCGTGAGGACTACATGTCAGGTTTGTTGACATTAGACACAAGATCAGGTAACGGGTCAAGCCATGGTACATCAGGTCAAGTTAAGTAGTGTACGGTATCATGTCGGGTCAACCAATATGTGTGTAGCAAGTCAGTCCAGGGTGTAAAAGATAACATGTGGGTACTCATAAACAGCTAGCATAATCATGGTTATAAATAATCAAGAATGGTTATCAACAACACAATCTAAGCAATAAGTAAGCAATAAAGCAGATTTAATTAATTAGCTGTACAGTTATCAGTTGTGATTAAACCGATTAAAGTTGCACATGGATGTCCGATAGGTTAAAACTGGATAAAAGGGGTATCATGGCTATAAACAAATGCGATCATGTGGTCTATCACTTACAGGTAATTACTAGGTATAAATAATTAGATGCAACACTAAGTTTCAAGTTCGGGACAATAAAATGTGTAACGGAACTTTATACGGTTAACTTGAAATCCAATTCTATCGATTCTATTTAGAGATTTAACAGGAAATAAATAATTTACCATACGAATAGTTTAAAATAGCATGTAGCAAGTTTCACTTGCCTCGACGGGTCGCAGAACGGAAAACGGAATGTTACGTGTCGGCGGGGAAAAATCGCGACGTGCGTACGGTTCACGGAAAGAACCCAAACGATGAACTGTGAAGTCACACGGATCAGAGGTTCTTGCTGAGTCGTCGGAAAACGTCGCCGGCACGGTCGGATTCCGGTCACCAAAGAAAACAGTAAACCCAGTGAACATTTAAAGATACTACAGGAAATCCATGGACTGGAAACAAAGCAAAGCGACAGATATCGAAGGATATTGAGGAAGGAACTTACCCACTGGGTTGTAGAGGGATGGCTGCATCGTCGGCGCGTCGTCGACGGAACTCCGGCGATCTACAGAGGATTCAAATATATTTAACATGGAAGAAAAGCTTAAGATGAAAAGAAGAGAAAGAAGAAGAAGAAGAAGAGGAAGAAGAAGAAGAGGAAGGTTGCTTACGGGGTTTGGGAGATGGCTGTGTTTGCCAAGGTGGGTAGTCATCGGCAAGGATCGTCGGCGAGATCACGGCTAGGCGACAGATTCCAAGTTGCAGGGAATGGCTCGGCTAGGGTTTTGCGTTATAGGGTTTGGTGCTCGGGAAAGAGCAGAGGAAAGGAAGAGAGGGAGAGGAAGAAGGTGATGATAATACGAAGGAGTCGGTAGCGATGAGGTGGTGGTGGAGAAAGGAGTTATGGTTGTATGGTTCTTCTCGGGTGTGTGTGTGCAGGGGACGAGGCTCGGGAGAAGGAAAAGAAGAGGAAGAAGATGAAGACGAGGAGGAGGAGGTTGAGAAGAAGAAGATGAGGTGGAGATGGCGACGAGGCAGAGGCGGCTAGGGTTAGGGTTTTCTTTCTTTCAGTGCTCGTCCATGGGTTTAGAAGAAGAAGGAGAAGATAAAGAAGGGAGGTGATCAGAAGAGAGGGGCGGTGACGGGATTCTCGCGCACCGCGAGAGGAGAGAGAAGCGGGCGCGAGAGTAGAGAGAGGGAGAAACCAGAGGAGAGAGAGAATTGTCTTGTAGTGGGGTGAGCGAGAACGAGGAGGAGAGAGAAGGGGAAAAAGAGAGAGAGTGTGTGTTCGTCGCAGAGAGAGAAAGAGAGAGGGAAAGGAGAAAGAGAGGGAGAGACGGTGGGGCCCGGGGTTAAAGAAACGTTTTGGATTGGCTGGGGATAAAATTTGATTTATGGATTAAAGATTTTCTGGTGTTGATTGGTTAGGAAAAACTTCGTGAAAGATTTATGAGGGTGTTAATCGGTTGGTAAAAATTATGAAAGGATATTTTAAAGAAAATGTTGAAAGGATTACCCTAAGCTGAAAGATTTCCAACTTCAGGATTTCTATTCCAATGAAACCCATTAAGGAAAATTTAAATATTTAAATAAACAGAATTGGCGGGATACAAAGATAATTCTGAATTGCGCCCGGGTCGGGTCCAAAATTTGAATCTGAAATATGAAATTTATAAGCAGGTTCCAAAAATTAAAATGAAGGATTTTATAATTAAGAAGCATACCCCCAAGAACGGATGCACGTACGTGCGCGTAGCCGCCCAAACATGTCCGTTTCACTAAACGGGACGAGAACACGATGCAAGGACGCTACTACAGGGTTAGGGGTGTCAAGCAGGCCATGTCAATTATTTTTAATTTATTTTTAACAGACTTAAATTGTTATATGCAGAATATGACATGTCGGTGTAAACTATAAGTAGTAACAGCCAAAGCATGATAAATGAAATGAATACCACACACCACACATACGGTAACTGAAATTTGTAGAATTGGACTCGGTTGTTACAAAGACACATACCTCATGTTCACTCACACACACTTATTACATGTTATGCTATATATGCCATATTATATTTCATTTTGTACCATTATGCATCATATATATTTATCATCCTTTCTAGGGAGCTACCGAGCGCTAGTTTGTCGATGTTCATTCCACCCTTTTTTTGTTTCTTGGAATGTTCGTCACGTGGTCTAGGAACTAAAGTAGTGGAATAGGAGTACAACCAGTTCACAGTACCGGCCGATCTTTAGTTTCTTTCAGCTTTCATCTCAGTAAGCCACATATTTAGGATTTTATGTTTATGTTTCTTATTTCAAACATCATGTATCAGTTTAAACCTTGTAAAGTTGGGAATGTAAATATATAAAGTGGTTGTATTTTATTTTTACTTGTCTTTTCTTGTCACTTTTATATTGCTTATATATTCTTAGCGTATTTATTTCGAGAAATTACCTTCTCAAAATAAATACGTTGCAGGTTTTCCATGTCACCGTTTCTGTCTACTGGGAAGTGGGGCATGACACCGGTGATGGTTGCTGCTTGGATAGAAAGAAAAGAAATACTCAGCGTACGCTTTTGCAAGATTTGAATAGTTTATTAGTTTATCTAATCGGGATGGCTCCCACTGTATAGTCAAATTCTCCTTCAAACCTTAAAAGAAGAATTAGCCGGAATCATCATTACCCCACAAGTTCACTAACCGGACGGTCAGGACAGTGTAAGTACTAAGAGGGGGGCTTCCCGCGCTTTCGCACATACCTAATTAAATAACCCCATTGCTTAGATGTGTAACCCCATAAACGCCTTTCTAGACACCAACTGAGCCAGTTAATTGGGAAGGCGAGATTCTCCCGAGAATAACTTTTATTCACAGTGGGAATCGAGCTCCAACTATCATGGTGTGACAACCTTGACGGGGGCTAACAAATCACCACACACCATGGAAGGTATGCAATCACATTTCAAGTTTCAACAATTGAAACTCCTGATTTGGTTTTTACCCCTAACAGCTTATGACCTTAAGAGAGGCCAGCAAACCATAAGTCGATAGTCAAGTTCTACCCGTCATTACGTGATTAATTTAGGCCCACCCGTACTAGCCTTTTGTCACACCCCGCTTCCCAATAGACAGAAACGGTAACATGGCAAGCCCGCAATGTATTTACTATGAAATAAATACATTAAGCGTAATTAAGAAATATAACTATGAACAAAAATGACAAGAGTAATAAAATGGAACAACAACTTTATTTACATTCAACTTTATATACAATTGTCTGAAATAAAAGATACAACAAACAAAGCAATGCCTAAACAATGGCATACAGAAAGTAAGTACAGGAAGAACTAATAGTCTAGCGGAGCTGCAAGCTGGTCCAAGTCCTCATGGCTCGACTCTACGTCTTCAGAGTCCGGACCTCCTGCCGAACATTTCAAAGTAAGAAAACAGAGAGGAATATCGTCAGCGAACTAGCGCTCGGTAAATCGCAAAATAAGAAAGAGAAGATGGTATATAATGTGAATAGAAACTAAAAGAACAATGGACGGGTAAAACTGTATATAATCATCTACAGGTATATGATAGTTATTCTGACGTGGTTATTTGTAATTTGATAAGGTTGGTATTCATGTATACTAGAGGAGTCCATCTTACCCCGTAGAGTATGGTAACATGTAGTACAAGGTCTCGTCATAACCCACAGGACAACGACACGTGAATTCATGTTGGTGTCTTTTAAGTGACCTCTCGTGCCATGATATACGTTCCGTACCAATCTACATCTTTATCCCCGCGTATGGTATTGTATAGATTAAGAATATAGGTCGTGGCCGAATCCATGGGTATAAAATATTCGTGCTCATGTTTAGGATGTAATCATGTGTTCAAGTAGTCATGTTAAGTTCATATCACGTTATAACCATGGTTCGGTCAAGTCGAGTCAAGTATATAAGTTTGAGTTTGAATTGATTTCGAGTGTTCATGTTCATGATCAAGTATTCAAGTTCATGTTTGATTTCGGATTCTGGTTTGAGTTTGGACTCAGATTGAGTCAGACACTTGTGAATGGATTTAACTCTTGACTTTCTTAGGTTCAGGAGTAATCGGCGATTGCTGCACATGGACGACATGATTTATGTTTTTTTCCAAGACAATTGACATTGATAACTTCGTTAAGATGTCTAAACTGAATAGGCAAGAACTCACTTTCTCCGGCTCTGTGAGGTTCAAGAGAATTGATTCCGTTTATACCTATATTAAACTTGAGTCCTTAAAATATTGTTTTGTATATCTCGAGGGGGTTTTATGAAAATTATTTTAATAAAGTTTAAAAATAAATCTCGAGGGTGATTTATAACATTTAGGGTTTTCATGAGCACGTGTTTTAATTATTGGGTATTTTAATGATAAAAACTTAGATTTTAAAAGTTTAGGGTATTTTATTGAAAACTACCCATTTTTGGTAACCTGATGATATTTTATTAAAAGTTTAATCTTTCATTTTAGAAAATATAGTTTCATAATATATTGAAAATATGGATTTATAATTTTTATATAATTTTGAAAATTAGTTTTATTTAGAAAAGTCGCATTTCTTAAAAACCGTATTTTATTTCCTTTCGAGGTCGAATACTCCGTGAGAAGTTCCGCATCTCGCTCTACTATCCTAAGGATGTGTGATAATCCATAACACTCATTAACGGGTCCCCTAACGAGGGTTGTAGAAGCATATTTGCCAAGGATTACAAAATACGACTTTAAAAGAAACTCCTTTTTGAAAAGATGATTTTATTGTAAAAGTTATTCTTTGAACCAACTATATATATATGTAGATATCGTGCTATGAAACCAAGGTGTGCGTGTGGGGTAGGTCGTAATCCCGTGAAGTTTTCCTAAAGGTATTTTTTTAACCAATATCGCAAAGAGGTTTATACTGAAGTTAAAGATATTTTAATGAAAAAGTTCGTTTATTTTTGTTTCACATGAGAATTTTGGTTAAACTTGAAGCTAAACGTTTGTAATTAAAATTACAAGTAGGGTAGTAACATTAGTTTGACCAAGGTACAAAGGAAAAGGGAGTTTCAAGTTTAAAAAGAAAAGTATCGAGAGTAACTCCACTTTAACGATATTTTTTTAGAAGATAAATTGAGATGAAAAGAAGAAGAGACAAGAGGGACTCACGGTTTGGTAAAATCAAGAAAAGGGTAAAGAAGAAGGGAGGGGGCTTCGTGGCGTCATGGGAGCTCCAGAAACGACTTCGATCTTCGATGGAACGAGCTTGGTTGTTAACTCCACTCGACTCCACTTGCACTTAGGAACTTTATGAGAGAATTTATGTTAGAATTTCATAATGGTGAAGAGATAAGGCATGGGATGGTATTTATAGTGGAGAATTAGGGTTTGAGAATTAAAATTTTGGATTAAAAAGTATTAAAAAGGTGTTAATTGCTGAAATGAAGGGTCTCTGTTTGATTGCAGGAAAATCAAATAGTGCAGGGGAGTTAAGGGGAGTCGAAGAGGTGTGTGTGAAAAGCACGGAGCGAATTAGGCTCATATCGACCGTCCGCGCCGGCCTAAGGGGCATTTTGGGTGGTCGGATCTTGAGGTTTTGCCTCGAGATTCGTGCCATGTAGATATATCCGTGTTTACTCCATTTTGCGCATGTTTGATCGTTCTGAAACTTTTCATTTCCCCGTATATTTCATGTGCAACTCTTGGGCTTCAAAAAATTAAAAAGAAAAATCAGAAAAAATAGTTGTGTCCGAAGGGAATCGAACACACAGGCTACGTCACAGCAGTGTAGAGCCTTTACCAGTGAACTAAAAGTTATTTCTTGCTTTTATTTAACAAAATAACCTTTAACTCTTACACAGGATGTAATACTCTTTTCTGTACAATAACAAAAAAATTCTGTACAGTGATTTCAGAGTCGTTACATTCTACCCTCCTTATAAAAATTTCGTTCTCGAAATTTACAATTACATAGGGACTAATTTTCAAAAAAAGTAAGGGTATCGTGTACGCATATCCTCTTCTCTTTCCTAAGTTGATTCTCCTGGCGAATCCTTTCTCCACATCACTCGGACCAAGTTTACTTCCTTGTTCCGCAATGTCTTCACCTTTCGGTCCAGAATCTCAACTGGTTGTTGTTCGTAGGTTAAGTCAGTTTGTACTGTGAGCTCTGAGTGATCAAGTATGTGGCTGGATGTCACGCCCCGCTTCCCAAAATACGGAATACGAGGGGTAGACAAGGCCAGCCATGCTCCTACGGTCAAGGAAAAGTCCTGCCGTAGTCACACTTCGGCTTCTAGTTTTCATGGTAAACAGTAAATGATGCACAGGTAATGAGAAAAGCAGTAACTGGATGAAACAATGTAAAGAACTGACCTGAGGGGGAAATAAACGAATACAACTCTGAATAGCAAGTCAAGATGTCTGTGATACACGTCTAGTTCTGGTCCAGGCTAAATCTTCTCCTCACACTGAGCATGCATACTCAGGTCGTCAGAGCGACACAATAGCAATATAATATATGAAATCTTATGACAATTCTACAGTGACAATAGGTATATATAACAGTAGATCAAATGGCAGTATGGATATGAACATGCAGTAATCAATGCAGCGGAACAGTAAAAGCAGTAGAATGATATGCCACGTACGTCAACACAGTATGTAAGGTATATCAATGCCAGTATCCCTATCAGTCTCTAAGTCTCACTGTACAGGTCACTAAACCTATCGTCGGTTCAAGTGTGAGAGTCAACCACTCGCGAGTGTCCTCCACCCAAGGGTAGAACCCAAGGGCAAGGGACCACGGGCCCAACATGTATATCACGGTGATAATCACATACCCTGTAAATCTCCATATATCTCCCTAAATATATAAGCCGGCATGGGACTCCCGAGATTCTGTTGAACTCACACTCAAACTACCCCACACCCCGTGGTCTACATCAAACGCTAACCATAACCCTAAATACCAATCGGTCTGTGACAAGTCTGCGCGAGAACTGGAGGCAGGACCTCTATCAAGCACGTCCCGACTAATACCTAAGATAAATGGCAGTGTCTGGTGCCTTATCTGTGACACCCGTGCAAGAGCTTCCATAAGTGTCCCATACCACCTATAGTCATACGTACACGCGTCTCACGGATGTCGACGATGCAATAGAATAATAATAAGGTTCACTGATTGTGTACAAGTATGTATCACTTTCACTTAATCACTTATACACGAACACTGACGTACTTGCCACAATCATCACTAAAACCTAACACTGGGTAAATGCACGTTATCACTATGTTATCAATACAATGACAGGTGTAAGATATGATGCGTAAACAGTATATAAAGCATGTTTAAGATGTTATGAGTCAGCAATCTACCACTTGCATAAATTATCATAAATCAACCGTGTACGGTTTAACTAAACAATAAACAGGTAACAATTAGCATGTTCAGTTATCTATCCATCGAATTTAGGTTCATGCCAATCGGGTTCCAGGATCGTTAATTATAGCCATCTCATTTTAAGCGCTCGCGGCTGGAAATCCGGTTTCTGAATCAGAAGTCCGTTTCGCAACGCATTTTAATCCTAGTTGGGATCAGATTTTAGCGACGCTACAGTTGTATAAAATCTAGGGTTTTCAGTAAGGTTTTCAACGCAATAGACGGATCTTTAATTACATCTGTACGTTAGGAGATATACACTGTTTAGTACTAGTATGTCAATTCTGATTCTGTTAGGACTGTTATGCGTCCCGATCCTTTAAATTACAGAATAAATAACAAACGATAACGAAACAGAATGAAACCACTTGTGTTGTCTATCTAACAGGTTCACCTACAATAAACAGTGGAGTTCCGCAACCTACGAGTTAAGAAAATCCTGTGGTACCCATCACGGAACAGCAAGCAACAATTGGAGTCGCTCTGGACTGCAGTCCAGAGTCGCACTCCGATCCAAATATTGACATCGTTTAAGTACGGAAACTATTATAAAATTGCATAGGGTTAAAGTTCGTCGAGTTGGATTCGATTTGAGCCCTTGAACGCATCATTCCATTGTATATATAATTTATGGTAATTTAAACGGTTTCCAGGTACAATAAAATTCCAGTTTTACGGTTAAACTTGGGGGTAGTTGTTTTAGTCGTTAACGGTCATATTTTCCAGCGAAACTTGCACAAGGTATTCATCACAGCAAGGGCCAATGTAAGTAATCCAGTTCCGTCAATTTAGAAAAGTATTTTCTTTGGGAACACGCGTCGAACAGGTATGGCACATAATTGGTTTAAACTTGTAACTTATAATCTATGTATTTAACGATTGTAACTTAAGTAAATAGCATGTAAGCAAGTAAAATACTTGCCTGGACACGTCTCGGGGATGTACGGTGACAGCAATATCACGAATGCGCGATGAACGGCGTGAATTGGTTTGCACGACTTTGGCTCTAGTTTCAGTTTCGGCGTCGGATTTGTCCGGGGACGACTCGTGAATGTTAGAAGTGGGGAGGTGCACTGTGGGTCTCCCGGGTGTGCTGGGATCGTCGACGGTCAGTGGCGCTCCGATGATGGCAGCAGTGGCTCGCAGGTTTGGTGGTCGGGCTAGGCTGTGAAGCTTGGGCGTTGCGCATCAATGGGTTCGATGGTGAGTGATGATGGTCGTTGGTGTGGGGTTGCTCGCTGTGGTGGTTGGTAGGGAGAGTGTTAGAGAGAGAGAGAGTACTGAGGGGGGGAGAGAGAGAGAGTAAACTGAGAGAGAGACGAGAGAGAACTGAGAGAGAGAGATGAGAGTGCAGAAGGAAGAGATGGTGAGAGGGACGACGACGACGATGATGTTGATGATGATGATGCTGCGGGGGAGTCGACGAGACGTAGAGAGGGGCTCGCCGGCGAGAGGGCGCAGGGGCTCGGGTGTGCAGTGAAGTCGTCTCGAGCTCAGGTGATGGAGGGTATGTCGGCGAGGAAGGAGGTGGAGGGAAAGATGAGGTGCTCGGTGATGTGCTCGGTGTAGGGAGGAGATGACGGTGGGGGTCGGAGCTCCGGTGAGGGGAGCGGGTGAGGGAAACGGAGTGTCGGGGTGGTTAGTGGGTTCGAGAGGGACACGGGAAAGGGAAAGCAATGGGAGTGAGGGAGAGAGGAAGAGTGACGAGAAAGATGGAGGACGCGCGTCGCGGGGGTAACGGCTCGCGATCGTGGGCGGAGGAGGCGGCGTGGGCTGCGGCGGAGGAATGGGTCGCGAGCGGGAAATAAGGAGGTAGCCATTGGGGGAGAAAGAGAAACGGGTCGGGTTGAAGCTGAAGCTGAAGCGGGTGAGGGGAAAGGTGGGCCGGGCCAGGCTGAGAAAGAAAATGGATTTTAAATGGGAAAAAGATAAGGAGACGGGCCAGGGAGAGTGGGCTGGGATAATAATTAAGATAAAAGGATTTAAAATTATTGGAAGTAGGCCGGCTGCTGGGCTCGTAAAAATAAAAAGAAATTCCATTTTCCAAATAGTTTGGGCTGAGGATCTGGGCTCGGCCAGAAATAAAATTTTAATATGAAAAAAATGGTATAGGCTGGGGTTTTAAGAATAATAGGGAAACTTAAATTTAATAAATAGGGAATGGGCTCACTAGAAGAAATGGGCTGAGGAAAGAGTGGGTTGGGCCGGAACAGAAATAATAATAAGTAAAACAAAATGAAGAGATCGGCTGGGAAATAAAATAGTGGAGTGGAGAACTAAAATAGATTGAAAAATTTTAAAATAATGAATAGTTATAAGTAAAATTTTATAGGTGAAAAGGAAATACGGGTATAGACGTACAAAAAGGGCTGGGTATTACATCATACCACCCTTACAAAAATTTCTTCCTCGAAATTTAAAAAAAAATAAGCTATAAAATAATAAGCTAAGAGTCATCATATCGAACACTAATACGTAGTGATTTACTTAAAACGGGTGGACAAAATTTAGAAGGTATATATATGTAAGAACCACATACGAAAGATAGGTCTAATAGGTATAAGGTAGGAACAACTATAAGGGTAAATACATGTATACGAGAATTTAGATGACAATAGCGAATAATAGTACTCAAGGCTTGATCGATAGAATCGAACTCAAATATGTGCACATATAAGTATATTAAAAGTAGCACAGCAGAAATAATAAGTATAAGGTACAACCACTTATAATAGTAATCATAGGCACAATACCCGAAAATGAAATAACGATAATAAAGTAGTGAAAGATTTGCCGGTAGGTTAAAGCATTTTAGGATAATGTATCGATCAAATAGTTTTAAAATAACTTAGGAAATTCATATAGTGAAAATAAGAAACATGGAACAAGAATATGCGCGGTGTAAGATTGCGCTACTGAAAATAATAGGAAAGCTAGTAGTGGAGTACTTGAAATGCGTAAAACGTGAATAGTCGATAAAACAAATTCTTCGATGAATATAAAATAATGAAAACCAAATTTTCGAATAATAATGTCCCTAAGTATATATATAGGGTAATAGGAAAACACATAAAATGTACAGGGCTAGCTAGGGTAAGGATTATAAGGAAGTGTGGATCATTCAAAGGTTGGAGTATGGCGGCTTTAGGCTGAAAATCAAGGAAATTGGGATCGGGTCAGCACAGGATGTAGGGGTGAACAACAAATGTCTACAAGGGAAGAAGTATGGGGAGGGTAACGGTCGGTACTTCAAGTGAATCAAAAGTTTGAAAGGCTAGCTAACACGGAAATTCATAAGAAAGGTCCTCCTCCCAGAAGGATCTCAAACGGGGCACAGACGGAGGATGAAGGGTGGACCTCTAAAAAAAATCGGGTGTGGTACTGGTTAATCTCAGTGAGGGTTAAGACAAAGTAAGGAGTAGGGGTGGACAGATCTCAGCAGAAAAATAATTGTATAGAAGAAATAATCAAGCATTAAGAGAGCTAAGAAGATTGAAGTATTAGCAAACTCCGCAATTTATTCCATTCTAGAAAATTTTAAACAAAGCATCATCAAAACGAAATGTGGCCCTAAACTATACACAGATTTTATTTGGCCAAGGAAGACAGCATCTAAAAGAAATCCCATCAGTCGCGGTTGTGGAGATTCAGCAGGTTGCGGTAGGCTCGCGCGCTCAGGTAGGGACGTCCGTTTCTATATCGTCTCGCAGGGATCGCCATCGGGAGTTCTTCCACTGCAGGGTCTTGATCTTCCGGTCCTTCTTCCTCGGGTGGAGCTTCTTCATCGAGGTCCGATTCCATATGTTCCTCTCCTTCTGGGTTCTCTTCCATGGGGTCTTCCTCCACTGGATTTTCTTCTATCGGTTCTTCCTCAGGATCTTCTTCTATTGGGTTTTCTTCAGGGTCTCCTTCTTCTTCGTCGGAATCAGCTATCATGTCAAACTCTGGGGCGGCTACTCCTTCGTCCTCTGAATCGTTGTTTCCGAAATTGACCTGGGGACCGTTGATCTCATCGTCAGAACTCATCAGCGTGTGGTCTAAGGAAACGCATGACTGTGCATCCTCATCTAGATGTGGTGCTGCTCCAGGGTAGGCCATGGCCTGAAAGAAAAGAGTCATGATTAGACAATGGAATACATCAGGAAATTAGCTTAGTGTATGAAGTATACGAAAATATGCGGTGGCAGGAACTGAAAAATCAGGATAGAAACGCTGTGATCATGAATAATATAAACAAAGAGAAAACAAGAGAATGATACATATATTATGATTCAAGTTTTATTGCATTCAATCAAAAGTTCAGCGGATACAAGATTTCAAACGGAAAGAAATATTCATAAAAAGATGACAACATTATTACTGAAAGTAGATAACATGAAAAATTCTTCTTCGACTACTATAACGTTGCATTCTCGTCGCGTGAGTTGAATCCTGCGTTAGGTTCGCCTTATCGTCGAAGTTCGAACTACGCGATAATCATCACTTGTCAGAAGTGTGGAGAGTGGACAGGTCTCCTCCTTGTAGTTCCTTCCTTTCTGGGTAACCGTTGATGAGATGTTTGTTGGACCCGCATATCAGAAATTTCCCTTGGGCGCGACGACAATCCCTCTGAAGATGTCCTGGCCTCTTACAGTACCCACAACAAGGGGTCTTCTGCTGCTTCTGTCGTGGGGAAACAAATTGACGCTTCATCTTCTTCTCTTTTCCTCGTCTAATAGGGATCCCTTTATGATTGTAGACTCCCGCTGGTGCCTGATTTATCTGTCTTCTCAGTCCTTCAGCCAACAAGTCGTTTGTTCGCTCCTGGGCTTCCTTTAGACCTTGCAGTACACTCAGAATCTCAATGGTCTGATTCTGGGGAGCGGATATAGATGAAGAGTCGTTGGAAGACATGATCCTGAGACAATAATTTTGAGAATGATATAAGTCACACGCTAAACGAATCAAAATATAATATGGATATGATAAAGATTCAACAATATCAGAGGTGATGAATTTTATTATAAGTGGAGAGTCAACTGTTATGACTTTAAGTCACTTAACTAGAGTACGGTAGTGAAATTGCAACCACGTAACCTTACCAAATCACCCGAAATCCTAGCGAATGGATATCAGAACATTCAATGTGAATATGGATCAAGGATATCAAGTTTACAACCTAGACTGAGGGATGTCATAGATTGTCAAGCTCTACACGGAAAACTGCAATTCCAATCGAAGCAAAACCTGGCTCTGATACCAACTAAACCATGTCACGCCCCGCTTCCCAAAATACAGAATACGAGGGGTAGACAAGGCCAGCCATGCTCCTACGGTCAAGGAAAAGTCCTGCCGTAGTCACACTTCGGCTTCTAGTTTTCATGGTAAACAGTAAATGATGCACAGGTAATGAGAAAAGCAGTAACTGGATGAAACAATATAAAGAACTGACCTGAGGGGGAAACAAACGAATATAACTATGAATAGCAAGTCAAGATGTCTGTGATACACGTCTAGTTCTGGTCCAGGCTAAATCTTCTCCTCAGGAGAAGATTCATACTCAGGTCGTCAGAGCGACACAATAGCAATATAATATATGAAATCTTATGACAATTCTACAGTGACAATAGGTATATATAACAGTAGATCAAATGGCAGTATGGATATGAACATGCAGTAATCAATACAGCGGAACAGTAAAAGCAGTAGAATGATATGCCACGTACGTCAACACAGTATGTAAGGTATATCAATGCCAGTATCTCTATCAGTCTCTAAGTCTCACTGTACAGCTCACTAAACCTATCATCAGTCCAAGTATGAAAGTCAACCACTCGCGAGTGTCCTCCACTCAAGGGTAGAATCCAAGGGCAAGGGACCATAGGCCCAACATGTATATCACGGTGATAATTACATACCCTGTAAATCTCCATATATCTCCCTAAATATATAAGCCGGCATGGGACTCCCGAGATTCTGTTGAACTCACACTCAAACTACCCCACACCCCGTGGTCTACATCAAACGCTAACCATAACCCTAAATACCAATCGGTCGGTGACAAGTCTGCGCGAGAACTGGAGGTAGGACCTCCATCAAGCACGTCCCGACTAATACCTAAGATATATGGCAGTGTCTAGTGCCTTATCTGTGACACCTGTGCAAGAGCTTCCATAAGTGTCCCATACCACTTATAGTCACACGTACACGCGTCTCACAGACGTCGACAATGCAATAGAATAATAATAAGGTTCACTAATTGTGTACAAGTACGTATCACTTTCACTTAATCACTTATACACGAACACTGACGTACTTGCCACAATCATCACTAAAATCTAACACTGGGTAAATGCACGTTATCACTATGTTATCAATACAATGACAGGTGTAAGATATGATGCGTAAACAGTATATAAAGCATGTTTAAGATATGAGTCAGCAATCTACCACTTGCATAAATTATCATAAATCAACCGTGTACGGTTTAACTAAACAATAAACTGGTAACAATTAGCATGTTCAGTTATCTATCCATCGAATTTAGGTTCATGCCAATCGGGTTCCAGGATCGTTAATTATAGCCATCTCATTTTAAGCGCTCGCGGCTGGAAATCCGGTTTCAGAATCAGAAGTCCGTTTCGCAATGCATTTTAATCCCAGTTGGGATCAGATTTTAGCGACGCTACAGTTGGATGAAATCTAGGGTTTTAAGTAAGGTTTTCAACTCAATAGACGGATCTTTAATCACATCTGTACGTCAGGAGATATACACTGTTTAGTACTAGTATGTCAATTCTGGTTCTGTTAGGACTGTTATGCGTCCCGATCCTTTAAATTACAGAATAAATAACAAACGATAACGAAAGAAAATGAAACCACTTGTGTTGTCTAGATAACAGGTTCACCTACAATAAACAGTAGAGTTCCACAACCTACGAGTTAAGGAATTCCTGTGGTACCCATCACGGAACAGCAAGCAACAATTGGAGTCGCTCTGGACTGCAGTCCAGAGTCGCACTCCGATCCAAATATTGACATCGTTTAAGTACGGAAACTATTATAAACTTACATAGGGTTAAATTTCGTCGAGTCGTCTTCGATTTGAGCCCTCGAACGCATCATTCCATTGTATATATAATTTATGGTAATTTAAACGGTTTCCAGGTACAATAAAATTCCAGTTTTACGGTTAAACTTGGGGGTAGTTGTTTTAGTCGTTAACGGTCATATTTTCCAGCGAAACTTGCACAAGGTATTCATCACAGCAAGGGCCAATGTAAGTAATCCAGTTCCGTCAATTTAGAAAAGTATTTTCTTTGGGAACACGCGTCGAACAGGTATGGCACATAATTGGTTTAAACTTGTAACTTATAATCTATGTATTTAACGATTGTAACTTAAGTAAATAGCATGTAAGCAAGTAAAATACTTGCCTGGACACGTCTCGGGGATGTACGTTGACAGCAATATCACGAACGCGCGACGAACGGCGTGAATTGGTTTGCACGACTTTGGCTTGAGTTTCAGTTTCGTCGTCGGATTTGTCCGGGGACGACTCGTGAATGTTGGAAGTGGGGAGGTGCTCTGTGGGTCTCCCGGGTGTGCTGGGATCGTCGACGGTCAGTGGCGCTCCAATGATGGCAGCAGTGGCTCGCAGGTTTGGTGGTCGGGCTAGGCTGCGAAGCTTGGGCGTTGCGCATCAATGGGTTCGACGGTGAGTGATGATGGTCGTTGGTGTGGGGTTGCTCGCTGTGGTGGCTGGTAGAGAGAGTGTTAGAGAGAGAGAGAACTGAGGAAGAGAGAGAGAGAGAGAGAGGGATGAGAGAGAGGAAACTGAGAGAGAGACGAGAGAGAACTGAGAGAGAGATGAGAGTGCAGAGGGAAGAGATAGTGAGAGGGATGACGACGATGACGATGATGTTGATGATGATGCTGCTGCGGGGGAGTCGACGAGACATAGAGAGGGGCTCGCCGGCGAGAGGGCGCAGGGGCTCGGGTGTGCAGTGAAGTCGTCTCGAGCTCAGGTGATGGAGGGTATGTCGGCGAGGGAGGAGGTGGAGGGAAAGATGAGGTGCTCGGTGATGTGCTCGGTGTAGGGAGGAGATGACGGTGGGGGTCGGAGCTCCGGTGAGGGGAGCGGGTGAGGGAAACGGAGTGTCGGGGTGGTTAGTGGGTTTGAGAGGGACACGGGAAAGGGAAAGCAATGGGAGTGAGGGAGAGAGGAAGAGTGACGAGAAAGATGGAGGGCGCGCGTCGTGGGGGTAACGGCTCGCGATCGTGGGCGGAGGAGGCGGCGTGGGCTGCGGCGGAGGAATGGGTCGCGAGCGGGAAATAAGGAGGTAGCCGTTGGGGGAGAAAGAGAAACGGGTAGGGTTGAAGCTGAAGCGGGTGAGGGGAAAGGTGGGCCTGGCCAGGCTGGGAAAGAAAATGGATTTTAAATGGGAAAAAGATAAGGAGACGGGCCAGGGAGAGTGGGCTGGGATAATAATTAAGATAAAAGGATTTAAAATTATTGGAATTGGGCCGGCTGCTGGGCTTGCAAAAATAAAAAGAAATTCCATTTTCCAAATAGTTTGGGCTGAGGATCTAGGCTCGGCCAGAAATAAAATTTTAATATGAAAAAAATGGTATAGGCTGGGGTTTTAAGAATAATAGGGAAACTTAAATTTAATAAATAGGGAATGGGCTCACTAGAAGAAATGGGCTGAGGAAATAGTGGGTTGGGCCGGAACAGAAATAATAATAAGTAAAACAAAATGAAGAGACCGGCTGGGAAATAAAATAGGGGAGTAGAGAACTAAAATAGATTGGAAAATTTTAAAATAATGAATAGTTATAAATAAAATTTTATAGGTGAAAAGGAAATACGGGTATAGACGTACAAAAAGGGCTGGATATTACACTGGAGTTGCTCACATATCGTCGTAGCTGGGATATGTGGAATCGTTGTGCACTCCTTCCAATGAGGATGGTAGTGCTAAACGATATTCCACTTCTCCAACTCGTTCGAGTATATCGAACGGTCATATGTACCTTAGACTTAATTAACCCCTTTTGCCAAATCATATCACTCTTCTGGTTAGAGAGATCTTCAGGAATACATGGTCTCTAGGTTAGAACTCCAGATGTCGATGCTTTGTATCTGCCCAATGATTCTGCTGGTCATGGGCTATGCGTATCCTTTCCCTGATCGTGCGAACCACGTCCACAGTTGCCACGATCATCTCTGGTCCAAGGAGTTCACGATCTCCAATGTCATCCCAACTTAGCGGTGAATGAAACTTTCGTCCATAGAGTGCTGCGAATGGTGTCATTCCAATACTTTCCTGTTAGCTGTTGTTGTATGAAAACTCCACAAGGTGTAGGTGATCTTCCCACGAACCTCCAAAGTCTAACATACAAGATCTTAGCATATCTTCCAGTATCTGAATTATTCGCTCGGACTGTCCATCCGTTTGTGGATGATACGCCATGCTGAAATTTAGGCTTGTTCCCAGGCTAGCTTGCAGACTCTTCCAAAATTGTGATCGGAATCTTGTATCACAATCGGAGACGATGAAAACATGTACCCCATGTAATCTCACATTCTCCTGCATGAGTTTATGGGTATCAAATATAGTACATCTTGAAGGTTTAAATCTTACTTTATATTTATGCTGACCTCCATATACTTCTTTGCTAACGTCTCGGTTGAATGGCCAACTCGAAATGGAATAAAGTGAGCCGACTTGGTGAGTCGATCCACAATAACCCAAATTGCGTCGTTACCCTTCGTGCTGTGAGGAGGGCAGTCATGAAGCCCATGGTAATGTGCCGCCATTTCCATTTTGGGATTGGTAACGGCTGAAGTACACCAGCAGTTCTGTGATATTCAACCTTCACTTGATGACACACCAAACACTTGGCTACGCTCCTTTCTACTTCGCACTTCATTCCACGCTACCGGTAGTGTTGTCGTAGATCCTTGTACATCTTTATACCACTGGGGTGTACTGAATATGGAGAGCTGTGTGCTTCTTTCATCAACTCTTCTTGAACAGGTTCGACTGGTACGCATAAACGACTTCCATATTGCAAGGATCCATCTTCGTGGATGATGAAATCAGTTCGTAGTCCACTTTCTACTTGTTCTCGGATCTTGTATAGCTTGGCATCATTTGCTTGAGCTGTCTTGATCTGATTTACAAGAGTGGACTAGACTTGTAAGTTCAACAAAGATAAAGCGTTACCTGGCACAACTACTTCAATCTCCAATCCATGAAATTCTTGTTATAGTCTCCACTGAGCGGTGAGGTTCATTGCTAATGGCTGGCGACTAAGGGCATCGGGAACTACGTTCACCTTTCCAGGATTATACTGTAGGTTGATGTCGAAGTCTGCCATGAATTCTAACCATCTTCTCTGCCGCATGTTTAGTTCCTTCTGAGTAAATACATACTTCAGACTTTTATGGCCAATGTATATATCCACTCATTCTCCCAAGAGATAATGGCGCCAAATGTAGAGTGCGAAGATGACGGCTGCCAATTCCAGATCATGTATTGGATAGTTGCGCTCATGAACCTTTAGTTGTCTAGATGCAAAAACCATAAATTTTCCATGCTGGTGTAGAACACATTCTAATTCTTTACCGGACGCATCACAATGCACGATGAATCCACTAGATTGTGTTGGAGATAGTGCCCTCAGAGTCAATTATTGGATCACAGGCACGTGATTGCAATGATTGAGGAAGGACCTATCCCGGTAGGACAGTCTTACACGAGATGATAGTATGCTATCTGGTTTATCTTTATCATCGTGTACTGCTTTAGGTGACCTGACATGTCACTATTACACGTTGATAGAGCCCCTAAGATTCTTGCTTGACCACCAGCAGTATGAGGGCGATCATATAAGTGGGAGCTGGTAGTCTATAAGCACATCCTTAAAAGGTCCCTAGTCGTGGGAGCTTCGAGACAGGGCATCGATACTCCAGAGTAGACTAGTGTATACAGTCGAGACCCCGACGAGGGGCGGTGGCCGGTCTCACAAGCCACTGGTGTCAGTTGGTTCACCTAAGATGTATACAGGAGCTCATTGGGTTATGAGTACACCGGACAGGACTCGCCGGGAACATGCTAGTTGGTCTTATACCTGACTTCAGATAGCAGTTCCCTGGTGACATGTGTACAGGTTAGTTCATCGACCTAGAGATCGTCATTTGTCTCGTGTGAGTTCCCACTGTACTTTGATTACTACCCTACCACGCTCAAAGAAGATGTGCAAACAGGTTTTAGTTGGGTACAGTCCCGAGCCACATGGAGGCAGTGAGCGGATCTTCAAGGGTTCGTCTCTCCCGGTATTGGGGGTGAGGTCGCGCTGTGTCTAGGAGAACCATTACACAAAGCCCTCGGCCGAGGCAGGAGATTTACTGGTAGGTATTCCAGTAGTATCTCAGGGTGTTCTGGGCTACACTCCGACACGACTTGTACCGCTTTTGGGGATCTGACTTTTACCAACCCCCTAGGCCCGCCATGCGATGCTCATAGACAAACGGACCGGACTGTACGGATATTGTCACTGACAGGCTCAGTAGGGTGTCAGGATGAGTTCGCTCATCGACGTCCCTTTTGGTCAATACCTGATAGCCCGTTACGTATTGGCTTATACCTATGACGTGCTAGTGGTTAAATCCACAACCAAGATGTTGACGAGTCTTTAGTGTCCCCCACATTCAGTTGCTCAAGTTTTCGGGTGAAACGCTGTAGAGGCCGTATGGAGATATGGCACGATTCGATCAGATACGTGCGGTATTGCACGGATCAGGATCGGACGGTTAGTACTAGAGGCCGTATGGATATATGGCAGGGTTCGTTCAGATACGTGCGGTATTGCACGGATCAGGATCGGACAGATATTACTAGCCGGCTTTGGGTTAAGCCGGATCCTAGTATAGTACAGTGTAGATTTTGTCTCATTGCATTTGTATTTCGGTCGGAATAAAAATGCGGGTGCGTATGCACAGTATCGGGGTTTTCCTGTAATTTATTACGGGACCGGTTTTCTGGAGTTGCCAGTTTGCTTTCCGTTTCGGCCATATTTCTTTGTATCTCTCAATGGCCGAAGATTGGTGGAGGAGGGCTTATTTGCATTTGTGCAAATAAGCATTTGTGGAGGGTGTTCTTTGCATTTGTTGTATCATGATACTTGCACCATCATTTGACTTCTTTTGACCATGATGGCTTGACTTTTGTTTTCATGATGGTTGTGTTGGAGATAGTGCCCTCAGAGTCAATTATTGGATCACAGGCACGTGATTGCAATGATTGAGGGAGGACCTGTCCCAGTAGGACAGTCTTACTCGAGATGATAGTATGCTATCTGGTTTACCTTTATCATTGTGTACTGCTTTAGGTGACCTGACATGTCGCTATTACACGTTGATAGAGCCCCTAGGATTCTTGCTTGACAACCAGCAGTATGAGGGCGATCATATAAGTGGGAGCTGGGGTCTATAAGCACATCCTTAAAAGGTCCCTAGTCGTGGGAGTTTCGAGACAGGGCATCGATACTCCAGAGTAGACTAGTGTATACAGTCGAGACCCCGACAAGGGGCGGTGGCCGGTCTCACAAGCCACTGGTGTCAGTTGGTTCACCTAAGATGTATACAGGTGCTCATTGGGTTATGAGTACACCGGACAGGACTCGCCGGGAACATGCTAGTTGGTCTTATACCTGACGTCAGATAGCAGTTCCCTGGTGACATGTGTATAGGTTAGTTCATCGACCTGGGGATCGTCATTTGTCTCCTGTGAGTTCCCACTGTACTTTGATTACTACCCTACCACGCTCAAAGGAGACGTGCAAACAGGTTTTAGTTGGGTACAGTCCAGAGCCACATGGAGGCAGTGAGTGGATATTCAGGGGTTCATCTCTCCCGGTATTGGGGGTGAGGTCGCGCTGTGTCTAGGAGAGCCATTACACAAAGCCCTCGGCCGAGGCAGGAGATTTACTGGTAGGTATTCCAGTAGTATCTCAGGGTGTTCTGGGCTACACTCCGACACGACTTGTACCGCTTTTGGGGGTCTGACTTTTACCAACCCCCTAGGCCCGCCATGCGATGCTCATAGACGAACGGACCGGACTGTACGGATATTGTCACTGACAGGCTCAGTAGGTTGTCAGGATGAGTTCACTCATCGACGTCCCTTTTGGTCAATACCTGGTAGCCCGTTACGTATTGGCTTATACCTCTGACGTGCTAGTGGTTAAATCCACAACCAAGGTGTTGACGAGTCTTTAGAGTCCCCCACATTCTGTTACTCAAGCTTTCGGGCGAAACGCTGTAGAGGCCGTATGGAGATATGGCAAGGTCTGATCAGATACGTGCGGTATTGCATGGATCAGGATCGGACAGTTTGTACTACATGCCATATAGATATATGGCAGGGTTCGATCAGATACGTGCGGTATTGCACGGATCAGGATCGAACGGATAATACTAGCCGGCTTTGGTTTAAGCCGGATCCTAGTATAGTACAGTGTAGATTTTGTCTCATTGCATTTGTATTTCGGTCGGAATACAGATGCGGGTGTGTATACACAGTATCGTAGTTTTCTTGTAATTTATTACGGGACCAGTTTTATGGAGTTGCCAGTTTGATTTCCGTTACGGCCATTTTCATTTGTATCCTTCATTGGCCGAAGATTGGTGGAGGAGGGCTTATTTGCATTTGTGCAAATAAGCATTTTGGAGGGTTGTCTTTGCACATTGTGGTGTCATGATGGTTGAACCATGACTTTGACTTCTTGACTTCTTCATGATGGCTTAACTTTTTGAAGTCATCATGCTTGATGATGGTGGCTTGACCTTTTGGAATGATTGGTTGGTTGAGTGTTGGTTATTCCTTGTGATGATTTCTTCTCATCATCTCTTTTCTCTCTCTTGGATTATGAGAGACCCTTATTGCTTTGATACACTCTCTCTCTCATTCTCTCCATTCCATAGAGATGGCCGGCCATGTTGTGATGGGGGCTGTCCAAATTTTTGGCAAGGGTTTTTGGTCTCATTTGCTTGCTAAAAATTCCATAGTTCACCCCAAAAAGCTCATATATCATATCCTCCACCAATGGCAACTCCCAAAACCCCTAGAGACACAAATAGCTCTCTACACTATATTCTACAGCAAATCTTGGGTACGTCGACTCGCCAGCTTCGTACCCGAGTTGCCTCGGTATAGAGGTGAGAGCCCGTAAAAGAAGCCGGTGACGTGGTGCCCTTCCGGCGATGAGGTGGAGACCGGACACTCCGCGGGAGATCGGGACGACGACGATAAGATCGGAGGACACGGATCACTCGGTATATCTCTCTTCCCCATCTTGTAGTTAGCTAGAACTAGTTAATGGCCCGATCCGGGTTTTTAGTGCGCGGTGGTGCCGGTTCAAGAAAATTTAAAGTTAACCTTCGCTTCCGCATTTAGCCTCGGGATGGAGGCCGGGGCGCCGCCGTGCACTTACAGGTTGTGGTGGAGTGTTGGTCTTAGTTCATTATCATGCTTGATGATGAAGGTTGGTCATGATGAGGGAGTGTGGTTTGCTTTTTGACTTGGTGATCTATCATTCTTTTTCATTGTATTATTGATACAACCCCACTAGGATCCTCCCCCCTTTTGTTTCTCTCTCTCTCCCATCACCACAAGTGGCCGGCCACTATGAGGAGGGGGCTGTCCCAATTTTGTGGGGGAAGAAATACTCTCATTTGGCTTGCAAAATGATATGGTTCATCTCCAAAAAGCTCATATCCTTTTCACCTCCACCATATGGAAATTCCACAAACCCTAAAATGAGACACAAGTTCTACACACCATTCTACAGCAAATCTTGGGCACGTCGGCTCGCCAACTTCGTACCCGAGTTGCCTCGGTATAGAGGCGGGAGCCCGTAAAATAAGCCGGCGACGTGGTGCCCTTCCGGCGACGAGGTGGAGACCGGAGCTTCCGCGGGAGATCGGGACGACGACGAGAAGACCGGAGGACACGGATCAGTCGGTATATCTCTCTTCCCCATCTTGTAGTTAGCTAGGACTAGTTAATGGTTCGATCCGGGTTTTTAGTGCGCGGTGGTGCCGGTTCAAGAAAAATTAAAGTTAACCATCGCTTCCGCATTTGGCCTCGGGATGGAGGCCGGGGCGCCGCCGTGCACTTACAGTGGTATCAGAGCCTCGCCATTAACATAGTCTAGCTTTGTCTAATGTGTTTTACATTTCCGATCGAACAATTTTCCAAAAACCGTATTTTTCTTCACATCAGTTTCTGTCGAAATTTTTTGAAGTCCAAAAATTTTTCAGGTTGTTTCAGAATGATGTGTAGGACATTCTAAGAGTTCTGTGAAAATTTGGGCTCGTGAACAGTTCAAAACGCCGCGGAACCGCGGCCAAAGCCATGCTTGGGCCGCGGTTCCGCCGCTACTTGGACTGTTCAGTCCCCCAAAATTTTACAGAATGCTTATGGGTTAAAAATAGGGGTTTTGGAATATTAATTTTGGGCCCAGAATTTCTTGATGTGCTACAGTAGTACTTGGGGGCCCACTTGATAAATTTTGATCGATCGGATATTTTAAACACATTAGTTCACAGTATTTACATTATATCTGCGACTGTGAATGTCACTTGATCGGTAAATCCTGTCTAACTGCTATAGCCCGGTTAGACGGATTTGCGAACGTGACTTTCACGTTGATGTTCTGTGTATTGCTGTGATGTTGCGGATTGGTCGTGGGAGATAGCCTGGATGCAATGCTAGTACTGTTTTGTTGTATTATGTACATTTGATATTGCGGGGCGAGCGTCCGACATGTGGACTGCCGTCACTGCCTGTTTGTATTATTATTTTGGGGTATGACCAGGTTGCGGTCGATGTACCCGTTGTATGTATATTTTACTTTCTGTACTAGGATTACCCCGCGGAGGGGTGCACGGATAGCCGGGTTCTAGAGGGAAACAAGCCCACATCTCATGGCATTGCGACGGAGGGGGCTTCACTCTAGAATTGGCGGGCTATTCGCCGCACTCGTAGGGGGTACAGGTTGACCCAGGAGGGGTGCCCAAGTTACCGGATTCCATGAAGTGTTGGGTGGTCCATTCACGTTGCTGAAGGGGGCTGCCTCGCTTCAGGTTTTGGCGGGTAACTTGCCGCGCCCGTAGGGGTCTAGGATTTCATTGCACAGGCTATCCACACGATCAGGGGAACGTCGGGTTTCAGCGGTTCTATGAAACCCGGGGATCCCAGATATCTGTATTGTTCTGTGATGTTGCATTTTATCACGCCTTAAGCGAATATAATATATTGGTATATATATTAGTAGATGTTGTATATGTTTTACATCCGCGCTAGTCCAGTCCCCGCTCTGTCGTTAGTTAGCTAACCTAACGGGTAATGACGGGACCCAGTGGTGAATGCGGATGGCATATACATACATCGGTATATTTTCGTTCTTTGTGGTGTGATCAATTGATGGGACTGCGTTGATTTGGATCAATGCAAGTTAAAACAAACCTAATCTGATGTTGTTGGAACTTTTTCAAAAAGCTGTTATTGCAAGGACGTTCACTTTTGTTTTGCATCGTGGTATTCAGTTGGAATATCCTGCTCCTCAGTCGACGAGGCAAGGGCCGAGATCCCTTCACCGGGAGAGACCCCTTGGACAAAAAGTTTGCGTCGGGGCAATGACTTCACTATAGTCGACTACTTTTGCTTTGCATCGTGGTATTCAGTTGGAATATCCTGTACCTCATTCTACGGGGAAAGAGCCGAGATCCCTTCACCGGGAGTGACCTCTTTAGCAAAGGTTTTCGTCACTATATTTTTCTAAAAAGCTATCAGTTCCTTCAACGATATCAAGTTCTTTACGTTAAAGGTTTTCTCCAGAAACCATTCGTAGCCCTCCGTCATTTCAGTTAAATATTCGGTAGTATTCAAGCTATGTATTTTGACCTCACGCCAAGGCATGGTGTTTGGTAGCTGCCGGGTATTTATCTGTTGCATAGATAGATGCGTTAGTTTGGGACAGTCGTACTACTATTTTGGCCTACGTCAAGGGTATGTACGGGTGGGTTCAAATTAACCTGGACAATGATGGGTAGAACTTGACATGTGACTTATGATATTTTGACCTCACGCCAAGGTCATAAGAGCATGGGGCAAAAATCTCATCGGGAGTTTCAAAAGAACTGAAACTTGCCAGATATGCGCATACCTTCTGGAGTGTGATAGCGTGAGCGGATTCCGTCACGTTATCATGCGATGATAGTTGGATCCCGATTCCCGCTGATGAGTTGGTTTACTCCTCGGGTGACCCCGACTAATTCTTCTTTCAGGTTTGGAGGAGAATTTGAGGTGACAGTGGGAGGTTTCCAGATTAGATAAATTGGTAACCATTCTGATCTAGGTTAGAGTGCACGCTGAGTGTTTCTTTTCTCTCTCTCTTTGGCAGCGACCATTGACCCGACCCTAAGACTATGTCTCAGTGACCAAGTTAACCGAACCTTCTTAAACACCGGCTTTTGGATTGTCAGAGTTGCAAACCTCATTGCCACTCCTACTTTTACCCGTTTCTCCAGGACACCCCGTTTTACTACGAACGTCCACTTCCATTGGACAAAACCATCGTATGGTTGATACGAACTCGAAAGAATTTATTCGAGGATGGTTTCAGGTTCTGGAGAAAACGGATAGGATTATTCAGTTGTCTTTTCCTTTTACCTTCTCTCAGGTTGCGAGTACTCCTTGGTTTAGGAGATAGTACACCTATTACGCAAATTGGATAGTCTTCTTCCAAACCTTAGGCTGGTGCCGACCGGTAGGGAATGAAGAAAACCAATTAGCCTAACGATGGTGTACAGAAGGTATTAAGTTAAGACAAAGCAAGGGATTAGTAAGAGGGCAAAGTAAATTGCGACTGCTATTCACGACCAAACAAAATATTCCTTCGTCAATCCTAAATCACCTTTGTATTTCTCCAGGATACTCCGTATCACTACGAAGATCCACAGTTTATTGGATACTCCATCGTATGGTTATATACGAACTCGAAAGGAACTTGTTCCAGTTCGGGGATGGATTCTGGTCCAGGAGAAATAGGAATAAGGTTTATTCGGTTTTCTTTTATTTTCACCTTCTCTCGCATTGCGAGTGCTCCTAGGATTAGGACAGTACACCCATTATGCTTATTGGATAGTCTTCTTCCAAACCATAGGCTGGTGCCGAATGGTAGGGAAGGAAGAAAACCATTTGGCCTAAGGGATGTACAGAAGGTAATGACTAAAGACATATAAAGGGATTTGGAGAGGTGGAAAAGAACTATACGGTTACAGTCGTGAATCTGAAAGAGGCATTACTAGGAATACCGGGATACCCCATCGAAACATTTCAATGTTTCAGTCTCACTGTGTACTGTTAAAGGAAAACTGATTTCCTGATTAGATACTTACTCCAGGGTATGTATTTACCAGGTACGATTCTCACATCTGTATGGTTTTACAGATGATGAGTGGGAGTAGGTTATTGGGAATTAGGTGATCATCCTTACTATATCGGGATTCGTTGAAATCGGTGATATTTGAGGAAGTCACCTGGGTTGGTTGCCGGACGGCAAATATTTGGTTTTGAATATCCGCTGTTGTGCACCAATTTCAAATCGATATATCTGTACGTCTATTTTCATAGAGTGAGATATACCTTTTTAAAATTATATCTATGACATTTACCTATATCAGTGGATGGTTAGGTAAGGAGCATTAAACAGCGGTGTAATTCTTCTTAACCATAAGTACAGTTTTCAACCTACGACACACAGTGAATGAGTTATCAGACTCAAGGGACTTATACAGAGTATTGTATGTTGTCCAGGCTCCATCAGGACAGAGGGGTTGGTCCTCGTACTATATTCGGTTTACTTATGACTTCTCTAGTTTTTAGACAGGTGTTTCGCGGAAACACAGGGTCCGAATTTTGAGAAGTTATAGGTATTTGAATAGAGTAGAGAACCAGGAATAGCAAGTATCAGGATTCTTCAAAGTGATCGAAGATGTAGATACTTGTGTATGGTATTCAATTGATAGTAATGATAAAGAGAACTTGCTTCTCTTTCAGGTTACTCATAATTGGAAGCATTCCTAAGTTGTGTAACGCTGATCGGCCTCCTTCCATTTAGTTGACATGCACTTGGGACAGCTGCATGATTTGAATCTGGTTCAATTAAATCAGTGTCTCTGTTTCTATATTGGACATAGAACAGTTCGTATCTTAACGATGTTAAGGTACGGGGAGTTGTCCGGACTATGCTTAAAACCCGACTCTGGATAACTCAAGGCACGTTTCTGTAATGGCTGTTTGTGGGTTGACCCAGGCTATGACGAGGGTTGACTTTCTACCATCTGGAAGATCAATAGCGATATTATTCTAGACTCGCCACAGT
Organism: Agapanthus africanus; assembly: GCA_030015575.1. Taxonomy (NCBI): domain Eukaryota; kingdom Viridiplantae; phylum Streptophyta; class Magnoliopsida; order Asparagales; family Amaryllidaceae; genus Agapanthus; species Agapanthus africanus. The sequence goes on along the minus strand of CM057337.1, from coordinate 129,325,536 downwards.
TTTAATAAAAATGGATTTTTTTTCAGAAAACAGTAGTGGGAGTATGGTAGAACTGGAAGTGATTCCAGAACCACAAACGATTACTGAAGATTTGATAGGAACCTAAAGATTCAATCTGGTTTGACATTCCATTAGCCACTCCGCAGATAAGGTGGATAACTTCAGGCACCCGAGAGGTACTCCGGTAGCCTCAAGGACGGTGACAGGGAGGTTCTTGTTTACCCACACTTGCCATTGCTGTTGTTCCAGACTGTGAGACCCGGCAGGAGGATGAGTATAGCGTCGTTCTAAACTTGCTTTAGAAGTGTACGTGTATATGACTCTGCCAGAGGGTTGTCGTAGTCAGTGGGAGCAGCGGAAGCATTGGTGGACAGGTAGCTTATGTCTATTTATAGACTAAAGCAGATGTAGCGGAGATAGATCATCAATTTCTGATGTGACAGTCATAGGTTTGACTTCATCAGAATAGGGGATGGATCTGTTGAGAAGGTAGTACGGTGTGATGTCCTGGTATTTGGATGACATACACAGAGTAGGAAGTGATATTCCTATACTACGATCGGTTATACTTTGGTCGTCATACAGTAGTTTCTCTACATGGGACTTGGACATTATATCAGACATACTGGTTACTAGATCTATGGTTTTAGATCTAGATTTGGGTCGTTTCCTAATCTGGGTACTTAGACAGCATTCTAAGAGTATTTAGAATGGACGACTCCATGCACGGTAGTGTACCTGCAGATGATGGAGTCACCCTCTCTAAAGGTGTCTTACAGACTAAAGGGGAGAGGGATGTGCATGATTGGCAGATCACTTGCTTAGGCAATTGAGTCAATCATGAGATGTCAAGTACCACACCAGACGTTGTTCTTGCACTAGATGCAATAAGTTGACATTGATCCAATCCTGGAGAAACAGTCGGAAGCAGTTTTAGAACATAAGTGGATGTTCTAGGGATATGATAACGACAGCCTTATTCAGGAGACAGTTATCATTCCAGGCTTCCAAGGTGACCTGGACGAAAAGGAGGTTGTCAGAGTTATAGTTTTCCTTCTGACGAGGGGCAGTATTTTGGACAGGTGGTCCAAGGCAATACTGAGGGAGGCATGGCGCAGGATACTGATTAAGTTCAGTTGACGATACAGTCTAAGAAGTTTGGATTTGGAGTTCATTTATGAGCTAGGTCCCATCAGACATCTAGACACATTCTTGGACAGGTATTGCTCATTTCGGGAGATGGCTTTCTCCGCGAACTTGAGATATAGAGAGACATAGAAAGAAACATCAAAGAGGATCCACTCACTGAGGCTATTCCTCGAACGCAATAGTTTCGCAAACGGGCTTTGTGAGACTGACTAGTAGAGGAGTTAGGTGTTCGGTACCACACGGACTGTGAGTATGCGACATCGCAATAATTAGCCTTGAGTGCAAGTGGGAGATTGTTGGAGATAGTGCCCTCAGAGTCAATTATTGGATCACAGGCACGTGATTGCAATGATTGAGGGAGGACCTATCCCGGTAGGACAGCCTTACTCGAGATGATAGTATGCTATCTGGTTTATCTTTATCATCGTGTACTGCTTTAGGTGACCTGACATGTCGCTATTACACGTTGATAGAGCCCCTAGGATTCTTGCTTGACCACCAGCAGTATGAGGGCGATCATATAAGTGGGAGCTGGTAGTCTATAAGCACATCCTTAAAAGGTCCCTAGTCGTGGGAGTTTCGAGACAGTGCATCGATACTCCAGAGTAGACAAGTGTATACAGTCGAGACCCCGACGAGGGGCGGTGGCTGGTCTCACAAGCCACTGGTGTCAGTTGGTTCACCTAAGATGTATACTGGTGCTCATTGGGTTATGAGTACACTGGACAGGACTCGCCGGGAACATGCTAGTTGGTCTTATACCTGACGTCAGATAGCAGTTCCCTGGTGACATGTGTACAGGTTAGTTCATCGACCTGGGGATCGTCATTTGTCTCGTGTGAGTTTCCACTGTACTTTGATTACTACCCTACCACGCTCAAAGGAGACGTGCAAATAGGTTTAAATTGGGTACAGTCCCGAGCCACATGGAGGCAGTGAGCGGATCTTCAGGGGTTCGTCTCTCCCGGTATTGGGGGTGAGGTCGCGCTGTGTCTAGGAGAGCCATTACACAAAGCCCTCGGCCAAGGCAGGAGATTTACTGGTAGGTATTCCAGTAGTATCTCAGGGTGTTCTGGGCTACACTCCGACACGACTTGTACCGCTTTTGGGGGTCTGACTTTTACCAACCCCCTAGGCCCGCCATGCGATGCTCATAGACGAACGGACCGGACTGTACGGATATTGTCACTGACGGGCTCAGTAGGGTGTCAGGATGAGTTCGCTCATCGACGTCCCTTTTGGTCAATACCTGGTAGCCCGTTACGTATTGGCTTATACCTCTGACGTGCTAGTGGTTAAATCCACAACCAAGGTGTTGACGAGTCTTTAGAGTCCCCTACATTCAGCTGCTCAAGTTTTCGGGCGAAACGCTGTAGAGGCCGTATGGAGATATGGCACGGTTCGATCAGATACGTGCGGTATTGCACGAATCAGGATCGGACGGTTAGTACTAGAGGCCGTATGGATATATGGCAGGGTTCGATCAGATACGTGCGGTATTGCATGGATCAGGATCGGACAGATATTACTAGCCGGCTTTGGTTTAAGCCGGATCCTAGTATAGTACAGTGTAGATTTTGTCTCATTGCATTTGTATTTCGGTCGGAATACAAATGCGGGTGTGTATGCACAGTATCGGGGTTTTCCTATAATTTATTACGAGACCGGTTTTCTGGAGTTGCCAGTTTGCTTTCCATTTCGGCCATATTTCTTTGTATCTCTCAATGGCCGAAGATTGGTGGAAGAGGGCTTATTTGCATTTGTGCAAATAAGCATTTGTGGAGGGTGTTCTTTGCATTTTGTTGTATCATAATACTTGCACCATCAGTTGACTTCTTTTGACCATGATGGCTTGACTTTTGTTTTCATGATGGTTGTGGTGGAGTGTTGGTCTTAGTTCATTATCATGCTTGATGATGAAGGTTGGTCATGATGAGGGAGTGTGGTTTGCTTTTTGACTTGGTGATCTATCATTCTTTTTCATTGTATTATTGATACAACCCCGCTAGGATCCTCCCCCCCTTTTGTTTTTCTCTCTCTCCCATCACCACAAGTGGCCGGCCACTATGAGGAGGGGGATGTCCCAATTTTGTGGGGGAAGAAATACTCTCATTTGGCTTGCAAAATGATATGGTTCATCTCCAAAAATCTCATATCCTTTTCACCTCCACTATATGGAAATTCCACAAACCCTAAAATGAGACACAAGTTCTACACACCATTCTACAGCAAATCTTGGGCACGTCGGCTCACCAACTTCGTGCCCGAGTTGCCTCGGTATAGAGGCGGGAGCCCGTAAAATAAGCCGGCGACGTGGTGCCCTTCCGGCGACGAGGTGGAGACCGGAGCTTCCGCGGGAGATCGGGACGACGACGAGAAGACCGGAGGACACGGATCAGTCGGTATATCTCTCTTCCCCATCTTGTAGTTAGCTAGGACTAGTTAATGGTTCGATCCGGGTTTTTAGTGCGCGGTGGTGCCGGTTCAAGAAAACTTAAAGTTGACCATGGCTTCCGCATTTGGCCTCGGGATGGAGGCCGGGGCGCCACCGTGCACTTACAGATTGATCTGGTATTACAAGGATAGGAGCAGAGGTTAATCTCTTCTTGAGTTCTACAAAAGCTTTTTCATATGCTTCTGACCACACGAATGCTTCGTCTTTACGTGTGAGCTTGGTTAAGGATGCTGCGATAATTGAAAATCCTTCGATGAATCGTCGGTAGTATCCTGCTAATCCCAAGAAGCTTCATATACTTTTTACCGTCTTTGGTGTCGGTCACTTGCTGACAGCTGACACCTTAGTTGGATCTACAGAGATTCCTTTGCCTGAAACAATATGTTTGAGAAATCCGGCTTGGTCTAGACAAAATTCACACTTATTGTATTTGGCGTAGAGCTGATGTTGTTGTAATGTCTCCAGGACAATCTGTAAGTGCTCGGTGTGTTCCTTCCGATTCTTTGAATACACCAGGATGTCCTCGATGAAGATGACAACGAACCTGTCTAAATACTCTCAGAAAACTTGGTTCATCGGCTTCATAAAGATGGCAGGTGCATTTGGTCACTCCAAATGGCATTAAGAAATATTCATAATGACCATAACGAGTCCTAAACGCCGTCTTCGGAATGTAGGACTCTTTGACCTTCACCTGATGATAACCCGAATGAAGATCTAGCTTTGAAAAGACACAAGACTCATTTAACTGATCGAAAAGGTCATCGATGCATGGTAGTGGATACTTGGTCTTAATCGTCACTTCATTCAGAGCTCGATAATCCATACACATCCTGTAAGAACCTTCCTTCTGCTTCACTAGTAACACCGGAGATTCCCAACTTGAAGTACTGGGTCGGATCCAACCTTTCTTCAGCAGTTCGTCCAACTAAATACGGATCTCCTTCAATCCCTCTGGACTTAACCGGTATGGAGCTTTGATTACAGGTTACGCACCAGGTTGTAAATCAAAACTAAACTCAAGAGCTCGATCGGGAGGCAAACCTGATATGTTTTCAGGGAACACATCCTCGAACTCTCGAACTATGTCGGGCTTTTCTTCTTCCGCCGGTAGAGAGAATACTTCTGCATTCTTCGGTTTATCACGGTAGCTTCCTGGCTCCAAGGTTCTATCTCCACTTTTGAAATAGAAGACTGGATGATCTGGTATCTCAAATACTACCCTCCTTTGACGACAGTCAATAGTAGTATAGAATACTCCCAGCCAATCCATTCCCAACACAACATCGAAATTTAGTATGTCCAATACTTAGAAATTTTCGTAGAATTCTCGACCGCAAGCTACAACTGGGCACTGATCATACCCGAAAGTTTCTTTCAAGATACCATTTCCAGAACTGACATTACAGCTTGAAATGAGTGAATTTACGGGAATCGTATGCGTTCTCACGAATCGTTGTGACATGAAACATTGTGAAGCTCCAGTATCGAAAAGTGCGAGTGCAGGAAGGGTGGATACTAGTATAGTACCTAAGTTGTATGAGATCGTGTTTAGATATAGGAAAAGTATGAAGATACACAAGGATTTAAAGATTGAAAGGATGAGCGATTTTACCAGTGATGACTTGTCCTGTGGCTTCGGCCTCCTCGGCCGTCATTGTAAAAGCATGTCGTCTTGGTACATTCTTCCTTGCCGGAAGCACATTCCTTTTCCCTTGAGGCACGTTTCTCTGTGCCTGGTGGAATTGACGATGAGGCTGTGCAGGTGGTCCATGTGGAGCTGGTGCAGGAAGAGCTAGGCGGGGTGCAGATGCCTAAATGGCTGGCCTCTGTGGGGCTGTGATTGCGGGTCTGGGTGCTGGTGCTGTGTTAAAACGATATGGGTATGCTCCTATCGTGTGAGTAGATGCGCCACAAATCAAACACAGGCCATTTGCATGCTTGCAGTCCTTCGCCAGGTATCCAGTTCTCTTGCAATAGAAAGAGAAATCTGGACTGAACCAGTTAAATGATCCTCCTGGCCTCCTGGGTGCAAAAGTCGGCCTAGAAGAGGCTCCTCATGTCATCTGTGGAGGGGGCGTTTGATTCCAGCTGTTTAGGGCTTGCCCTTCTTCTTGACCATAGCTTCGTAAATACGTGCTGCCTTCAGGGCGAGTTCATGAGTTGCGTAGTCGCCTGTGGCTAATGCTGCCTGAATCTCTGGGTCTAAGCCCTGTTAGAATCGTATAGCCTAAATATCATCGGTCGGGATCGAATGTGCCGCGAACCTGATAAGATGATGATGTCAGGATAGAGATGTGTTTTACGAAACATGATTTGATACAAATTCTTTACCTTCTAAGCATAATGAATTCGACATCATATTCATCCATTGATTTTACCTACATGGAGCCTTGTTGCAGGTGGATGAACTGTTGCTCCATCTCAAAACGGGCAGTCTAGGGGAAGAACTTCGCATCGAACAGATCGTGAAACGTCTTCCACTCTATAGGTTGTGTGAGACGGCTTTCCTCAGCTTTCCACCAGACTCTTGCAATGTCTGTGAACTGGAGCTTGGCTATACGAATCCAAGCTATGTCTGGTACCTGTGCTACGGCAAGGTCGTCCTCTATAATTTGGGCCCATTCTTCATTCTCAAGAGGACTTTCTTTTCCTGAAAAGTTCCTTGGATGCAACGTACGGAATTGCTTTACTCCAGGTGTTTCGGCTTCCGAGCGGTTCATAAGAATACCAGTCTGCTGCTGCTGGCCCTCCAGAAGAATTTTAATAGCTTCTAAAAGTACTGTATGTTCATTGATTGGAGCAGTAATGGTAGGGAGAGGTGGTAAGGTAGGTGGTGGTGTGTTTCCATTGACATTGGTACTCGTGTTGTTGGGAGAATCCATCACATTGATAGAAAAGGAAAGGTTAGGATAGATTCAAGAAATTTGAAATCCAAGGAATGTATAATTGCTGATTCTTATAATTCTTGTGATATATTGCTTAAGGCTTCATGCAGAACAGATCTGCATGGGCCACCAACAAAACCTGTCATGCACCGTTTCCCAATAGACGGAAACGGTGACTTGGCAAGTCCGCAACGTATTTACTATGAAATAAATACGTTAAGCGTAATTAAGCAATATAACTATGAACAAGAACGACAAGAGTAACAAAATGGAACAACAACTTTATTTACATTCAACTTTACGTACAACTGTCGGAAATAAAAGATACAATAGACAAAGCAATGCCTAAACAATGGCATACAGAAAGTAAGTACAGGAAGAAATAGTAGTCAGGCGGAGCTGCAAGCCTGTCCAAGTCCTCCTGGCTTGGCTCTACGTCTTCAGAGTCCTCCTGACGAACATTCCAAAGAAAGAAAACAGAGAGGAATGTCGTCAGCAAACTAGCACTCGGTAAATCCCAAAAGAAGAAAAAGAAGATAGTATATAATGTGAATAGGAACGAAAAGAACAAAGGACGGGTAAAATTGTATATGATCATCTACAGGTATATGATAGTTATTCTGATGTAGTTATTTGTAGTTTGATAAGAAAGATATTCATGTATACGAGAGGAGTCCATCTTACCCCATGGACTATGGTAACATGTAGTACAATGCCTCGTCATAATCCATAAGACAACGGCACATGATTTCATGTAAGTGTCTTTTAAGTGACCTCTCGTGCCAGGATATACGTTCCGTACCAATCTACCATTTTATCTCCGCGTATGGTATTGTATAGATTAAGAATATAGGTCTTGGCCGAATCCATGGGTATAAAATGTTCATGTTCATGTTCAGGATATAATCATGTGTTCAAGTAGTCAAGTCAAGTTCATGTCATGTTATAACCATGGTTCGGTCAAGTCGAGTCAAGTATACAAGTTTGAGTTTGAATTGATTTCGAGTGTTCATGTTCATGATCAAGTATTCAATTTCGTGTTTGATTTTGGATTCTGGTTTGAGTTTGGACGCAGATTGAGTCAGGCACTTATGACCGGATTTAACTCTTGACTTTCTTAGGTTCGGGAGTAATCAGCAACTGCTGCACCTGGACGGCGGGATTTGTGTTTTTTCCAAGACAATTGCCATTGATAACTCTGTTAAGTTGTCTAATCTGAATAAGCAAGCACTCACTTTCTCCGGCTCCCTGAGGCTCAAGAGAATTGATCCCGCTTAAACCTATATTAAACTAGAGTCCTTAAAATATTGTTTTGTATATCTCGAGGGGGTTTTATGAAAAATATTTTAATATAGTTTAAAAATAAATCTTGAGCGTGATTTATAACATTTAGGGTTTTCATAAGCATGTGTTTTAACTATTGTGTATTTTAATAATAAAAACATAGCTTTTATAAGTTTAGGGTATTTTATTGAAAACTACCCATTTTTGGTAAGTTGAAGATATTTTATTAAAAATTTAATCTTTCATTTTAGAAAATATAGTTTCATAATATATTGAAAATACAGATTTATAATTTTTATATAATTTTAAAAATTAGTTTTATTTAGAAACGTCGCATTTCATAAAAACCGTATTTTATTTCCTTTCGAAATTGAATACTCTGTGAGGAATTCTGCATCTCGCTCTACTATCCCAAGGATGTGCGATAATTTGCACCATCCATTAGTGGGTCCCCTAACGAGGGTTGTAGAGGCATATTTTTTGAGGATTACTGTAACACCCTGGTGCATTTATACCATATTTTATTTGGAGTTTTCGTAATCTTGCGACAGTCTTCTTGTTTATTATTATTTTGTGTGCGGATAGTGCATTTGGTATTTGTGGTTCATATCTGACTTAACCCGTATGCTTGAAACCCATCTTGATTCTAGATTACGTCATATATTTACTAGTACAAAGAATCTGTGCACATTTTGATTTGATATACACTTATATGATATTTTGTTTCTGCATATCTTTTAAATAATACAAATAATAACCAGATAATATTTTTACTATCTAGCATGGCCTGTATCATACCCCATATCATGTGTTTATATCCATATATCTTGTTTATGTCCAGACTGTTAAAACAAACTCATTTGGATCGCAACGTATATTTACATATATCCGTTCTTAGGGGTATGCATTTTTGCAGACCGGACATCGCATTATAGTTTTAACTGATACGTATATTATCCATATTTTAAAACTAGATTTTTAGAAGAGACCCGAGTAGTTTTTGGAGTATTTTGTTATTAACTGTTTAAACCCAATATATATATATAAATATATATATTAATATTTTTTTATATAATCCTACTAATTACTAACTGTGCATATATATATATTCTCATTCTCGCTCTCACAGCCTCTCTCTCTCTCTCTCTTATATATGTATAAATTATTATATAACCTAATAATTTTAAACACCCCTCATCTCTCACCACTCTCTTACTCTGGTTTCTTTCCCCTCTCGCGAGAAACCCAACCCTAACTCCCTCACATCGCCGTCGAACTCCACACAACCTCATCACCAACACCTCGCCACCCTCATTACACCCTTCACTGCCTCCTTTTCTCATCCTTCCACAAGAACCCATAAACCCCGAGAACCTAAGAACCCCCGACGACCTAACCTTGTAACTCCTGCAACCCAAGAATCCCTCACCTCATCACCAACCTCGCCCTTATCCCCTCGTCATCACCACCACCTCCTCACCCTCACCACTTTCTCCCCCCTTTCATTTCCCGACCATCTTTGCACCTCAGCCCCAAGGACGACCACCCCGCAGAAACCCTTCATCGCCGTTAAACTTCTCCTGAGACCTCATCACCTCTCGGTCGACATCACCATCATCCCCGCCTCACCATCCTCACCTCTCACCAACTCTCGACACCACCACCACCCTCGAGAACCCCTGGAACTCCAACGACCAACTCAAAAACCCACTGCCCCTTGCCTTTAGACCTCGCCGATGGCAGCCCATCGTCGCTGTCGCCTTCTCCCCTTTCCTCTTTACTCTGTCCTCTGTCCAGAGCCCGACACAGCAGCCCATCCTTCTCCTTCTTCTGTTCTCTTCTTTCTTTTCCTTTCTTTTCTTTCTTGCTTATTCCGGCCGTCTCGCCGGAGTTGCGAGTGTCGCCGATGATCCAGACGACCCATTCACCATCGTTGTCTAGCCCTGTGACCACGACACGCAGCTGCTCAGACCATGCCACCACCGTGCCACCTCCAGATCACGACCGTGTCACCACCAGACCACGACCGTACAACCACCAGACCACCACCAGACCATGCATCAGACCCAGACCAGACCACCACCAAACCATATACCAGACCCAGACCAGACCATGCACCATACCCAGACCATGCTACCAACAGACCATGCATCGTACCCAGACCATGCCATGACTGTGTCATCACTATACCCAGACCGTGTCATGCCATATGCCCTACTCCTACGCCATGTTATGCCTGCTTCGTGCTCAGCTCATGCCACTTGTGTGCCACCATCGCATCAGTCCCGTGTCACCGCAAGGCCCAGCACCGTGTCGTGCCACTTCACGCACCGTGTCGTACCACTTCATGCACCATGTAGTGTCGTGTCGCATAAAGCCGCCTACACATCGACCGTTGTTTCCGAGGAAAGTTTAACTTGCAACATGCTATGTTAATATATCTATATTCATTATGAATAAAAATAATACATGTGTTTTATTATGTATCAAACGTTATAGATTTACAGTTTTATGACATTCGTTCATATCCGTGCTAATCATAGATTATCTAATTGCATGCCGGAACATCATGATATCATTATACCATTACATTAGTACAACGTGCTATCTAGATTGCATCATACATTGTCATGGACGTATAAAAGGTTATTATAGATAGACACATATGCATCCTGACATCAACAAGATTTACCGTGATTCCGATATCGATTACAGTTTCACATTGGGTATCCATTTGATACATATTCATTACATGACATGTTCACGACACACTACCTGACTCGTTACTTGATCTTGTTACTAATGCCAACAATCCTGACTTTTTATCCTGACGGACGTGACTTTTTGTCTGTATAGACAAAACCTGTACTTACTTGATCTAAGTTGGTGATTGATAAAGTGTTCACAATCAAAGAAATTTATACCGCAATCAATTAACGGTGTCGATGTAGCGCGTTAATGAATACGGATTGTCCACTGAGATGTGTGTTTTGATCGATCTTATTTTAGATGAGTCGAAATGAAAAGATAAAAGAAAATGCAAGAAAATTGATTCAAGATTTGTGAAATTTGATTTTAAGAAAACATAAAGAATATAGATCTAGAATCAAGAATCAAGAAATGTCCTAATCAAGTTAGTTATCAAGATTTGTAGAATAGCTTGTAGGAATCGATCGAATTGGTAGCAATGATGAATCTAATAATGACTAATCTTATCTAAGGATAATTTGTAGCTAGATCGATGGTGATGAATGAAGATTAGGGATCTATTGAAGAAACTAGGGTTTCTTCTTCTCTATCCCTTGTCTTTTCATTGAACATCATTCGGATCTAGCCTCTAGCAAAGAGATTCATCAATCATTTGATCCCTAATTTACAACGAAATTATCAAGAATGTGATCTCGATCCAAATTAGGTCATTGATGATTCTTTTTCCTAAAGTTCACAAATCTCATAAGACTTAAGATTAGTATTAGGATTTTATCATCACTAGATCTACCAAATCTCTCAATTCCGTAACAAGCGGAGATTTACTCAAGCATCATGAAAATAAAAGATTAAAGATCTAGAAATTTCATAGTGAAATATTATAAAGAAAGCAAGAATTAACTAATTATCACCTTTATTAAATCGACGACTAATTACACATTCCCTCAATTCGAGATTACAAGATGTTGCTCTCGATCACTCCTTTTGAAGATGTAACTAGATCCGTCGAAATTCGCTCCGCTTGATCTCCGTGAGACTTGAATCGTCGTGGATCTCGCACTCTTGATAAAGATTGGCTTCGCGAATAAAGGATCGATGGTTGCTTGCTTGATTTGCTTCTCAAAATGATCTTGATTTGGCTTTGGATTTGGATTTGGATTTGGTCTAGGGTTTTGGATCAAGTTGTGCCACTCAACTTTTTTGCAAATTTGGCTCAATATTCAACCCTAATTAATGAACTAATGAACAACCTCAATCCTAGATCTAGATCTCCTTTTAAATTCAAATTCAAATTTCCCTCCCAAAATCTAGGTGGTTGGAGAGAGCCTTCTAGAATAAGTTTGTTAGAGATAATATTCTAGAGAAAGGTAGTTACAAGGAATATTCTAGAGTGAGTTTGGTAAGCAGAGCCTTCTGGAAGAAGCCACGTGGTAATTGAGAGTCTTCTAGAAGCTAGGGTTGTTACAGGGAATATTCCAGATGATTTTGGAGCGCCAAGGAGCTAACCAGGCCGCGGAACCGCGGCGGATCGGCCAACTCGGCCGCGGATCCGCGGCCATATAGTGGACTTGCTGCCTTCAATCTTCAGGGGTGTTTTCTGTTATCTTTTGGGTACTTTTATGATACCTGGAATATTATATTTCTTTCTTGTTTGCTACCAGATCTCAACTCTTGGACTTGCTGTATTTTGTCGGCACTTTTGTGATTTCGGCTCTTTGACCTGAAGGATTTCCTGCACACAATCTTGATACAAGTGTTGAGATATACAAAATCATGCATGTAGTAATAAACACTCAATTTCCCTCTAGAATGTCGGTTATAATGTATAACACATGTTATTTGATATTTTGCAAACGAATTGCTAATATGTGCTATATTTATACCAAACACCTTTAGATGATTACAAAGAGTAGATGTGTTAAAAATGCAATATTTTCGACTGATCAAATTCCTCCAAACTTAATTTTGGTCGCTTCAAGCAAACATCTTTTATTCAAGAGAAGGAGAAAATAAAGAAAAAGAAAAACTAACTAGCACACTTTCGTAAGCAACACGATTGCACTGAGCATGTGCAACAAGCCTTTAAACCTCTAGGTGTCCCTAGTAGGAGGAGTGTTGTCTCCTGAAGGTTTTCAGCGGATTGCATCCATAAAATCCAATAATAAAAGGAAGACCGTGAATGTTATATATAAAGATAAGAATTATAAAAGAAAGACTTTGAAAATTAGAGTTTCCAACTAATACTAGCTTTTCAGTTGTCATGAGCCCTATCTTAATAGTCATGAAAAGATGTTAGAAATCACATCATCTCTCAATAAAAACATCGTCTTTATTCTTCATTCCTACCTTTCATCCAAACATCAATCATATACCCCTACGTGTGTGTAAAAGACATCCCTACACTCGGAAGAATTCAATTCAAGCTATCATACTCTTATCCATCACCTCAGTACTTTTTAATCAATGAATATTTAGATGGATTTGCTCACACATTTTTCATGCGACCGTTAATACTTCTTGAGGTACTAACCGACCGATTACTCATGTGCTTGCTTATTATGCGTATTAGTATTTTTCTCGTCTTGCAACACCTAAGACTTAGCAGTGACTCACAAACCAGTTGGTCTAAGGCACTAGGTGATGAAGCACCCTCGGTATATTTTTTTATTGCTGCCCTGGTGATAACAAAACCAGTGTTCATTTTTCTTCACCATTTTATATTTTATTCATTTATAATTTCCTTCTTACTTTGGTTTTTAGACAAGAGCATTTCAAGGTATCCTCTACTATCCCGAGTTTCAAGACGTGTGTAGGTGCGAATAGTAGGGTATCAACATTCAAATGTTTGGCTTCCAGAGTAGAAACTATTTTTCAGACTTATTTTTATCCTCAGATTAGTGACTTCTTTAATCTTACTAACCCTTGGGACAACGGCTCATAACAACTTATTACTAGTTTCGTTTAAGAAAACTTCTAATTTTCTTGGTTTTCTTAAATTTTTCTAATCTTTTTGATGTAATTTTTCACTATCTAATCTTTTATTATCTTATTTATGTACACATTTTTTTTATTATATGTTTTGTGGTTATGCAAAGTATGATGCAAAGTGATGCGTAAATAAGCACAAACCTCCCCCAAACTTGTTTAGAACAGTGTCCTCACTGTTGCCATCCGTTAAATCTCAAATACTAGTAAGCTTGGGAGGAAAATTTATTAGCGGGGTCAAGAAATATGGACGTGAAAATCTCCCCCAAACTTATTTTTGGCTCACAATTTTGAGGACAACTTTTATTTTCAAGAGCCAAATATAACCCCCCCCCAAACTTGAGTTAAACAATGTTAATTTTTTAAAATCATAAGAGGGAGTAAAGTTACTGGTCAATGTCAAGCTTTGCAAAGACCGAAAGTCAACACCAACCATTCGAAGATTTTATCAGTGTAACAAACCGGTTGGTGGAAGAACATGTTGTTGAGAGCCAGGAAAAAGTGGGGAAGAAACAAGAGGTGGGATAGAATGGATTTGCGTCTCAAATTGAAGATACGACACCGTGATGATGATGATGGATTACTTGCATTCTCGTGATTGTTAAGAAGACGGGGTGGAGGTTCAATTTCTTTGTTTTGGAGATGATTCATCTCAACACCCGTGTTTGCTAAAAATGTAAGTTCATCAGCGAAGCTTTCATGGATATCCCGAAGAATAATGTCATTGGAAAGAATAGGATGATACTCAGACTCCATGAAAAATTCAGAATAAGCGTTAGATGTTGACCCGGACAACTCAAAAGAAGGGTTCGTATGTATATGATACATATCCGGGTCAAACAACAACGTATGAAAAGAGTCTACATCAGTATCGTGAAGCTGATCAAATTCGCTGCTGTCGCCATCCATTAATTCGACAGAACATACTCGAGCATGAGGTTCGGAGGGTTGACTTCCCAACTTGTAAATGTTAAGCTCAATTGACCTATTCCCGAAAGATAGGTTCATAGAGCCGTTTCGACAATTGATTACAGCATTGGAAGTAGCTAAAAAGGGTCGACCAAGAATCACCAGAATTTGGTTCCGTAGGTTCTCTACAGGCTGTGTATCCAAAACAATAAAGTCCACAGGGAATATAAATTTCCCGACTTTTATCAACACATCCTTTAACATACCCCTTGGTTTAGTGATAGATCGGTCTGCCATCTGGAGAGTTGTGTTCGAGGGCTTTAACTCTCCGATACCTAATTGCTAATAGACTGAATAAGGAAGCAAGTTCACACTAGCGCCTAAATCGAGTAAAGCACGATTGATATTCTTACCCCCAATAGAAATAGAAATTGTAGGACAGCCAGGGTCCTTACGTTTCCTTGGTAATTGTTGGGGAAAAGCTGTGTTTACAGTACTCGACATGAAAACTTTTTTAGGCACTTGAGTCTTCCTCTTCCTAGTGCACAAGTTCTTAAGAATTTTTGCATAAGACGGAACTTGTTGGATAGCATCTAGGATAGGGATATTGATGTTAACTTGCTTAAACATGTCCACAATCTTCTCCATTTGTGCATTAGGTTTGTTGGCCCTCAATCTGTTTGGAAATGGAGCTTTATCAATATGTGTTGGGTCCAACATTTGTGGAGAAGTTTGTGGGGGTGGGAAGGATGAAGTGGGTGGAGGGTTCGAGCCTTGGGGAAAATGGAGAATAGGCTTGGAAGAAGAAGGTAAATTAGACGAAATAGGGTAAGAAGTAGAAGTGGGAATGGAAGTGGAAATGGAAGTGGAAGCCGGGGTGTTAATGATCAATTCATCATTATCAATTTGTTCACCCACATGATTGTCTAGCACTCTTCCAGATCTCAACGTGGTAATAGCACTCACATCATTATAATGCGAGGGTCCAGGATCAGGTGGGGGTTGAGCTAGAAGATTCCCTTTCTCTCTAGCACCCATTGCTGCAGTCAATTGTGCAATTTGTGCTTCTATCAATTTGATACTCTTATCGTGGGAGACAGTGTTTTGCACTAACGTCTGGATAGAAGATGTTAAAATGTCATTCGTTTGCATGGACTGTGTAATGAACATGTCGAGTGCAGAGGGTGTAGCAGTACCGGCAGAAGAAGGATCAATGTTGTTGGCCGGGTTTTGAAAATTTTGTGGTTGAAAGTGGTGTCGGCTCGGTTGTGGCGGTTGCTGTTGTGGAGGGACCGTTTGAAAGTCATTCTGGTTTGGAACCATGTTTTGAGTTTGGTGTTGGTTCCAGACAAAATTAGGGTGATTCCTCCAACCTTGATTATATGTGGAAGAAGAAGAAGGATCGTTTCCAGGTCGTTGCTGAAATGCAGCATTAGTGTGACCTTGAAACGGTACATTCAAAGGACATTCTTCCGTCAAATGTGATGGGTTTGAACAGCAGCCACACACAGTTTTGGGAAGTGTGTATTAGTTTAGGGAGGCTGAAGAGATTTTGTTTTCTATAGCGTCGAGCTTCCTTTGTATTGCATCCATTTCGGCTCAAATTGTGACGGAAACATCGAGCTGATTGATATCTTCCCTAGGTGATTGCGGTCTAACACTTTCCCATTGTAATGTGTTTTGAACTAAATCTTCTAGATATTTCAAAGCTCCACCATCATCTTTAGACAGGAATTGACATTGACACATGGTTTCAAGCATCTGTTTTGTCGTGAGATCAATATCCTCATAGAGAATTCGACACAGATCCTATCTAGGGATTCCATGATGAGAGCATTATAAAAGAAGATTCTTGAACCGTTCAAAGCATTTCCAAAATGGTTCATTAGGAAGTTGGGTAAATTTGAAGATTTCGCTCCGAATACGGGCGGTTTTATGATTGGGATAAAATTTCTTAAGGAATGATGCAACGAACTCGTCCCATGTTGAAATAGAATGTGCAGTTATGTTGTAAAGACACTTCTCGGCTAAATCGCACAAAGTGAATGGGAGAAGACGTAAACGCAGAGTATCCAAAGACAATTGTGACGTTCCAATCATTGCGCATACGTTTTCAAATTTGGTGATAAAAACGTATACGTCTTCAGACTCGATCCCTCAAAATTTGGGTAACAGTTTGATAAATTAGGGGTTGATTTCGAAATTGTCCCCATTGGCTAGTGGTATGGAAAGACAGGTGGGAAGGAGAACACGTGTAGGATAGCATCTCTCTTGGAGAGAAATGCGTGGAGGATTCTGCACACCTGCGGGCGGTGGCAGAGTGGTGTTAAAGTTTGATGGAAATCCGTCCATCGTGGTCGTGGTGGGTAGTGGGAAAGAAGACGAAGAATTACCGACTCTGGGGTCGATAAAAGAAACGCGGAAAAGACGGAAAATAGAATCCCATGTCCAGCCTAACATGTGCTAAACAGTTGTAGCACAAGTGGCAGCGTTGGTGATAATTAGAGGAAAAGTTGGTTGGTGTTTGTTTTGAAAAATACGGGTTTTTGAAAAATTCACACAAACAATGCACAAGCAACCCTAAATCTAGTGGTCACCTAGGTCAAGTCTCTAGACCGCTCCTAGACTTCCAGAAGACAAGTCGTAAGATAGATCCTCTACTGCCTCTTTTCCCCTTCTGTGGCTAGGTAAGTGCCAGGTAAGTGGGAGGTTCTCCACTACGTAAGTAGTGAGCCTAATTAAGTAACCACTTGTCTTAGACACACTTGCCTTAGACACCACAAAAGAAACACGGATAAACAATAGATTATCCACGACTTCCTTCTGTCTTAATTGAGCGCGACGGTCCTTAGAGTCTTGTCTAGATATTTTTTAGTTAATAAGGGTGATGCGGATGCAAGTTTGTGATTTTTGGGGCTTAGGAAGGGTAATGAACTCCCTACCTAATCTGAATTTGGACTTTGCCCCTTAATTTCCGTATTAAAATATGCAAACAACCAAGATCAAAACACGCAACAAATTTTTCTTTTAGCGGCGCTGCGAATTTTGCAAAAAATCCTGCAGAAAATGGTTATTGGAGAAGATCAGAGAGAAAAGGAGAGTACAGAGAGCAAACCTGAGAAATTTTACACTGTGAAAACCCTAAACGATGGCGGTTCCGCTGCAAAAACGCCTCATTGGCCGCGGAACCGTGGCTTCATGGAGGGATTAGGGTTTGAAAATTTTTCCTCGGCTTTCTATGCTTCTCTGGACTTTGTAAAACTTCTCTGAATCTTGATCGCACTGCTACAATGATTCCAGATTCCCTCGCAAAAATTCACAACTAATCGTTAAGCGCTTGATGCGATTTTGATCTAAAAATTCTGATGGAATAATAATTTTTCAACTCAAATAACAAAAACAAACAAAATAGCACACATCCCCGGCAACGGCGCCATTTGATTGATCGTCTAAGTTGTGATAAAATGTAAAGTGTTCACAATCAAAGAAATTTATACCGCAATCAATTAACGGTGTCGATGTAGCGGGTTAATGAATACGGATCGTCCACTGAGATGTGTGTTTTGATCGATCTTGTTTTAGATAAGTCGAAATGAAAAGATAAAAGAAAATGCAAGAAATTTGATTCAAGATTTGTGAGATTTGATTTTAAGAAAACATAAAGAATATAGATCTAGAATCAAGAATCAAGAAATTTCCCAATCAATTTAGTTATCAACATTTGTAGAATAGCTTGTAGGAATCAATCGAATTGGTAGCAATGATGAATCAAATAATGACTAATCTTATCTATGGATAATTTGTAGGGTTCTTCTTCTCTATCCCTTGTCTTTTCATTGTTCATCATTCGGATCTAGCCTCTAGCAAAGAGATTCATCAAACATTTGATCCCTAATTTGCAACGAAATTATCAAGAATGTGATCTCGATCCAAATTAGGTCATTGATGATTCTTTTTCCTAAAGTTCATAAATCTCATAAGACTTAAGATTAGTATTACGATTTTATCATCACTAGATCTACCGAATCTCTCGATTCCGTAACAAGCGGAGATTTACTTAAGCATCATGAAAATAAAAGATTCAAGATATAGAAATTTCATAGTGCAAGATTATAAAGAAAACAAGAATTAACTAATTATCACCTTTATTAAATCGACGACTAATTACACATTCTCTCAATTCGAGATTACAAGATGTTGCTCTCGATCGCTCCTTTTGAAGAGGTAACTAGATCCGTCGAAGTTCGCTTCGCTCGATCTCCGTGAGACTTGAATCGTCGTGGATCTCGCGCTCTTGATGAATATTGGCTTCGTGAATAAATGATCGATGGTTGCTTGCTTTATTTACTTCTCAAAATGATCTTGATTTGGCTGTAGATTTGGATTTGGGCTAGGGTTTTGGATCAAGTTGTGATTGATCTTTTCTTTGTGTGTCGGTTTAGAAAATAGAATTCACAATCAAAGAATTATTTTGAACGCAATCAATAACGGTGTCGGATTGTAGGGCGTTAGCGGGTGCGGATCGTCCACAGGGATTTCGTGATTCGTTCGTATTTTGTTTTGTTTGAATTAAAAATTTAATAGAAAAAGAAAAGAAAACGATTCAAGATTTATATTGATGAGTTTCAAGAATCAATTATTCTAATCGAGAATCAAGAAAATGATAAACATCAAGAATCAAGTATCGATAGAATTCCAATCAATTTAGGTTTCAAGATTTGAAGTATAGCTCGTAGGAATCGAGTAAATTGTAGATGTAAAGAAGATTCAAGAATATGATTTCTTATCCATTAACAAGTTGATGCTAAATCGATGTAGATTCATCAAGGATCAAGGATCTTGCGAAGAATTAGGGTTCCTCATCCTATCCTTTGTCCTTTCGATGAATCACATTCACTAGATAGCTTCTTGAAAGTCGAATGATCAATTTTTGATCTCTAGATCGTGCGAAAGGAATCAAGAACACATTCGCATCGATCTAGATCATCGATCAATTGATTTTCAAGAATTTACAATTGTTTTAAGACTTAAGAAAACATTTAAAGATTCATCAACATCATCTTTCTACAATCGTTTCGATTCCTCCACGAGCGGAGTTTTATTCAAGCATCATCACGAAGAATACATTCAAGAATTGAATACGAATCATAATGCTTGAATTGAAAATAAGCAAGTTTAAAGAATCTTCACCTTTATTATATCAACAATTAGTTACAACTCTCAAGAACTACAAGAGGATGGAACTTTGATCGTCGATTCTTGCGTCGCTCGGCTCCTTGAGTCTTGGATTGCTTGGATCTCATGCTCCGTTGAAATCCGGTTCCGCTTCTAAAGGATCTTGAAGATTTGCTTGGCTTGCACTCAAAGGATCTTGAATTCTTGATCTTTGATTGGATTAGGGTTAGGGTTTTGAGGTGGTAGTTGTTGGGTTGAAGATGAAGAACAACCACAACAATTGAATTGAGGAACTAAAGAACAACTAGAGATTAACCAACTAAGGATTCAACAACCAAGGATTAGCCATTTCAAGTGAGCCTTGGGGTCTATTTATAGGTTTCCCAAACCCTAGCTCTAGGAATTCAAATTTGAATTTTCCCTCCAAAAGTTAGTTATAGGGAGAGGCTTCTAGAAGTAGTTAGTTAGGGCTTAGTTTCTACCCTAAGCTAGGAGGTTAGGGAGAAGGTTCTAGGTCCTTAATGGAGTTTAAGTGAAGCTTGTTGTAGAAGCTTGAGGTGTTTAGTTAGGAACCCAATGGCTGGCAGAATGTTCAGGATCTTTCTGGAATTTGCAGTGTATTTCTGAAGTGTGGAAGCTTAGAGAAGAGGGCTGAGCTCAAGCAGGGGAGCTGATATGGACAAGCCGCCGCGGAACCGCGGCGCAAGGCGGCTCCGGCCGCGGTTCCGCGGCCAAGTGGCTTTTGTGGAGCTTCATACTTGCAGTGTTGGCTTCTTCTGTACTATGATGTATTTCCTGATATGTTGAATCTCTGAATTCATTCTAGATCATTGCCAGATTCCAATTCCTTGAGTTGGCGTATTTTTTAGCAGTCTGTTATGTAATTTTGACCGATCTTCTGTAATTTCCTGCACGGACTTCGAAACACAAGTTGCACTATATAGGAATGATGCGATGCCATAAAATATAGTCAATTTCCCTTAAAGTTCCGGTTTTAAAGTCTAACACATGCAATCTGATATTTTACGACTGATTTGCTAATATGTGCAATATGAATACCGAACACTTCTAGATGAGTGCAAATGATAGGGAAATTACCGGTTTAAAGATGCAGTATTTTCGACCGATCAAATTCCCCCAAACTTATTTTCGATCATCTCGAGCAAACTTTATTAAAAAGAAAGGAGAAAATAAAGAAAGAGAAAAACTAACTAGCACACTTTCGTAGGCAACACGATTGCACTGAGCATGTGCAACAAGCCTTTAAACCTCTAGGTGTCCCTAGTAGGAGGAGTGTTGTCTCCTGAGGGTTTTCAGCGGATTGCACCCACAAAATCCAATAATAAAAGGAAGATCATGAAATTTACATTTAATGAAAAGAATTATAAAAGAAAGACTTTGAAAATTAGGGTTTCCAACTAAGCTAGCTTTTCGGTTGTCATGAGCCCTATCTTAATAGTCATGAAAAGATGTCAGAAATCACGTCCTCCCTCAATAAAACATTGTCTTTATTCTTCATTCCTATCTTTCTTCCAAACATCGATCATATAACCTTGCGTGTGTGTAAAGACATCCCTACATCCGGAGAATTCAATTCAAGCTATCATACTCTTGCCCATCAGCCTCAGTACTTTTTAATTAATGAATATTTAGATGAGATTGCTCATACACTTTCATGCGACCGTTAATACTTCTTGAGGTACTAACCGACCGATTACTCATGTGCTTACTTATTTGGTGTATTTTCCTCGTCTTGCACCACCTAAGGCTTAGCAGTGACTCCCAGACCAGTTGACCTTAGGGCAGTAGGTGAAGAGGCACCCTCGCTATATTTTTTTATTGCTGCCTTGGCGATAACAAAACCAGTGTTCATTTTTCTCACCCTTTTATATTTTATTCATTTTTTATTTCCTTCATACATTGGCTTTAAGACAAGAGCATTTCAAGGTATCCTCTACTATCCCAGGCTTCAAGACGTGTGTAAGTGCGAATAGCAGGGTATCAACGTTCAAAATATTTTGCTTCCAGAATAGAAACTATTTTTCAGACTTATTTTTATCCTCAGATTAGTGACTTCTTTCATCTTACTAACTCTTGGGACAACGGCTCATAACTACTTATTACTAGTTTGTATAAGAAAACTTCTAATTTTCTTGGTTTTCTTAAATTTTTCTAATCTCATGGATGTAATTTTTCACTATCTAAACTTTCATTATCTTATTTATGTATAAAAAAGGTTTAAATATTAAAATATTTTTACATTTTGAAAATTTTAAATTTTTATGGATTTTGAAAATTTTAAATTTTTATAGGTTTTTAAAGAAATGTTTTGTGCTTATACAAATAATATGCAAATGATGCAAAAATAAGCACAAACCTCCCCAAACTTGTTTTCAACAGTGTCCTCACTATTGCCAACCGTTATATCTACAAAACCTGTAAGCCTGGGAGGAATTTATTAGTGGGGGCAAAATATATAAGTGCAGAACCTCCCCCAAACTTACTTTTTTCACTCACCTCCATTCAAAAGATGATGCAGTGATATGCAGGATATGGAGATGAGAAGGAGGAATTTTAACCAAGATAAAATGGCTCCTGTAAGAACAGGAGCTCCTCCGTGGGGTCAGTGGAAAAATACGGCTTTAGTCTATGTCCATTCACTTTGAAAAATATGCCGTTTTAACATTTTCTACTTCTACTGCCCCGTGCGGGTATACAGACCGCACAACAAAAGGTCCCTTCCACCGAGATCGAAGCTTACCCACGTGAAGGTGTAATCGTGAATCATAAAGAAGGACTTGTTGACCAGGTGAAAATGTTTTTCTCAAAATGTTTTTATCGTGAAAAACCTTAGTCCTATTCTTTATGATTACAGCGTTATCATAAGCTTCATCGCGGAGTTCGCTTAGCTCATTTATTTGCAGCTTCCGAAAGTTGCAGGCTTGGTTTAGGTCAAAGTTTATTTCCTTAATAGCCCACAATGCTGTATGCTCAATCTCGACGGGTAAGTGACATGCCTTCCCAAACACTATCCTATATGGAGACATCCCTAGGTCGGTTTTAAATGCAGTTCGGAATGCCCAAAGAGCATCCGTCAGTTTGGTAGACCAGTCTTTTCTATTCTTAGCAACAGTCTTCTCCAGGATTAGTTTGATCTGTCTATTTGAAATCTCAGCCTGCCCGCTCGTTTGGGGATGATAGGGTGTAGAAAGTCGGTGGTTGATTGCATATTTTCGCATCAGAGTCTCGAAAGACCTGTTGCAGAAATGTGTCCCATTATCGCTAATGAGAGCGCGTGGGTGTCCAAATCGCGAAAAGATATTCTCTTTTAATAACTTAATGACAACTTTCTTGTCATTAGTGCGACATGGAATGGCTTCAACCCACTTTGAGACGTAATCAACCGCCAGCAGTATGTACAAATTCCCAAAGGAGTTGGGAAAGGGACCCATAAAATCAATGCCCCAAACATCGAAAATTTCAACCACTAGAATGGGTTGCTGAAGCATTTCATTTCTCCGGGAAATTCTACCCGTATATTGACATTGTGTACAGGTTTTGCAATGCTCAAATGCGTCCTTGAACAAGGTCGGCCAATAAAATCCACATTGCAAAACCTTCTCCGCTGTCTTTCTAGGACCGAAGTGACCCCCGCAGGCCTGATCGTGACAAAAAGAAAGAACACTCTTGAACTCTTCTTTTGGGACACACCGGTGAATAATCTGATCAGGACAATACTTAAACAGGAATAGATCGTCCCAGTAAAAGTGTTTTACTTAGGATAGAAAATGGTATTTGTCCTGTTTTGACCAATCGCTGGGTATCAGTCCCGTGACAAGATAGTTCACAATATCCCTGAACCAAGGTTCATTGGATACGCTCAAGAGTTGTTCGTCGGGAAACGAATCATTGATCGGCAGGGTTACAGGGGAAGAAGAGATACGTGAAAGATGGTCGGCTACTACGTTTTCACATCCTTTCTTATCTTTGATAACAAGATCAAATTCTTGTAACAGAAGGATCCAACGTATTAGTCGACCTTTTTCATCTTTCTTCGCCAGAAGATGTTTTAAGGCGGAATGGTCAGTGTACACAACGATAGGTGAGCCAATTAAGTAAGACCTGAATTTTTCTAATGCAAATACAACTGCCAAAAGCTCTTTTTCGGTAGTTGTATAATTGATTTGAGCATCATTCAGGGTCTTACTCGCATAGTAGATCACGTGTGGCATCTTTTCAATGTGCTGTCCTAAGACTGCACCTACTGCAAAGTCGGATGCGTCACACATTAGCTCAAAGGGGTAGTCCCAATTTGGAGACGATAGAACGGGGGCTGTAGTGAGGGAGTGTTTAAGTGAGTCGAAAGCTGCCTCACAATCCGAGTCAAAGTGGAAGGTTGTATCCTTGGCCAGGAGAAGAGATAAAGGTCTAGCAATTTTTCTAAAATCCTTAATGAATCTCCTATAAAAGCCCGCATGGCCAAGGAAAGATCGAATATCTTTGACGCTTTTGGGATGAAGAAGGTTTTGAATGACATCTATCTTAGCTCTGTCAACTTCAATGCCTTTCTGTGAAACAACATGTCCAAGTACAATTCCTTCTTGGACCATGAAATGGCATTTTTTCCAATTCAAAGTTAAGTTCTTCTCTTTGCAACGAGTAAGAACTGCGTCAAGATTCGATAGGCAATCAGAAAAAGAGTCTCCAAAAATCGAGAAATCGTCCATAAAGATCTCCAGAAAATTCTCTACCATGTCAGAGAATATCCCCATCATGCACCGCTGAAAGGTAGCGGGAGCATTGCATAACCCAAAGGGCATGCGACTGTAAGCAAAGGTACCAAAAGGACAAGTAAAAGTGGTTTTATCTTGAACCTTTTTGGCGATGGGGACCTGATTATAGCCTGAGTATCCGTCCATAAAACAATAATACTCTCGTCCTGCTAAGCGTTCCAGCATTTGATCAATGAAAGGTAGAGGAAAGTGGTCTTTCCTCGTGGCGGCATTGAGTTTTCTGTAATCAATACATACACGCCACCCTGTTTGGGCGTGTGTCTGAATCAACTCATTTGCCTCATTGGTAATAACAGTGATGCTGGATTTCTTAGGGACGACATGTATAGGACTCACCCATTGGCTATCGGAGATTGGGTATATAATACCATTATCTAGGCATTTGACGATCTCTTTCGTCACCGCTTCCTTCATGACGGGGTTTAACCGTCTCTGTGGTTCTCGGGTTGGTCTGGCATCATCCATCACATGTATATGATGTTCTACTATCAAGAGACTAATCCCTTTGATGTCCGCCATAGTCCAACCAAACGCCTCTCTATTAGATCTCAATACCGATAAAAGTGCATTCTTTTGCTCTGATGCTAGAGAAGCGGATATTATAACCGGTAAAGACTCATTCTCACCTAAATAAGCATATTTAAGATAAGAAGGTAAAATTTTGAGATCTAATTCGGGCGGAGAAATAATAGAAGGTGGGATCATCGAGTGATTTTTGGAGTCACAAAGGAACTCATAGCCTGTGAAAGATAAAGACTCGGGTAGTGATAGGTCAGGAGTATCGGACTCAAGTGTAGGAAAAGTGTCCTCACTAAGATCATGTGTGAGATCAAACAGTGATGTGGTAGTGTCGTCGAGATCTATAAAGCAAATTTCCTCAGCTCCGCAACTTTCGGGAGCGATCTCGTGGACAGAGCACACATCAAGAATATGAGCAGAGGGTTCTGATGGCTGACTTCCAACTTTGTAGATATTTAGTTCAATGGTCATATTTCCAAATGATAAGTTCATTGAACCGTTTCTACAGTTGATAACAGCGTTGGAAGTGGCAAGGAAAGGTCGACCCAAAATCACCGGAATTTGGCCCCGGGGGTTTGCTACAGGTTGTATATCAAGTACAATGAAGTCTACAGGGAATACAAATTCCCTGACCTTTATCAACACATCCTCTAGTTCACCCATTGGTTTGGTGATTGAACGGTCTGCCATTTGGAGAGTGCAGTGAGCAGGTTTCAACTCTCCAATCCCTAGTTGCTCATATACAGAATATAGAAGTAGGTTAACACTTGCGCCAAGGTCTAAAAGAGCACGATTTATGTTTTTACCCCCAATAGAAATCGATATCGTAGGACATCCTGGGTCCTTACGTTTCTTTGGTAGCTGGGGGATAAAAGCAGTGCTAATATTATTAGACATGAAGACCTTCTTCGGCACTTGAGTCTTCCTCTTCCTAGTGCACAAGTCCTTAAGAATTTTCGCATAAGCGGGGACTTGTTGAATAGCATCTAGGAGAGGGATGTTGATGTTAACCTGTTTGAACATTTCCATAATTTTCTCCATATGTGGACTCGCTTTATTACCCCTTAACCGATTCGGGTAAGGAGCTTTCGCAATAAACGCCGGGTCCATCATAGGAGAAGGAAGAGGGGGTAGACGTGATCCCAAAAGAGAAGTGGGGATCGTCTGTGGAGAACTAGAAGAGCTATACTGAGGTGTCGAGCCTATTGGGAAATGGAGAATAGGCTCGCGAGAAAGCGGTGGGGTAGAAGAACAAGGATCAGAAGTAGAAGTGTGTGTGTGAGGAAAGGTCTGGCCAGGGTGTTATTGATAGGATTTTCAATATCATCAATTCCTTCCCCGACATGGTTATTCAGCACTCTTCCTGATCTCAACGTTGTGACGGCATTTACATTGTAATTCCCAGGATTCGGTAGGGGTTGAGACGGAAGTTTCCCTTTTTCTCTCGCACTCATTTCGGCTTTAAGTCGTGCGATTTCAGCTTCCATCGATATGATACTCTCAGCTTGGGACGCTGAGTTTTTCTTCATCTTACTGACGGAAGATCTAACCTCAGCCGAAACCTCTATGAAATTTGACAAGAGTGATTTCATGGTTTGAGTGAATTGACAGAGTTCGTCAGAACCGGTCAACTGTATAGGATTAGACTGTGCAGGAGTGTTGACCTGGTTGTGGAAATTTTGTGACTGGTAGGGGTGCTGTGTGAGTTGAAGTGGTTGCTGTTGTGGTGGAAGAGCCATTTGGAAATTATTTTGGTTTGGAACCGTGTTTTGATGTGATTGTTGTTGTTGGTTCCAAGAAAAATTCAGATGATTCCTCCAACCCTGATTGTACGTGGAAGAATGTGGATCGTTTTTAGGTCTTTGAAATGCGGCATTAGTATGCCCATGACCTTGAAACGCAGAGTTTAATGGACATTCTTCCGTTAAATGAGACGGATTAGAATAACACCCACATACAGTTTTGGGGAGCGACATTGGGTTTAGGGAGGCTGCTGAAAATTTATGTTCCATAGCATCGAGCTTCTTTTGCATTGCTGCCATCTCGGCTCGAACACCTATGGACACATCTATTTGGTGTACGCCACCCCTATTCAATGGTTGGGTTCCACTTTCCCACTGTAGTGATTTTTCAGTGAACTCTTCTAAAAATTTCCACGCTTCCCCATCATCCTTGGTCATAAAAGTGCATTGACACATGTTTTCAAGGTTCTGTTTAGTGTTTGGGTTAATGCCCTCATATATGATTCGACAAAGATCCCATCTCGGGATGCCGTGATGAGGACATTGAACCAAAAGATCCTTGAAACGTTCAAAGCATTTTGAAAATGGTTCAGTAGGGAGCTGGGTAAATTGATTCAGTTCGCTACGGATTCGAGCTGTCTTTTGCATAGGGTAAAATTTCTTAAGGAATGCCGCGACGAATTCTTCCCAATTCGTAATAGAGTGTGCGGTGGTGTTATATAGCCACTTCTCGGCCATATCGCACAAAGTAAATGGAAGAAGTCGTAGACGCATAGTATCCACTGAAAGTTGTGACGTACCCATCATTGCGCATACGTTTTCAAATTTGGTGATGAAAACGTAAGCGTCCTCAGTCTTGAGTCCATGGAATTTGGGTAAAAGGTTGATGTATTGGGGTTTAATTTCAAAATTATCCCCGTTGGCTGGTGGAATGGATAAGCAGGTCGAAAGAGGACCTCACAATGGATAGCACCTCTCTTGGAGAGAGATGCGGGGTGGATTCTGCGCACTAACGGACGGCGGAAGATTAGTGTTAAAGAAGTTCGATGGAGGCGGATCCATCGATGTGGGTGTGGTAGTGGGTAAAGAAGAAGTAAATGGAGAAATACCGACTTCGGAGTCAATAAAGGGTACGCGGACTAAACGGGCACTAGAATCCCGTGTCCAGCCTATCTTGCACTAAAAAGGGTTAGTACAAGTGGCAGCGTTGACTTATAATTAGGGGAAATGAATGAATGAATGCGGTGCTTGTTTTGAAAAGTGGACGGATTTTTGAAAAAATGATGCAAGCACAACAAATGCAACACACAAAACCCTAATTCTAGGGGTCGCCTAGGTCAAATCTCTAGACCGCTCCTAACTTCCAAAAGACAAGACGCAGGATAAATCCTCCACTGCCTTTTTGTCTCTTCTGTGGCCAGGTAAGTACCAGGTAAGTGGGAGGTTCTCCACTACGTAAGTAGTGGGCCTAATTAAGTAACCACTAGCCTTCGACACACTTGCCTTAGACACCACAAGAGAAACGCGGATAAGCAATGAATTACACACGGCCTTCTTCTGTCCTAAGTGAGCGCGACGGTCGTTAGAGTCATCTATAGATTTCTTTTAGTTAATGAGGGTAAATGCGGATGCAATTTTGCGATTTTCGGGGCTTAGGAAGGGTAATGAACTCCCCACCTAATCTGGATTTGGTCTTTGCCCCTTAATGTCCGTATTAGTTATGCAAACAACCACAAATATCAAAACACGCATAATTTAATTTTGCTTTTTGCGCGGCGCTGCGATTTTTGCAAAGAAACCTGCACAAAATGTTATTTGGAGCAGATTTAGGAAGGAGATAAGAAAGATAGAGGCTCACGGAGCAAATTGGTGCAGCAAAGCCTTGAAGAGGCCACGGAACCGCCGCAATAGGAGGCTAGGGCCGCGGAAACGCGGTGATGTTGAGGGTTCCCTGCACAAAATTTTCACAGAAGGTTTATGTTCAACCCCTGAGTCCTCAGGAATTCTCCAAAAAAATTTCCAATTTCACAGCAAGCTCCAGATTTCCTTGCAATAAACCACAACAAATCGTTTAGATTTTGCATGAATTTTGATCACAAAATTGTAATGAAATAAATTTTTAAATTCAAATTTCAAATAAAGAACGAATTAGCGCGCGATCCCCGGCAACGGCGCCATTTGATTGATCTTTTCTTTGTGTGTCGGTTTAGAAAATAGAATTCACAATCAAAGAATTATTTTGACTGCAATCAATAACGGTGTCGGATTGTAGCGCGTTAGCGAGTGCGGATCGTCCACAGGGATTGAGCGATTCGTTCGTATTTTGTTTTGTTTGAATTGAAAATTTAATAGAAAAAGAAAAGAAAACGATTCAAGATTTATATTGATGAGTTTTAAGAATCAATTATTCTAATCGAGAATCAAGAAAATGATAAACATCAAGAATCAAGTATCGATAGAATTCCAATCAATTTAGGTTTCAAGATTTGAAGTATAGCTCGTAGGAATCGAGTAAATTGTAGATGTGAAGAAGATTCAAGAATATGATTTCTTATCCATTAACAAGTTGATGCTAAATCGATGTAGATTCATCAAGAATCAAGGATCTTGTGAAGAATTAGGGTTCATCATCCTATCCTTTGTCCTTTCGATGAATCACATTCACTAGATAGCTTCTTGAAAGTCGAATGATCAATTTTTGATCTCTAGATCGTGCGAAAGGAATCAAGAACGCATTCGCATCGATCTAGATCATCGATCAATTGATTTTCAAGAATTTACAATTGTTTTAAGACTTAAGAAAACGTTTAAAGATTCATCAACATCATCTTTCTACAATCGTTTCGATTCCTCCACGAGCGGAGTTTTATTCAAGCATCATCACGAAGAATACATTCAAGAATTGAATACGAATCATAATGCTTGAATTGAAAATAAGCAAGTTTAAAGAATCTTCACCTTTATTATATCAACAATTAGTTACAACTCTCAAGAACTACAAAAGGATGGAACTTTGATCGTCGATTCTTGTGTCGCTCGGCTCCTTGAGTCTTGGATCGCTTAGATGTCGTGCTCCATTGAAGTCCGGTTCTGCTTCTAAAGTATCTTGAAGACTTGCTTGGCTTGCACTCGAAGGATCTTGAATTCTTGATCTTTGATTGGATTAGGGTTAGGGTTTTGAGGTGGTAGTTGTTGGGTTGAAGATGAAGAACAACCATAACAATTGAATTGAGGAACTAAAGAACAACTAGAGATTAACCAACTAAGGATTCAACAACCAAGGATTAGCCATTTCAAGTGAGCCTTGGGGTCAATTTATAGGTTTCCCAAACCCTAGCTCTAGGAATTCAAATTTGAATTTTCCCTCCAAAAGTTAGTTATAGGGAGAGGCTTCTAGAAGTAGTTAGTTAGGGCTTAGCTTCTACCCTAAGCTAGGAGGTTAGGAAGAAGGTTCTAGGTCCTTAATGGAGTTTAAGTGAAGCTTGTTGTAGAAGCTTGAGGTGTTTAGTTTGGAACCCAATGGCTGGCAGAATGTTCAGGATCTTTCTGGAATTTGCAGTGTATTTCTGAAGTGTGGAAGCTTAGAGAAGAGGGCTGAGCTCAAGCAGGGGAGCTGATATGGACAAACCGCCGCAGAACCGTGGCGCAAGGCGGCTCCGGCCGCGGTTCCGCGGCCAAGTGGCTTCTGTGGAGCTTCATACTTGCAGTGTTGGCTTCTTCTGTACTTTGATGTATTTCCTGATATGTTGAATCTCTGAATTCATTCTAGATCATTGCCAGATTCCAATTCCTTGAGTTGGCGTATTTTTTAGCAGTCTGTTATGTAATTTTGACCGATCTTCTGTAATTTCCTGCACGGACTTCGAAACACAAGTTGCACAATATAGGAATGATGTGATGCCATAAAATATAGTCAATTTCCCTTAAAGTTCCGGTTTTAAAGTCTAACACATGCAATCTGATATTTTACGACTGATTTGCTAATATGTGCAATATGAATACCGAACACTTCTAGATGAGTGCAAATGATAGGGAAATTGCCGGTTTAAAGATGCAGTATTTTCAACTGATCAAGTTGTGTCACTCAACTTTTTTGCAAATTTGGCTCAATTTTCAACCCTAATTAATGAACTAATGAACAACCTCAACCCTAGATTTAGACCTCCTTTTAAATTCAAATTCAAATTTCCCTCCCAAAAGCTAGGTTGTTGGAGAGAGCCTTCTAGAATAAGTTTGTTAGAGAGAATATTCTAGAAGAAGGTAGTTACAAGGAATATTCTAGAGTGAGTTTGTTATGCAGAGCCTTCTGGAAGAAGCCACGTGGTAATTGAGAGTCTTCTGGAAGTTAGGGTTGTTACAGGGAATATTCCAGAGGATTTTGGAGCGCCAAGGAGCTAACCAGGCCGCGGAACCGCGGCGGATCGACCAACTCGGCCGCGGATCCGTGGCCATATAGTGGGCTTGCTGCCTTAAATCTTCAGGGGTGTTTTCTGTTATCTTTTGGGTACTTTTCTGATGCCTGGAATATTATATTTCTTTCTTGTTTGCTGCCAGATCTCAAGTATTGGACTTGCTGTATTTTGTCGGCACTTTTGTGATTCCGGCTCTTTGACCTGAAGGATTTCCTGCACACAATCTTGATACAACTGTTGAGATATACAAAATCATGCATGTAGTAATAAACACTCAATTTCCCTCTAGAATGTCGGTTATAATGTATAACACATGTTATTTGATATTTTGCAGACGAATTGCTAATATGTGCTATTTATACCAAACACCTTTAGATGATTACAAAGAGTAGGGAAATTGATGTGTTAAAAATGTAATATTTTCGACTGATCAATTGGCATTAGACTTACATCATCAATACCTGACTTGAACACATAACCTTGGGGATAAGGGGAATCAATAATAAAACCTGACTTGTAACTCAACAATTCGATGCTTATACTGATCAGTCTTTACGGGCTAGGCCAGCCCCGGGATGCTACTGCTGACATCATTCATCTGTACATGTTACCTGTTTGCTGCCTAGCAGCACGTCTCGGATTCAGCCCGAGAATCTTGACCATGGTCCCGGGCATGCACGGGATACTATTGAGTTACATCGACGATTCTATTAAATTGATTTTAAAGACTTGTAGAATAGATAATCCAGAAGCATAGACTTTAGGTTACACATCACATACATACACCTTACTGTTCCATATTGTGTTATTCATTTATATTCATGTTTACCTATATCGTTACATCCTGGTTAGTATTGTTATTTTGATGTTATAACGCACTGACGTCTGGGTTTTGCATGGCCCCAGTTTATCTATCTTTATCGCAGGCTGAGTACTTTAGCCGTCAAGCCGAGCAGTAAGGAATTAAACATGTGTTTTTTTTAGAGATATTTAGTTTAGTTATTTGTTTCCGCAGTTTTATTTCTTGATGTGAGCCCATATTGGGACATGATTCAAATGTTGTTTATTGGAGCTTGATTCGTTTCCGCTTATACATTTTCTTGACTTTATTTACTTTGGCAAATGGACATGTACTAGATAGATTTTATATTTTACTGTTCTTGATATCCTATAGACAACCGTAATGTGACTGTGGAGAGATATTTTCTCGCCACAGGTAGTATGGTTGGCTCTGTCACGTGCCGCAGTCTACACATTTTGGGAAGCGGGGCGTGATAGGGTTTGTTTAGTATTAAAGCCATAGGATGTAGAATTAATCGGGTTTGGTTCTTTTGTAGTTGGGTATTGAACCCAATACACTAATCAGGAAACCCGAAATTAGGAATATGTCCTGCCATATTATTGTTTTATCATTCAAATTCTTGAATCTTATCTTTCCCTTAACTCTTGTATCTTGACGATATAGAAATGACTTTGCATCTCAACTTGGAATCCTCCTGATTCCTTATCATTTCTCCTTTCTTATTCCTTCGATTCTGATAGTAGGATTTTAGCGACTTGAATGGAGTTATGTGATTGTAACTATGTACCGCGGTATGGTTACAATGTGGTACTCATTTTGGTAACCTGGAGTCCTATTTTGATTATTTTTCTTGACTTATGGTCGTTTTATTACCTTGTTTCCTCTCTGCGTCATCTCTTACGAGTTTATATCTTATCACGAACTTGAAACCAACGACCACGATATACCTTTCATCTTTCCCTTGTTCCGTAGTGACCAGTCCGTCTGTGTTCAAGGTGAAACATTGGAGAAACTTTTGATGATTGCAATAGTTTGAGATTAACCCCAGCGGAAGCTGGTATAGGCCGCTTCAAGACGATCAGATGTAAGGTATCGATCGAAGAAGTTTTGACAGACTCGCCTCAAATTATCAGAGTAGCACATCGGAAGAGTGGTGGGCTAATAAACCACAAGTCTTAGAACAAACATATAAGTTCATGATGAAGGGAACCGTTTACTGAAGGGTGAAGTTCGTAAACAAGTTGCAGATGAAGCGCTGATAGCAGTTCGGGATTTTATGGATGTGTTCGAGGACATCTCGGGTTTACTTCCGAAACGAAATGTGGAGTTCGCGATTGATCTTATTCCTAGAGCGGCCCTGATTTCGAAGGCTTATTATTTGATGGCGCCGGTGGAACTAGAATAAGTAAAGAAACAGGTCGCCGAATTACTAGAGAAGGGTTGGATTCGTAGCAGCAATTCATCCTGGGGAGCTCCAGTTGTTCTAGTCAAGAAGAAGGATGGCACGCGGATGATGTGTATCGACCATCGAGAATTAAATAGGGTAACTATTAAGAACAAGTACCCAATCTCTCACATCGGCAAGTTATTCGAACAACTCAGTGGCGCGAGGATATTCTTGAAGCTATATTTGCGATCCGGATATTATCAAGTTCGGGTGAAATCAGAAGATATTTGCAAGACAGCGTTTCGAACTCGATAGGGGCATTAAGAGTACTTAGTGATGCCATTCGGAGTCACGAACGCACCAATGATATTTATGGACTTGATGAACCGAATCTTTTCATCCTATTTGGACCGGTTCGTAGTGGTGTTTATCGATGATATTCTGGTCTATTCGAGGAGCTAAGAAGAGCATGCAGAACGCTTAAAGATCGCACTGCAAACGTTGAGGCAAGAAACGTTATTTGCTAAGATGAGCAGGTGCGAGTTTTGGCTCGAAGAAGTGAAATTCTTGGGTCATGTCGTATCCGGAGATGGAATTGCTGTTGACCCTGAAAAGATTGCAGCAGTTCATGATTGGCCGATTCCAAAGATTGTAGCGGAGATCGGATGTTTTCTTAGGCTTACCGGATATTAAGAACATTCTTGGAGAATTTCTTTCGAATAGCTAAATCATTGACCAATCTAACAGAAAGGAGGTACCGTTCGTATAGACGGAGAAACGTGCGTCAGCTTTTGAAGCGTCAGTTTACCGCCGGAAACAGAGACGAACTAGGATGGATCTTCTTGCCTGAGTCCTAGGGGCAGATGCTATTTGGATTTATCTGTCCACCTCTCCAAAGATGCCAAGTTAATTTATGGCACCGTGTATCGGAGGTTTGGACAGATGCGGCCGTTGTAGCGGACTTCGTCAGATTCCCCCTCGTTTGCGAGAGGTTTTAATTATGGGGACGCTCTTCCCTGCAGGCGCAAGCTCCTGCAGTTAATTACGTTACCGCATCACGATAACCACTTTCTCCTGCTCCAGAGGCTCACTTCGTATCGTGTATATGTTTGTTTTATTTTGGTTGCCCGTGGATTGTATATGGAGACTAATTTATGCCGTCGCCCGTAGGGCGTGGATTAGTCCAAATCTGTATATTCTTAGATTTGGGTTTGGTTTAATTTAAGGATCGTTAATCTATTTTGAGATTAAGATCAACTTAAATATATGAGCATTTGGGCTCGATTATTTTAGTTTAAGGACATCGCGGTCCATTATCGCCGTGTTTGAGGCGAAATGTTAGTTTTAAGGACATTTCGGTCCTTTATCGCCATTTTAGAGGCGAATATTAGTTTAGGGACATTTCGGTCCATCATTCACCCTATACTCACATGTATTTGTTACGTGGCAGAGTGAACAATGGTGATATGGAATGTGCTTAATTTGGGGCATAATCCAATTTGAGGCATGCACGTCAATACATGAAGAAGTTATTAGTCGTCGGGACCCACCACCTCTCTGAAGACGTTGGAGAATTACAACAACATGTATCAGAGGTGTGAAGAGATGTACCATTGAACCAAATCCTGTATTTGAAAGGAAAGGGTTTGTTGTGGGTTTAAGAATTTTTGGTCATATTTGAGACCTTGGAGATCGAAAGCATATGGACTCGATTGATTTCTTTGTTAAGGATACGTTAATCCAATTTGAGACTAAGATCCACTTAACTACATTTTAGGATCTTCTTTTTTTTAAGACCCAGCAACGGAGCATTTGGACTCAGTTGCAAGACATTAGCAACTTTAGCCAATTTGGGCTTTAGTCTGCTTAGTCTCCCCTTTTTTTTGAAAAAGTGCTAAGCACTTGTTTGGGCTCTATTTAATCAGTCCCCTTTTTTTATGCAAAAAGTGTTGAGAACTTATATGAGTTCTGACGCCCACATATGATCATGTAGAGGTTTCAGTCATGGGGATTGCCCAATAAGTGTTGAGCACTTTACTCCTTTTTTTTATATGGAGTGGTAGGCACTCTTCATGGTGTCCGCGTGGGGAGCGCGTGAGGCGCTGGGCGCTGCCCAATGAGTGTTGAACACTCATCCATTTTGGGCTGCTTGGGGAGTGCTAAGCACTCTTTTCTTCTCTTTTACGGCATGCACGTGGAGAGCACGTGAGGCGCTAGGCGCTGCCTAATGAGTGCTAAGCACTCTTCCTTTCTGTGGCGCGCATGTGAGAAACACGTGCGGCGTTGGGCACTGCCTAGTGAGTGCTAAGCACTCATCTATGGTGCCCACATGGGGAACACGTGCGGCGCTGGGCGTTTTTCTCCTTTGCTGATAACATTTTTGCCCATTAATGATCAATAGGATTTTTGTTTTGAAGATTTATGATAAAACTTCATTTTTAAGAACTATGTTCTTTTGTAAGAATTAGGTTTCTCTTGTATGCCTTCTTTTTTAGAAACTCAAATTCTGGTTCTTTTCTGAATCTTTGACTCTTAAGATCAAGTTCTTCCCGATGAGAACTAAATTCTCAACTTGTGGGAGACTTGCATCGCGGATCTCAGATCCAGAGAAAGAACTAAGTTCTTTTAAATGGGTTAAACCCTTCAATAGGAAAATGAGATGTTTTGATCTCTATTTTTTATTTACCTAGAGTTTTTGAGAAGGAAGATCTTCTTCCTAGATAATTTAATTCTTTGTTCCACTTGAAGCTTTCCGTCTCTCTTTTTTTATGAAGTTTATGGGGGGTACCACACTATCGGACTTGAAGTATTCGGTCCTTTATATAGTGGAGCCAAGTTTGTTAATTAAATTTGAAGAAATCTCTCATTAAAAGATCCCAATTGATTTGGGGAATT
Organism: Agapanthus africanus; assembly: GCA_030015575.1. NCBI lineage: Eukaryota > Viridiplantae > Streptophyta > Magnoliopsida > Asparagales > Amaryllidaceae > Agapanthus > Agapanthus africanus. Next base: position 129,289,432 of record CM057337.1, on the reverse strand, counting down.
TTACCCACCATTAGATCTTTGATCCAAGGGTTTCTGTTTTACAGAACATATTTTCTTGTTTTTAACAAGACTGGGGAAATATTTTCCATATGCAGGGTTTTATTCTGTGAAATGGTGATTTTTAATCATTATTGGATTTTTAATCCAAGGGTTCTTTTTTTTACAGAGGGCGGTCTTTCTTGTTTAGAAAGATTGAAGGGATATATCCCAAAATAGAATTTTATTCTATGATCCAATTTGGGGAATGTTTTCGCCCAACAGAATTTAATTCTGTATCTTGATGATTTATCATCTTCGTTGGATCAAAGATCCAACGGCTCTGTTTAACAGAGAGTGGAATTTAATTCTACTTAGACGCTGTCACTCGCAAGTTGTGTACGTGGGCGCCATCTGAGAGTTTTAACTCTTGTTTAATTTAATAGATCCTTTTGTGCTTTGCATACTGGCGCCCGTGTGAGGAGCACGTGCGGCTCTATATGAGAGTTTTAATTCTTACTTAATTTAATAGATTCTTTTTTGTGCTTTGCACACTGGTACCCTCGTGAGGAGCACGTGAGGCGCTACCATAGAATTTAATCATATAAGATTGGCTCTGGTGCTAGAGCCTTTGTAGAGGGCGCGTGAGGCGCTGTCTCATTAATTTTGAACAGAGCTTTGCTCTTTTATTGGGGGAAATAAATGCCCCCCCCCGTTACGCTCATATGGCACACACATGAGTGCAGCGGTGACACCTTTTTCCACCGTTTGGTCTTCTGGGGAGTTGAACAGTCTTCTTATGTTTTATAAATAGGGCCTTTGGCCATTGAGATGACTGCTGTTTCCCTCATCTTATTGAGTCTTCTTATTTCCTTGAAAATTTAATTCTTTTTTCAGAGCTCAGATCTCTGTCTAAAGAAACTCCCCTTAGAGTTAAAACTCTGTCAAAATTGGTAAGAATCATGACCATGATTTAACCCTTGAAAGAATCTTTTCATGTTCTAGGGTTTTTTAACCCATTAACAGTGGTTTGCTCTTCTCTTGTAATGATTTCTTAGAAATCTAAAACTTTTACTTGAGTAGACCATAGGTTTTAAAGTTCTTTTAGGGTTTTACCCTGTTACTAACTTTGATTTTTGAAGGCTATTTGGAATTTAATTCCATGTCCCGAGCGGATTTCTGGGATTTTATCCCATTGTTCTACAGAGCTTGGCTCTGAGAAAGAGTACTTTTAAATAAATTCTTTTGGGAATTTTATTCCCTTTCTTATTTTCCTTGCAGATTTAAAATCTGTTTGCAGAACACATTTCTCAAGGGAGTTTAACTCCGTAGTTCAATAAGATTTTCTCATTAAATGAGAATCCTTTTAGATTCTTTCAATGAGTGACTGCCTCATCATTGATGGGGTGTTACCTTGATTTTGTGGGGGGCCCTGTCCCTTTCTCTTTAAACTGTGGTGCAGTACAATTTTAGGTGTAAAAGAATGTTAAAGTCTTGAACATTGTGTCGATAATTAATCCCTTTTTTAGGTACTATGGCTTCCGATTCCTCCTTCCTCTTCGTTCGCTCGGAGAGTGCTTTCGCCGACGCACCCACAGATCGGGAAGTCTTCGCACTTATTCGGGACTATGACCCAGAGCAAAAGTCTCTTCATCTGTGGGGGTTATGATACGGTCAAATTATCCAGGGTCGGCGTAGTTTTACTTGCGTGGTACCTTCATAACCGATCCCAACGATCCATTATGCTGACCCGCTGCTGGTAACTCACACGGTAGAAGAGGTCAACTGGACTTCAGAGGGTCATCTTCAGCCTTCCATGGCATCAATACCAGTGCAACCGCCGATGGCCATGGACATCTTAAGGTGACGCATATGCCAAGGAGAGTCGTGTCCTTGGGGGAAAGTTTACATGATAGGAATGACTCCCTGTCATTCAGCTGGCTATCTGCAGTGGGCTCGATATATTCTGTCGGCCAAGAAATCGCTGCTACTGAAGACCGGGCTGTATCCCGCGATCTATGCGTCTCTCTTTCACTACCACACTCTTCATGTGTGGTGGGTCAAATCTTTTCTGGAACAATGGAACATCCTGATACATTTCTCTTATTGGATTAGGAGGTTTCAATCTCATTGGAGGAGTTTGCGGAGATATCTGGATTACCCGTCAGAGGAGAATATTATGAGGAGATTGTTAGTGTATATGCCCTAGAGGCCATTACTGTATCATACTAGTATGTATATTACTTGATGGAAGCTTGGCATATTCACAGTTGTACAGACAATCTTTCTCAATATAGTAGTATGCTACTTGGTTTGTCTCTGCTTTAATGTGTACATTTGTGTTTATTTATTATATCACCTATACGCATTAGTAGAGCCCTTAGGATCTTTGCTTGATTACCGGCGTTGTGATGGCGATCACACTCGTGGGGGCTGGGTAATCCACAAGCACATCCTTATACACGTCCCTAGTCGTGGGAGTATCGAGATAGGGCATCGATACTTCGGAGTAGACTAGCGTATGTGCTTCTCATCCCAGCACGGGAGACGGTCTGTCCCACAGCCGTCAGTACGTCGTACTTGAGATAGTATGCGGGTGCTCGTTAGGTTACGAGTACACTGGACAGGACTCGTCGGGAACTGATGGTTGGTATTATACCTATCGTCAGTTATCAGTTCCCAGGTGACATGAGTACAGCTTAGTCCGCTGACTTGACACTGTCACTTCGCCTCGAGTGTATTCCCACTGTTCTTTGATTACTACCCTACCACGGCTCTACTGAGTCGTGCAAACAGGTAGTAGTTGGGAGCAGTCCCGAAGCACTTGGAGGCAGTGACGGTTAGACAGGATTCGTCTCTCCCAGTATTGGGGGTTGACATCGCGCTGTGTCTAGGAGAGCCATTACACGAGTAGTCCCTGGCCAGGGCAAGCGAGATATACTGGTAGGTTTCCAGTGTTATCTCAGGGTGTTCTGGGCTTCACTTCGACACGACTTGTACCGCTATTAGGGGACTGACGTTTACCGCCCCTAGGCCCGCCATGCGATGTATCAGACGAACAGACCGGACTGTACGGAGATTGTCACATACAGGCTCAGTAGGAGTTCGGATGGGTTTACCTCATCGGCCTTCTTATCGACATCTACCTGGGGACCGTTACGTACAGCTAGTGCCGCTTGCGGTCTGTGGTTAAACCCACTGCCAGCATAGTGTCGAGTCTTTAGAGTCCCACACAGAGAGTTTCCCTGCACTGAGTAAAACGTGTAGAGGCCGTATGGTTTTACGACAGGGCTGCGATCACTTACGTACACTTATGTGCGTATGGTGTTCGGGCAGGCAATACTAGTGGGCTTTGGTTTAAGCCGGATCCTAGTATTGCACAGATGGATTTGTTTTGTCTTCTGCGCATCCGCATTCTACGGAATGCAGATGCAGGTGTGTATGCACAGTTTTCCGGAGCGATGAAGGAAGAGATGCCTCATTAGGGTTTTGGCAGTTGGTTCGGCCAAAACCATTATGTGGCAGGCTCATTAGGGTTTTGACAGTTGATTCGGTCAAAACCATTTTTGAGGCGGACTCATTAGGGTTTTGATAGTTCGTTTGGTCAAAACCATTATGAGCCGGGGACATTATTTACTAATCCTTTCATTGATAATTATGTTATGGCTAATTACATTGACCATTGGACCATCTTGACTTTGTTGACCGTTTGACCAAAGTTGACTAGGATCTTCTTGAAAGATCTAAACTATTCTTTGGTTTTCTTTTTCTTTTTGTTATGATAATGGTCATGTCATTTGTAGCCATCACCTTTATCTTGATGGGATTAGTAATGATAATGTTTTTTCATTATTGCAACCATGGTTATGTTTTCTCTTGGTTAAGTTTTTCATTTGCTCATTCTCATTCTCTCTCATAGAAAAGAAATGAGAAACATTTTCCATGGTTGCTCCTCCTTCTTCCTCCTCTTGATTTTTCCTTTGATCTCATGTGTTGAGAGAAAAAGGATTTCACTTGACAAACACATCCATACATCTTCTCTACACATCCTAGGGCTTCTAGACTAGCAATCTCTTTGCCCTAGTTACCTCGGCTCAAGGTGGAGCTCGGTGCACATCTCTCGGGTGGATCGTCTTCAACTCAAGGAGGCCGCGGAGGTGACCAAAGTCCGGATCAACCATTGGAGCAAGCAAAGAGAAGAACAACAAGAAGAGAAGGAGTTCAAGTTGAGGTATAACCCCTAACCGAGTAGATAAATCTCTAGTTAGGATGCTAGTGTATTGTTTAGTAAAGATCCGGCTTTTACGGTCCATGTTACCAAGTCCAGAAAAATTTTTGTTTTACCGTTTCCGCAACCCCGAAAGTACCGGGAGAGGTAACGTGGACCTAACAGTGGTATCAGAGCCTAACTAAACACACCCTAGCATGTTAGCAAAGTATTAAGAATATCGACCGGACAAAAACCCGCAAAATTACCCCGGAAAATCCAGTTTCTGCCGAATTTTAGAACTGTTCCAAAATTAAAAATTTATACACTAAAAATTGGCTCAGGCTTTTATTTGAAAACTGGAAAAATTTCATCCCCCAACTCATCCAAAGAGCCGCGTTTCCGTGGCATAAGCTTGCTTATGCCGCGGAACCGCGGCTCCCTTGGCTCTGTTGGGGAATTTTTTTCTTGCAGTTTTCATATTTGGGTATTTTGGGATTTTTGGTATATGGCTTTTCTGTCCAGATTTTCCAGAAAGCAAAATTTGTTTTTGGGGCTTAAAAGTCCGTATTTTTTTTGGTCGATGTTCTGTAGACTTTGGCTAATGGTTATATCTGTAATGTTATATGTGTATTGAACGTCTACTAATCGCTATACGCCGATTAGTGTGGGTTATACACATCTGTGATCTGTGTTGTTGATGGTATGTGTATATGAACTCGTTGGATTGTCGCGGATGAATAGCCGGGGTGGATGTGAGATGAGAGTTTCTTTTTCTTTCATTCATGTAATAAATTTGTAAATTGATGTAATATTATTTGTATGGCCGCACAACCGGGTCGGGGTTGTAGCCGTCATTGTATAATTCTTTTTACTGTTTTTGCTCCTAGGATAGACCCATGGAGGGGGTGCACAAACTACCGGGTATCTCGAAGTGCCGAGTGGCCTACTCACGGCATTGAGGGAGGTTGCTTCGCTTCGGGTACTTGGCGGGTAGTTTGCCGCACCCGTAGGGGTCTTGGGTGGGGTATTGGCTATTCATCGAGACCGTGTAATCCGCTTTTCGTTGCAGGCTCGAACGAATCGCGGGTTCCTAGTATATCCAAAGTGTTCATCTGTGATCTGGATTGGCTATCATTGCTGTATATCTATATATAATAACTATTTAGGCGTTGCTTATGTTTTACAGCCGCGCTAGCCCAGCCCCCGCTCTGTCGTTAGTTAAGTAACCTAACGGGTGATGACGGGGCCCCGTGGCGAATGCGAATGGCATAAGCGTACGTCATATTTTGGTTGTTTTCTGCAATGGTAGGATTTAAATGATGGGACGCATTAAAAGAACTAATGCAAGAAAATAAACCTAAAAGACGTTGTTGGAACAAGTTTTTCAAAAAGCTGTTATTGCAAGGACGTTCATTTTTGTTTTGCATCGAGGTATTCTGTTATGAATGCCCTGCACCTCAGTCGACGAGGCAAGGGCCGAGATCCCTTCATCGGGAGTGACCTCTTGGACAAAAGTTTGCGTCAAGGTAATAACTTCGCTATAGTCGATTATTCTTGCTTTGCATCGAGGTATTCAATTTGGAATATCCTGCACCTCATTCGACGAGGAAAGAGCCGAGATCCCTTCACAGGGAGTGACCTCTTTAGCAAAAGTTTTCGCCACTATATTTTCAAAAAGTGTATCACGTTCCTTCAACGATATCAAGTTCATTACGTTAACGAGTTTTCGCCAAAACCCAGTCGTAGCCCTCCGTCGTTTCGGATTGATATTGCTTAGTATTCGTGCTACGTATTTCGTGCTAAGCCGAGGCGTAGTGTACGGTAGCTATGTAATATCTTTCCGTAGGATACAAAGTGATTGGTTAGGACAGTCGTACGGTCATTTTGGCTCAGTCAAGGACTCGTACGGGTGGGTCTAATGCAGTCAAGATAATGACGGGTTGAACTTGACTAGGATCCTTTGATATGTTGGCTCAGTCAAGGTCACTTGGGTCCTAGGGGCAAAAACCACATCGGGAGTTTCAAAAGTACTGAGACTTGTAGATTTAGCATACCTTCTGGAGTGTGGTGACTAGAGTGGATTCCATCTAGGTCATCACACAGTGATAGTTGGATCCCGATCCCGCTGATGAGTTGGATTACTCTCGGGAGATTATTTCACTTAACAATCAATGCTATAAACCTAGTAGGTGACTAGAAAGGTGTTAGCGGGGTTACGCCCCCAGGGAAAAGAGGTTCTTAAATTAAGGAACTTCGCGAAAGCGTTGGAAAACTTCCCTCGAAGTACCGACACTAGCCTGGCTGAAAGGTTAAGCAAGTATTGTGACGTAAATTAAATCCCGGCTAGTTCTTCTTTTAAAAAGGTTTTAAGAAGAATTTGAGGAAACAGTGGGAGACATCCTGGTTAGATAAATTAATAAACCAATCTAATCTTGCAAGAGCATACGCTGAGTGTTTCTTTTCTCCCTCTCCAGGTAGCAACCATTTCACGCCCTAATCAAGATAATAAAATGTATCACTTGACCGATCCGAATTCTTATTCGGGGCTGGGGAACGTTGGTTCAGCTCTAACTTGTGACAACAGTCATAAGTATGAGCAAGGGAAAGGGGATTGTATGGATTTTCAGGATACCCAGTTGAAAAAGAAGCATGGTTTTGCATCTACTTCAGGTGTTCTTGTAATTGAGAACTGTTTTACGGTCAGCCCTACCTCCTGTGTACTTGATACCGGATCAGGATCTCATATCTGTAATTTATTGCAGGGACTGAGAAAAAGTAGGAAAGTTACACCGGGTGATATGTCGCTCAGAGTAGCGAACGGAGCACAAGTTAATGCGGCAGCCGTCGGTGAATATCACCTAGTATTGCCAAATGGCAAGACTATGATTTTGCTACTATGTACCCTCCATGGTTTGCAACATCATATCAGTTTCTTTACTCGATAAAGATGGATATAACTTTGTTCTTGACAAGAATATCATGAACATTTACCTTCATAAGGTACTGGTTGCAGAGGGTACACTGTGTAATGGTATCTACGTTCTAAATCAGAATACAGTTCTCAATATACAAAACACACGCAAGAGGAAGAATTCAGATACGAATGAATCCTACTTGTGGCATTGTAGACTTGGTCATATCGGAGAGAAAAGACTGAGTAAGTTGCATAAAGATGGACTCTTGGATGCATTCGAGTTTTCATATTATGAAACTTGTCAGTCTTGTCTCAAAGGGAAGATGACCAAATCTCCGTTCACCAGACATGGAGAAAGAGCAGCAGAGCTCTTGGGACTCGTACATAGTGATGTATGTGGTCCGATATCTATACATGCAAGGGGTGGGTTCTGGTACTTCATCACATTCACTGACGAACTCTCTAGGTTCGGATATGTGTATCTGATGAAACACAAATCTGAAGCTTTTGAGAAATTAAAGGAATTCAGAAACGAAGTAGAAAACCAGACTGGCAAAAGTATCAAGATCCTCCGGTCTGATAGAGGAGGGGAGTACTTAAGCACGGAATTCCTAGATTACTTAAAAGAGAATGGTATTCTCTCTCAGCTTACTCCTCCATATACACCACAGCACAACGGTGTATCGGAGCGGAGGAATCGTACCCTACTGGATATGGTTCGCTCCATGATGAGTAATGCCGAGTTACCTCTTTCATTTTAGGGACATGCGCTGTTGACGGCGGCATATCTGTTGAACGATGTGTAAGTGCACGGCGGCGCCCCGGTCATCAAACCGACGGCCGAATGCGGAAACGGTGATAAACTTTAATTTTGCGAACTTTGCAAACCGGCACCACCGCACACTAAACCCCGGATCGGGCCATTAAACTTGTCCTAGCTAACTAACAAGATAGGGAAGAGATGTACCGACTGATCCGAGTCCTCCGGTCTTCATCTCCACTCCGATCTCCTCGCGGGATCTCCGTCCGTCTCCTCCTCGTCGGAAGGGCACCACATCGTCTGTATCTTTTACGGGCTCCCACCTCAATGCCGAGGCAACTCGGGCATGAAGCTGGCAAGTCGACATGCCTAAGAAGTGCTGTAGAATGTAGTGTAGAGTACATGTCTCACTTTGGGGTATTGGTTGCCATGGATGTGGAGGAATGAAGGTATGAAAAATGGTGCTTTCATTTTTCATTGCATGAGAATGAGATGAAGGAAATATGCTACAAGCTCACAAAAAATTCTCTCATCCTCACTCAAAGAAGTGGCCGGCCTCATCAAGGGAAGAATGGAGCAAAAAAGAAATCAACCCTCATCAAAACAAGAAAGAGAGTGAGTGTAGGAGGAAGAGAAGGTGACCATATCCAAAGACAAGAAAACATCAACCATGCTTACATCTTAATCACATCAAATCTCATTTAATGCAAGTGATGGAGCAAAAGAAATGAAGCTATCATAATAAATCCTTTTGCAAGAAAACCCCTCCACAAATGTTATTTGCAAACTTGCAAATAACCCCCCTCCATCGGAAAAGTCCGGCCGGGAAAGAACAAAGGAAAACCGGCCGGAACGGAATGCAAACTGGCAACTCCAGAAAACTGGTCCCGTAATAAATTACAGGAAAACCCCGATACTGTGCATACACACCCGCATCTGTATTCCGTCCGGATACAAATGCAAAGAGACAAAATCTGAACTGTACTAAACTAGGATCCGGCTTAAACCAAAGCCGGCTAGTAATATCCGTTCGATCCTGATCCGTGCAATACCGCACGTATCTGACCGAACCCTGCCATATATCTATACGGCCTCTAGTACAAACCGTCCGATCCTGATCCGTGCAATACCGCACGTATCTGATCGGACCCTGCCATATCTCCATACGGCCTCTACAGCGTTTCGCCCGAAAGCTGAGTAACTGAATGTGTGGTGGATTCTAAAGACTCGTCAATACTATGGCTGTGGATTTAACCACTAGCACGTCAGAGGTATAAGCCAATACGTAACGGGCCACCAGCTATTGACCAAAAGGGACGTCGATGAGCGAACTCATCCTGACACCCTACTGAGCCTGTCAGTGACAATATCCGTACAGTCCGGTCCGTTCGTCTGTGAGCATCGCATGTCGGGCCTAGGGGGTTGGTAAAAGTCAGACCCCCAAAAGCGGTACAAGTCGTGTCGGAGTGTAGCCCAGAACACCCTGAGATACTACTGGAATACCTACCAGTAAATCTCCTGCCTTGGCCAAGGACTTCGTGTAATGGCTCTCCTAGACACAGCGCGACCTCACCCCCAATACCGGGAGAGACGAACCCCCGAAGATCCGCTCACTGCCTCCATGTGGCTCGGGACTGTACCCAACTAAAACCTGTTTGCACGACTCCTTTGAGCCGTGGTAGGGTAGTAATCAAAGTACAGTGGGAACTCACACGAGACAAATGACGATCCCCAGGTCGATGAACTAACCTGTACACATGTCACCTGGGAACTGCTATCTGACGTCAGGTATAAGACCAACTAGCATGTTCCCGGCGAGTCCTGTCCGGTGTACTCATAACCCAATGAGCACCTGTATACATCTTAGGTGAACCAACTGACACCAGTGGCTTGTGAGACCGGCCACCGCCCCTCGTCGGGGTCTCGACTGTATACACTAGTCTATTCTGGAGAATCGATGCCCTGTCTCGAAACTCCCACGACTAGGGACCTTTTAAGGATGTGCTTGTAGACTCCAGCTCTCACTTATATGATCGCCCTCATACTGCCGGCAGTCAAGCAAGAATCTTAGGGGCTCTATCAACGTGCAATAGTGACATTTCAGGTCACCTAAAGCAGTACACGATGATAAAGGTAAACCAGATAGCATACTATCATCTCGAGTAAGACTGTTCTACCGGGATAGGTCCTCCCTCAATCATTACAATCACGTGCCTGTGATCCAATAATTGACTCTGAGGGCACTATCTCCAACAATCTCCCACTTGCACTCAAGGCTAATTATTGCGATGTCGCATACTCACAGCCCGTGTGATACCGAACACCCAACTCCTCTACTAGTCAGTCTCACAAAGCTCGTTTGCAAGACTATTGCGTTCGAGGAATAGCCTCAGTGAGTGGATCCGCCTTGAAGTTTCTTTCTATGTCTCTCTATATCTCAAGTTCGCGGAGAAAGCCATCTCCCGAAATGAGCAATACCTGTCTTAGAGTGTCTGGATGTCTGATGGGACCGAGCTCATAAATGAACTCCAAATCCAAACTTCTTAGACTGTATCGTCAACTGAACTTAATCAGTATCCTGTGCCATACCACCCTCAGTATTTCCTTGGATCACCTGTCCAAAACACTGCCCCTCGTCAGAGGGAAAACTATAACTCTGACAACCTCCTTGTCGTCCATGTCACCTTGGAAGCCTGGAATGATAACTGTCTCCCAAATGAGGCTGTCGTTATCATATCCCTAGAACATCCACTTATGTTCCAAAACTGCTTCCGACTGTTTCTCCAGGATTGGATCAATATCAACTTATTGCATCTAGTGCAAGAACAACATCTGGTGTGGTACTTGACATCTCATGATTGACTCAATTGCCTAAGCAAGTGATCTGCCAATCATGCGCATCCCTCTCTACTTTAGTCTATAAGACACCTTTAGAGAGGGTGACTCCATTACCTGCAGGTACATTACCATGCCAGGAGTCGTCCATTCTAAATACTCTTAGAATGCTGTCAAAGTTCCCTGATTAGGAAACCACCCAAATCTAGATCTAAAACCATAGATCTAGTAACCAGTATGTCTGATATAACGTCCAAGTCCCTTGTAGAGAAACCACTGTGTGACGACCAAAGAATAACCGATCGCAGTATAGGAATTTCCTTTCCTACTATGTGTATGTCATCCAAAACCAGGACATCACACCCTACTACCTTCTTAACAGATCCATCCCCTATTCTGATGACGTCAAAATTATGACTGTCACATCAGAAACAGATGATCTAACTCCGCTATATCTGCTTTAGTCTATAAATAGACATAAGCCTGATGTCCACCAATGCTTCCGCTGCTCCCACTGACTACGACAACCCTCAAGCAGAGTCATATAGACGTGCACTTCTAAAGCTAGTTTAGAACGACGCTATACTCATCCTCCCACCGGGTCTCGCAGCCTGGAACAACAGCAATGGCAAGTGTGGGTAAACAAGAACTTCCCTGTCACCGTCCTTGAGGCTACCGGAGTACCTCTCGGGTGCCTGAAGTTACCCACCTTATCTGCGGAGTGGCCAATGGAATGTCAAATCAGATTAAATCTTTAGGTTCCTTATCAAATTTTCAGTAATCGTTTGCGGTTCTGGAATCGCTTCCAGTTCTACCATACTCCCACTACTGTTTTCTGAAAAATAACCATTTCTTTTAAAATGTGGCGAGTTAAGAACAATATCACTATTGATCTTCCAGATGGTAGAAAATCAACCCTCGTCATAGCCTGGGTCAACCCACAAACAGCCATTACAGAAATGTGCCTTGAGTTATCCGGAGTTTGGTTTTAATCATAAGCCGGACAACTCCCCGTACCTTAACAATGTTAAGATATGAACTGTACTATATCCAATATAGAACCAGAGGCACTGATTTAATTGAACCAGATTCAAATCATGCAGCTATCTCCAGTGCATGTCAACTAAATGGAGAGAGGCCGATCAGCGTTACTCAACTTAGGAACGTTTCCAATTACGAGTAACCTGAAAGAGAAGCAATTTCTCTTTATCATTACTATCAACTGAATACCATACACAAGTATCTACATCTTCGATCACTTGAAGAATCCCGATACTTGCTACACCTGGTTCTCTACTCTATTCAAATACCTATAACTCCTCAAAACTTAGACCCTGCGTTTCTACGAAACACATGTCTAAGAACTAGAGAAGTTAAAAGTAAACAGAATATAGTATGAGGACCAACCCCTCCGTCCTAATGGACACTGGACAACATACAATACTCTGTATAAGTCCGCCGAGTCTAACAACTCTTTCACTGTGTGTCGTAGGTTGAAAACTGTACTTATGGTTAAGAAGAATTACACTGCTGTTTAATACTCCTTACCTAACCATCCACTGATATAGGTAAATGTCATCGACATAATATCAAAAGGTATATCTCACTCTATGAAAATAGACGTACAGATATATCAATTTGAAATTGGTGCACAACAGCGGATATTCAAAACCAAATATTTGCCGACCGGCAAACAGCCCAGATGATCTCCTCAAATATCACCGATTATAACGAATCCCGATATAATGAGGATGATCACCCTATTCCCAATAACTTATTCCCACTCATCATCTGTAAAACCATACAGATGTGAGAATCAAACTTGGTAAATACATACCCTGGAGCAAGTGTCTAATCGGGAAATCAGTTTTCTTTTAACAGTACACAGTTGAACTGAAACATTGAAATGTTTCGATGGGGTATTCTGGTATTCCTAGTAATGCCTCTTCCATTATCCAGATGCACAACTGTAACCGTATAATTCTTTGCCACCTCTCCAAATCCCTTTATATGTCTTTAGTCGTTACCTTCTGCACACCCTTTAGGCCAATTGGTTCCCTACCGTTCGGCACCAGCCTATGGTTTGGAAGAAGACTATCCAATAAGCATAATGGGTGTACCGTCCTAATCCTAGGAGCACTCGCAATGCGAGAGAAGGTGAAGATAAAAGACAACCGAATAAACCTTATTCCTATTTCTCCTGGACCAGAATCCATCCCCGAACTGGAACAAGTTCCTTTCGAGTTCGTATATAACCATACGATGGAGTATCCAATAAACTGTGGATCTTCGTAGTGATACGGAGTGTCCTGGAGAAATACAAAGGTGATTTAGGATTGGCGAAGAAATACTTGGTTTGGTCATGAATATCAGTCGCAATTTACTTTGCCCTCTTACTAATCCCTTGCTTTGTCTTAATCTTAATACCTTCCGCACACCGTTTAGGCTAATTGGTTTTCTTCATTCCCTACCGGTCGGCACCAGCCTAAGGTTTGGAAGAAGACTATCCAATTTGCATAATAGGTGTACTATCTCCTAATCAAGGAGTACTCACAATTTGAGAGAAGGTAAAAGGGAAAAGACAACTGAATAATCCTATCCGTTTTCTCCAAAACCGGAAACCATCCTCGAATTCCTTCGAGTTCGTATCTAACCATACGATGGTTTTGTCCAATGGAAGTGGACGTTCGTAGTAATACGGGGTGTCCTGGAGAAAAGGGTAAAAGTAGGAGTGGCAATGAGGTCTGCAACTCTGATAATCCAAAAGCCAGTGTTAAGAAGGTTCGGTTAACTTGGTCTCTGAGTCATAGTCTAGGGTCGGGTCAATGGTCGCTGCCAGAGAGAGAGAAAAGAAACACTCAGCGTGCACTCTAACCTAGATCAGAATGGTTACCAATTTATCTAATCTGGAAACCTCCCACTGTACCTCAAATTCTCCTCCAAACCTGAAAGAAGAATTAGTCGGGGTCACCTGAGGAGTAAACCAACTCATCAGTGGGAATCGGGATCCAACTATCATCGCATGATAACGTGACGGAATCCGCTCACGCTATAACACTCCAGAAGGTATGCGCATATCTGGCAAGTTTCAGTTCTTTTGAAACTCCCGATGTGATTTTTACCCCATGCTCTTATGACCTTGACTTTGGCCAACAAATCATAAGTCACATGTCAAGTTCTGCCCGTCATTCTCCAGGTTAATTTGAGCCCACCCGTACAAGCCCTTGACTTTGGCCAACAAGGCTATATGACTGCCCCAAAACAACGCATCTATCTATGCTGCATATGAATAACCAACAGCTACCAAACACTGTGCCTTGACTTTGGCCAACAAACACAGCTTGAATACTATTGACTACCCATATGAAACGACGGAGGGCTACGAATGGTTTCTGGCGAAAACCTTTAACGTAATGAACTTGATATCGTTGAAGGAACGGATAGCATTTTAGAAAATATAGTGACGAAAACCTTTACTAAAGAGGTCACTCCCGGTGAAGGGATCTCGGCTCTTTCCCCGTAGAATGGGGTGCAGGATATTCCAACTGAATACCATGATGCAAAGCAAAAGCAATCGGCTATAGTGAAGTTAATGCCCTGACGCAAAACTTCTATCCAAGGGGTCACTCCCGGTGAAGGGATCTCGGCCCTTGCCTCGTCGACTGAGGAGCAGGATATTCCAAATGAATACCACGATGCAAAACAAAAGTGAACGTCCTTGCAATAACAGCTTTTTGAAAAGTGTTCCAACAACATCATAATAGGTTTGTTTAACTTGCATTGATCCGAATCAATGCAGTCCCATCAATTGATCACACCACAAAGAACGAAAATATACTGACGTACCTATATGCCATCCGCATTCGCCACTGGGTCCCGTCATCACCCGTTAGGTTAGCTAACTAACGGCAGAGCGGGGACTGGACTAGCGCGGATGAAAAACATATACAACATCTACTAATATATATACCAATATATTATAGTATTTCGCTCAAGGCGTGAATAAAATGCAACATCACAGAAATGTACAGCATCACAGAACAATACAGATATCTGGGATCCCCGGGTTTCACAGAGCCACTACTGAAACCCGACGTTCCCCTGGTCGTGTGGATAGCCTGTGCAATAAAATCCTAGACCCCTACGGGCGCTGCAAGTCACCCGCCAAAACCTGAAGCGAGGCAGCCTCCTTCAGCACCGTGAATGGACCACCCAGCACTTCACGGAATCCGGTAACTTGGGCACCCCTCCTGAGTCAACCTGTACCCCCTACGAGTGCGGCGAACAGCCCGTCAATTCCAGACTGAAGCCCCCTCCGTCTCAATGCCATGAGATGCGGGCTTGTTTCCCTCCAGAACCCGGCTATCCGTGCACCCCTCCGCGGGGTAATCCTAGTACAGAAAGTAAAATATACATACAACGGGTACATCGACCGCAACCAGGTCGTGCCCCAAAAGAATAATACAAACAGGCAGTGACGGCAGTCCACATGTCGGACGCTCGCCCCGCAATAACAAATGTACATAATACAACCACAACTGTACTAGCATTGCATCCAGGCTATCCCCCACGACCGATCCGCAACATCACAGCAAAAACACAGAACATCAACGTGAAAGTCACGTTCGCAAATCCGTCTAACCGGGCTATAGCAGTCAGACCGGATTTACCGATCGAGTGACATTCACGGTCGCAGATATAATGTAAATACTGTGAAATAATGTGTTTAAAATATCCGATCAATCAAAAATTAACAAGTGGGCCCCAAAGCAATACTGTAGCACTCACAGAAATTCTGGGTCCAATTTTAATATTCCAAAACCCCTATTTTTAGCCCACAAGCCCACTGCAAAAATACCATCACATGATCTCTCAAAATTGCGGCGGATCCGCGGCCCAGTAAAGGTGAATGGCCGCGGATCCGCGCTCTAAGTGAGTGATCATCTTGTCGAATTTTTCCAGTGTTCTTATAACTCTCTGCACATCATTCTGAGACAACCTGAAAAATTTTTCGAGACCAAAAAATTTCAACAGAAAACTGATGCGAAGGAAAAAGTAGATTTTGGAATTTTGGTCGATCGGAAATGCAAAACACATCAAACGAAGCTAGACGAAGTTAATGGCGAGGCTCTGATACCACTGTAAGTGCACGGCGGCGCCCCGGTCGTCAAACCGACGGCCGAATGCGGAAACGGTGATAAACTTTAATTTTGCGAACTTTGCAAACCTGCACCACCGCACACTAAACCCCGGATCGGGCCATTAAACTTGTCCTAGCTAACTAACAAGATAGGGAAGAGATGTACCGACTGATCCGAGTCCTCCGGTCTTCATCTCCACTCCGATCTCCTCGCGGGATCTCCGTCCGTCTCCTCCTCGTCGGAAGGGCACCACATCGTCTGTATCTTTTACGGGCTCCCACCTCAATGCCGAGGCAACTCGAGCATGAAGCTGGCAAGTCGACATGCCCAAGAAGTGCTGTAGAATGTAGTGTAGAGTACATGTCTCACTTTGGGGTATTGGTTGCCATGGATGTGGAGGAATGAAGGTATGAAAAATGGTGCTTTCATTTTTCATTGCATGAGAATGAGATGAAGGAAATATGCTACAAGCTCACAAAAAATTCTCTCATCCTCACTCAAAGAAGTGGCCGGCCTCATCAAGGGAAGAATGGAGCAAAAAAGAAATCAACCCTCATCAAAACAAGAAGGAGAGTGAGTGTAGGAGGAAGAGAAGGTGACCATATCCAAAGACAAGAAAACATCAACCATGCTTACATCTTAATCACATCAAATCTCATTTAATGCAAGTGATGGAGCAAAAGAAATGAAGCTATCATAATAAATCCTTTTGCAAGAAAACCCCTCCACAAATGTTATTTGCAAACTTGCAAATAACCCCCCTCCATCGGAAAAGTCCGGCAGGGAAAGAACAAAGGAAAACCGGCCGGAACGGAATGCAAACTGGCAACTCCAGAAAACTGGTCCCGTAATAAATTACAGGAAAACCCCGATACTGTGCATACACACCCGCATCTGTATTCCGTCCGGATACAAATGCAAAGAGACAAAATCTGAACTGTACTAAACTAGGATCCGGCTTAAACCAAAGCCGGCTAGTAATATCCGTTCGATCCTGATCCGTGTCTGACCGAACCCTGCCATATATATATACGGCCTCTAGTACAAACCGTCCGATCCTGATCCGTGCAATACCGCACGTATCTGATCGGACCCTGCCATATCTCCATACGGCCTCTACAGCGTTTCGCCCGAAAGCTGAGTAACTGAATGTGTGGTGGACTCTAAAGACTCGTCAATACTATGGCTGTGGATTTAACCGCTAGCACGTCAGAGGTATAAGCCAATACGTAACGGGCCACCAGCTATTGACCAAAAGGGACGTCGATGAACGAACTCATCCTGACACCCTACTGAGCCTGTCAGTGACAATATCCGTACAGTCCGGTCCGTTCGTCTATGAGCATCGCATGTCGGGCCTAGGGGGTTGGTAAAAGTCAGACCCCCAAAAGCGGTACAAGTCGTGTCGGAGTGTAGCCCAGAACACCCTGAGATACTACTGGAATACCTACCAGTAAATCTCCTGCCTTGGCCAAGGACTTCGTGTAATGGCTCTCCTAGACACAGCGCGACCTCACCCCCAATACCGGGAGAGACGAACCCCCGAAGATCCGCTCACTGCCTCCATGTGGCTCGGGACTGTACCCAACTAAAACCTGTTTGCACGACTCCTTTGAGCCGTGGTAGGGTAGTAATCAAAGTACAGTGGGAACTCACACGAGACAAATGACGATCCCCAGGTCGATGAACTAACCTGTACACATGTCACCTGGGAACTGCTATCTGACGTCAGGTATAAGACCAACTAGCATGTTCCCGGCGAGTCCTGTCCGGTGTACTCATAACCCAATGAGCACCTGTATACATCTTAGGTGAACCAACTGACACCAGTGGCTTGTGAGACCGGCCACCGCCCCTCGTCGGGGTCTCGACTGTATACACTAGTCTATTCTGGAGAATCGATGCCCTGTCTCGAAACTCCCACGACTAGGGACCTTTTAAGGATGTGCTTGTAGACTCCAGCTCTCACTTATATGATCGCCCTCATACTGCCGGCAGTCAAGCAAGAATCCTAGGGGCTCTATCAACGTGCAATAGTGACATTTCAGGTCACCTAAAGCAGTACACGATGATAAAGGTAAACCAGATAGCATACTATCATCTCGAGAAAGACTGTTCTACCGGGATAGGTCCTCCCTCAATCATTGCAATCACGTGCCTGTGATCCAATAATTGACTCTGAGGGCACTATCTCCAACACGATGTTCCATCTAAATCTGTGCCTAAGACACCGTTCGAGATATGGAATGGTAAAAAGCCGTATCTTAAACGTATTAAGATATGGGGTTGTTCGGCCTATGTAAAAATACAAAATTCGGACAAACTTCAGGCACGTTCAGTTCTATGTAAATTTGTGGGATATCCTAAGAACTCCACAGGATATCTGTTCTACCACACCGAGGAACAGAAGGTGTTTGTATCTCGCCACGCCACCTTTTTAGAGTGGCAATTTCTTGCAAAAGAAACAAGTGGGAGTTCGGTAGAACTAGAAGAAATTCAGCGACCACAAAATGAAACTGAAGATTTGACAGAACCTCAGAATTCAATAACCCCAGAAGAACCTCAGCCACTCCGCAGATCTGGTAGGATTTCTCATCCGCCCGAGAGATACTACGGTTTTCTCATAGACGGGGATCGAGAGGATTGCATCTTGGAAGAAGATGACCCTACCAGTTTCAGGCAGGCCATTATCAGCAGGGACTCTGATAAGTGGCAGGAAGCAATGCAATCCGAAATGGAGTCCATGTACGCCAATAAAGTGTGGACCTTGGATATTGCTCCACCTGGGGTGAAACCCGTTGGATGTAAATGGATCTACAAAAGGAAACTTGGTGTAGATGGGCAGGTGGAAACCTATAAAGCTAGACTCGTTGCAAAAGGTTTTCGTCAAAGACCAGGTTTGGACTATGACGAAACTTTTTCTCCGGTGGCTATGCTCAAATCCATTCGGATCCTACTTGCCATTGCTGCCTTCCATGACTATGATATCTGGCAGATGGATGTTAAAACGGCTTTCCTAAACGGTTGTTTGGAAGAGTGCGTTTACATGGATCAGCCAGAAGGTTTCGTAGACAGTGGGAGCGGCGGGAAGGTGTGCAAGTTGCTTAAATCCATTTATGGATTAAAGCAGGCATCGCGGAGCTGGAACATCTGTTTTGATGAGGCAATCAAGGAATTTGATTTCATCAAGAACGAGGATGAACCTTGTGTCTATAAGAAGATTGTAGGACGAACTGTCGTATTCCTAGTCTTGTACGTGGACGACATTCTTTTGATAGGAAATGACATTCCTATGCTACAATCGGTCAAGCTATTTTTGTCACAACGGTTCTCCATGAAGGACCTGGGTGATGCCTCGTACATTCTGGGGATCAAGATCTATAGAGATAGATCCAAGAGACTACTGAGACTTTCGCAGTCTAGGTACATAGAGACCGTACTAAAGAGATTTAGTATGGAGGGTTCCAAGCGTGGTAACATACCCGCATTACACGGAATTACTCTCTCCAAGAAGATGTCTCCTAAGACTGACGAGAAGAGGGTTCGCATGAGCACTATACCCTACGCTTCGGCGGTAGGATCTATAATGTATGCGATGCTATGTACAAGACCAGATGTAGCTTACGCGCTGAGCGCGGTAAGCCGGTATCAGTCAGACCCAGGTGAGGACCACTGGACAGCAGTGAAGAACATTCTCAAGTACCTGAGATGGACAAAGGAGATGTTCCTGGTTTACGGTAATGGAGACCTCAGGGTCGAGTCCTTTACCGATTCAAGCTTCCAGAGTGACAAAGATGACAGCAAGTCTGTCTCAGGTTTTGTGTTTACCCTCAACGGAGGGGCGGTATGTTGGAGGAGTTCCAAGCAGGATACCGTCGCAGACTCGACAATGGAGGCTGAATACATTGCTGCAAGCGATGCCGCAAAAGAGGCGGTCTGGATGAAGAAGTTCATTAGTGAACTTCAGGTGGTTCCGTCCATTGTTGACCCAATACCTTTGTATTGCGATAACAATGGGGCTATAGCTTTAGCGAAGGAACCAAGGTCCCATCAGAAATCCAGGCACATCTTAAGACGGTATCACCTGATCAGGGAGATCATTGATCGCCAGGAGATCGAGGTGCGGAGAGTGGACACAAAGGACAACACAGCGGACCCATTCACGAAGGCCTTACCCCAGACTCAGTTCGAGCGGTTGATCGAGATGATAGGTCTTCGATACGCCAGTACATGGCCTTAGTGCAAGTGGGAGATTGTTAGTGTATATTCCCTAGAGGCCATTACTGTATCATACTAGTATGTATATTACTTGATGGAAGCTTGGGATATTCACAGTTGTACAGACAATCTTGCTCAATATA
Organism: Agapanthus africanus; assembly: GCA_030015575.1. Taxonomy (NCBI): domain Eukaryota; kingdom Viridiplantae; phylum Streptophyta; class Magnoliopsida; order Asparagales; family Amaryllidaceae; genus Agapanthus; species Agapanthus africanus. Next base: position 129,269,235 of record CM057337.1, on the reverse strand, counting down.
ATAGTATGCTACTTGGTTTGTCTCTGCTTTAATGTGTACATGTGTGTTTATTTATTATATCACCTATACGCATTAGTAGAGCCCTTAGGATCTTTGCTTGATTACCGGCGTTGTGATGGCGATCACACTCGTGGGGGCTGGGTAATCCACAAGCACATCCTTATACACGTCCCTAGTCGTGGGAGTATCGAGATAGGGCATCGATACTCCGGAGTAGACTAGCGTATGCGCTTCTCATCCCAGCACGGGAGACGGTCTGTCCCACAGCCGTCAGTACGTCGTACTTGAGATAGTATGCGGGTGCTCGTTAGGTTACGAGTACACTGGACAGGACTCGTCGGGAACTAATGGTTGGTATTATACCTATCATCAGTTATCAGTTCCCAGGTGAAATGAGTACAGCTTAGTCCGCTGACTTGACACTGTCACTTCGCCTCGAGTGTATTCCCACTGTTCTTTGATTACTACCCTACCACGGCTCTACTGAGTCATGCAAACAGGTAGTAGTTGGGAGCAGTCCCGAAGCACTTGGAGGCAGTGACGGTTAGACAGGATTCGTCTCTCCCGGTACTGGGGGTTGACATCGCGCTGTGTCTAGGAGAGCCATTACACGAGTAGTCCCTGGCCAGGGCAAGCGAGATATACTGGTAGGTTTCCAGTGTTATCACAGGGTGTTCTGGGCTTCACTCTGACACGACTTGTACCGCTATTAAGGGACTGACGTTTACCGCCCCTAGGCCCGCCATGCGATGTATCAGACGAACAGACCGGACTGTACGGAGATTATCACATACAGGCTCAGTAGGATTTCGGATGGGTTTACCTCATCGGCCTTCTTATCGACGTCTACCTGGGGACCGTTACGTACAGCTAGTGCCGCTTGCGGTCTGTGGTTAAACCCACTGCCAGCGTAGTGTCGAGTCTTTAGAGTCCCACACAGAGAGTTTCCCTACACTGAACAAAACGTGTAGAGGCCGTATGGTTTTACGGCAGGGCTGCGATCACTTACGTACACTTGTATGCGTATGGTGTTCGGGCAGGCAATACTAGTGGGCTTTGGTTTAAGCTGGATCCTAGTATTGCACAGATGGATTTGTTTTGTCTTCTGCGCATCCGCATTCTACGGAATGCGGATGCAGGTGTGTATGCACAGTTTTCCGGAGCGATGAAGGAGGAGATGCCTCATTAGGGTTTTGGCAGTTGGTTCGGCCAAAACCGTTATGTGGCAGGCTCATTAGGGTTTTGACCGTTGATTCGGTCAAAACCATTTTTGAGGCGGACTCATTAGGGTTTTGACAGTTCGTTTGGTCAAAACCATTATGAGCCGGGAACATTATTTACTAATCCTTTCATTGATAATTATGTTATGGCTAATTACATTGACCATTTGACCATCTTGACTTTGTTGACCGTTTGACCAAAGTTGACTAGGATCTTCTTGAAAGATCTAAAGTATTCTTTAGTTTTCTTTTTCTTTTTGTTATGATAATGGTCATGTCATTTGTAGCCATCACCTTTATCTTGATGGGATTAGTAATGATAATGTTTTTGCATTATTGCAACCATGGTTATGTTTTCTCTTGGTTAAGTTTTTCATTTGCTCATTCACATTCTCTCTCATAGAAAAGAAATGAGAAACATTTTCCATGGTTGCTCCTCCTTCTTCCTCCTCTTGATTTTTCCTTTGATCTCATGTGTTGAGAGAAAAAGGATTTCACTTGACAAACACATCCATACATCTTCTCTACACATCCTAGGGCTTCTAGACTAGCAATCTCTTTGCCCTAGTTACCTCGGCTCGAGGTGGAGCTCGGTGCACATCTCTCGGGTGGATCGTCTTCGACTCAAGGAGGCTGCGGAGGTGACCAAAGTCCGGATCAACCATCGGAGCAAGCAAAGAGAAGAACAACAAGAAGAGAAGGAGTTCAAGTTGAGGTATAACTCCTAACCGAGTAGATAAATCTCTAGTTAGGATGCTAGTGTATTGTTTAGTAAAGATCCAGCTTTTACGGTCCATGTTACCAAGTCCAGAAAAAATTTTGTTTTACCGTTTCCGCAACCCCGAAAGTACCGGGAGAGGTAACGTGGACCTAACATTGTCGATACGGATTTTTCCTATCTTGATGTCGTGGCAGTACCCGGTGACGTATAACAGGCGATTATGCTCACACGTTCCGAGGAGGAGATTTTCATCCCTGAATATAATGTCAGCTGTGTGAACCTCCGCCAGCTCGTCCTTCATCTTTTCTTCTTTGAGGAAAGCTTGGAATTGATTAGGCTCTTGTAATGTCTTGATCAGAGAATCTCGTGCCTCTTTGGACAGGAGGAGAGCATCCAATATGCTCAGTTGTGAGGGTATTTTCCTCAAATGTGCCAGGACGTTGTAATCCACCTTAAATTTCTTAGGCGGTTCCCTCACTGCGAGCTCTTTGACAACTCCCTCATCAAGGGTGATTTCCTCAGGGATTTTTTATTTCCTTTTGTCTCTTTAGCTCGAACCTTTGTTTGTAGGTCTGAGGTTCTTTTCAGGCAGCGTGCGGTTACGCAGCTGAATGTTCCCACAGTTCTTCTCCCCTTCTTCTTTTTCGGAGGTGGGGTCATTGATGAGAGGGCTGAGGGTCATTTTGTCCTCAGAGTCGCTCCCGAAGGTAAGAACCTGTGGTTTATCCCCTTCCGAATTGGTATCAACCATATGACAGTTTCTAGTCGTTTTCTCATGCGCACTTGCCGCACTTTTTTGCAGTCGACGATCTTCGCGCTTCATCCTCTTGAAGTGTTTTTGATGGGCAACGTATCCTTGCTACCACTTCTTGAAGGCACTGCATTCTTCGGTGGGGTGAGTGGCCCTCCGATGATATAGGCAGTAGTTTGGATATAAATCTTCTCTATCGAGGCATATGACCCCGGGAGTGTTTCCTACCAGAGGTGGAAGCTTCATTCCCACTGACAGGGCTTTGGCAAACCGCTTCTCTGTCTTGATCCTGCTCTTATTTGCCGCAGGTGTGCTTTGGTCTGGTCGGGGTATTTTACGACTCCTCCTTGCCGCAGCTTGTTCATCCTAATGCCGATGCTAGGCCTTTTCGTGTATGGTTGTTTCGCGTTCTCGGTCAGCTTTACTCTTCCGAATGGCTTCGTTTAACAGCCTATCGATCGGGTCTTCTGACAGTTCCGGGGATTTTAGCGTCGATCCAGTTCCTCTGCATAGTTTTCTGATGCTGGGGGAGCTTCTTCGTCATTTAACGACGAATGGGAAACCATGTGGCAACTTGCTACATAGTCTTCGGTATCTGGTGAGTCATTTTCTCATTCTTGTCACTCTCTTCGTTCTCAAGAATATGCATGAGGAACTCTTCGAGGGTGACTGGTGTCCGCGCCTTTTAGTTGTACTCTTCCAGTGCATCAATGTACCTTTGTAGGTCTGTGCATTTGTTGTCATACTCGGCAGGTTGGACAGGCTTCTTGGTCTTCTTCTTTTTCTTCAAAGACTTTGAAGGCTCAACTTGGGGAATTTTCCCTATGTCGACAGTTTTCGGTACAGGATGCGGTTTCAGCATCCCTTCGATGATTTTCGGTTCAAGTGCGATTTTCTACCTGACTGCTGGACATGCATGCAGATCCTTCAGCATTTTTTTGGTCTTTGCTGAGAGAACGATTTCCCATGGAGTTTCTTCCACGAGCGAGCATGACACCCCGGTGTATCCACCTTTTGTAAGTCCATGCTACCCTTCCCCGGTACTTATGGGGTTGCGGAAGTGGTGAAAAACGATTTTCAAGAGGGTGGTAACATGGACTACCAATACGGATCTTTGTTAAACGACTAACTAACAACCTAACAAAAGTTTACCTACTCGGTTAGGGGGCTATACCTTTCTTGAACTCCTTCATCTTCAACTCCTCCCGGTGTACGGATCGGCCTCACCTCGTCGTCTCCTTGCGCCGAAGATGGATCCACCCGAAAGCTTCTACCTTTGGCTTCTTCTTCGAACTTTGAAGAAACTAGATCACTTGGCTTGCTAGGCCTTGTGAACTAAAATGAGTAGAGGAATGTTTTGGTGTCTTTTTATCTCTAAGGCAATGAGTCTCAACACATGAGAATGGTTTGCCTTGAGCTAGAGAGAGCAAGAGGAAGAGGGAGAGCTTGAGAATGAGAGAGCTCAAGAGAGAGAAAGCCAATGAAAGAATGAGCCACTCTTTTCTCATCCAACCTCTCATAATCCAAAAGCCATCATAACAAAAATAGTAATCAAGTATTGTGTGATGGTTTAAGTCAAAATGGCTATATCATTTCATGCACTCATTTTGCATAAATAAACAAGCAAGCAAAAGTCTTTGCCATGGAATGATAGCCATTGTCATGATGATGGTCAACTAGTCCAACCTAGTCAACAGGTCAACAAAGTCAACATGTCAACCCCTCAACAACCATGTCACTATAATACTTAATTAATATTAATGTTAATAATATTTCTTATTCTCATTAGGGTTAAGCAAAAGTCAATGGTCAACGGTTAACAGTCAATAACCCCAATGAGAATCCTCTGCCTCTGTCTCTCTGTCAACTGTGCATACACACCCGCATTCGCGTTCCGAGGAACACGAATACAAACGAGATAAAACCAATCCCAAAACGTACACTAGGATCTGGCTTAAACCAAAGCCCGCTAGTGTTAACTGTCCGGACACTATACGTGCACAAGTGTACGGATTTGACCGAACCCTATCGCAAAACCATGCGACCTGTCGCAAAACCATGCAACCTCTACTCTTTTGCCTAAAGGCGAATAGCTTTCTGTGTGGAACTCTAAAGACTCGAAACTATGCTGGCAGTGGGTTTAACCACAGACCGCAAGCGGCACTAGCTGTGCGTAACGGTCCCTAGGTAGATGCCGACAAGAAGACTGACGAGGTGAAACCCATCTGAACTCCTACCGAGTCTGAATGTGACAATCTCTATACAGTTCGGTCTGTTTATCTGATACATCGCATGGCGGACCTAGGGGGCGGTAAACGTTAGTCCCCTAATAGCGGTACAAGTCGTGTCGGAGTGAAGCCCAGAACACCCTGAGATAACACTGGAAACCTACCAGTATATCTCGCTTGCCCTGGCCAGGGACCACTCGTGTAATGGCTCTCCTAGACACAGCGCGATGTCAACCCCCAATACCGGGAGAGACGAATCCTGTCTAACCGTCACTGCCTCCAAGTGCTTCGGGACTGCACCCAACTACTACCTGTTTGCATGACTCCTTTGAGCCGTGGTAGGGTAGTAATCAAAGTACAGTGGGAACACACTCGAGGCGAAGTGACAGTGTCAAGTCAGCGGACTAAGCTGTACTCATGTCACTGGGAACTGATAACTGACGATAGGTATAGTACCAACCAATAGTTCCCGACGAGTCCTGTCCAGTGTACTCGTAACCCAACGAGCACCCGCATACTATCTCCAGTACGACGTACTGATGGCTGTGGGACAGACCATCTCCCCTGCTGGGATGAGAAGCGCATACGCTAGCCTACTCCGGAGTATCGATGCCCTGTCTTGATAGTCCTACGACTAGGGACCTGTATAAGGATGTGCTTATAGATTACCCAGCCCCCACGAGTGTGACTGCCATCACAATGCTGGTAATCAAGCAAAGATCCTAAGGGCTCTACTAATGTATAAGCGATATGCTAAAAGAAACACATGCACATATTGAAGTAGAAACAAACCAAGTAGCATACTACCATTTTGAGCAAGATTGTATTTACAACTGTGAATATCCTAAGCTTCCATTAAATAATATACAAGCTAGTATGATACAGTAATGGCCTCTAGGGCATATACACTAACAATCTCCCACTTGCACTAAGGCCATGAACTGGCGTATCGAAGACCTATCATCTCGATCAGCCGCTCGAACTGAGTCTGGGGTAAGGCCTTCGTGAGTGGATCAGCAGTGTTATCTTCTGTATTTACTCTCTTCACCTCGATCTCCCGGCGATCTACGATCTCCCTGATCAGGTGGTACCGCCTCAAAATGTGTCTGGACTTCTGATGGGCCTTTGCTAAAGCTATAGTGCCGTTGTTGTCATAATACATCGGTATTGGATCAACACTGGTAGGAACCACCTGAAGCTCCATGAGGAACTTCTTCATCCAGACAGCTTCCTTTGCGGCATCGCAAGCAGCTATGTACTCCGCTTCCATAGTTGAGTCAGCAACGGTTTCCTGCTTGGAACTCTTCCAGCAAACCGCCCCTCCATTGAGGGTAAAGACATAACCCGACATGGACTTGGAGTCATCCCTGTCACTCTGGAAGATGGAGTTAGCAAAGGCCTCGATCTGGAGGTCTTTTCCGCCATACACTAAGAACATCTCCTTAGTCCTTCTCAGGTACTTGAGAATGTTCTTTACTGCTATCTAGTGTTTCTCCCCTGGGTTCGACTGATACCGGCTTACAACGCTCAATGCGTATGCTACATCTGGTCTGGTACACAACATCGCATACATAATAGATCCTACCGCAGATGCGTAGGGTATTGATGACATGGGAGCCCTTTCCAAATCAGTCTTGGGAGACATCTCTTTGGAGAGGGTGATTCCGTGACAAGCCGGTAGATTACCGCGCTTGGAATCTTCTATACTGAATCGTTTCAGTATGGTGTCGATGTACCTTGACTGTGAAAGTCCCAACATCCTTTTAGATCTATCACGATAGATCTGGATCCCCAGAATGTAGTTGGCATCGCCCAGGTCCTTCATGGAGAACCTCTGTGACAAGAATCCTTTGACTGACTGTAACATAAAAATATCATTTCCTATTAGGAGAATGTCATCGACGTACAAGACGAGGAATACCACACTTCTCCCTATAATCTTACTGTAAATGCATGGTTCATCTGGGTTTTTGACAAAGTCGAATTCTTTGACAGTATCATCAAAGAAGATGTTCCAACTCCGCGATGCCTGCTTGAGTCCATAGATGGACTTGAGCAACTTGCACACTTTACCGCTACTCCCACTCTGAATGAATCCCTCTGGCTGATCCATATAGATGCACTCTTCAAAATATCCATTTAGGAAAGCCGTCTTTACGTCCATCTGCCAGATTTCATAATCGTGGAAGGCAGCAATGGCAAGAAGGACCCAAATGGATTTCAGCATAGCCAGTGGAGAAAAGGTTTCGTCATAGTCCAAACCAGGTCTTTGACGAAAACCCTTTGCAACAAGTCTAGCCTTATAGGTCTCAACCTGTCCATCTACACCAATCTTCCTTTTGAAGATCCACTTGCATCCTACGGGTTTTACCCCGTCTGGAGTAATATCCAACGTCCATACTTTGTTGGTGTACATAGACTCCATTTTGGTTCGCATTGCATCCAGCCATTTTACCGAGTCACCGCTCTGAATGGCTTGCTGGAAGCTAGTAGGCTCATCATAATCGATAGTGCAATCCTCTCTATCCCCGTCTATGAGAAAACCGTAGTATCTCTCGGGCGGATGAGACTGCCTACTACTCCTGCGGAGCGGCGCAGGAATGTCCGGTTCTCCTGAAACTTCTGGTTCATCCAAGCTTTCAGTAACAGCTTGTGGTTCTGGAATTTCTTCCAGTTCTATTGCGCTCCCACTTATCTGATTTTCCAAAAATTCAGTTTCCAAGAAGTGGGCATGCGGAGAAACAAAAACTTTTTGTTCTTCTGCGGAATAGAAAAGATACCCCCTGGAGTTCTTTGGGTATCCCACAAACTTACACAGTACTGAGCGTGCCTCGAGCTAGTCCGCATGCTGCTTTTTTACAAAAGCTGGACATCCCCATATCTTAAGATACTTAAGACAGGGTTTCTTCCCACTCCACATCTGATATGGGATGGTAAGCACAGTCTTGGTTGGAGCCTTGTTCAAGAGATATGCAGCTGCTTCTAGTGCATAACCCCAGAAAGATTGCGGTAACTCAGCCTTACTCATCATGGAACGAACCATATCCAATAGGGTTCGATTCCGCCTTTCAGATACACCGTTGTGTTGTGGTGTGTATGGAGGAGTACGCTGAGAGAGAATTCTATTCTCTTTTAAGTAGTCCAGAAACTCGGCACTCAAGTATTCACCACCTCGATCAGATCTCAGTGTCTTTATACTTTTGCCTGTTTGTTTTCAACTTCATTCTTGTATTCCCGAAATTTCCCAAAGGCCTCGGATTTGTGCTTCATTAAGAAGACATGTCCATACCTAGAGAAATCATCTGTGAAAGTAATGAAGTATGAATAACCACTTCGCGCATGTGTAGATATTGGACCACACACATCACTGTGTATGAGTCCCAAGAGCTCGCTCGCTCTTACTCCGTGTCCAGTGAACGGAGTCTTTGTCATCTTTCCCATGAGACAAGATTCACAAGTGGCATAAGACTGATACTCGAACGGGTTCAAGTATCCCTCTTTATGTAACTTAGTTAATCGTGTCTCATTGATGTGACCCAGTCTACAATGCCATAAGAAAGCTTGATTTTTTTCCGGAGACTTTCTTTTAAGTGTGTTCTGGACACTGAATATCTGAGCTTGATTTAATACGTATATCCCGTTATTTAATGTACCCGACCCAATCATAACTTGATTTAGGTGGATGTTTACTACATCACTTACAAAAGTAAATTCATATCCTTCCTTAGAAAGTAAGGATACAACTATGATATTACAAGTCGCACCTGGTACATACAAACAGTTACGTAAAATTAATATCTGCCCAGTTTTCAGTCCAAGATGATATTCCCCTACGGATTCAGCATCCATGCTCATTCCGTTAGCAACCCTGAGAGTCATATCACCTTTCCTGATAACCCTACGGTTTCTCAAAGCCTGTAATGAATTACAGATGTGAGATCCTGATCCGGTATCCAATACCCAGGAAGTAGGGTTAACTGACATACTGTTCTCTATCACAAACACACCCGAAGTCGAAGCCACAACATGCTTCGAATTCTGGCTACTGGCTTTGCTAGCCTTGCAATCCTTCTGCCAATGTTCATTCCCGTTGCAATAGGAACGTCCCTCTTTTACTACATCCAGTCCTAAAACTTTTGCCCTTGCTTTTCCTTCTTCTTCCCTAGTTTCCTTCAGGGTATAAGCAGAGGGCAGGGACTGTAGAATTAAGTCAGTACTTGACCCATTCTTCAACGTGGTCTCCAGGTCCGTGAGCTCAAAATAGCTGGTATCTATAAGGACGTTGCCCTTTACAGATGACCCGATAGCCAACCTCGCTTGAAGCAATTCGTTCGAGGTCTCCTATCTTGCGATACGAGATTGCTCTCTATATAAATCTTTGTTATGGAGGAAGATAGAAACTGAGTCCATCTTCTCGTGCTGCCTCTGGTTTGCACCATCAACTGAGGCTAACACGAGGCACTTGGCTTTCGCACAGTCTTTTTCCGATGTGCTACGGATGTAAATATCCGTGACAGGGGAAACTGGACCTGAGACGGCAGGGGTTTGATTAGTTAAGAGGTGTCCCAGCTTGTCATGGGCAATGGGCAATGGACATCTGGACAGACCTTTGCCAGTCAAAATAGACAGATTCAGTCATTTTATTATCTAGATGTAACCTATGTCTGGTCACTGGGTCGCTGCAATTAAGAGAGAGAAGAGAACACTCAGCATGATGCTTCTTGCCAGTTTAGATTGGTTTTTAATTTATCTAAACAGGATGGCTCCCACTGTCTCTCGAATCCCTCCTCAAACCATAAAGGAAGAATTAGTCGGGATCAATCTCACCGTACAATACTTGCTTAACCGTTCGGCCAGGCTGGTGTCGGTACTTCGAGGGAGGTTTTCCAACGCTTTCGCGAAGTTCCTTAATTAAATAACCTCTTTTCCCTGTGGGCGTAGCCCCGCTAACACCTTTCTAGGCACCTACTTGGTTTATAGCATTGATCGTTAAGTGAGAAAGTTCCGGAGGAGTAGCATATACTCACAGTAGGATCGGGATCCAAATATCATCATGTGATAAACTGAAGGAATCCTACCAGAATCATCACACTCCAAATGGTATGCAACGCTAGCAAGTTTCAGTTCTTTTGAAACTCCCGATGTGGATTTTTGCCCCATGCTCTTATGACCTTGACGAAGGTCAACAAATCATAAGTCACATGTCAAGTTCTACCCGTCATTGTCCAGGTTAATTTGAACCCACCTGTATATACCCTTGACGAAGGTCAACAAGGTAATACGACTGTCCCAAACCAACGCATCTATCTATGCTACATACGAACACCCAACAGCTACCAATCACTATACCTTGACAAAGGTCAACAAACATAGCTTGAATACTATTGAATATTCATATGAAACGATGGAGGGCTACGAATGGTTTTGGCGAAACCTTGAACGTAGTGAACTTGATATAATCGAAGGAACCTTGATAGCTTTTAAAAGGAGTGGCTTAAGCTCCGCGTTTAAAAGTTATTTTTGAAAAGAAACCGAGTGGGTTTTTGAAAGTTTTCCAACGACTTTTACATGGTTTATTTTTCTTGCATTAGTTCTTTTAATGCGTATTTTTCTTGCATTAGTTCTTTTAATGCGTCCCATCATTTAATCCTACCATTGCAGAAAACAACCAAAATATGACGTACGCTTATGCCATTCGCATTCGCCACGGGCCCCGTCATTACCCGTTAGGTTACTTAACTAACGACAGAACGGGGCTGGGCTAGCGCGGCTGCAAAATATAAGCAACGCCTAAATAATATCATATATAGATATATTGCAATGGTAGCCATTTCAGATTACAAATGAACACATTGGATATACTAGGAATCCGCAATTCGTACGAGCCTGTAACGAAAAGCGGATTACACGGTCGCGATGAATAGCCAATACCCCACCCTAGACCCCTACGGGTGCGGCAAACTACCCGCCAAATATCCGAAGTGGAGCAACCTCCCTCAACGACATGAGTAGGCCACTCGGCACTTCGAGATACCCGGTAGCTTGTGCACCCCACCTTGGATCTATTCTAGGAGCAAAAACAGTAAAAAGAAATTATACAATGACGGCTACAACCCCGACCTGGTTGTGTGGCCAAAAATAATATTACATCAATTTACATATTACATGAATTGAAAGATAAAAGGAAAAACTCTCATCTCACAACCTCCGGCTATTCATCCGCGACAATCCAAAGAATTCATATACACATACCATCAATCATTACAGATCACAGATATGTATAACCCCCACTAATCGACGTATAGTGATTAGCGGACGTTCAATACATATAACACATCACAGATATATACCCATCAGCTTAAGTCTTTAGAAGTTCGATCAAAATACGGATTTTCAAGCCCTAAAAACTAATTTTTCTTTCTGGAAAATCTGGGCAGAAAAGACATATTGTAAAAATCCCAAAATACCCCCAAAAATACACTGCAAGAAATTTGAGCCACGACCGATTCAACTCGGCCGCGGATCCGCGGCAGGAGCGTGCTCCCGCCGCGGTTCCGCGGCGCTTTGAACGGTTCTCTAGACCAAATTTCCTAAGTGTCTTATAAAAAGCCTGAGTCGATTTTTGGAGTATGATTTATCATTTTTTGAACAGAATACAGAATCGACAGAAACTTGATTTTTCGGGTGTTTTTCGTGACTTTTTCTCCGATCGAATTTCTAGTTACTTTACTAACATGTTAGATAGTGTTTAACTAGGCTCTGATACCACTATAAGTCCATGCTACCCTTCCCCGGTACTTACGGGGTTGCGGAAGTGGTGAAAAACGATTTTCAAGAGGGTGGTAACATGGACTACCAATACGGATCTTTGTTAAACGACTAACTAACAACCTAACAAGAGTTTACCTATTTGGTTAGGGGGTTATACCTTTCTTGGACTCCTTCGTCTTCAACTCCTCCCGGTGTACGGATCGGCCTCACCTCGTCGTCTCCTTGCGCCGAAGATGGATCCACCCGAAAGCTTCTACCTTTGGCTTCTTCTTCGAACTTTGAAGAAACTAGATCACTTGGCTTGCTAGGCCTTGTGAACTAGAATGATTAGAGAAATGTTTTGGTGTCTTTTTATCTCTAAGGCAATGAGTCTCAACACATGAGAATGGTTTGCCTTGAGCTAGAGAGAGCAAGAGGAAGAGGAAGAGCTTGAGAATGAGAGAGCTCAAGAGAGAGAAAGCCAATGAAAGAATGAGCCACTCTTTTCTCATCCAACCTCTCATAATCCAAAAGCCATCATAACAAAAATAGTAATCAAGTATTGTGTGATGGTTTAAGTCAAAATGTCTATATCATTTCATGCACTCATTTTGCATAAATAAACAAGCAAGCAAAAGTCTTTGCCATGGAATGATAGCCATTGTCATGATGATGGTCAACTAGTCCAACCTAGTCAACCGGTCAACAAAGTCAACCCCTCAACAACCATGTCACTATAATACTTAATTAATATTAATGTTAATAATATTTCTTATTCTCATTAGGGTTAAGCAAAAGTCAATGGTCAACGGTCAACAGTCAATAACCCCAATGAGAATCCTCTGCCTCTGTCTCTCTGTCAATGGTGCATACGCGTCCGCATTCGCGTTCCGAGGAACACGAATACAAACGAGATAAAACCAATCCCAAAACGTACACTAGGATCTGGCTTAAACCAAAACCCGCTAGTGTTAACTGTCCGGACACTGCAAGTGCACAAGTGCACGGATGTGACCAAACCCTGTCGCAAAACCATGCGACCTGTCGCAAAACCATGCGACCTCTACTTTTTTGCCTAAAGGCGAATAGCTTTCTGTGTGGGACTCTAAAGATTCGACACTACGCTGGCAGTGGGTTTAACCACAGACCGCAAGCGGCACTAGCTGTGCGTAACGGTCCCCAGGTAGATGCCGACAAGAAGACTGACGAGGTGAAACCTATCTGAACTCCTACTGAGTCTGAATGTGACAATCTCTATACAGTCCGATCTGTTCGTCTAATACATCGCATGGCGGGCCTAGGGGGCGGTAAACGTCAGTCCCCTAATAGCGGTACAAGTCGTGTCGGAGTGAAGCCCAGAACACCCTGAGATAACACTGGAAACCTACCAGTATATCTCGCTTGCCATGGCCAGGGACTACTCGTGTAATGGCTCTCCTAGACACAGCGCGATGTCAACCCCCAATACCGGGAGAGTCGAATCCTGTCTAACCATCACTGCCTCCAAGTGCTTCGGGATTGCACCCAACTACTACCTGTTTGCACGACTACTTTGAGCCGTGTTATGGTAGTAATCAAAGTACAGTGGGAACACACTCGAGGCGAAGTGACAGTGTCAAGTCAGCGGACTAAGCTGTACTCATGTCACCTGGGAACTGATAACTGATGATAGGTATAGTACCATCCAACAGTTCCCGACGAGTCCTGTCCAGTGTACTCGTAACCCAACGAGCACCCGTATACTATCTCCAGTACGACGTACTGATGGCTGTGGGACAGACCATCTCCCCTGCTGGGATGAGAAGCGTATACGCTAGTCTACTCCGGAGTATCGATGCCCTGTCTTGATAGTCCTACGACTAGGGACCTGTATAAGGATGTGCTTATAGATTACCCAGCCCCCACGAGTGTGACTGCCATCACAACGTTGGTAATCAAGCAAAGATCCTAAGGGCTCTACTAATATGTATAAGCGATATGCTAAAAGAAACACATGCACATATTGAAGTAGAAACAAACTAAGTAGCATACTACCATTTTGAGCAAGATTGTATTTACAACTGTGAATATCCCAAGCTTCCATTAAGTAATATACAAGCTAGTATGATACAGTAATGGCCTCTAGGGCATATACACTAACACCTTTTTGGGAGTGTGCTTCTGTGGAGGGTTCACCCTCCAGTTCTCAGACAGTGCGAACTTACCCTGTTGATACTGATCCTCGACCCAATTCTTAAAGATGTAGCAATTCTCAACTGGGTGGCTCACCATTTTGTGATAGGAGCAGTAGTTAGGTTGTTGACATCGCCGGGTTGCGGTGGACATCGTGGGTCTAACAATGTGATGAGTTTGTTGCGCACTGCCAGCTCGAACAGTCTCCTCGTCTTGTCACGGAGAAACTAGTAAGCGCGTCCAAGCCTTTCTTCCAGGGATAGGCGTGGATGCATGTTGTTTTGGCGAGCAACCGATTTCGGGTCACTCGGTTGTTGTTGAGTGTTGGGAACGAAGGACGCTTCCCTTTACCTTTGGCATTTCGAGGGTCCATTTTTTAGGAGGAAGGTCTTGTTCTCCACCGAAAAGACGCGACCGGGACGTTGGGACGTCAGGCCTCAATTTCGAGGGCAGATGCTATTAGGTGTTATCCATCCACCTCTTCAAAGATGCCAAGTTGATTTATGACACCATGTATCTAAGGTTTAGACGGATGCGGCCGTTGTAGCAGACTTCGTCAGATTCCCCCTCAATTGAGGGGTTTTTGATTGTGGGGACGCTCTTCCCTAGAGGCGCAAGCCCCGGCAGTTAATTACGCTACCGCATCGCGGTAACCACTTTCTCCTTCTCCAGATGGTCACTTCGTGTCATGGGTGTTTGTTTTATTTTTGGTTGCCCGTGGATTGTATACGGAGACTAATTTATGTTGTCGTCCGTAGGGCATGGATTAGCCAAAATCTGTATTTTCTTCGATTTGGGTTTAAGGATACGTTAGTCTCATTTGAGACTAAGATCAACTTAAACGTTTGCTAAGGATATGTTAGTCTAACTTTAGACTAAGATCAACTTAATAGTTTGTTAAGGATACGTTAGTCTAATTTTAGACTAACATCTACTTAACAGGATCATTTAGATTCAACAAAAGAGCATTTGAACTCTATTGTTTTAGTTTAGGGACTTTGCGGTCGAAGGTTAAGGGCATCATAGTCCATGGGCTTAAGGACCCTACAGTCCAAGGTTAAGGACATCATAGTCCATGGGCTTAAAGACCCTACAGTATAAGGTTAAGGACATCATAGTCTATGTGCTTAAGGACCCCACAGTTCATGGAACGTTTGGTTGTCGGGACTCGTCACCTCTCTGAAGGCGTTGAAGGATTACAACGACAAATATCAGAGGAGTGAAGAGATGTACCCTTGAACCAATTTTGGTTGAAAGGCTTTGGGTTTTGCTTTGAATGACATATGAGATGACCAATTTTAGAAGACAAGGGTGTATTTGAGGTTCAGTCAAAAGGGAGAGTCCTGCCTTTGGAAGACTTAGTTAATTTGGGCTAAGATTGGCTCAAATAGTGTTAAACACTAAAGTAGACTCGTCTATCACGTGCGCCCACGTGATGCGCTTAAAATAGTGTTAAACACTGAAGATGCAGCGCACAAAATAGTGTTAAACACTAAAAAAAGAAGCGCTCACGTGGGGTCACGTGAGGCGCTTGAGTATTGGGCCAGACTTCCCTTATTTTATTCTCGGAATACTCAAATAAGTGTTAAACACTTAATCTTTATGGCTATCACGTGTGGGCACGTGATGGGTACCCATGTACTGGATATTAAAAGGATCTACTAGGGGTCACGTGGGGACACATGAGAGCGCCCATGCATTGGATTTTAATCCTTCAGTTCTTTCCATCTTCTCATTTTTAAAGAGGTGTTTGTCAGGGGTCACGTGGGGACACGTGAGGCACCCAAAATCTGTTCTGCCCTTCTTTATTTTGAGAAGTCTGTTCAAGGGTCACGTAGGAGCACGTGACCTAATCTTGTTCATTCTTTTTTGATCATTGAGGGGGAGGGTCATGTGTTGCCACGTGATCATGTTAGGTACTTGATCCTTTTATGTGTATGAAAAGTCTAAGTCCCTTGTTTAAGAATTAAATTCTTTTATAGTGTTAAACCCTAATTTTATTTAGAGGAATTAAATTTCTATATATTTGGAAGAATTAAATTCTTTTATAGGGTTAACCCTAATTTTGTTGGAGGAATTAAATTCCTATGTGCTTTGTGGGAGAATATAATTCTCTGAACTTAGGTCTTCTCTTTGGTTTAGATCTGCATGGCAGAATCTCCTCGATGAGAATTAAATTCTCAACTTATGGGGAGATCTGCTTCTGCAGACCATCAACCAAAGGAAGAACTAAGTTCTTATTCAGAAGAGTTAAAATCTTAGTTTGAGAATTAAATTCTCTTTTTATTTTGTGGGAGCTTATAGGATGATCTCTCACCTAGGATTTCTTTCTTTTCTCAAGAGACATTCTTTTCTCTCTGGAGAATTAAATTCTCTTTTCTTTTGTATTCTCTCTCTGTTGTTCTATCTCCTTCTTTTCTTCCCTTCTTGGCTCCTATTTATAGGAGAAAGAAAAGAATCAGGTTGTTTAGTCAGTCTTTCATTGAAAGATTTTGATTGATTTTGTAATCAACATGATCTTTTAGATCACTCAGTGAATTTTATTCACCATTGGATTTTTAATCCAAAAGATATTTTATTTGTTGTTCCTGACAGATTTTAGGAAAATATTTCCTTGTATAGAATCTTTCTATAAATTGGTGATTTTAATCACCATTGGATTTTTAATCCAACGGTGCTCCACTTTACAGAGCGCAATCTTTTTGTTTGGAAAGATCTAGGGAAATATTTTTCCATTAGGGTTTTTGATTTCCTCTTAATTAGAATTAATTCAGATGGTTTAGGAAATTATCACGTGTTGGCACGTGACCCCATTTGTTAAAGCATTTAATCTAGAATTTAATTCTATTATTTCAGAGGGTTTAAGAGCCTATCATATGTTAGCACGTGACCCCACTAATTAAGCATTTCATTTTAATTCAGTGTCTACAGGGTTTGCCTGTAAATGGTCACGTGTCTGCACATGAGACCTGGTCACGTGTGGACACGTGACCCCACTAACACAGCATTTGTTTATTTTGTTCTGTGTCTACAGGCTTTGCCTGTAAATGGTCACATGTCTGCACTGAGACTTGGACACGTGTGGGCACGTGACCCTACTAACACAGCATTTCCAATTTGTTTATTTTGTTATGTGTCTACAAGCTTTTCCTGTAAATGGTCACGTGTCTGCACATGAGGCTTAGTCACATGTGAGCACGTGATGCCTATTTTTTTTAGGATTCTCCCCCTTTTTTGCAAGGGAACAAGTAGCTCTTGGCCGAAAATTTTGGCGGGAACAAATGCCCCCAACTACTTTGCCCATGTAAGCATGTACGTGGGTGAAGTAGTGTAGAGTTATGCATGGACATAGAATTGAGAGCTTAGGAGACAAATTTAGGGTCCTTGTAGCCTAAGACTTTTCCATCTTCATGAGCCGTAAGGGTCTCAAGAAGGTTTTTCTTCCTACTAGTCGAGAGGATCCCGTAGGTGTAATTTCTCCTTAGGAATCATGAGGATTCCTAATTATGCTTTCTCTTGAGAGTCGTAAGGATCTCAGAAGAGAATTCTCTTCCTTACAAGTCGAGAGGACTCGTAAGTGATTGATGAGTTAACATGCTCTCGAGTCAAAGCATTGCTTCGACGGGGAGGTCGAGGGTTGACTTTGGCCATTTTCCACGGGGTCAGGATTGACTTTAACTGTGTTCCACGGGGTCAAGAGTTGACTTTCACCATATGGGGTCAAGATTGACTTTAGCCATACGGGGTCTGGATTGATTCTCGGTTTTCTGTATACCGCCGAGTCCTGGAACTGGGAACTTTGCCGTGGCTCCAAGATTGATTGTCGTGTCCGAATCTTGCAGAGACACTGATTTCTCTGCGGGTCAATACGAATCGAGATGCTCTGTTTAAGGACGCCGATTTCCCTGAATCGAGGTATTTTTCCTAGGACACTGATTTCCTCGGAGTTGAGACGAATCAAGGTATTCCTGCAAAGGCACTGATTTCCTTACGGGTCGACACGAATCGAGATGCTCTTGTCAAGGACGCTGATCTCCCTAAATCAAGGTATTTTGCCAAGGACGCTAATTTCCCCAGAGGTTGAGACGAATCGAGAGATTCCTGCAAAGACACTGATTTCTCTGCGGGTCGACGCGAATCAAGATGCTCTCGTCAAGGACTCTGATTTCCCTGAATCAGGGTTTTTGCCAAGGACACTGATTTCCTCGGAGTCGAGAAGAATCGAGAGATTCCTGCAAAGACACTGATTTCCTTAGGGTCGACGTGAATCGAGATGCTCTCGTCAAGGATGCCGATCTCCCTGAATCGAGGTATTTTTCCAAGGACGCTGATTTCCCCGAAGGTTGAGACGAATCGAGAGATTCCCGCAAAGACACTGATTTATCTGCGGGTCGACGCGAATCAAGATGCTCTCGTCAAGGACTCTGATTTCCCTGAATCGAGGTTTTTGCCAAGGACACTGATTTCCTCGGAGTCGAGACGAATCGAGAGATTCCTGCAAAGACACTGATTTCCTTGCGGGTCGACGCGAATCGAGATGCTCTCGTCAAGGACGCCGATCTCCCTAAGTCGATGTATTTTTCCAAGGACGCTGATTTCCCTGGGGGTCAAAACGGATCGAGGTATTTCTGCAAAGACACTGATTTCCTTGCGGGTCGATGCGAATCGAGATGCTATCGTCAAGGACGCTGATTTCCCTTAATCGAGGTATTTTCCAAGGACACTGATTTCCTCGGGGTCGAGACGAATCGAGAGATTCCTGCAAGGACACTGATTTCCTTGCGGGTCGACACGAATTGAGATGCTCTCATCAAGGAAGCTGATCTCCCTGAATCGAGGTATTTTGCCAAGGACGCTGATTTCCCCGGAGGTTGAGATGAATCGAGAGATTCCTGCAAAGAAACTGATTTCTCTGTGGGTCGACGCGAATCAAGATGCTCTCGTCAAGGACTCTAATTTCCCTGAATCAAGGTTTTTGCCAAGGATACTGATTTCCTCGGAGTCGAGAGGAATCGAGAGATTCCTGCAAAGACACTGATTTCCTTGCGGGTCGACGCGAATCGAGATGCTCTCGTCAAGGATGCTGATCTCCCTGAATCGAGGTATTTTGCCAAGGACGTTGATTTTCCCGGAGGTTGAGACGAATCGAGATATACCTGCAAAGACACTGATTTCTCTGCGGGTCGACGCGAATCAAGATGCTATCGTCAAGGACTCTGATTTCCCTGAATCGAAGTTTTTGCCAAGGACACTGATTTCCTCGAAGTCGAGACGAATCGAGAGATTCCTGTAAAGACACTAATTTCCTTGAGGGTCGACGCGAATCGAGATGCTCTCGTCAAGAACGCTGATCTCCCTGAATCGAGGTATTTTGCCAAGGATACTGATTTCCCTAGGGGTCGAAACAGATCGAGGTATTCCTGCAAAGACACTGATTTCCTTGCGGGTCCATGCGAATCGAGATGCTCTCATCAAGGATGTTGATTTCCCTGAATCGAGGTATTTTCCAAGGACACTAATTTCCTCGGGGTTGGTTGACTTGTTTCCGAGACGGAGCGTTGATCTGGCGGGAGGTCATTGGTTGACTCTAGGTTGTCTGTGGATCATAGAGTCTTGGAACTAGGGACTTTGCCATGGCTCCGTTTGGTGATGTTGTGTCCGAATCCTGTTAGAGTGAGGAGGATCACCGTTGCCGCCGTTAAGATTTGGAACTAGGGACTTTGCCATGGTTTCGTTTCGTTGTGTCACTTCCGTTCCATGCTGGCATAAAAAGAAACGTCGTTGTTGATCTTCTGGGATGCAGATGTTACTGTTGAGATCTGACTTTTCCTTTTGATAGGATCTGGTGGGGGACATTTGGTTCCCTATTCGTTTATGCCCATGGATTGTATACAGGGGTCGGTATGGACTTCCTGTAGGGCAAAAGTTTCATTCTTTCATTTTTTTTATTTCTTTCCGCGATGCTCTATCATTTCAGCTTTTATCTCGTGAAAGTCGCGATTGCCCAATCATTTCGGCTGTTTTTCGCGGTACCCAATCATTTCGGCTATTTGTTTTTTTTTACTCGCTGCTTTTTATTGCGTGTCGCCCAATCATTTCGGCTATTTTTGTATGCATATCTTTTACTTGCTGATTTTGTTGCAAGTTGCCCCATCATTTCGGCTATTTCATATGCATTTATGGCTCGCTGACTTTTGCCGAGAGTAAGGGACTCAGGATCTGATACCGATTTAAGCATCAGGATCGCTAGAACTGGGATATTGCCAGGAGCGAATCATCATTTGCCTTTTTCGACTTAAACAAAGGTGGTTTAGCAAACAGGATTAGGATCCTGTCGACTAAGGCTTTTACCTTCATGAGCCGTAAGGGTCTCATGAAGGTATTTCTCCCTACGAGTCATAAGGATCTCATAGGTGCGTTTTCTCCTTAGGGATCGTGAGGATTCCTAAGTGTATGGTCTCTTATAAGTCGTAAGGATCTTACAAGAGTGTTTTCTCCTTATAACTCGAGAGGACATACAAGTGATGTCCACTGTGTAAACATATCCCTAGTCGCGGGTGGGACTTTTTTAAGGAAATGTTTATTCGCGCCCGTGGATTGTATACAAGGGTCAGCATTGAACCGCTTGTAGGGAAGCATTGGAGATTGTGATGGCTTAAGAACAGGTTTAGATCCCTGTAGCTTAATGCTTTTGAACCCTGTGAGCCGTGAGGGTCTTAAAGGGGAATTCTCCTTACGAGTCGTGAGGATCTCATAAATCTGTTTTCTCCTTAGGAATCGTGGGGATCCCTAAGTGTGTTGCTCCCTTGTGAGTCGTAAGGATCTCACGCAGGTGGTTTCTCCTTACAAGGTCGAGAGGACCTTGCAAGTGTCTTTTAACGAGATTGCGCCCTTTCGGGTTTTCACAAAACTCGCCGGTAGCCCTGTTGTTTTTACTCACGGAGCCCTTTCGGGTTTTCATCCGTGCCCATCTCGCTTGTGGGTGTACCGGTTTTTTTACCACGTCATCCTGGGGACACCGCGGTCTGTAGTAGTTTAACGACGTTTTGGTCATTTGTTCATAGGTCCGAGATTCTTTGGGCAGCGTATGATTACGCAGCTAGATTTTCTCGCAAATCTTCGCATCTTTTGTGTCGGAGGTGGATTCCTTGAAGAGAGGGTTGAGGGCGATTTCTTTGTCAGAGTCGCTTCCAAAGGTGATAACTCACGATTCCTTGGTGTCGACTATGTGACAGTTGCCAGCAGCTCTTTTGCACTCATCTGTCGTGCTTTTCTGTTCCCGACGAGCCTTGAGCTTCACTCGTTGAATGCGTTGTCGGTGGACAACATATCCCTGCCACCAGTTTTTAAAGGCTATGCACTCCTCGGTAGGGTGTGCAATCCTCTGATAGTATAAGCAGAAGTTAGGATGTATGTCCGCTTCATCAAGATTTATACTGCCAGGAGAATTTCTTTTGAAAGAGGGCAACTTCATTCCTATTGACAGGGCCCTAGCAAATCGTTTCCTTACTTTAAACTTGCTTTCGCTGGCGATAGGGATGCTTCAATTCGGTTGGGGTGCCTCGACCTTTTCATCCAGTCGTCGGCGTTTGGCTTTTTCGAATATAGCCAGTTCGCGCTCTCGATTGGCTTTGCTTTTCTGATGATCTTCGTTCAGTAGCAAGTCGATCATCTCGTCAGACGGTTCCAAGGGTTTTGGCTTCGATCCTGCCCCCAGCTCTTTTATGCTGTCTTCTATCGCCGAGTGAGCATCTTCGTTAGTTAACGCCGAATGAGATATCATGTGGCAACTTGCCACATAGTCCTCAGATTCTTCTGACGAGGCATCCCCGTCGTTATTGTCGTTATCTCCGCTCTCAAGGATATTGTTGAGAAATTCTTGGAGTGTGACCGGGGTCCGCGCCTTCTGGTTATATTCCTCCAGCGCGTCAATATGCTTTTGCAGATCCGTGCGCTAGTCATCAAACTGCGCGGGCTTTTTGGTCTTCTTCTTTTTCTTCGAAGACTTTGACGGCTGGGCCTGAATGTTTTGTCCACCATCACTATTAACTCCCAATGTTGGGCGTGGTTTCAGCATTCCCTCAATGATCTCAGGCTCTAGCGGGCTTTTCCATCTGATTGCCAGGCACGTGTGAAGATTCTTCAGCATTCTTTTCGTTTTAGCTGACAGAGCGACCTTCCATGGAGCTTCTTCTATAAAAGAGCATGATGCCCCCGGTGTGTCCACCCTTTTAGGAGTGTGCTGTTGTAGCGGATTCACCTTCCAACTTTCAGATAGCGCGAACTTGCTTTGTTGGTATTGGTCTTCAACCCAGTTTTTGAAGACGTAGCATTCTTCGATCGGATGGCCCAATACTCGGTGGTAGGGGAAGTAATTAGGATCATTGATGTCGTTCGGTCGCGGTGGGTGTCTCGACTCCGGTAGAGTAATGAGCCCATTGCGCACTGCCAGTTCAAACAGTTTCTTTGTTTTATTCCGGGGAAATGAGTAAGGACGTCTTAACTTCTCATCGAGGGATTGCCGCTTGTTTCCTTGGCGAACAACCGGTCTCGGGTCACTCAGTTGTTGTTGAGCGTTGGCGACGAAGATAGCTTTCCCTTTACCCCTTTCGTTCCGAGATTCCAGTTTTGAAGAAGACGGTCTATGACCCATCTAGTCCATTTGGGCCAGTTTGTCAATCAAGGCCTGGAAAGTGGTTGGCTTGAAGAACATCATGAATTGTGAAATGGTCGCTTGAGGGTCAAGAGTACCCACGAACATGCCTACCGCAAGAGCCTCTTCGATGCGCTGCTCACATTTCGACCACAAATTCCGCCATCGTATCGTGTACTGGACCCAAGTTTCTCCAGGTTTCACCCTGGCATTGATCAATGCCGTGATTGGGGTGCGTTCGCTAGTGATTGCGAAACGCTGGGTGAATAACAACTCCATCTCCGTAAAAGTTTTGACGGAGTCGTTGGGAAGTTCTTAGTACCATTCGAACGACGTGTTCGCCAAGCTGCCGACGAATTGGCGAAGCAGTAGCTTATCATCCTCTCCAGTATTAACACACAAGGCTCTAAATTGAGCAACATGTTGGTGCGGGTTTCCCGTCCCCTTATATACATAGAATTTAGGAATTGTGTATCCCTGCGAGTACTTTATTTGGTCGTACCAACCCGGATAGGGTCGTCCAGTCTTAACAATTTGCCCAGCCGCTTCGCTCACCTGATGGGCTCGTATCTGCTGAGCGATGTAATCATCCACGACAGCTTTTGAGATGGTTTCCTCTTTGGCTGCTGAACAAGCCGGAAGAAGGTTTGATGTCTCCCCTCTGTCATCTTCGAGGACCATCGGAGGGTCTTCAGCCGGAGGATCCGGCTATATCATCATCCCGACCATGTCTTGGAAGAGAAGTGCCATTCATTTTATAATGGCCACTTGTTTCGCTGCTTCTCTGTCCTTCTTTTTGAGGATTCTGTGGAGGAACTCAGCATCAGTTTCTTGTTCTTGACGTTGCTCCGACGACGCTTCCGGGCTTTCTTTTGGCCCAGTGAATGCGGCCATCTGTGTTAACATTTCCTGGAGCTTCTGTTGCTGCTCCTGGGCCTTTGTTACGGATCTGGTGAGTGGTCGATGGCCCGTAGAGATACGGCTATCCTCTTTCCCGGATGCCATATAAATAGTGTGCACCACTATGCCCCCAGACTTGGGGCGTTAAATTCAGTATCCTTGCGATTTGCCAAAGACACATGGATCTTCTCCGGCCTCCTTCTTTTATGGGCGGTCGAAGTTGAGGGAGCCGTTGCAAAGGGCACCCAAACAGCTGTCGCCTTCTGTGGCTTGACAGGGTCGTCCTCTTCTTGCCGAACCTTCGTCCTTTTCTGTCGGCGGGAGTAATCTGGATCAATCACGGAGTCTTGGACCTGTTACCAGACCTTGTGAATTTTGGAGGACGGCCGCCAAGGGGGCTGCTTCGACTTCGCCTTTGTAATCTTTTCAACGGGCGGAGGAGACTTTTTTAACACGGAAGTTGGCGAATTCCTGCGCACCCTGCTAAGCAGTTCAAAGTTGTTCCCAGTTGGAACAGCAGCATCAACTTCTACAGTTGGAGCTGGCGGAGTCAGTCCAGAGGGTGAACTACCCCTAGCTTTCCTCACTCAGCGCCAGTGGCGACGTCGAGCATGTCGTGCGGCCAGAATTACCTCCACTGTAGGATGAGCCTCCTCATGGCCCCTGCTTTGAGGAGAGGCTGTTATTGGCGCTAGCCGGTCGAAAAATGACATCCGTTGAGAGGGGATAGTCAGTCTTGCGAAGGCCGACTTTTGAATAGGGGAAGCATCCTTCGTGACTTCGCGTGGAGTAGCAGCTGAAACTGACAGTCTTGTGAAGACCGACCCTTTAGCAGGAGAAGCTGCCTTGACGACTTCAGGAGCAGGAATGTCTATCCGCTTCGGGATAGCCGCTTCAGTTGTTGCAGGCTTCTTCATGGGCCCACTTGAGCTTTGGCCCAGTCTGTTGAAAACCGAGGCACTGGATTTGGGCGACCCGTTGAGAGGGGTCGCGGTAGTTGTAAGTCGATCAAAGACCGACTTTTTCGGAGCTTCTTGCAACGGCAGTGGGGCGTTGAAGCTCATTGGTGGGAGCATGGTCCCAAAGAAAAGCCCAGTGGTGGCTTGAGTCACCTGTTCCACTGGCATGCCGAAGATAGAGGCCGCTTGGGGCCCATAAGTCACTCCTCCGGCGATGACAGAGTGGGAGTTGTTGTTGCAGCTAGTGCAGTTGGAAGCCATTTTCTCTGCACGGGAGCAAGACACCAAATCTTAGTACCTCGAATCCAGAGGCAACCATATTAAACTGTGATTCGTTCGCGAACACGACACATGAAGTGTGAGTGGAAAGAGGAAAAGGTCCCACCGGGCGTGCCAGAATCTGTTCTTCGCCGAAAAGAGACCGGGACGTTGGGACGTCAGGCCTGAATTTTGAGGGCAGATGCTATTAGGTGCTATCCGTCCACCTCTCCGAAGATGCCAAGTTGATTTATGACACCATGTATCGAAGGTTTAGACGGATGCGGCCGTTGTAGCAGACTTCGTCAGATTCCCCCTCAATTGAGGGGGTTTTGATTGTGGGGATGCTCTTCCCTACAGGCGTAAACCCCTGCAGTTAATTATGCTACCGCATCGCGGTAACCACTTTCTCCTTCTCCAATTGGTCACTTCGTGTCGTGGGTGTTTGTTTTGTTTTTGGTTGCCCGTGGATTGTATACGGAGACTAATTTATGTTGTCTTCTGTAGGGCGTGGATTAGTCCAAATCCGTATTTTCTTAGATTTGGGTTTTGGTTTGGGTTTAAGGATACGTTTGTCTCATTTGAGACTAAGATCAACTAAAACATTTGCTAAGGATATGTTAGTCTAATTTTAGACTAAGATCAACTTAACGGTTTGTTAAGGATACGTTGGTCTAATTTTAGACTAAGATCTACTTAACAGGATCATTTAGATCTAAAAAAGAGCATTTGAACTCTTTTGTTTTAGTTTAGGGACTTTGCGGTCGAAGGTTAAGGACATCATAGTCCATGGGCTTAATGACCCCACGGTCTAAGGTTAAGGACATCATAGTCTATGGGCTTAAGGACCCCACAGTCCAAGGTTAAGGACATCATAGTCCATGGGCTTAAGGACCCCACAGTCCATGGAACATCTGGTTGTCGAGACTCGTCACCTCTCTGAAGACGTTGAAGGATTACAACGACAAATATCAGAGGAGTGAAGAGATGTACCCTTGAACCAATTTTGGTTGAAAGGCTTTGGGTTTTGCTTTGACAAGAGTGTATTTAAGGTTCAGTCAAAAAGGAGAGTCCTGCCTTTGGAAGACTTAGCTAATTTGGGCTAAGATTGGCTCGAATAGTGTTAAACACTAAAGTAGACTCGTCTATCACGTGCTCCCACGTGATGCGCTTAAAATAGTGTTAAACACTGAGGATGCAGCGCACAAAATAGTGTTAAACACTAAAAAAAGAAGCGCTCACATGGGGTCACGTGAGGCGCTTGAGTATTGGGCCAGACTTCCCTTATTTTATTCTCGGAATACTCAAATAAGTGTTAAACACTTAATCTTTATGGCTATCACATGTGGGCACATTATGGGTACCCATGTATTGGATATTAAAAGGATCTGCTAGGGGTCACATGGGGACACGTGAGAGCGCCCTTGCATTGGATTTTAATCCTTCAGTTCTTTCCATCTTCTCATTTTTAAAGAGGTGTTTGTCAGGGGTCACGTGGGGACACGTGAGGCACCCAAAATCTGTTCTACCCTTCTTTATTTTGGGAAGTCTGTTCAAGGGTCACGTAGGAGCACGTGACCTAATCTGGTTCATTCTCTTTTGATCATTGAGGGGGAGGGTCATGTGTTGCCACGTGATCATGTTGGGTACTTGATCCTTTTACGTGTATGAAAAGTTTAAGTCCCTTGTTTAAGAATTAAATTCTTTTATAGTGTTAAACCCTAATTTTATTTAGAGGAATTAAATTTCTATGTATCTGGAAGAATTAAATTCTTTTATAGGGTTAAACCCTAATTTTGTTGGAGGAATTAAATTCCTATGTGCTTTGTGAAAGAATATAATTCTCTGAACTTAGATCTTTTCTTTGGTTTTAGATCTGTATGGCAGAATCTCCCCGATGAGAATTAAATTCTCAACTTATGGGGAGATCTGCTTCTGCAGACCTTCAACCAAAGGAAGAACTAAGTTCTTATTCAGAAGAGTTAAAATCTTAGTTTGAGAATTAAATTCTCTTTTTATTTTGTGGGAGCTTATAGGATGATCTCTCACCTAGGATTTCTTTCTTTTCTCAAGAGACATTCTTTTCTCTCTGGAGAATTAAATTCTCTTTTCTTTTGTATTCTCTCTCTGTTGTTCTATCTCCTTCTTTTCTTCACTTCTTGGCTCCTATTTATAGGAGAAAGAAAAGAATCAGGTTGTTTAGTCAGTCTTTCATTGAAAGATTTTGATTGATTTTGTAATCAACATGATCTTTTAGATCACCCAGTGAATTTTATTCACCATTGGATTTTTAATCCAAAAGATATTTTATTTGTTGTTCCTGGCAGATTTTAGGAAAATATTTCCTTGTATAGAATCTTTCTATAAATTGGTGATTTTAATCACCATTGGATTTTTAATCCAACGGTGCTCCACTTTATAGAGCGCAGTCTTTTTGTTTGGAAAGATCTCGGGAAATATTTTTCCATTAGGGTTTTTGATTCCCTCTTAATTAGAATTAATTCAGATGGTTTAGGAGTTTATCACGTGTTGGCACGTGACCCCATTTGTTAAAGCATTTAATCTAGAATTTAATTCTATTGTTTAAGAGGGTTTAAGAGCCTATCACGTGTTGGCACGTGACCCCATTGATTAAGCATTTCATTTTAATTCAGTGTCTACAGGCTTTGCCTGTAAATGGTCACGTGTCTGCACGTGAGACCCGGTCACGTGTGGGCACGTGACCCCACTAACACGGTATTTGTTTATTTTGTTCTGTGTCTACAGGCTTTGCTTGTAAATGGTTACGTGTCTGCATGTGAGACCTGGTCACGTGTGGGCACGTGACCCTACTAACACAGCATTTACAATTTATTTATTTTGTTCTGTGTCTACAAGCTTTTCCTATAAATGGTCACGTGTCTGCACGTGAGGCTTAGTCACGTGTGAGCACGTGATGCCTGTTTTTTTAGGATTCTCCCCCTTTTTTGCAAGGGAACAAGTAGCTCTTGGCCGAAAATTTTGGCGGGAACAGGTCCGTGGCCCATGTGGTCTATTTGGGCCAACTTGTCGATCACGGCCTGGAAGATAGTCGGCTTGAAGAACGTCATGAACTGTGACACAGTCGTTTGCGGATCTAGGGTCTCGATGAACATTCCCACGGAAGGGTATTCTTCGATGTGTTGTTCGCACTTTGACCACTGGTTCCGCCACCGGATTGCGTATTGGACCCAGATTTTTCCCGGCTTTATCCTGGTATTGATTAATGCCATGATCGGGGTGCGCTCGCTTGCGCTAGCGAAGCGCTGTGTGAACAGCAATTCAATTTCTATGAAAATTTTCACGGAGTAGTTTGGGAGCTCCGGGTACCATTCAAAGGCCGTCTCTGACAGGCTGCCAACGAACCGGCGAAGCAACAGTTTGTCTTCACCTCCAGTGTTGCCGCACAGAGCTTTGAACTGCGCAACATGCTGATTAGGATTGCCTGTCCCCTTGTACACATGGAATTTGGGGATCGTATATCCCGGTGGGTACTTGATTTGGTCATACCAGCCTGGGTACAGTCGCCCAGTTCTGACAGTTTGGCTGGCCGCTTCATTCGCTTGATGAACTCGTATTTGTTGTGCGATGTAGTTATCAAGAGAAGCCTTGGAGATCGTTTCCTCCTTAGCTATTGATAGAGCCGGAAGAGGGTTTGATGTTTCCTCTCTTTCATTCTCGACGATTATCGGTGGATCTTCGGCTGGAGGTTCTGGCTGGATCTCATTCCAACCATGTCCTGGAACAGAAGAGCCATATGCTTTATGTTAGCAGCTTGTTCCGCGGCCTCCTTATCCTTCCTTTCAAGCACCCTTCGTAGGAACTCTGTATCGTTCTCCTGCTCTTGACGCTGTTCAGATGCCGATTCCAGGCTTTCTTTTTGCCCGGTAAGTGCTGACATTTTGATCAGCATTTCCTGGAGCTTTTGTTGTTACTCCTGAGCTTTTGTCAACGACCGAGTTCGCGGCCGATGACACACGGAAGCAAGAATTTCCCCTTTCCCAGAAGCCATGTAAACCGTGTGTACGATCATGCCCCCAGACTTATGGTGTTTGGGTCTAGCGCCTTTAGAATTTGCCGCTGGCGGTGGGATTTTCTCCGCCCTCTTCCTTTTGTGGGAGGTTAAAATTTAAGGAGTCGTTGTAACAGGAACCCCTCGCTGTATAATGGAGGAATGGTCTTTCTCTTGCTAAACTTTCATTTTCTTCAGTCGGCGTGAGTATTCTTTGTCGATTACAGAGTCTTGGACTTTTCGCCAGACCCTGTGAATTTGGGAGGAGAGCCGTTGGTAGGACTGCTCCGGTTTTGTCTGCATTATGGCTTCTGCAGGAGGGGGAGATTTCTTCAACACCGCGGTTGGAGAGTTCTTTCGCATCCTCCTAAGCAGATCAAAGTTGTTCCTAGTTGGAACAGCAGCGTCAACTTCCACCATTGAAGACGGCAGAGTGAATCCAGAGGGGGAGTTGCCCCTAGCTTTTCTCACTCGGCGCCAGTGACGAAGTCGAGCGTGTCTTGCAGACAGGACCGCCTCAGTTTTGGAAGCGGCTATGGCTTGCCTTTAGTTTTGTTAAGGAGCTCCAGCAGTTGTCAGCCTGTTAAAGACCGACGTCCTTGGCAAGATTTGATTGGAGATGGACAGCCTCTCGAAGACCAATCACCTGACTGGTGAAGCACTTTTGACGGCTTCATTAGCCCCTTCGGGAATCATGGGCTTCTTTGCGGGCCTACTTGATCTTTGGCTCAGCCTATTAAAGACTGAGACCCTCCCCTTTTGGACGGCTCGTTGAGAGGAGCCGTTGCGGTCATCAGTCGGTGGAAAACCGACTTCTTAGGAACATCGGGTTGCGGCATTGAGGCACCGATGCTCATTGGTGGGAGCATGGTCCCGAAGAATAGTCCAGTAGCGGCTTGCGTAACCTGCCCTACCGACATTGAGAAAATGGAGGTCGTGTTGGGCCCGTAAGTCACTCCTTCGGTTGGGGCGGAGCGGGAGTTGCTGTTGCAAGTTGTGCAGCTGGAAGCCATTGATTTTTCTTCTTCTTCGAGTACAGGAGCAAGACACCAAATCTTAGTACCTCAAATCCAAGTGAAACCATAACGAACCGCGATTTTGTTCACGAAACATGACACACGAAGTGTGGAGTGGAAAGAGGAAAGGGTCCCACCGGACGTGCCAGAATCTGTTTACCGCCGGAAACAGAGACGAACTGGGATGGATCGTCATACCTGAGTCCTGAGGGCAGATGCTATTTGAATTTATCTTTCCACCTCTCCAAAAATGCCAAGTTGATTTATAGCACCGTGTATCGGAGGTTTGGACGGATGCGGCCGTTGTAGCGGACTTCGTCAGATTCCCCCTCGTTTGCGAGGGTTTTGATTGTGGGGACGCTCATCCCTGCAAGCGTAAACCTCTGCAGTTAATTACGTTACCATATCACGATAACCACTTTTTCTTACTCTGGAGGTTCACTTCGTCTCGTGTGTATGTTTGTTTTATTTTTTTTGCCCGCGGATTGTATACGGAGACTAATTTATATCGTCGCCCGTAGGGCGTGGATTAGTCCAAATCCATATATTCTTAGATTTAGGTTTGGTTTGATTTAAGGATCGTTAATCTATTTTGAGATTAAGATCAACTTAAATGTATGAGCATTTGGGCTCGATTATTTTAGTTTAAGGACATCATGGTCCATTATCACCTTGTTTGAGGCGAAATGTTAGTTTTAAGGAAATTTCGGTCCTTTATCACCATTTTAGAGGCGAATATTAGCTTAGGGACATTTCGGTCCATCATTCACTCTATGCGCACGTGTATGTTTTACGTGGCAAAGTGAACAATGGAGATATGGAATGTGCCTAATTTGGGCCACAATCCAATTTGAGGCATGCACTTTAATGCATGAAGAAGTTATTAGTCGTCGGGACCCACCACTTCTCTGAAGACGTTGGAGAATTACAACGATATGTATCAGAGGTGTGAAGATATGTACCCTTGAACCAAATCCCATATTTGAGGGGAAAGGGTTTATTGTGGGCTTAAGAATTTTTAGTCATATTTGAGACCTTGGAGATCGAGAGCATATGGGCTCGATTGATTTCTTTGTTAAGGATACGTTACTCCAATTTGAGACTAAGATCCACTTAACAATATTTTAGGATCTTCTTTTTTTAAGACCCAACAATAGAGCATTTGGACTCAGTTGCAAGACTTTAGCAACTTTAGCCAATTTGGGCTTTAGTCTGCTTAGTTTCCCTTTTTTTTATAAAAATGCTAAGCACTTGTTTAGGCTCTTTTTTATCAGTCCCTTTTTTATGCAAAAAGTGATGAGCACTTATATGAGTTCTGATGCCCATATATGATCATGTGGAGCTTTCAGTCATGAGGATTGCCCAATAAGTGTTGAACACTTTACTCCTTTTGTATTTATATGGAGTGCTAGGCACCCTTTATGGCGTCCAAGTGGGGAGCGCGTGAGGCGCTGCCCAATGAGTGTTGAACACTCAGCCATTTTGGGCTGCTTGGGGAGTGCTAAGCACTCTTTTCTTCTCTTTTACGACGCGCACATGGGGGGCATGTAAGGCGCTAGGCGCAGCCTAGTGAGTGCTAAGCACTCTTCCCATCTGTGGCGCCCACGTGAGGAACACATGCGGCACTGGGCGCTGGGTGCTGCTTAGTGAGAGCTAAGCACTCTTCTGTGACGCCCACGTGAGGAACACGTGCGGCGCTGGACGCTTTTCTCCTCTGCTGATAACATTTTGCCCATTGATGATCAATAGGCTCTTTGTTTTGAAGATCTTGGATCAAGCTTCATTTTTAAAAACTAAGTTCTTTTGTAAGAACTAGGTTTCTCTTGTATGCCTTTTTTTAGGAACTCAATTTCTGGTTCTTTTCTGAATCTTTGATTCTTAAGAACAAGTTCTTCCTGATGAGAATTAAATTCTCAACCTGTGGGAGACTTACCTCGCAGATCTCAGATCCAGAGAAAGAACTAAGTTCTTTTAAAAGGGTTAAACCCTTCAATAGGTAAATGAGATGTTTTGATTTCTATTTTTTATTTACCTAGAGTTTTTGAGGAGGGAGATCTTCTTTCTTGAGAATTTAATTCGCTGTTCCTCTTGAAGCTTTCCGTCTCTTTTATTTGAAACTTATGGGAGTTCCTCTCTATCAGACTTGAAGTTTTCGATCCTTTATATAGTGGAGGCAAGTTTGTTAAATAGATTTGAAGAAATCTATCATTAAGAGATCCCAATTGATTTGGGGAATTTTCCCCACCATTGGATCTTTGATCCAAGGGTTTCTGTTTTACAGAACATATTTTCTTGTTTTTAATAAGATTGGGGAAATATTTCTCATATGCAGGGTTTTATTCTGTGAAATGGTGATTTTTAATCACCATTGGATTTTTAATCCAAGGGTTCTCTGTTTTACAGAGGGCAATCTTTCTTGTTTAGAAAGTGCAGGGTTACGTAGCACGACAGCAAGGTTTCGGGAGGTATCCTCCATGCCAATTTCAAAAATTTGTCGTACTAAAGAATCCTAACCTAGAATCTTATCTAGAGATTTAGACGAAACAACAATGTAAACAACTTTACATCTAAGTGAATGAGGAATACAACCTTTGTAGACCGGTCTTTCACTTCTAAAGCTCGGTATAGTAGTCCCTTCGCTCCAAGTAGTGAACACCCGAACTCTAGTAAGGGTTCACATGAAGAAATGATCAAGCTTGCTTGAAGTCTTCGAGGCCGAACATGATCTACGTCGAGGAGACTCAAGCTCATGCTACCTCTTCTCTGATGGTATATTAGTGAAGCAAACATCCTAAACTAAATTTCTAATATAGTAGAGGATGATGAAGTAGGAATTTTGCTTACTTTAGATTTATATTTCTCATAATATTTCTTCACCATTTTAAAAGCTAGAAATCTTTCTCATGAGGAAGAAGAAGATGAAGTGGAGAAGAGAATGAAACTCATGATGTGAGAATAGCAACCATGGATGAGTTTATGTCATACACTAACTCATGTAGAGACTAAATTAGGGCTAAGGATAATGGTTAGGTTAATAAATATCTTAAGTAAAACAAATTAGTGGACTTAGTCAATGGTTCCACAAGCTTCTCCAAGCTTCAACCATTAAACCAATTTCCATCTAATTTGGATTAACTTTAAATAAATAAAAGCCCTTCATTATATCAAGCATGGTGTGAGTCTCATACACCCATGAAGCATGTATCATCTAGCATGACACAAAATAATGTACATTAATATATATCACATATATACTAAGTGTACACAAGTGAGAAAAAGAAATGTTTAAGTGAGCTCATATTAGTTAATGTAATTTAATATATCAAATATATAATTATACATTAAATTATTAAATCAACACTTGATTTAATAATCCGGCTATATCACATATAACCGACTAATATCATATGTATTAACTTATCGAATCAACACTTGATCCGATAACCCGGCTATATCACATATAACCGACCGATATCACATATCGTGAGAATAGAATGCGGTATCACATACGCGCATTAATCTCGGTCCCGCACATATCACATATGTGCTCTTACTTCATTTC
The DNA here is from genome assembly GCA_030015575.1 of Agapanthus africanus. NCBI lineage: Eukaryota > Viridiplantae > Streptophyta > Magnoliopsida > Asparagales > Amaryllidaceae > Agapanthus > Agapanthus africanus. The sequence continues at coordinate 129,236,015 of CM057337.1, read as the reverse complement.
GCATGAACCAGGAAACCTCTGTGTAGGACTCTAAAGACTCGTAAATACGCCGACAGTATGTAATGATCATATCAAACACCAAAAATCCGCAAGCGGTCTGCTAAACGTAAGGGCCACCCGGGTATTGAGCGATCAGAAGATCAACAAGCAAGCCTACTCATACTCCTGCGAATCCAATCAGTAACACTACCATACAGTCTGGTCTCTTCGTCGGATATGTCTCATATCACAGCCTGGGGGTGGTAATCGTCAGACCCCAATAGCCTGATAAATTATACCGATGTGAGGCTCATAACGGTTCGAGAAACTACTGATAACAATTACTAGTAGATCTCAGCAACCCTGGCCAGAGATATCCTATTATGGCCAATCGAGCATAGCGCAACATCAACTCCCAATACCGGGAGAAACGAATCCCCTCCTATCGCTCATTGCCTCCATGTGACTCGGGACTGTACCAAAAACCCACCATTTTGCACGATCTTTTGAACATGGTAAGGTGGAAATCAAAGCACGGTGGGAATCACACAAGGTTCTATGACGATCTCGGGTCGACAGACTAACCTGTACCAGTGTCACCAGAGAACTACTATCTGACGATATGTATAATACCATCTAGGAGTTCTCGGCGAGTCCTTTCAGTATACCGAGTCTCCACTGAGCACCCGTATACCTTCTATGATGTCAAACACTAATGGATGTGGGATCATCCATCGCCAATCATATAGGTCGAGAAGCGTATACGCTAGTCAACTCTGGAATATCGATGCCCCGTCTCGATACTCCCACGACTAGAAACTATTGAAGGATGTACTTACCGACTACCTCTGCCCCACTGGTATGATCTGCATCATAATCCTGGTAGTCAAGTACTCATCCTAAGGGCTTTATCAACATGTAATAGAGAGATAATAACTGTACATGTTAAGATAAAGTGCAACCAGATAGCATTCTATCATGCCGAGCAAGAAAGTCCTCTCTCTATATGTCCAAGCATCCACTACAATCGCATGTACAGTAATGGCCTCCAGGGCATACATATAACTAACAATCTCCCACTTGCACTAAGGCCATTTATTGTAGTATCTCATACTCAACGTCTTATAGAAGTCTCTCTGGGGAAAGGCCTTTGTGAGTGGATCCGCCGTGTTATCCTTTGCATCAACTCTCCTAACCTCGATCCCTTGGAGATCAACCATCTCCGTAATCAGGTGATACTTGCCTTAGAATATGTCTGGATCGCTGATGGGCCCGGTGTTCCTAGGCCAAAGCCACAACTCCATTTTAGTCATAATAATAGTTATTAGACGCTCAATGGTAGGAACCATGTTCATCTCATGAACAAGAATTATCTAGACATTCACTTTGGTAGCATCGTTGGTAGCGATGTATTCAGCCTTTATCGTCTAGTATGCCACGGTATCTAGTTTGGAACTCTTCCAACTTACCGTCCCTCCACTGAGAGTAAAGACAATGCCTGTGACTGACTTTCAGTCGACCTTATCACTCTAGAAGCTCGAATTGGTAAAGGACTCCCAATGGAACTCACCGTTACTAAAACCCCAAGAACATCTCTTTAGTGCTTCTCAAGTACTTAAAAATGTCCTTCACAGCTGTCCAGTGATTCTCCCAAAATCTAATTGATTCCTGATCACTACACCTAGTGAGTCAGCTATATCTGGTCTGGTACATAATATCGCATGCATGATATAGCCTACTGCCGAAGTATAGGGTATCCCGTGCACGCGAGCTCTCTCCAAATTAGTCTTGGAAGACATCTTTTTGGAGAGAGTGATTCCTGAGTAAGTGGGCGAACCACCACGCTTAGAATCTTCCATACTAAACCCTTTTAGTACGGTGTTAATGTACCTAGATTTGGGATACTCCCAATATCCACCTAGATCTATCACCATAGATCATACTCCACAAGATGTAGTAAGTATCATCCAGATCTTCTAAGGAGAATCCTCGTGACAAGAGGAGCTTGACCGAGTGTAGCATAGGAAACCATTTCCTATCAAGAGTATGTCAACTACGTACAATACGTGGAAGACAACCTTACTCTCTACAACCTTCTTGTATATACAAGGTTCATCTGCCTTTTTGATAAAGTCAAACTCTTTGATTGCCACATCAAAACAGATGTTCCAACTTCGCGATGCCTGCTTTAATCCCGATGGACTTAAGCATAGCTTTGAAAGTCTCAATTTTTCTATCTACACCATGAATATTCTCAAGATCCACTTGCTCCCGATGGATTTTACCCCTTTAGGTGCAACAACCAAAGTCATACTTTGTTGGTGTAATTGGATTCCATCTTTGATCGCATAGCATCCAGCCATTTGCACAGAGTCTCCACTCGTGATGGCCTGTGTGAAGCTGGTTGGGTCATCATCTACCATGATGCAATCCTTGCTCCCACCGTCACCGAGAAAACTGTAGTATCTCTTATGTTGATGAGGAACCCTACCAGATTCGCGGAGAGGCTGAGGTGCTTTGGAGACTATTGAATCCTTTGGTTCCACTAAATCATCAGTCCTAGTTTGTATACCTAGAACTCATTCCAGTTCTACCTCATGACCACAAATTTCTTCTTCAAGAAATTCCTTTTCGTAAAAAAAAAGGTGGCATGTTGAGAAAAAAAACAGCTTTTGTTCCTCGGTTTGGTAGAAGATATGCCCTCGCTAATGTTCGGGATATCCAACAAACTTACAGAACTGACCTTGCATCGAGTTTTTCCGGATTTTGCTTTCAACATAAGCCGGACAACCCCATATCTTAACTCGTTTAAGATACGGTCTCTTCCCATTTCATATCTCATATGTAGTGGTAGGCACTGATTTGGATGGAACCCCATTCAATAGGTATGCAGCTACTCAAGTGCATAACTCCAAAAGGAAACAGGCAACTCAGTAGTACTCATCATATAGCGCACTATATCTAATAGGGTGCGATACCTCCGCCCCGATACACTGTTGTGCTGTGGTGTATTCGAAGGAGTAAGCTGAGGGAGAATCTCATTCTCTGTTTTAGAAAATCCAGGAACTTTATGCCCAAGTATTCGCCTCCTCGATCATATCAAAGGACTTTAATACTTCTACCCGTCTGGTTCTTAATCTTCAACCTTATATTCCTTGAATTTCTCAGAAGCTTCAGACTTGTGTTTCAACAGGAACACATGTCCGAATCTTGAGAGACCGTCGATGAATGTAATGAAGTACAAAGAACCAACCCTAGCATTTGTAGACATAGGACCGTATACATCATCATGTATCTGTCCTAAGAGTTCACTAACTCTTTCTCTGTTTCCAGTAAACGGAGTATTGGTCATTTTACCTTTGAGACAGGACTGGTAAGTATCATAAGATGAAAATTCGAACAGATTCTAATATTCATCCTTATGTAACTTAGCTAGTCGTGTCGCATTGATATGACCTAGTCTACAAAGCCACAAGAAGGATTCGTTCATTTCTGAACTACCCATCTTGTGTGTTCTATATACTTTGAACTGTAGTTTGATTTAGAACGTATATACCATTACATAACGTGGATGATCCAATCAACTCTTGATTAAGGAAAATGTTCACAACATTATCCAGCAATACAAAATTATATCCTTTTTTAACTTAATAAAGAAACCGATGTAATATTGTATATCAGGTTCAGCACGTAATAACATTCATTCAGAATCAATGTATTTGGTAATACAAGGTGATATCTGCTAACTGATTTGGCTGCAACAATTGCACCATTCTCTAACACTTAGAGACATATCACTCATTCTCAGTTTTCAACATTTTGGTAGCCCATGTAACAAATTACATATGTGTGATCCTAATCTGGTATCTCATACCTAGGATGTAGAGGATACTGAGAAACGGTTCTTGGTAATGAACACACCCGAAGAAGATGCATCAACATGCACATTCCTCGATTGGGTAGCATGGGAATCCGGATATTCCCCTATTTCCTGCTCGGACTTATAACAATTATAAGATAGAGCGGAACCAACGTTCCCCAACACAGTATAATAAGCAGATTCGGCCAATGCATCCATATTATTATCTTGATTAAGGCGTGACACGGTCGCTATCAGGAGAGAGAGAGAAGAAAACACTTAGCATATGCTCTTATAGGATCAGATTGGTTATTTATTTTATCTAATGGCTCCCACTGTTTTTATCAAATCTTCCTTCAAATCCTAAAAGGTAAGACTAGCCGGGATTAGTTACACCCTACAAGTTTGTCAATCTTTCGGCCAGGCCAGTATCGGTACTTTGAGGGAGGTTCCCCGTGCTTTCTCACGGACCTAATTAAAATAAACCTTATTTTTCCAGGGGCGTAACCCGGTTAACATTTTTCTAGAAACCTACTTGATTGGCTAGTTGTAATGTGCAAAACTCTCTCAGGAGTAACTCCTACTCGCAGTGGGTATCGGGATCCAACTATCTCATAGAAGGTATGCAATCTCATTGCAAATTTCAACACTTGAAATTCCCGATAATATTTTGTCCCTAGAAACTTATGATCTTAACAAGGTCAACAAATCATAAGCGCTAGCCAAGTTCAACCCGTCATTTCCTGATTGAATTAAACCCACCCGCACGACCCTTAACATAGTCAACAAAGTCGTACGACTACCCTAATCTAATCGCATCATATGCTTAAGCTGATAAGCACTAATCAGCTACCGCACACTACGCCCTAACATAGTAAACAAACGTAGCACGAATACTAAATAGTACTTATCTGAAATGATGGAGGGATACGATAGGTTTTTAAGAAAACCTTTTGCGTAATGAACTTGATATCGTTGTAGAATCGAGTGATTTTGAAAAGGAGTGATTTTGAGGCTTTTACTAGTTTTTCTTAAGAGGTCACTCTCGGTGAAGGGATCTCGGCTCTTTCCTTATCGAATAAGGTGAAGGATATTTCATAAATACCACTATGCAAAACAAGAACTAGAAAAGCAATCAAAAGACAAAACCGAGTGGGTTGTAGCAATTGCTAGTTTCACTAAAGAGGTCACTCCCGGTGAAGGGATCTCAGCTCTTTCCTTATCGAATAAGGTGCTGGATATTCTTCAAGGAATACCGCTATGCAAAGCAAGAACTAGAGCTATCAGTTTTTAAAACAAGATTCTGCAACATCTTTAGGTTTCTTTTATTTCATTAATCTCATTAATGAAGTCCCATCAATTATTCTTCCTAAGCATCACAAAAGAAACGAAAGCAGCAATAGTTATCATATATCATATATATAAAATAAGCATTCGTTTCAACATATCAAGTGATCACATCACAGAATATCAGCAGCAGAAGAATACATATGAAATATTGGATATACTAGGAATTCCGTGTTTTAATTAAGCCAATAAAAAACGCGGATTCCACGGTCGCGATGAATAGCCAAACCCACATCCTAAGACCCCTACGAGAGCGGCAAACAACCCTACCAATTCTAGAGTTAGGAGACCCGGTCTCGACTCCTCGAGGTGGTCTCCCACTGGACCCTAGAACCCCGTTACTTGTGCTCCACGCCTTGGGTCTATCCTAATGCGGAAAAGTAAATAATATACATCACATGGTGATATCATCCTCAACCCGGAAGTACCCCAATAAAAGAATACATACAAGCTTTTACATGAAAGAAAATGAAAAACTCCCATCTCACATAAAAAAAAACCGGCTATTCAAAACACGACGATCCAATATAACATATCACAGCAACACATAACATCACATGTCATCAACATAAGTAAATATGCGTATCCCAATTGTCGTTGACATATAGCAACGAAACCGACGATACACCACATGTTACACTTACGGTCGCAGAAAAGAAAGTGACAAACTACAACAATTGGAATCCGCAACCACCTTAGACATAATAAACCCAATGTATCACATACTATGGATTTCATGCCTAACCAAATGAATTCCTTAGACATCACATGCCTAAAAATTATAAACGCCGCATTTTAGTCTCAATATTGAAAACACTTTCCAATATCCAGTCGGGTAATTCAACAAGATTCTTGATAACCTGATCGAATGCTCGTCGGAAACTTTAGTAGACGGCCGCACCCCGATGCCGTCGACGAAGTACACTAAGGCGAAACACAGCGGCCGCGAGCACCCGAACGGATGCTTTTGGCGACGGGGTTCTCCTACAGTCACTTAATCGGGGCTATTGGGCGTGGCTATCTAGTAAGGTTACCCAGCGAGTATCCGTGTACGCTATGTGATTGTGACGGACTTTTGATCCACATCAAAATTCCATGGCAACCGATCAAATGAGACTAAATTGCTAGATTTATAAAATTCAAACTAGTTATCACATAACTAATTATTGTGGATTCCAAATATTGTATCACAATCACAGATAGCTAGACGATGTTAAACTTTTCGATCGAATCAATAAACACCCAAAATTTCCCAAAGAACTCAACACTTGAGCGCAGTTTAAAGAGTACCCAGAACAAGCCACAGCATCTATGAACCAGCCGTAGAAGGTTCAACCCTTGCCTCGCCTATGGCGCCGCGAAACTACCATAAACCCTAGGGTTCGATGGCTGTTCTGACGGTCACAGAATCGAGTTAGGGTTTCGTTCTTCTAGAGGGTCTATAGAAAACACCTGCACGATTTTCTGAAGATTTTAAACTTGGAAAAAATCCAACTCTTGGAAAATTTCCAGCGAGGGAAAATATGGGTTATTGATATCCGTTCGAACTTTTTAACGTCGTCTAAATAACCCGAAACAATGTTAAAATTACGAATACGAAACACTCCGAATTGCCTTTACAGAAAGTTAACATCTCATGCAATTTCTGCAAAAATAAGAAACACCTGAAACACCAAAACCCAGAGACTGGAACACCCTAAAAAATTCAACCCAGAACCTCGTAACAAAACCGAGCAGGCCGGTTTTTTACACAATGTGGCCGGCCATTTTCCGGCGAGAGGGGCTAAATTTTATGTAGTGTCCATGTTACATCGCATGTAACATTCTAAAGTTGCTTAACAAAAATTTTGAGGCCTTTTTAAAAATGACAGAAACTAGATTTTAGAGTTGTATGTTTCGGAGTAGTTTCGGTTTCGTAATCTAACAAACATCGTCTAATTCTCTAAGTTCACTCTGATATCACTGCAGGGTTACCTAGCATGACAGCAAGGTTTCGGGAGGTATCGTCCATGCCAAATTCAAAAATTTGTCATACTAAAGAACCCTAACCTAGAATCTTAATTAGAGATTTAGACGAAACAACAATGTAAACAACTTTACATCTAAGTGAATGAGAAATACAACCTTTATAGACCGGTCCTTCACTTCTAAAGCTCCATGTAGTAGTCCCTTCGTTCCAAGTAGTGAACACCCAAACTCTAGTAAGGGTTCACATGAAGAAATGAACATGCTTGCTCGAAGTCTTCGAGGCCGAAGATGATCTATATCGAGGAGAATCAAGCTCATGCTACCTCTTCACTAATGGTAGATTAGTCAAGCAAACACCCTAAACTAAATAAATAATATAGTAGAGGATGATGAAGTAGGAATTTTGCTCACTTTAGATTTATTTTTCTCACAATATTTCTTCACCATTTTAAAAGCTAGAAAGTTTTCTCATGAGGAAGAAGAAGATTAAGTGAAGAAGAGAATGAAACTCATGGGGTGAGAATAGTAACCATGGGTGAATTTATGTCATACACTAACTCATGTAGAGACTAAACTATGGCTAAGGATAATGGTTAAGTTAATAATTATCTTAAGTAAAACAAATTAGTGGACTTAGTCAATGGTTCCACAAGCTTCTCCAAGCTTCAACAATTAAACCAATTTCCATCTAATTTGGATTAACTTTAAATAAATAAAAACCCTTTATTATATCAAGCATGGTGTGAGTCTCATACACCCATGAAGCATGTATCATTTAGCATGACACAAAATAATGTACATTAATATATATCACATATATACCAAGTGTACACAAGTGAGAAAAAGAAATGTTTAAATGAGCTAATATTAGTTAATGTAATTTAATATATCAAATATATAATTATACATTAAATTATTAAATCAACACTTGATTTAATAATCCGGCTATATCACATATAACCGACTAATATCATATGTATTAACTTACCGAATCAACACTTGATCCGATAACCCGGCTATATCACATATAACCGACCGATATCACATATCGCAAGAATAGAATGCGGTATCACATACGCGCATTAATCTCTGTCCCGCACATATCACATATGTGCTCCTACTTCATTTCGCATGAACCAGGAAACCTCTGTGTAGGACTCTAAAGACTCGTCAATACGTCGGCAGTAGGTGATGATCATATCAAACACCCACAAGCCGCAAGCGGTCTTCTAAACGTAACGGCCACCCGGGTATTGAGCGATCAGAAGATCAACAAGCAATCCAGCTCATACTCCTGCGAATCCAATCAGTAACACTACCATACAGTCTGGTCTCTTCGTCGGATATGTCGCATATCACAGTCTGGGGGTGGTAATCGTCAGATCCCAATAGCCTGATAAATCATGCCGATGTGAGTCTCATAACGGTTCGAGAAACAACAGATAACACTTACTAGTAGATATCAGCAACCCTGGCCAAAGATATCCTGTTATGGCCAATCGAGCATAGCGCAACATCAACTCCCAATACCGGAAGAGACGATCTCTTGAACACGGTAAGGTGGAAATCAAAACACGGTGGGAATCACACAAGGCTCTATGACAATCTCGGGTCGACAAACTAAGTTATACCAGTGTCACTAGAGAACTGCTATCTGACGATAGGTATAATACCATCTAGGAGTTCTCGGCGAGTTCGTTCAGTGTACTCAGTCTCCACTGAGCATCCGTATACCTTCTCTGATATAAAACACCAATGGATGTGGGATCATCCATCGCCCATCATATGGGTCGAGAAGCATATACGCTAGTCTACTCTGGAATATCGATGCCCCGTCTCGATACTCCCACGACTAGGAACTATTGAAGGATGTACTTACCGACTACCTCTGCCCCACTACTATGATCTGCATCATAATATTGGTTGTCAAGCACTCATCCTAAGGGCTTTATCAACATGTAATAGAGAGAAAATAAGTGTACATGATAAGATAAAGTGCAACCAGATAGCATACTATCATGCCGAGTAAGAAATTCCTCCCTATATATGTCCAAGCATCCACTACAATATACATCGCATGTACAGTAATGGCCTCCAGGGCATACATATAACTAACAGAAAGATTGAAGGAATATATCCTAAAATAGAATTTTATTCTATGATCAAATTTGGGGAATGTTTTCTCCCAACAGAATTTAATTCTGTATCTTGATGATTTATCATCTCCGTTGGATCAAAGATCCAACAGCTCTGTTTAACAGAGAGTAAAATTTAATTCTACTTAGGCGCCGGCGCTCACGTGTTGTGCATGTAGACGCCATCTGAGAGTTTTAACTCTTGTTTAATTTAATAGATTCTTTTGTGTTTTTCACACTGGCGCCCGCGTGAGGAGCACATGCGGCGTTATATGAGAGTTTTAACTCTTATTTAATTTAATAGATTCTTTTGTGCTTTGCACACTAGCGCCCGCGTGAGGAGCACGTGCGGCGCTATATGAAAGTTTTAACTCTTACTTAATTTAATAGATTCTTTTTTGTGCATTGCACACTGGCGCCCGCATGAGGAGCACGTGAGGCGCCATCATAGGATTTAATCCTATAAGATTCGCTCCGGTGCTTGCGCTCTTGTGGAGGGCATGTGAGGCACTGCCTCATTAATTTTGAACAGAGTTTTGTTGTTTTATTGGAGGAAACGGTGTTGAAGCAAAGATTGACCACTGCTCCTATCTTGACAGTGCCAGACAGTTCCGGAGGGTTGGTTATTCACAGCGACGCATCTAGGAAAGGCTTGGTATGTGTTCTAATGCAGTATGGGAAGGTTACAGCCTACGCGTCGAGACAATTAAAGACCCATGAGAAGAACTACCCAACTTATGATTTGGAGCTAGCAGCAGTGAACCCGTAGTACAAGGCTCCGTCAATACCCACGGAACAACGGCAATAGATGTTTATCTATGTCATTTAGTAACCATCTTGTGCCACTTTTAACACATTCCATACCAGTCTACCCCTTTAAAATCCTGTAATGTATATTGTATTGATTGTACTGAGTTGTAGTGTAAGACTTGCCGAAACCATGATATAAGTTATTCATATAAACGGTTCAGGATGTAAACGGATAGTCATGTCACGCCTCGCTTCCCAGTGGACGGGTACGGAGACGTGGCGAGGCCGCGACATATTTACTCAGAAGTAAACACGTTAAGCATAAATAAGCAATATAAAAGAAATAACACAAGAATGACAAGAGATGTAATGAAACAACAAATTTTTATTTATATTCTTTCTATACATGCAACTGGAAAGTAAAATACAATAATGGAAAGCGATGCCTAAACAATGGCATATGAACTGAAAAGAAAAGTAAGTACAAGTATGAACTGGAACTTTGGCTCCTCTGCAAACTGCTCCAAATCTTCCTGACTGAGCTCGATCTCCTAAGAGTCGGGTCCTCCTAACAACATTCCAAAAAAAGAAGAGATAGGAATTTCGTCGGTGAACAATCGCTCGGTAAGTGCTAAAAGATAGATAGATCAAGTAAAAGGAATAGATCTGATAATTTATCTGTTTTTATTATACTAATGTAGTTGTTTATAGCTTGGTATAAAATGTATCAGTGTATATGAGAGGAGTCCAACTTGCTCCGTGGACTAAGGCATATGGAGTACAAGGCTCCGTTAATCCCACGGGACAACGGCACGGATATTCAAGTTAAGTGTATTATAATGATCATCTCGTTCTACTTCTAACACGTTCCGTACTAGTCTACCCCTTTAAAATCCCGGAATGTATATTGTATTTTTTTTTGGTATAAAACTAGTCGAACCCATGGAATAATTTTTTCATGTAAACGGATCAGGATGCAAAAGGATAGTCATGTAGTCAAGTCAAAATATATCCATGGTTCGGTCAAGTCAAAACAAGTTGCATGTTTGTATTGTTCGGTATACATGTTCAGGTTTGTTTCCCCCAATCAGAGCAAAGCTCTGTTTGAATTTCAAAAATTCAAAATTCGAAGCAACGCTTCAAATTCCTTGCGCTGCGCGCAACGCGCCACTTATCAAAAGCTGATACGTCAGCGCAGCGCCCAAGGCAGCGCGCCCAATCAGAGCGAGGCTCTATTTAAAACGAAAATTAAAGGAAGCAACGCTTCAGTTGCGCAAGCGCTGCGATGCGCGACACGTGTCAGCGCAGTTGCGCAAAGCGCAGTGGCGCAAGCGCTGCGCTGCGCGACACGTGTCAGTGCAAACGCAGTTACGCTGCGCTGTGCGACACGTGTCAGCACAGTTGCGCAAGCGCAGTTGCGCTGCGTTGTGCGCTACACGACACGTGTCAGCGCAGTTGCACTGCGCTCTGCGCTGAGTGACACGTGTCACGTGCTGGGGCGTTTGCGCCAAACAGAATTAAATTCTAGAAAGATCCTTCTGTTTTTGTTAAAACAACAAGATTTTCTTCTGTAAAACAGAAGCCCTTGGATCAAAGATCCAACGGTAGGGAAAATTCCCCAAATCACTCAGAGAATGATCTCTTTAACAAACTTAATAAACCTATGGGCACTATATAAAGACCCCTAGACACCAATTCAAAGGATCATCAACATCAAGAAACATCAAGAACTTCAACTCTGAAGAAACCTGAAAAGAAATTCAAGAAAAAGGTAAAAAAAACCCTTTAAAATAGAAGAATTTCTTCTAATAGATCATTGATCTAAGAACAAGATCAATGATCTTCAGTAAAATATAAATAACAGTGCCTTGCACTTTTTTATGAACTTGCACTTTTTTATGAACCACTGGTTCTTTGAAAACAAGAAAAACTTGTTTTCTCTGATCTAAAATTGATCAAAATATAAAACAGTGCCCTGCACTTGCAAAATTGACACTATTGCGCTCTTAGATTGGCGCAAGCCACCAGAGAGCGCCACGTGTCAGCTCTAGAACAACTTGCGCTATGCGCTTTTAAAATAGAGCATTGCTCTCTGAAATTGGTGCAACTCATCAGAGCACGCCACGTGTCAGCAGCGCAGCACGGCGCACTGCGCTAACTGCGCTTGCGCTCACCAGAGTGTGACACGTGTCACCTCCACAAGCGCTTGCGCTCATTTATTGGCGCAAGGCGCCTGACATGCCACATGGCCACTATCAGATAATTGATGCACTGCATCATTAAAAAGAAGGGCTGAGCCCAATTAAAAAGGCCTAACAGGCCTAGTAAATGCTATGCATTATTTTCAAAAAAAAAGGGGAGAGCCCAAATAAAAACAGATGCAATGCATCATTCTTTTTTAAAGGAGCAGAGCCCAAACAAGGGTCTGTCAGGCCAGAACAGATGCTGTGCATCATTTAAAAGGGGCAGAGCCCAAATAAAGGTCCAACAGAGACCAAGATTAATGCTATGCATTATTAAACATGGGCAAAGCCCTAGCACAGGTCTAATAGGCCAAAAATAAGAAATAACGTTGAATATTCTCAACTGGACTTAGCCCAATCATGGCCGTAAGTCCTCAAACGAAATTGACTGAGCAAGACCGCTCTCCTAAATCAATTTACATCCGGTTCGAGGGTACATCTCCGAACTCCTTTGACCCCTATCGTTGTAATCCTTCAACGACGTCAGAGAGGTGATGGGTCTCGACGACCACACATCGACACGGACTGTGGGGTCCTTAAACCCACGGACTTATGCGTCCTTAAACTACCAATAGACCGCCATGTCCCTAAACTGGCAATGGACCCCCATGTCCCTAAACTGGAACATGGACCACTACGTCCCTAAACTGGAACAATAGAGCCCCCAAATGCTCTTTTGTCGGATCCAAACGATCTCGTTAAGTTGATCTTAGTCTGGAAATTAGACTAACGTATCATTAACAAAAGTTTAAGTTGATCTTAGCCTCAATATGGCTAACGTATCCTTAAACTAAAACACCAAACCCAAATCTAAGTAAATACGGATTTGAACTAATCCACGTCCTACGGGCGACGGCATAACTTAGTCTCCGTATACAATCCACGGGCATCCACAAACAAAATAAACACACACGACACGAAGTGAAATTCTGGAGAAGGAGAAAGTTGTTACCGCGATGCGGTAGCGTAATTAACTGCAGGGGCTTGCGCCTGTAGGGAAGAGCGTCCCCACAATCAAAAACCCCTCAAGCGAGGGGGAATCTGACGAAGTCTGCTTCATCGGCCGCATCCGTCTAAACCTCCGATACACGGTGCCATAAATCAACTTAGCATCTTCGGAGAGGTGGACGGGTAAAAACCAAATAGCATATGCCCCGAATCTCAGGCAAGACGTCCCTACGTCGTCTTGGCCGTCTTTCGGAGGGGAACAGATTCTGGTACGCCCGGTGGGACCTTTTCCTCTTTCCACTCCACACTTCGTGTGTCGTCTTCGCGAACGAATCGTGGTTTGTTAATGGTTGCCTTTGGGTTGCAAGTTACTAAGATTTGGTCTTTTTCCTGGCGCAGAAATCAAGCATCAATGGCCTCAAATTGCTCGAACTGCTCGAAGTGCCAATGCAACCGACGCTCCACCTCACCTGGAGGCGTAGCATATAGGCCTCAAGCGGCCTCCGTCCTTACTATGCCTGTGGAGAAAGTGACTCAAGCCACCACCGACCTGTTCTTCGGGGCCATGATTCTGCCAGCAAGCTTCACCATCCCTGTGCCCGCACCGGAAGCTTTAAGAAAGTCGTTCTTCGATCGACTTGCTACTCCTACGGCCCCTCTCAACGGGTCGTCCAATTCTTCAGTCTTCACCAGGCTGAGCTCGAGCACCAAAGGGCCTATCAAGAAGCCCATAACACCTGAGGCGGTCATCCCAAAGAAGACGGCTGCTTCTGAAGTCGCCAAGGAAGCTTCTCCTGTCAAAGAGTCAGCCTTGCATTCCCACTCCCGCTCAGAAATCTGCTTTTGACCGCTTGGACACAACTCCTCAACGGACTTCAGTCTTCAAGAGGCTGACACCGGCAACAGTCCCTCGCCTGAAAATGGGGCAAGAAGAAGCTGTCTCTGAACCAATACCGACAACTCGTCGCGCCCGACGACGCCACTGGCGCCGGATAAGGAAGACCGGGGCAACTTCCCCTCTGGGATAACTCCACCAGCTCCAATGGTGGAAGTTAATGCTGCTGTTCCAACTGGGAACAGCTTTGATCTGCTGAACAGGGTACGCAGAAACTCGCCAACTGCGGTGCTCAAAAGATCTCCTCCACAGGTAGTGACCGCCGTGGAAGCAGAAAAGCCGAAGCAGTCTCCTTAATCGCTGTCCTCCAGGATCTACAAGACATGGCGACGAGTCCGAGAATCTGTGATTGATCCTAATTTCTCTCGCCAACACAAGAAGTCGAAAGGTCGACAAGAAGAAAATCCCCCGGTCAAGCAACGAAAGGCGACGACCACTTGGGTGCCCAAAGCAACGGCCTCCTCAACTTCAACGGACCATAAGAGAAGAAGGCCGGAGAAAGTCCTTACGCCGACGGCGAATATCAAAGGTGGTGAACCCAAACGCCCTAAGTCAGGGGGCATCGTAGTTCATACCGTCTACATGGCGTCTGGTAAAGAGGACAGCCGCATATCCACAGGTCATAAACCGCTCACGCGGTCGGTGAACAAAGCGCAGGAGCAACAGCAGAAGCTCCAAGAAATGATGACCGTGATGGCTGCACTCACTGGGCCAAAAAAAAGCCCTGAAGCGTCCTCGGATGAACGCCAGGAGCAAGAAACTGACGCCGAATTCCTTCATCGGATATTGGAGAAGAAGGATAAAGAGGCTGCTGAACAAGCAGCCAACATAAAGCGTATAGCCTTCCTGTTCCAAGACATGGTGGGGATGATGATCCAACAAGATCCTCCGGCCGAAGATCCCCCAATCGTCCTTGAAGGCGATAGAGTAGAAATGTCAAATCCTCCCCCAGCCCTGTCAACAGCCAAGGAGGAGACAATCTCCAAAGCTGACTTGGACGAGTACATAGCCCAACAAATACGGGTTCATCATACGACTGAATTAGCCGGCCAGGTCGTAAAAACAGGACGACCATATCCGAGCCGGTACGACCAGATCAAGTACCCGCCGGGCTACACAATTCCTAAGTTCCATGTCTATAAGGGGACGGGCAATCCCCACCAGCATGTTGCCCAGTTCAGGGCACTCTACGGCAACACCAGTGGTGATGACAAACTATTGCTTCGCCAGTTTGTCGGCAGCTTGTCAGATACAGCGTTCGAGTGGTACTCTGAGCTCCCGAACGACTCTATCAAGACATTCGCGGAGATGGAGCTGCTGTTTACCCAGCGTTTTGCAAACGCCAGTGAACGCACCCCGATGACGGCACTGATTAACGCCAGGGTAAAACCAGGCGAGACATGGGTCCAATATGCTATACGGTGGCGGAACTTATGGTCAAAGTTCGAGCAGCTCATTGAAGAAGCTCCTGCAGCGGGTATGTTTATGGGAACCCTTGATCCGCAAGCAACCATCTCGCAATTTATGATGTTCTTCAAGCCGACTACCTTCCAGGCCTTGATTGACAAGCTAGCGCAGATGGATCAGATGGGCCATAAACCCCCTCTTCCAAAGCCGGACTCCCAAAATGAAAAGGGGAAGGGGAAAGCGATCGTTGTCGCTAATGCTCAACCACAGCCGAGCAACTCGAAGCCGGTCGTTCGTCAAAATAATATGCGTCCGCACGTACCCCTTGAGGAGAGGCTAAGACGTCCTTACTCGTTTTCCCAAGATAAAACGAGAAGATTATTCGAGCTGGCATTGCGCAACCAACTCATAAACCTGCCGGATCCAAAACGTCCGTCGCAACCAAATGATGTCAATGAGCCCAACTACTATCCCTATCACCGAGTATTGGGTCATCCGATCGAAGATTGCTACGTCTTCAAAAATTGGCTTGAAGACCAGTACCAATAGGGTAAGTTCGTGTTATCCGACAGATGGAAGGTAAATCCGCCGCAACCTCACGCCTCTAAAAGGATGAATATGCCAGGGGCAACATGCTCTCTCGTCGAAGAAGCCCCGTGGGAGGTTGTGCTGTCAGCCAAGACAAAGAGGATGCTGAACGATCTTCAAACATGCCCAGCGATCAAGTGGAAGAACCCGTTGGAACCTCAGATCATTGAGGGGATGTTGAAGCCGCGTCCAACTCCAAAGACCGATGGTGGTGGCCCAAGCACTCACAACCAGCCGTTGAAATATTCGAAGAAAAAGAAGAAGAAATCCAAGAAGCCCGTGAAGCCTGGCGACAAGCGCACGGACTTACAAAGACAAATCGACGCGCTGGAGGAATACAACCAAAAAGCACGGACTCCCATTACACTCCAAGAGTTTCTCAACCACGTCTTTCAAGAGGAAGATGAGGGAGAAAGTTCGTCGAATGAATCTGAAGAATACGTAGCGAGCTGTCATGTGATTTCCCATTCGTTCACGAACGATGAGGAGACTCCTTGCACTGAAAAGCTGGGGGCAGATCCTGAAC
The DNA here is from genome assembly GCA_030015575.1 of Agapanthus africanus. Taxonomy (NCBI): domain Eukaryota; kingdom Viridiplantae; phylum Streptophyta; class Magnoliopsida; order Asparagales; family Amaryllidaceae; genus Agapanthus; species Agapanthus africanus. The sequence continues at coordinate 129,219,370 of CM057337.1, read as the reverse complement.
CAAAAATTCTGGGGCCATCAGATGAAGTAATTGACACATTCCTCAACGAAGCTCTATTGAAAAGTAAAGCTGATCGGGAACGCGAGACGGCTATATTTGAAAAGGCCAAGCGCCAGCGACTTGACAAAAGAGCTGAGACACTTCCGCTAGAGCAAAATACATCCTCTGCGGATAAAAGCAAATTCAAGACGAGGAAAAGGTTTGCTAAGGCCATATCAATGGGCATGAAGCTACCATCCTCTGAAGGAAGCATTACCGGTGAAGTGGAAATGCATCCCTCCTACTGCTTGTATCATCGGAAGGTTTCGCATACCACCGAAGAGTGCAAAGCTTTCGATAGATGGTGGCAAGGATATGTTGCTCACCGACAACATTTTAAGCGGGAGAAGCGCAAAACTCGTCGGGAGCGGAAAAATACGACCGAAGGGCTTAACAGAACTACCGGCAATTGTCGCATGGTTAACGCTGGGGGATCACAAGTGCTCACATTCGGGAGCGATTCTGACGAGGAAATGGCTCTTAGCCATCTCTTTAAAGAGTCCACTTCAGGAAAAGAAGAAGAGCCGAGGGCCTGCGAAAATATCCGGCTGCGTAATCGTACGCTACCCGAAAAGAATCTTGGACCCTCAAATAAAAAAGATAAGGGAAAAGAAATGGTCTCTGAGGATATCGCCCTGGATGACCAAGTTGTGGAAGAGCTAATTGCCAAGGACCCGCCAATGAGAAATAAGGTGGACTACAACGTTCTGGCACACTTGAGGAAGCTACCCTTGCAGCTCAGCATTCTTAACGCCTTTTTACTATCAAAAGAGGCGAGAGATTCGTTAATCAAGGCACTACAGGAGCCGGAACAATTCCAAGCTTTCCTGGCCGAAGAAAAGATGAAGGATGAATTGGAGGAAATGCACACGGCCGATGTCACTTTTGGCGATGAAGCCCTTCTCCTTGGGACGTGCGAACACAATCGCCCCCTCTATGTTTCGGGATACTGCCACGATATAAAGATAGGAAAAATCCTGATCGACAATGGATCCTCCGTTAATCTCCTCAATGTGCGGGTGTTAAAAGAAATCTGCATGAGCGTCCAACACCTTGCTCGGGATAAGATCACCATCTCCGGGTTTGACTCCCAATCATCAAGAACTCTTGGGTCTGTGATACTGACGCTACGCTTCGGGCTACTCATCACGGACATTAAGTTCCACGTCATAGATGCCAAGACATGCTACAATGCTCTGCTCGGCCAACCATGGTTACACGAGTACAACATCATCCCTTCTACGCAACATCAGTGTATGAAGTATTTTAAGGATGGTCTCGAGTATACCGTGACGGGAGAACTGAACCCGTTCTCTGTGAACGAGGTCCGCAAATATGAAGATGCCAAATACTTCTTACCGGATTTCGAGGATACGGAGAGGTGTCACAAGCCGGAGAATAAAGCTAATGCCACCATCCCTGTCTTCGGCAGTGATACCGAGGAGGAAGAGAAGATGATTTTTTCGGGTCCGTCCCAACACAACAAGTCAGGACCATCCGCTCCTACGTTGATCTTTGGTAGTGACTCAGAAGATGAGGTCCATGTTGTATTCTCTGCTCGACCTTCAATACAAACGTCCGCTGACGAAGAGCAACGTCTACAAGTCGCCATGGTTCCACCTAAACACCATAAAGAACTGAATGCACTTGATACCTACAGTGTAGAGGAGTTGCGGACATTCTACGTCCCTCCCAGGCGAAGAGGTGAAAAGGCAATTCTATTCTACCGCTCTGAGGAAATCAAAGTGGAGAAAGAAATCTGGCACGGCGCGGATCCTACGCTTGACAGGCTTCAGCCCATCCGTCTTCCCAGATATTATACAGAAGGATTGAAAAGGCTGTTGAAGCGCCAGGGGCTATCCTTCAAACAAACCGCTCGGAAAGCCAAATTCTACGACAGGGTCTGGAACGTTCCCGGGACTCAGCACAAGTTACCTAATGGGAGAATGGAAACAATCGGGCTTGGATACATTCGGTCCAAGAAACGAGGGCTACTCCATGGTTGCTACGTTGTGTATGACTTCGATGAAGAAGAGGATGCTCAATGGGAGGACGTTAATCCTGAACCAGTGAAAGTCCCAGATACAAAAGTGCACAGTCCGTCGTTCGAAGAACAAATGGACAAGCTTATAAGGGAAGCTGGTCAAAAAGTCCGAGACGACCATAACCGCGAAATGGCCATCTATGAGAAAGCCAAAACGCAACGCCTCCTCCAACAAGCCGTGAAAGATGAAAATGCCGCTCCATGTCAACCTGTTATAAAAAAGGCTCGACGCAGAGGCAGAAACAAGCCGAGAGGCGAAAAAGGCGCTCAAAAGCAACAAAGCGAGGCTAAGAGGTCACGCAAGCAGGAATCGAGCGGTTCCGATCTATCCCTCATAAGAAAAATGGATCGAGCGTACTCTTTTCCTCGGGACAAGACGAAGAAAATACTCGACCTCGCTCTAAAACAACAGATGCTTACGCTGCCGTAGTCCAAACACCCCGAACAAGCAAGCGAAGTCTCTCATCCGGACTATTGCGCTTATCACCGAGTGATAGGGCACCCTCTCGAAGACTGCTTCACCTTCAAGAATTGGGTCGAAGATCAGTATTAGCTTGGCAAGTTCGCTCTGTCTGACAACTGGAGAGTAACGCCGCCACAGAAGTACGAACCCAAGGCAAGGAAAGAGGAACCAGTTCCATATTGGGCTTGGAAACGAATTCGTACTTGTCACATGATAACAATATCAAAAGAAGTACCCGAGAACATGGATGACCTTCCCTGGTGCTTCAAAAACAGCAACGATGAGGTGATCTCAGAATTTCCACCAGCGCTAAAAGAGCTGGAAGATGGAATCCATACCACTGCAGATAACCTCAAGAAAATTGAGTTGGGAACGGCGAACGACCCGCAACCGACATTCATTAGTGAGCTGCTGTCTGAAGAGAGGGTGGCTTCATTAAAAGACCTGCTTATGCAGCATAGAGATTGCTTCGCATGGAACTATTCCGAAATGCCGGGACTAGATCCAGAAATTGCTGTGCACAAATTGGCGATATCCTCGGATGTCAAGCCAGTCAAACAGGCACCGAGAAGAATGCGGCTCGAGCTTGAGATGAGCATCAACGCCGAGGTCAAGAAGCTGATCGACTCCGGCTTTATCCAAGAGGTTCAATATCCTGAATGGATCGCCAACATCGTCCCCGTGATGAAGAAAAATGGGACAGTGCGCATATGCGTGGACTTCCGGGATCTCAATAAAGCCTTCCCGAAGGATGATTTCCCGGTGCCAGTCACCGAACTGATGATAGACAATACATCCACTCATGAGGTTTTCTCCTTCATGGATGGCTCGTCAGGATATAATCAGATAAAGATGCATCCCGAAGACCAGAAGCACACCGCCTTCAGGACTCCTTTGGGTATATTCTGCTATAAAGTGATGCCCTTCGGTTTAAAGAACGCCGGTTCTACTTATCAGAGGGCCATGACGAAGATCTTCGATGACCTTATACATGAAATCGTCGAATGCTATATCGACGACCTCGTGGTTAAAAGCAAATCATACGAGGAACATTTAGAGCATCTGAAGACCGTATTTCAACGACTTCGACAATAAAACTTGAAGTTGAACCCTCTCAAGTATGCATTCGGAGTTTCCTCGGGAAAATTTATGGGATTCATCGTCCAACACCGAGGTATTGAGATAGATCCGTTGAAGATCAAGGCGATCATGGAAATGCCTCCGCCAAAGACTCTCAAACAGCAGCGGTCTCTCCAAGGGAAGCTCGCGTATATACGGCGATTTATAGCCAACCTTTCAGGCAAGTGCCGTCCTTACAGCCACCTGATGAAGAAGGGAACCCCGTTCGTCTGGGAACAAAAATGCCAAAGTGCGCTAGACGAGATCAAGCAATACCTACAGAACCCGCCCGTATTGGCTGCTCCGGTCAAGGGAAGGCCCCTCATCCTTTATACAACCGCCCTAGAAGGTTCCTTAGGTGCATTATGGGCACCAGAGAACGATCAAGGGAAAGAAAGAGCACTCTACTACTTAAGTCGAGTTCTACTGGGGGCAGAAAGCAACTACTCCCCCATTGAAAAACATTGCCTAGCGTTGATCTTTGCGATAACAAAACTCAGGCACTATGCATTGGCGCATGAAGTCCGTCTTATTTCGAAGGTGGACCCTCTTAAATATTTAATGTCAAAGGCCATATTGACGGGACGACTCGCTAAATGGGCTCTACTCTTGATGGAGTTCTCGATAATGTATCAACCTCTCAAGACAGTGAAAGGCCAGGCCATCGCCGACTTCCTCGCTGAGCATCCGATACCCGCCGATTCTCCTTTGAATTGCGATCTTCCAGACGAACATGCATTTGATGCGATCAACGGTGGTGATACCCGATGGGAGCTTTATTTCGATGGAGCATCCTCCGTGAAGAAGCGCAAACAAAGTACCCCTATAATCAAATCGGGGGCAGGACTCATCTTTGTAACTCCACAAGGAGGGATAATGCGCTTTGCTTTCTCCCTAACAGAGCCGAGGACAAACAATGAAGCCGAATACGAAGCTTTAATAGCAGGCCTCGAGATCGCCATCGATATGGGAATTGAAAACCTCCTCATATACGGAGACTCCCAGCTGGTCGTTAGTCAAGTAAACGGCGACTACCAAACATGCAAGCCAGAGCTGGTGAAGTACGGCAAGAAGGTACAGCAACTGTTGACCCAAATCCCTTCCTATACTTTGGAAAACATACCGTGCGCGGAAAACAGCAAAGCGGACGTGTTGGCCAAGCTCGCTAAGGAACTGGCTGATGAGAACCTCGATGACGTAAGAATTGTGGTACAAAGCCGTCGTGTGCTTGCCCCAGCAGAAATATCTCCGGAATCATCCGAAGAGAAGGAAGCGACTGAGCAAATGACCCTGCAAATAAAAGACCGGGAAAAGGCTGAGGATTGGAGAGAAGTCTTTATAGACTACTTCAAATACCGTCGAACGCCCGAAGATGCGTCCTCAAGACATCAACTTATGAAACGAGCTCTGTCTTTCGCCTTCGTCAATGATACGCTGTACAAGAGATCATTTGATTCTCTGTGGTTGAGATGTCTGGGACCTGACGAAGCGAAAAGAGTCGTTCAGGAAGTTCATGACGGAATCTGCGGTTCTCACCAAGCAGGCCCAAAGATGAAGTTGAAGATCAAACGGATGGGCTACTACTGGCCCACGATGATTCAAGAATGCCTTGAGTATGCGAAGCAGTGCCACTCATGTCAAATCAATAGGGACTTCATCCACCAGCATCCAAATCCGCTACACCCGACAGTGGCTAGCTGGCCATTCGAAATGTGGGGAACTGACATAGTCGGCCCTATCGAACCAGCATCGTCCAGGGGACATCGTTTCATCCTGGCGACGACTGACTACTTCTCCAAATGGGCAGAGGCGGTACCGTTAAGAGAAGTGAAGACGGAGAATATCCTCCATTTCTTCAAGACGCACGTCATATATCGGTTTGGAACTCCGCGACGGATCATCTCCGATAACGGGCCAGCTTACAGAAGCCACAAGATCAGCCGCTTCGCGCAGCAACAAAATATAGACCGGAGATATTCCTCGGTTTACAATCTGCGAGCTAACGGTCTGGCCGAGGCCTTCAACAAGACCTTGACAAAGATCATGAAGAAGACGGTGTCCCGAAATAAGAAAGACTGGCATGAGAGACTGCAAGAAGCTCTCTGGGCGTATCGAACTACGTTCAAGACAGCCACGAGCATAACGCCGTACGTGTTGGTATTCGGTACAGAAGCAGTACACCCCCTCGAAATAGAATTACGTTCTCTACGAGTGGCAGTCCACTACGAGCTGACGGACGAAGAAAATGCTCATCTTAGGCTTGAGGAGCTTGATGCCCTCGATGAGACCCGGCTCATAGCGCAACAAAATCTGGAGGCTTACAAAGCAAAGATGACGCGCTCATACGAAAGATTGACCAGGTCGAGGACATTCCGCCAAGGAGAACTCAAGCTAGTGGTCAAAAGACCTATGATCCCCAATCGCGCCAAGCGGGAAAAATTCGAGCCAAACTATGAAGGCCCGTACATCATAGACAAGGTCTACCAGGGTGGAGCCTATCTACTCATGGATATGCACGGTGAAAGGCCTTTCAGGCCAATAAATGGTCGCTTCCTAAAGAAATACTACGCTTAGCGAGTTACCGCCTAGGTCAATGATAGATGACGACGACCATGTCCGCTCGCTATCTTCCTAAGCTCAAACTTTATAAGCAGTAGTCGGCCTTCTCCTGGAGGACCGAAACGTCCTTAAACTAATACCGCAGCATCCTTAGGCTGACGAGATAAATAAAAAAAACATATAAAAATATATATATATAATAAACGGTATGTCCATAAGCAAAATAGGCACGGATGAATACCCGAAAGGGCTCCGTGAGTAAAAACAGTAGGGCTACCGGCGAATGTTCATGAAAACCCGAAAGGGCACGACCTCGTAAAAAAAATATATACAAAAATAAAAAGAATAAAAAAAAAGGTATGTCCATAAGCAAAAAGGGCACGGATGAAAACCTGAAAGGGCTCCGAGAGTAAAAAAAACAGCAGGACTACCGGCGAGTGTTTGCGAAAATCTGAAAGGGCGCAACCTCGTTAAAAGACACTTACAGGGTCCTCTCGACCTTGTGAGGAGAAACCACCCGCGTGAGATCCTTACAACTCACAAGGGAGCAACACACTTAGGGATCCCCACGATTCCTAAGGAGAAAATACACTTGCGAGATCCTCATGACTCGTAAGGAGAACTCTCTTATGGGACCCTCACGGCTCATAAGATTTGAAAGTCTTAAGTTACAGAGACCTAAACCTGTGCTTAAGCAACCCCCACAACCTTCGATATTGCCCTACAAGTGGCTCAGCACTGACCCTTGTATACAATCCACGGGCGCGAATAAACATTTCCCTAATCAAGTCCCGTCCATGACTGGGGATATGTACGCATGATGAACAACCCTTATAAGTCCTCTCGACTTACAATGAGAAAACCCTCTTGTAGGATCCTTACGACTTACGGAGGAACATACACTTAGAAATCCTCACGATTCCTAAGGAGAAAATACACCTACAAGATACTCATGACTTGTAGGGAGAAATACCTTTGTGAGACTCTTACGGCTCATGAAGTCAAAAGCCTTAGTCAACACGACCTTAACCCTGTTCGCTAAGCCACCTTTGTTTGACATCGACAAAGGCAAATGATGATTCGCTCCTGGCAACATCCCAGTTGTAGCGGTGCTGATGCCGAAATCGATGTCTAATTTCAGGTTTACGGTGAAAAGCCAGCAAGCCGCACATGCATACGAAATAGCCGAAATGATCGGGCAGCTTGCAATAAAAAGCAGCAAGTAAAAATAGAATAAATAGCCGAAATGATTGGGCACCGCAAAAAATAGCCGAAATGATTGGGCAATCACGACCTTCGCGATATAAAAGCTGAAATAATAGAGCATCGCGGAAATAAAATAATAAAAATAAATGATAGTTTTGCCCTACAGTTGAGATCACATCGATCCCTGTATACAATCCAAGGGCACAAACAAAGAGGGAACCACACCTTCCCAATAGGCTCCGCCAAAAAGCTAAGCCAAATCTTGACGGTTCACCAACAGCCTAGAGACAACCGCGACATTCAGCAGACGCAGTGCCAGCAAACGTAGCTAAGATCAAATTCCTAGCTTCACGGTCTTGACGGTAACTTATATAAAACCTGAAAGATCACCACAGATCAGTTCAACTCAGGGAAACTAGCGTCCTTGATGAGAGCCTTCTGATTCGCGTCGGCTCGCAGAGTAACCAATGTCTCCGTGAGAAATTCCCGATTCTTCTCAACCCAAAGAAACCAGTGTCTTCGGCAAAATCCTTTGACTCAGGGAAACAAGTGTCCTTGACGAAGAAAATCCTGATTCGCGTCGACTCGCAGAGAAACCAGTGTCTCCATGAGAAATTCTCGATTCGTTTCAACACCAGGGAAACAAGTGTCCTTAGCAAATACCTCAACTCAAGGAAACTAGCGTCCTTGATGAGAGCCTCCTGATTCGCATCGTCTCGCAGAGAAACCAGTGTCTCCGCGAGAAATTCTCGATCCGTCTCAACCCCGAAGAAACCAGCGTCTTCGGCAAAATCCTTCGACTCAGGGAAACAAGTGTCCTTGACGAAGAAAATCCTGATTCGCGTCGACTCGCAGAGAAACCAGTGTCTCCGCAAGAAATTCTCGATTCGTTTCAACACCAGGGAAACAAGTGTCCTTGGCAAACTCCTCAACTCAGGGAAACTAGCATCCTTGATGAGAGCCTCCTGATTCGTGTCGGCTCGCAGAGAAACCAGTGTCTCCGTGAGAAATTCTCGATTCGTCTCAACCCCGAAGAAAACAGTGTCTTCGGAAAAATCCTTCGACTCAGGGAAACAAGTGTCCTTGACGAGGAAAATCCTGATTCGCGTCGACTCGCAGAGAAACCAGTGTCTCCGTGAGAAATTCTCGATTCGTTTCAACACCAGGGAAACAAGTGTCCTTGGCAAATACCTCAACTCAGGGAAACTAGCGTCCTTGATGAGAGCCTCCTGATTCGCGTCGGCTCGCAGAGAAACCAGTGTCTCCACGAGAAATTCCCGATCCATCTCAACCCCGAAGAAACCAGCGTCTTCAGCAAAATCCTTCGACTCAGGGAAACAAGTGTCCTTGACGAAGAAAATCCTGATTCACGTTGACTCGCAGAGAAACTAGTATCTCCGCGAGAAATTCTCGATTCGTTTCAACACCAGGGAAACAAGTGTCCTTGGCAAATACCTCAACTCAGGGAAACTAGCATCCTTGATGAGAGCCTCATGATTCGCGTCGGCTCGCAGAGAAACCAGTGTCTCCGCGAGAAATTCCCGATCCGTCTCAACCCCGAAGAAACCAGTGTCTTCGGCAAAATCCCTCGACTCAGGGAAACAAGTGTCCTTGATGAAGAAAATCATGATTCATGCCGACTCGCAGAGAAACCAGCGTCTTCGTGAGAAATTCTCGATTCGTTTCAACACCAGGGAAACAAGTGTCCTTGGCAAACTCCTCAACTCAGGGAAACTAGCATCCTTGATGAGAGCCTCCTGATTCGCGTCGGCTCACAGAGAAACCAGTGTCTCCGTGGGAAATTCCCGGTTCGTTTCAACTCCGAAGAAACCAGTGTCTTCGGCGAAATCCTTTGACTCTGGGAAACAAGTGTCCTTGACGAAGAAAATCCTGATTCGCGTCGACTCGCAGAGAAACCGGCGTCTCCGCGAGAAATTCTCGATTCGTTTCAACCCCAGGGAAACAAGTGTCCTTGGCAAATACCTCAATTCAGGGAAACTAGCGTCCTTGATGAGAACCTCCTGACTCGCGTCGGCCCGCAGAGAAACCAGTGTCTCCGCGAGAACTTCCTGATTCGTCTCAACTTGCAAGATAAAGTCTTAGGCAGCAGGGACTAAAAAACTTGTTTCCTGAGCACTGGGACCTACAAGTTGGTCTAAAACGGTCTCTTGTATACTATCCATGGGTTTCACTCTCCAAAGTCGAATCTCGACAAGGAGGGAAACAACCGCTTACGAGTCCTCTCGACTCATAAGAGGGAAAATTCTCTTATAGGATCCTTACGACTTATAAGAGAAAACACACTTAGGAATCCTCACGATTCCTAAGGAGAAAATCCACCTACGAGATCCTCTCGATCCGTAGGGAGAAAAGTCTCTATGAGACCCTCACAGCTCATAGAGTTGAAAGGTCTTAGGTAGCAGATCTGAACCTGCGGCCTAAGCCATCTCTATCTCTTGGAGAAATCTAGATGCTTACTCTATTATCTGTCAATTGTGTTTATCAAGACAGCATGCTGATAATAAGAGAAGGGAGAAAGCAAAGAAATAGTACAAGACATTGCAAAGAAAAATGTGTATCTTTATTTATTAATTTAATCAAGTACAAGGTGAAGCGTACAAAAGAATAAAGAATGGATACATCTTAAAAAGAAATTTTTTTACAAGTATATGGATACAAGGGGAACTACTGGGAACGAAGCGTCTTGCATAGCTCTAGCAATTGTTCGCGCACCTCCTTCCACGCTTTCTCCTGATCGGCCACCACTGCCAGTTCTGCCTCAACTTGAGCCCGCTGCTGCAAGAAAGATGCAAGCTGCTCCCCAACGGCCTGATGAGCAGCTTCGCGGCCTGGGGTGTCACGCTCAGCGACATCAAGCTTTCGCTTCAAGTTTAGCCCATGAGAGATGCGTTCCAGGAGGCCCACAAAGATAGCCTTCACTTGGGCAGCATTCGCCTCAACCTCAGCACGCAGATGAGCCGTCTCGCTCAAGGTCTCTAGGTATTCCCTCAGCCTTAAAACCGCTTCTTGTTCCAAGTGGTGGACGTAAGAAGCGCTTTGCTCAATCCACGCTGCTCTTTGATTGCTTGCGGCTAAGGTCTCAGGAGCAGGGCGCATAAACTCCAGTTGATGCAGGCGGGCCTCGATCTCCCTGCAGTGGTTAACCCAAGATGCGACAATGTCCTCGTTATGGAAGTTCACGAGTATCACCAGCATTGGGTTAACCGCCGTAGCAAAATCTGCGGCAGACGTAGGAGTCTCGATGTCGAGCTCCTCAATATAGTCGCTCACCATGCGCAAACTATTCGCGGTGCCTTTCGAGGATGGACGTCTCAAGAAAGGGCCTACCGGCATCGTAACGCGAGATTCAAAAGGCGCCGAGATTGGAACGACAGCTGAAACGACAAAATGTGATTAGATGACGGTTCAAGAAATATGAAAAAGTCATTGATGAAATAGTCTACTATACCAGCTGCAGCAGGTGGCAAGGCCGGAAGGGCCGGTGGCACGACCGATCTTTCATCTCCTCCTTCGATTTGTAGCACTGCAATCAGGACAAGGGAAAATTAGAAATAATTCCATTACTAAGAAAAAAGAAAGACATCAGTTGGAAACTATACACACCAGCGCCACTGGAGGAAGAAGCGAGTTCAGATGGGAAGGAGAAGTGTGGAAGCAACACTTGATAAAGATGATCAAAAAGCACTCCTAAAAAGACACAACAGTACGACTTTAGTACATAAATTATGCAGCTGAAAGACGAAACTAATAGGTTGCTAATCCATACCTTCCAACATCTTCGATGGTACAAGAGAGGGCTGAGAGGTGACCACCGCCAAGGCAGTAGTTGACGGCGCTCCTTCGAGCAATGGAGCATCGGCACTGGTCGCACCTGCGTTAAAAACAAGGATAAACTTGTCAGAAGCGGTTGCAAGATAAAAAAAAAGGGGACTGTAACTCGAGATTTACCTGATGAGCCGCCGGCAGAAGCAGAGGCGTCTCCCTCTTCCATCGACATGAGGCCACCGCCCGTGGCCTCATCACCCGACTCAATGGGGGCTGTCGTCATGCTTGCGCGGCCGGGAGATGGCGGAAGACCGTAGACGGGGAGGGCGATAATCAGAGCATTGCCGGACTCTTAAGAAGGAGCGGCTGGCTCTTCCCTAAGAGTCATGCCCATCTCACCCGCTACTCCATCGGGCTCAGCAATCGCGGTTGTCTCGTCCACCGTCGCCACGAGGTCATCAGTCTCAGGCACTCCGTCCGCTTCTACCTCAGGCTCGGCATCAACCATTTGCTCAGGCATAGTGGACGTGACCATTTCGTCAGCCACTAGCTCGGGCCCGACAATCCCGGTTGTGTCATCCTCCATCGGCTCGGCTTCGACCAATACCTCTCCCTCTAGCCCCTCAGGTTCGACAGTCTCCGCCTCCCCCTCGGTTGGACTTGGCCCTGCAGGACAAAATATATAAGAACCGACAACTTTATAATTCTTACAGCAAAATTCGGGAAGAAATATTACCTGAGGTGGACTTATCATTAGCCTCCCTATTGGCACGCACAGCCTGTCTGTGAGCTATAGACAAGGCGACCGAGGGCTCTTCTGAGGGAGTATCAGCACGAGGGACGGTGCTTGGGCCCGCTCCAATAGCCAAAGCAGCCCTGCGTGCCTTCGCTTCACGTCTCAACCGCTTCCTCTCCTCTCAGGCCGTCGCGATGGACCTCTTCGACGCTTCCTTCATCAAGGTGTCGTCGTCCTCGTTTAGAGTTGCCTCCAGAGCCTTCAAGGCATCTCTCATCGACTCTTCAAGACGGGTCTCTCGCGGTAGCCCCGAGGAGGCAAAAACATCGGCGGCTGGCCCGGGAAGAGTCTCTGCGTCACCTGGCGGGATCGGCATTGTGGTTCCTGCGATAAAAAAGGGGAGATTAGATCGACCATAACACAAGGAGAATAAAGACTTGATGAAACAAAATGTACCAAGGCCTAAGGACGCTCTAAGTCGTTCCTCCTCTTAGAAAGTCTTGAGGGAAGCGGCAATGGCCTCTTCAGTGGTGATGCCTGTTTGAAGAAAAGAGGGGAAAAATGTTAGTCAAAGGCAATAATAAAGATATGATACAATAAAAAATGCGACTAGTGATTACCTGATTGTGCAAGCTTAGCTAGCCACGTGTCGTGCCTCGCCAATCGCTCTGAAGCTACGATGGCGGCCGCCAAGTCCGTGTCATCCGGCGGCATGACTAAACCCCTGTTGGTCCCGTACTCACCCAGGCCCTTGCTATAGGGAGCGTAGGGTTCCTGACCGAATGCAACGTCAGCTGTGAAGAGCGACTTCTTCTTCTTCTTTTTCCCACCAGCCCTGGGTGCACCCTGGATCGACTTGCGCTTTGCAGGCACCTTGGGGCGGCGGGTCCCGATGTCCGCACCCACACCAGACTCCGGCGAGGCCACAACTACTGTCTCTACTGGAGCACATGGCGCTGGTGGTGCATCTGCAATATCGGGAAGCGGCAATCCGCGTGGAGGACTCTGCGCACGTGGTGGTCCGGCTCTAGCATCTTTCAGAGGGGGAACTACCGGGGTCTTTGGCACTAGAGGAGCTTTGCGGTCACTACCTGGATGCACACCCTTACGGTCGACCAGCAATTGCTTTTCTTCCTTTATGACGACTCCCGTCGAATGATTGTACCATTCTGTATATACTTTGAGGAGTCGTGGGGCGCAAGCCGGCTCACTGATAAAAAAGTAGGAACCCGTATTCAGACGCATGAAGTGATGCAGCACTTTCTCCATCCCTTCTTCAGTAGCAGCAGGTTCCGATAGGAAAGCCTCCAGTGGTACCCCTTGATTGTAGCTCAGTTGTTGGGGAAAACGATGCGGGTTGTATCTCATGAAAATCGCCGCACCGTTCTGCCTGAACACCAGGAAGCCCGGTCTGATAGAATATAAATGGAGGGTCTCCCTGGACGTCAAAACTGAGGCTCCATCTTTGAAAGTGTCTTGCAATGGCCGCACTGCAGTGGTAGATGCCTTTCCAATAGTCAACACTTTGTCAATGAAAGACACCCCGTCTCCAACGGTGTGAGGGCGAAGGAGCAAACCCCTGGCATTCCGTGGCGATGGAGTCAATATTGATGCGCCAATCAGCTGTATGATTCGAGGGAAGCTGCACCTGTCATAGAATGAGGGCCTTTTGTGCATGCCGAAGACGCCCGATGTGTATAGCTCGAGCCATGATACGAAGTAGTGCATCGGGAAGATCACGTGCAGTACCCCAGGCTCATTAGCATCCGTCGCTTGACTGAGGCCATTATACAGGTGTGCTAAGCCGGCAATCCCAACAGCCACTTTTACCCCAATGGTCATTCGGTGAGCTGGGTAAAAGACAGAGGGCCGCATATGGCGAGAATGCATCGGGAGCGCAAACCAACTCAGCCATAGCCTAAGAAATCCTAAGAAGAAGGCCTCCTCGTCCATCCCGGGGGCTGCAACTTCCGCGAAAGACACAGTCGGGGAGTTAGGAAGGAAAAAACCCTTTTGGTCTATTTCCTTCGCCGGCAGGTTATCCAAACCTAGACCGAAAGGGTCATCAAGTGTGACAAACTTGGCAGCTTCTGCCGAGAGGACGTTTGGGTGAAGGAACCGAGCGATGAAATCCTCGAAGCTAACTCCGCGACTCCCACATTCGATGAAAAGGGCCTCATAGATGTTCAACACTTTGATCAAACTTGGGAATTGATGTTGAACAGCATTCTCCGGAGTGAGCCCCCTTACTGCCGGCATAGCACCGAAGACATACTCGTCTGTAGGAAGCAACTCCTCATAGTGCTCCCCTATAACCGGTAAGCAGGAGACCTCTGTGAACTCCTCCAAAGAAATTGACACTTCCCGATCCATTGCGAGGAAAGTGTGAGTAGGAATGTTCCACTGCTCCAAAAAGGCCTTGAACCACCAAGTGGGAAGCGTGGGATATTGGAAAAGGGAGACGTAAACTGCAGTGTACAACCCTAACCTTATCAACTGCGACTTCTTCGCCGAAAGAATATAGCGAGCCCATGGCAGATAGCCGATCGGGTGGCGGGGGATCAGACCTATGTTATATGATTGCCCCCAAGGTCGCGCATCGCCTTGACAAATACAGCGTCCTAAGATATCCAAAACCATAGGACGCTGAACCGTAATTGCATCTATAGCGGGATGAAGAAAGCCCTTCGAAGTCCAATCAACCATCTCCACGGCATACTGCACCGGGGATGAGCTGGCATAATGGATCGCCGTAATAGGCTCTGACGGTACCATAGTCACATAATTCGCGAATTATTCGCCGAATTCGCAAAAAATTCGCGAATTTTTGATCAGACGAATTAATTTCCGAATTAATCGTCATTGCCGAACTGGCCGAATAATTCGCGAATTATTCGCAAATAATTCGCGAATTATTACCGAATTATGTGAAAAACACCGAATAATTCAAAAAACAGCAAATAATTCATAAAATCAAAACCTAGCTTCTCATATATTAATTTATTGCTCGAAATCCTTCCCGAACATTTCCCGAACACTTACCGAATCTTTCCCGAATACCTGCCGATTTTTTCCGAATAGTTCTCTGAATCCGAATTTTCGACTTCGCCGAATTATTCCCGAACGACGAATTTGTGACTATGGACGGTACTGCGCACGTAAAGCTCCGTCGACCCATGATGATTTGGTTGTACCACGACCCCCAAAGGTAAAGATTCTTATATTTCGGGTCATGGTCCTTGATAATAGCTAGGACTTCGCGGTCCACAGGCGCTTCGGGAAATCCTTCCTCCGAATGAGCAAACGGGAATGAGGTATCGAAAGACATGTTCACTGCAAGGGGACAAAAATTAGCCGTTAGTGTTGCAATTCCAACGCTTGGCGTTTAAAAAATTTTAAATTAAAAGTTAATTAAAATTAAATTAAAATTAATTACACCACACTGCAGTGCAGTGGGTAGGAGACCAAAGGGGGACCCACAAAATCTGGATGACAATGCATCAATTAATAAGACAACCCCATCATTGGATGAGATTGTCAGTTAATCCCCAAGAGATTATTCTCATTAATAATAAAAAAATCTCTAGAGACAAGGAGAAAATCTTCTCTTTCAGAGCAAAGCTCTGTCACAGAGTGACACTTGTCAAACTCTGGTCTCAGGGGAATAAGATTTCTTAAAAGAGCCTAGCTCTGTGATAATGATGAGAAAATCTATTTAAAAAAAAAAGTTTTCTTTAAACTCCTAAAAAATTAAAAATTTTGAAGACTCTTAGGAGTTCTTCACTTTTAGATGAAAAAGAACTACTTTTTGATCCATGAGTAAAGCTCTGCTCATGGGTTAAAACCCATGAACAAGATCTCTGTAGATCTATGGATTCTTGAGAGCAAAGCTCTGTTGGTGAAACCCCGAAGGGGTTTTCTTTAGATCAGAAGATCTATGAGAGCAAAGCTCTGTTGGTTAAGATTAATTAAAATTAATTTAATCTAAGATTAATTTTACCTAAAGTTTTTCTAACTTTGGAAATGAGAGCAAAGCTCTGGAGTTCTTGAAACAAGAGCAGGGCTCTGAAGTTCTTAAGCAAGAGCAAAGCTCTGGAGTTCTTGAAACAAGAGCCGGGCTCTGAAGTTCTTAAGCAAGAGCAAAGCTCTGAAAATCAAAATCTTGGAAAATAGTAAAGATTTTCTAAGGGCCAGGGGTCCTATATATAGGCGCTTGCGCCCCTTCAACTCCTGAGTTGATCCAACGGCCAGGATCTTGCCACCGCTGCACTCACGTGCGCGCCACGTGAGCGCAACGGTGGGGGGGCATTTGTTTCCCCCAATCAGAGCAAAGCTCTGTTTGAATTTCAAAAATTCAAAATTCGAAGCAACGCTTCAAATTCCTTGCGCTGCGCACAACGCGCCACGTGTCAAAAGCTGATACGTCAGCGCAGTGATTGATATGTCAAAAACTATCTAGTAACCGCAATCAAGAACGGTGTCGCTTTGCAGCTAGCCGGTGAGTACGGGTCGGTCCACAGGGATGTTGTGAATCTCCTAATCGCTCTTACGAGTTAATTCGAAACAGTGTGAATGGATTAATTAAATCTAAAAACTAAATTAATCTAGGGCAATTGAATTAAAGATCTAACTATCTAACTGGGGCAAGGAATTAAATTTAATCTAGGGTAGAGAATGAAAAATTACCTAGGGCAAGAATTGAAATTACCTACTTACTTTACAGATGGCTCTCTCCAAACATCAACACAAGACTTGTCAGATCTGAATTTCTGAAATGAAAAAAGGCATCGATGCTCTCCAAAAGAAATCTAAATTTTATTGATAAAAAGAGGCATAGGGAGGCATAGCCTTTACAATGATTTAGAGTTCCTATTTATAAAGGATAGGAAACCCTAGGTTACAATTGATTCGTACGTCTACATTTACCAAAATATCCTTAGGAAGACCTAGTCAAAGTAGACTCCAAGCTTTGGTAAAATTTTATGTCTATGTCTCTTGAAAAGGAAGTATTGGGCCTTGAAATTTCCTTTGTGGGCTCTTCTGTCTTTGGGCTTCTTTATTATTTGGTTCTTTTATTAAAATAGCTTCTATGTTTCTTCCAGATCTCCAGTGAATAATTACGGTGGACTTTTAACCGTTCGCTTTGTAATCTTGGACCTTGTATTGCCTTATACTTTGTGAATTTTATTTTTGATGTAGGCTTGATCAAGAGTCTTCTGTTTGTTGGTCAAAGTCCACTTTTGCATCGTCTTTTCATCGTTTTCACTGTTTTCTGTCCAAGAACCTGTAACCTGTAATATGTAGCAGACATGCATCAAAAGAACCTGTTTATTTGTAAAATATATAAGAATGGGGAATATAATAATGCAATATTATGATATGAACAAATACCCCCAATCTTATCTTTTGCTCGTCCTCGAGCAAACTTATTTTTTTATTCTCGACAAAAAACCTAACCACACTTTCGTAGGGAAACGCGATTGCACTGAGCTCGTGCAACAAGCCGTTAAACCTCTAGGTGTCCCTAGTAGGAGGAGTGTTGTCTCCTGAGGGTTTTCAGCGGATACTACCCACAAAACCCTATCAATTTGGCTTTTCGACTTTAATTTTCCAATTAGGTTTTATAACAAGGAATTCTATTATCGTCGACCCGTAAATTATCCACCCATATTCTTCACACTTCCTCATCATTTAACTTAAGATTATGTATGTTTTATAGATTTACTTAGCTTTCGGCATCTCTTAAGTTTTCCTTCTAGGGTTCCATCTCCACTTAGGAATTTTTATCAACTCTACTAAAGATACAAGTTCTATTCTTCATTCCTTTCTCTCATCTAAACTCCAATCGCATATCCCCACGTGTGTGTATAAATCACCCCTACACTTGGAAATTCAAATCAAGCAATCATACCCTTGTCCGTCGTCCAAAGTACTTATTAGTTGGTGAATTTTTAATTGAATTTTGCATACACATCCTTCATGCGACCGTTAATATTTCTTGAGGTACCAACAACCGATTACAAGATGCGTTTGCACTTTAAAGCGTACTTCCTAGTCTTGTAACACCCAAGGCTTTAGCAGTGACTCCTAAAGCAGTTCGTCTAAGGCACTAGGTGATGAAGCACCCTCGCTAAATATTTTTCTATTTTTACAGCCTTAAGTAATCACAAAAACCAGTGTTCATTTTTTTTTTCTTTATTCACTTTTTTTTCTTTTATTTTCTTCGTACTATGGACTTTAGACAAGAGCATTTCAAGGTCTCTTCTACTATTCCAAGTTTCAAGGTGCGTTATTGTGCAAATTGTAGGGTATAAATTTTCAGAATCTAGACTTAAGCTAGGAACTATTTTTCAAACTTATACTCTAATAAGAACATCAATACTTTTCCTTAGTTTCAACTTAGCCCAAGAAGTGAACTCAAAATTTGCCTATTTCTAAATAAACTACAAAGACATATACTTTCTACCGTTAAACTTTAAGGAAGGTTATTTTTAGGGTTTTTAATTTACTAAGTCTAAGATCTAGTTGTTCCTAGCTAGTTAACCTATCTGTCAAACTTTAGTCAAATAAGCCAAAATTGAATACAATAATTTTTATAATTTTTTTAATTTTTTTGAGTTTTCAAATAAATATGCAAATGCAAAAATATACATATAAATGCGAAGGAAGAAGACGTACCGAGCATACCCCCGAACTTAAACTTGACAGTGTCCTCACTGTCATGCCATACCAAGAGGTTCAAAATGTCAGCACTTCCCTGTTTATTTATTTATAAATTTTTTATATTTTTTAATGTTTTGAAATTTTTTTAATTATTTTTTATAGAAAAAGAAAATAAAGAATATATATACATATATACAATAAGGTTCCCCCTAAACTTAAGCTTGGCCTTACATAAGCTAAATGTTAGCACCAACCATTCAAAAATCTTATCGTGGTAATGGTCGAGTTGGTGAAAGAATGGAGTAGAAAGAAAAGAAATGAGAAACACATGAGACCGTGTGGAGGTAGAAACGGGATACGGTCTCAGTGGGGGAGAAGAGTGGCGGAAAAGAGAAAGAAGTGGAGTACGATCTTGAGGGTGTAAATCGAGTGAATAAATTAGCACAATTTATGATGACCGATGTGTTAAAAGCGATTGTGCTAACCTATCAACCCGTCGAGAAATGGGGTCAAATCCCTCAAGATTCGCAAGAAAGCATGGGTACTCCGAATTTGGTATAGGAGATGAAAGCGTAACAGTCACTTGCACGGTCAGAACAATGGAAGGTAGGGAAGGGAGTGAATTAGGGGTAGTCTCATTCTCACCGTAGTAAACTGTCTCGAATTGGAAAGATTCCATCAATGGTTCGAAACAACTGTAAGCAACCGAGTCTGATGGTTCAACTAACTCAACTGAAAATGTAAAGGACTCAAACTCGGGCGGTGAGTCATCAACATCGTCCGGAAAAGTGAAACACTCGTACGTGTTATCGGCTGTGAGAACTGTGTCAGATTCAAAGTAAAAGTTTTCAAGCTCACAGTCGTCAAGTGTATCTTGTGCGTGGTCGGGACGATGGAAAGGAGGGAGGGTGATTTAGTTAAAGGTTCAAGAGGATGAATTGGAAAATCTGACACATCAAATAAAAATGGTTCAACCTCAATATTATCCTCAATACTCTCCTCAATACTCTCCTCATAATTCTCCTCAATATTTAACTCATCCATGCCATTATCATCAAAATCAAGACGCATATGAAGTTCGGGAGAAACATTTAAGGATTCGGGATGATGAATTGGACATAAAAGTTCAATCAAATCGACAGGTTCATCATCCGAAATTTTCCCGGCGTCTATATCCTCAATCAAGTGAAAATCAATTTTTTCTGACACCTCATCAAAAGCATGGATATTTATCGATTTAGGTTCTAGATTGGAGGTGTAAAGGTCAAACGGATTAGGTGCGGTTTCACTCGAAAGGGGTTCCTCACAATTTGGCAAATCAAGCACGACAAAGTCGCACAACTCATCATTTTGGACACATGTTTGAAATTGGAGTTGTTGGATTCAATTGGGTATGGGTAGGTTTGATTTGGAAATCCTCTCACATTCTCACTCTGTCCAACCGCCTCCTCATACATTGAAAAATTTGAAGCTAGTTGGAAACTAGCTACCGGTTCAGCAGGTTGCATAAGGGCGGCTATGGACGCTTCCACATACCTAGTCATTTTGTTTGTTGCTGCAATATAAGCTGCCAACGACTGTTCCAAACTAGACATGGGTGGTGTAGGGGTTTCGGTAAAAGATTCGAAACTGTTTGGATATGTGAAACTCCCTAATGGTTGTGTAGAAACAGTGTCTAGTGAAGGTGGGAAAGTCGGGTAGGACTGGTAGGAAGTGGGTGGTTGGACAGGATTAGGATCAACATGTGGATAAAAAGGTGGATGGACTTGTTGATTCCTAGAACTAGATGAGGGGAGAGAGGGGTGAAAGATCGTCTACGAGATTGAGCAATATGCTCAGCAATGGACATCGGTTTAGGAGTTTCAGCAGGACTTGAAAAGGTGGTGTCAACGTACGAAGGTGGTGACTGTTGACAGGGTTGACACAAAGTGGGTTGTGAAGTCAAACTGTTTCTCCTAGACGCTTCTATTTGATCTTTCAAAGAAATTTTGGGCACGGAGGGATCTTCCTTAAATCAACCGAAACAATTGACGTACGAGGAAAAATTAGGTTCGGGATACCAAGTTCGGCAAGAGATTTATGATGTGGGGTACCCATGATAGAAGGAAGAGAAGATGAAGAAAGTAGGTGGTGGGGTGCAAGGATTTTACGCGACAAGTTGCAAGTTTTTTTTTTATAAAAGATTTTTTCTATTTCTTTATTTGTTTTGCAAAAATTTTCGATAAAAGGGCTTAGACACAAATGCAATCAACCAGAAATGCACAATCAGGCCTAGATCTAGGGTCACCTAGGTCAGCTAGACAGCTCCTAACTGTTCCAAAGGGCTAGAAATAGAACCTCAAACCGCCTCTTCACCGCCAATTGCGGCCACGTAAGTGCCAGGTAAGTGGGAGGCTCCCCGCTATAAGTAGCGGTCCTAATTAAGTAACCACTTGCCTTGACACACTTTCCTACACACTGCAAAGTCAGGTTAGGATAAACGGCTGATGCCTATAACTAGTCCTCTGTCCTAATGAGCTCGAAGTCCTTAGGGCTGAGTCTAGTATTTTTTAATTATGAATGGTCAATGCAAATGCCTTATGTGATTTCTGGGGTCCTGGGAAAGGTGACGAAATCCACACCCAATCTGAATTGGTCAAAAGCCCCTTAAAGTCCGATTAAAGATATGCAAAACAGTAAATCACTTGCAATCAAATATTTTTTGTTATTGCAATTTAAGAAAAGATATACAAAACAGAAAAGATTTCTTGCAATCAATTTTTGTTTTAAACGCGCGCAAAGAATCCTGCACAAGATTTGTTATTTGGAAGGGGGAAGATTTTTTTAAGCGCAAAGAATCCTGCAGAAGATTGGACAGAGGAGATATTGAGATTTACAGAGGAAGAGAGAGAAAACTCACAGAGATTTGCAGTGGAACTGTTTTTTTTTTTAATGAACCGCAGAGGAAGTTTGGAGATCTGATCCGCTGAGATGAACGCGAAACCGCCGCCCGATGCCACAAACGACCGCGGATCCGTCGCAAGGCGATGACGTCAGCAGGCGATTTTTTTTTCACCAGATCGCGCGGTTGACTTGTTGACTCGGTCCTCCAAATTTCTTCTGTTGTCGGTTGTGATATTCCTCTGTTTGTTCGGATTTGATATTTGCTGTTTTAATCTCTGTAGATTTCAACATCCGAATTTGTTCGTAGATCCTGCAAAATTCACATAAAAGTACCCTTCCCAAAAATAACAGATGATATATTTTTTTATTTTTCAGATTTTTATGATTTTTTTTAATTTTGATTAACCCGAAATTGCAAAAAGAAAATAACACGCCATCCCCGGCAACGGCGCCATTTGATTGATATGTCAAAAACTATCTAGTAATCGCAATCAAGAACGGCGTCGCTTTGCAGCTAGCCGGTGAGCACGGATCGGTCCACAGGGATGTTGTGAATCTCCTAATCGCTCTTACGAGTTAATTCGAAATGGTTTGAATGGATTAATTAAATCTAAAAACTAAATTAATTTAGGGCAATTGAATTAAAGATCTAACTATCTAACTAGGGCAAGGAATTAAATTTAATCTAGGGCAGAGAATGAAAAATTACATAGGGCAAGAATTGAAATTACCTACTTACTTTACAGATGGCTCTCTCCAAATATCAACACAAGACTTGTCAGATCTGAATTTCTGAAATGAAAAGAGGCATCGATGCTCTCTAAAAGAAATCTAAAATTTATTGATAAAAAGAGGCATAGGGAGGCATAGCCTTTACAATGATTTAGAGTTCCTATTTATAGAGGATAGGAAACCCTAGGTTACAATTGATTCGCACGTCTACATTTACCAAAATATCCTTAGGAAGACCTAGTCAAAGTAGACTCCAAGCTTTGGTAAAATTTTATGTCTATGTCTCTTTAGAAGGAAGTATTGGGCCTTGAAATTTCCTTTGTGGGCTCTTCTGTCTTTGGGCTTCCTTATTATTTGGTTCTTTTATTAAAATAGCTTCTATGTTTCTTCCAGATCTCCAGTGAATAATTACGGTGGACTTTTAACCGTTCGCTTTGTAATCTTGGACCTTGCATTGCCTTGTACTTTGTGAATTTTATCTTTGATGTAGGCTTGATCAAGAGTCTTCTGTTTGTTGGTCAAAGTCCACTTTTGCATCGTCTTTTCATCGTTTTCACTGTTTTCTGTCCAAGAACCTGTAACCTGTAATATGTAGCAGACATGCGTGAAAAGCACCTGTTTATTTGTAAAATAAATAAGAATGTGGAATATAATAATGCAATATTATGATATGAACACGCAGCGCCCAAGGCAGCGCGCCCAATCAGAGCAAGGCTCTATTTAAAACGAAAATTAAAGGAAGCAACGCTTCAGTTGCGCAAGCGCTGCGCTGCGCGACACGTGTCAGCGCAGTTGCGCAAAGCGCGGTGGCGCAAGCGCTGCTACCGCGCTGCGCGATACGTGTCAGTGCAAACGCAGTTGTGCTGTGCTATACGCTGCGCGACATGTGTCAGCGCAGTTGCGCTGCGCTCTGCGCTGAGTGACACGTGTCACGTGCTGGGGCGCGCCAAACAGAATTAAATTCTAGAAAGATCCTTCTGTTTTTGTTAAAACAAGAAGATTGTCTTCTGTAAAACAGAAGCGCTTGGATCAAAGATCCAACGGTGGAGAAAATTCCCCAAATCACTCAGAGAATGATCTCTTTAAAAAACTTAACAAACCTATGGGCACTATATAAAGACCCTTAGACCCCAATTCAAAGGATTATCAACATCAAGAAACATCAAGAACTTCAACTCTGAAGAAACCTGAAAAGAAATTCAAGAAAAAGGTAAAAAAAACCTTTAAAATAGAAGAATTTCATCTAATAGATCATTGATCTAAGAACAAGATCAATGATCTTCAGTAAAATATAAATAACAGTGCCTTGCACTTTTTTATGAACCACTGGTTCTTTGAAAACAAGAAAAATTTGTTTTCTCTGATCTAAAATTGATCAAAATATAAAACAGTGCCCTGCACTTGCAAAATTGGCACTGTTGCGCTCTTAGATTGGTGCAAGCCACCAGAGAGCGCCACGTGTCAGCTCCAGAACAACTTGCGCTATGTGCTTTTAAAATAAATTATTGCTTTCTGAAATTGGTGCAACTCATCAGAGCGCGCCACGTGTCAGCAGCGCAATAGCGCAGCGCACTGACACAGCGTACTGTGCTAACTGCGCTTGCGCTCACCAGAGTGTGACACGTGTCACCTCCACAAGCGCTTGCGCTCATTTATTGGCGCAAAGCGCCTGACAGGCCACATGGCCACTGTCAGATAATTGATGCACTGCATCATTAAAAAGAAGGGCTGAGCCCAATTAAAAAGGCCTAATAGGCCTAGTAAATGCTATGCATTATTTTCAAAAAAAAAGGGGAGAGCCCAAATAAAAACATATGCAATGCATCATTCTTTTTTAAAGGAGCAGAGCCCAAACAAGGGTCCGTCAGACCAGAACAGATGCTGTGCATCATTTAAAAGGGGCAGAGCCCAAATAAAGATCCAACAGAGACCAAGATTAATGCTATGGATTATTAAACATGGGCAAAGCCCTAACACAGATCTAATAGGCCAAAAATAAGAAATAACGTTGAATATTCTCAACTGGACTTAGCCCAATCATGGCCGTAAGTCCTCAAACTAAATTGACTGAGCAAGACTGCTCTCCTAAATCAATTTACATCCGATTCGAGGGTACATCTCCGAACTCCTCTGACCCCTATCGTTGTAATCCTTCAACGACGTCAGAGAGGTGTCGGGTCTCGACGACCACACATCGACACAGGCTGTGGGGTCCTTAAACACACGGACTTATGCGTCCTTAAACTACCAATGGACCACCATGTCCGTAAACTGGCAATGGACCCCCATGTCCCTAAACTGGAACATGGACCACTACGTCCCTAAACTGGAACAATAGAGCCCCCAAATGCTCTTTTGTCGGATCCAAACGATCTCGTTAAGTTGATCTTAGTCTGGAAATTAGACTAGCATATCCTTAATAAAATTTTAAGTTGATCTTAGCCTCAATATGGCTAACGTATCCTTAAACTAAAACACCAAACCCAAATCTAAGTAAATACGGATTTGGACTAATCCACGTCCTACGGGCGACGGCATAACTTAGTCTCCGTATACAATCCACGGGCATCCACAAACAAAAACAAACACACACGACACGAAGTGAAATTCTAGAGAAGGAGAAAGTTGTTACCGCGATGCGGTAGCGTAATTAACTGCAGGGGCTTGCGCCTGCAGGGAAGAGCGTCCCCACAATAAAAAACCCCTCAAGAGAGGGGGAATCTGACGAAGTCTGCTATATCGGCCGCATCCGTCTAAATCTCTGATACACGGTGCCATAAATCAACTTGGTATCTTTGGAGAGGTGGAAGGGTAAAAACCAAATAGCATCTGCCCCGAATCTCAGGCAAGACGTCCCTACGTCGTCTTGGCCGTCTTTCGAAGGGGAACAAGGTTCAAGTATATATTTGATTCATGTTGGATTGGAGTTAGGTTTAGATTGTGTTCATGTTTAGATTGTATTGAGACTCAGATTGTGTCAGAAACTTAAACAGATTTGGATTCCTGAATTAGGTTTTAGAGTTATCGGTAACTGCTGCACATGAACGGCAGGATTTGTGTCTTTTTCCACGACAATTATCATTGATAACCCAGTTTTAGTTTCTACCTTAAATAGGCAAGCACCCATTTTCTCCGGCTCTCTGAGGCTCAAGAGAATTGGTCCCGCTTAGACCTATATTTACTAGGGTCCTTATTGTAATTTAATATAACTTGAGTGGTTTTATGAAAAACATTTTTAGTATACTTTCAAAATGAGCCTTAAGTATTTTTTTATATTCTTTAGGGTTTTCATGGATGTGAATTTTATAGGATGAGGTATGTTAGTAAATATATATATATATATATATATATATATATATATATATTGAATAGTTCAAGGTATTTTAGTGTAAACTTAACTTGTATGGATTCTTGATGGTATTTCCATGAAACTTGTTACTCTTTTATTTTGTTTAGAAAACGTGGAATTTAATAATATCTTAAAAATATGTGTTTTGATAATATTTATATATTTATTGAAAGATAATTTTTTATTATTAAATAGAAATCCTCGTTTTTCTTAAAAATTGTATAAAAATTCCATCACAATCGTATGCTCCGTGAGGAGGTCTTTATCTCACTCTACAAGTCCCAGGGATGTGCGATAACCCATACCATCCCGATCGGGTTCCCCAAAATGGGTTGTAGAGGATTAATCGCAAGGAATGTAATCACACAATTTAAAGAAATACGGTTTTTAATAGTTTAAGGTATTTATTTGAAAAGTCATATTTGCCACAAGATATTGTTTTCAAGAGAATCGTGCTATATCAAGATGTGTATATGTAGGTGGCAGGTCATTACCTCGTGAGGTTTTCTAAAGGTATGCTAAGCTAAATACTTAAAAGATGTCAGATGTAAAGTTTGTGGTATTTAAACGAAAATGCAAATGGAAGTTACATAACATAGTCTTTTATGATGAAACTTGTTCTCAATGTTTGTTTCATGATTACTAAGCAAGATATAATGATATGGATGATTGGTTATTAAGAAAGATTGTGATTTTAACGAGTTTAGAATCGGATGTCGGAATAACTCCACTTCCGAAAAGTTTTGAAAAGAGAACTTTTTAAATTAGGAAGAGAGGAGACTTACAAGTTAAAATAAGATAGGGGAGGTAGAAGAAGAAGTTGATGGCTTCGTAGAGTCGCGGGGTCGTCGGAAACGTCTTGAATCCTCGCCAGAAAGTGACCTTGGGCTAACTCCACTTGCACTCTTCTTTGACTTGGGAAAATTTAAGAATTTTTTATAAGAGATTTCAGAATGAGGAGGGCTAGGTTATGATGTTGTATTTATAGGATAGAATTAGGGTTTTGGGAATTGAAGAAAGAATTTAAATGCATTAAAATTTTGATTAATGGGTGATTTTAAGTTCTCTGTTAATTTACAAAGAAATCAAACAGCATGGGGGTAATGGGGTAGGCCAAGAGGTTTAGTGTGCAGGACACGGGGGTCATTGGGTACAGGGGGACAGATGGCGCCGGGCCATGAGCCGATCTCGCCGGCCGTAGGGGTGAGGTGGGGCTCTGGATCATTGCCAAGTTTCCTAGTCTGTTCATATCGTGGTAATGGTTATCACCAACCATTCAAAAATCTTATCATGGTAATGGTCGAGTTGGTGAAAGAATGGAGTAGAAAGAAAAGAAATGAGAAACACACGAGACCGTGTGGAGGTAGAAACGGGATACGGTCTCAGTGGGGGAGAAGAGTGGCGGAAAAGAGAAAGAAGTGGAGTACGATCTTGAGGGTGTAAATCGAGTGAATAAATTAGCACAATTTGTGATGACCGATGTGTTAAAAGCGATTATGCTAACCTATCAACCCGTCGAGAAATGGGGTCAAATCCCTCAAGATTCGCAAGAAAGCATGGGTACTCCGAACTTGCTATAGGAGATGAAAGCGTAACGGTCACTTGTACGGTCGGAACAATGGAAGGTAGGGAAGGGAGTGAATTAGGGGTAGTCTCATTCTCACCGTAGTAAACTGTCTCGAATTGGAAAGATTCTATCAATGGTTCGAAACAACTGTAAGCAACCGAGTCTGATGGTTCAACTAACTCAACTGAAAATGTAAAGGACTCAAACTCGGGCGGTGAGTCATCAACATCGTCCGGAAAAGTGAAACACTCATACGTGTTATCGGCTGTGAGAACTGTCAGATTCAAAGTAAAAGTTTTCAAGCTCACAGTCGTCAAGTGTATCTTGTGCGTGGTCGGGACGATGGAAAGGAGGGAGGGTGATTTAGTTAAAGGTTCAAGAGGATGAATTGGAAAATCTGACACATCAAATAAAAATGGTTCAACCTCAATATTATCCTCAATACTCTCCTCAATACTCTCCTCATAATTCTCCTCAATATTTAACTCATCCATGACATTATCATCAAAATCAAGACGCATATGAAGTTCGGGAGAAACATTTAAGGATTCGGGATGATGAATTGGACATAAAAGTTCAATCAAATCGACAGGTTCATCATCCGAAATTTTCCCGGCGTCTATATCCTCAATCAAGTGAAAATCAATTTTTTCTGACACCTCATCAAAAGCATGTATATTTATCGATTTAGGTTCTAGATTGGAGGTGTAAAGGTCAAACGGATTAGGTGCGGTTTCACTCGAAAGGGGTTCCTCACAATTTGGCAAATCAAGCACTACAAAGTCGCACAACTCATCATTTTGGACACATGTTTGAAAATTGGAGTTGTTGGATTCAATTGGGTATGGGTAGGTTTGATTTGGAAATCCTCTCACATTCTCACTCTGTCCAACCGCCTCCTCATACATTGAAAAATTTGAAGTTAGTTGGAAACTAGCTACCGGTTCAGCAGGTTGCATAAGGGCGGCTATGGACGCTTCCACATACCTAGTCATTTTGTTTGTTGCTGCAATATAAGCTGCCAACGACTGTTCCAAACTAGACATGGGTGGTGTAGGGGTTTCGGTAAAAGATTCGAAACTGTTTGGATACATGAAACTCCCTAATGATTGTGTAGAAACAGTGTCTAGTGAAGGTGGGAAAGTCGGGTAGGATTGGTAGGAAATGGGCGGTTGGACAAGATTAGGATCAACATGTGGATAAAAAGGTGGATGGACTTGTTGATTCCTAGAACTAGATGAGGGGAGAGGGGTGAAAGATCGTCTACGAGATTGAGCAATATGCTCAGCAATGGACATCGGTTTAGGAGTTTCAGCAGGACTTGAAAAGGTGGTGTCAACGTACGAAGGTGGTGACTGTTGACAGGGTTGACACAAAGTGGGTTGTGAAGTCAAACTGGTTCTCCTAGACGCTTCTATTTGATCTTTCAAAGAAATTTTGGGCACGGAGGGATCTTCCTTAAATCAACCGAAACAATTGACGTACGAGGAAAAATTAGGTTCGGGATACCAAAGTTCGGCAAGAGATTTATGACGTGGGGTACCCATGATAGAAGGAAGAGAAGATGAAGAAAGTAGGTGGTGGGGTGCAAGGATTTTACGCGACAAGTTGCAAGTTTTTTTTTATAAAAGATTTTTTCTATTTTTTTATTTGTTTTGCAAAAATTTTCGATAAAAGGGCTTAGACACAAATGCAATCAACTAGAAATGCACAATCAGGCCTAGATCTAGGGTCACCTAGGTCAGCTAGACAGCTCCTAACTGTTCCAAAGGACTAGAAATAGAACCTCAAACCGCCTCTTCACCGCCAATTGCGGCCAGGTAAGTGCCAGGTAAGTGGGAGGCTCCCCGCTATAAGTAGCGGTCCTAATTAAGTAACCACTTGCCTTGACACACTTTCCTACACACTGCAAAGTCAGGTTAGGATAAACGGCTGATGCCTATAACTAGTCCTCTGTCCTAATGAGCTCGAAATCCTTAAGGCTGAGTCTAGTATTTTTTAATTAAGAATGGTCAATGCAAATGCCTTATGTGATTTCTGGGGTCCTGGGAAGGGTGACGAAATCCCCACCCAATCTGAATTGGTCAAAAGCCCCTTAAAGTCCGATTAAAGATATGCAAAACAGTAAATCACTTGCAATCAAAGATTTTTTGTTATTGCAATTTGAGAAAAGATATACAAAACAGAAAAGATTTCTTGCAATCAATTTTTATTTTAAACGCGCGCAAAGAATCCTACACAAGATTTGTTATTTGGAAGGGGGAAGATTATTTTAAGCGCAAAGAATTCTGCAGAAGATTTGACAGAGGAGATATTGAGATTTACAGAGGAGGAGAGAGAAAACTCACAGGGATTTGCAGTGGCGGAACTGTTTTTTTTTTTTTAATGAACCGCAGAGGAAGTTTGGAGATCTGATCCGCTGAGATGAACGCGGAACCGCCGCCCGAAGCCACCAACGACCGCAGATCCGCCGCAAGGCGATGACGTCAGCAGGCGATTTTTTTCACCAAATCGCACGGTTGACTTGTTGACTCGGTCCTCCAAATTTCTTCTGTTGTCGGTTGTGATATTCCTCTGTTTGTTCGGATTTGATATTTGCTGTTTTAATATCTGTAGATTTCCACATCCGAATTTGTTCGTAGATCCTGCAAGATTCACACAAAAGTACCCTTCCCAAAAATAACAGATGATATATTTTTTTATTTTTCAGATTTTTATAATTTTTTTTTAATTTTGATTAACCCGAAATTGCAAAAAGAAAATAACACGCCATCCCCGGCAACGGCGCCATTTGATTGATATGTCAAAAACTATCTAGTAACCGCAATCAAGAACGGCCTTGCTTTGCAGCTAGCCGGTGAGTACGGGCCGGTCCACAGGGATGCTGTGAATCTCCTAATCGCTCTTACGAGTTAATTTGAAATGGTGTAAATGGATTAATTAAATCTAAAAACTAAATTAATTTAGGGCAATTGAATTAAAGATCTAACTATCTAACTAGGGCTAAGAATTAAATTTAATCTATGGCAGAGAATGAAAAATTACTTAGGGCAAGAATTGAAATTACCTACTTACTTTACAGATGGCTCTCTATAAACATCAACACAAGACTTGTCAGATCTGAATTTCTGAAATGAAAAGAGGCATCGATGCTCTACAAAAGAAATCTAAATTTTATTGATAAAAAGAGGCATAGGGAGGCATAGCCTTTATAATGATTTAGAGTTCCTATTTATAGAGGATAGGAAACCCTAGGTTACAATTGATTCGCACGTCTACATTTACCAAAATATCCTTAGGAAGACCTAGTCAAAGTAGACTCCAAGCTTTGGTAAAATTTTATGTTTATGTCTCTTTAAAAGGAAGTATTGGGCCTTGAAATTTCCTTTGTGGGCTCTTCTGTTTTTGGGCTTCCTTATTATTTGGTTCTTTTATTAAAATAGCTTCTATGTTTCTTCCAGATCTCCAGTGAATAATTACGGTGGACTTTTAACCGTTCGCTTTGTAATCTTGGACCTTGCATTGCCTTGTACTTTGTGAATTTTATCTTTGATGTAGGCTTGATCAAGAGTCTTCTGTTTGTTGGTCAAAGTCCACTTTTGCATCGTCTTTTCATCGTTTTCACTGTTTTCTGTCCAAGAACCTGTAACCTGTAATATGTAGCAGACATGCGTCAAAAGCACCTGTTTATTTGTAAAATAAATAAGAATGTGGAATATAATAATGCAATATTATGATATGAACACGCAGCGCCCAAGGCAGCGCGCCCAATCAGAGCAAGGCTCTATTTAAAACGAAAATTAAAGGAAGCAACGCTTCAATTGTCCAAGCGCTGCGCTGCGCGACACGTGTCAGCGCAGTTGCGCAAAGCGCAGTGGCGCAAGCGCTGCGCTGCGCGATACGTGTCAGTGCAAACGCAGTTGTGCTGCGCTATGCGCTACGCGACACGTGTCAGCGCAGTTGCGCTGCGCTCTGCGCTGAGTGACACGTGTCACGCGCTGGGGCGCGCCAAACAGAATTAAATTCTAGAAAGATCCTTCTGTTTTTGTTAAAACAAGAAGATTGTCTTCTGTAAAACAGAAGCCCTTGGATCAAAGATCCAACGGTGGGGAAAATTCCCCAAATCACTCAGAGAATGATCTCTTTAAAAAACTTAACAAACCTATAGGCACTATATAAAGACCCTTAGACCCCAATTCATAGGATTATCAACATCAAGAAACATCAAGAACTTCAACTCTGAAGAAACCTGAAAAGAAATTCAAGAAAAAGGTAAAAAAAACCTTTAAAATAGAAGAATTTCATCTAATAGATCATTGATCTAAGAACAAGATCAATGATCTTCAGTAAAATATAAATAACAGTGCCTTGCAATTTTTTATGAACCACTGGTTCTTTGAAAACAAGAAAAACTTGTTTTCTCTGATCTAAAATTGATCAAAATATAAAACAGTGCCCTGCACTTGCAAAATTGGCACTGTTGCGCTCTTAGATTGGCGCAAGCCACCAGAGAGCGCCACGTGTCAGCTCCAGAACAACTTGCGCTATGCGCTTTTAAAATAAATTATTGCTCTCTGAAATTGGTGCAACTCATCAGAGCGCGCCACGTGTCAGCAACGCAATAGCGCAGCGCACTGACACAGCGCACTGCGCTAACTGCGCTTGCTCTCACCAGAGTGTGACACGTGTCACCTCCACAAACGCTTGCGCTCATTTATTGGCGCAAAGCGCCTGACAGGCCACATGGCCACTGTCAGATAATTGATGCACTGCATCATTAAAAAGAAGGGCTGAGCCCAATTAAAAAGGCCTAACAGGCCTAGTAAATGCTATGCATTATTTTCAAAAAAAAAGGGGAGAGCCCAAATAAAAACATATGCAATGCATCATTCTTTTTTAAAGGAGCAGAGCCCAAACAAGGGTCTGTCAGACCAGAACAGATGCTGTACATCATTTAAAAGGGGCAGAGCCCAAATAAAGATCCAACAGAGACCAAGATTAATGCTATGCATTATTAAACATGGGCAAAGCCCTAGCACAGATCTAATAGGCCAAAAATAAGAAATAACGTTGAATATTCTCAACTGGACTTAGCCCAATCATGGCCGTAAGTCCTCAAACTAAATTGACTGAGCAAGACTGCTCTCCTAAATCAATTTACATCCGGTTCGAGGGTACATCTCCGAACTCCTCTGACCCCTATCGTTGTAATCCTTCAACGACGTCAAAGAGGTGTCGGGTCTCGACGACCACACATCGACACGGGCTGTGGGGTCCTTAAACCCACGGACTTATGCGTCCTTAAACTACCAATGGACCACCATGTCCCTAAACTGGCAATGGACCCCCATGTCCCTAAACTGGAACATGGACCACTACATCCCTAAATTGGAACAATAGAGCCCCCAAATGCTCTTTTGTCGGATCCAAACGATCTCGTTAAGTTGATCTTAGTCTGGAAATTAGACTAACATATCCTTAATAAAAGTTTAAGTTGATCTTAGCCTCAATATGGCTAACGTATCCTTAAACTAAAACACCAAACCCAAATCTAAGTAAATACGGATTTGGACTAATCCACGTCCTACGGGCGACGGCATAACTTAGTCTCCGTATACAATCCACGGGCATCCACAAACAAAAACAACTACACACGACACGAAGTAAAATTCTGGAGAAGGAGAAAATTGTTACCGCAATGCGGTAGCGTAATTAACTGCAGGGGCTTGCGCCTGCAGGGAAGAGCGTCCCCACAATCAAAAACCCCTCAAGTAAGGGGGAATCTGACGAAGTCTGCAACATCGGCCGCATCCGTCTAAACCTCTGATACACGGTGCCATAAATCAACTTGGCATCTTCGGAGAGGTGGACGGGTAAAAACCAAATAGCATCTGCCCCGAATCTCAGGCAAGACATCCCTACGTCGTCTTGGCCGTCTTTCGAAGGGGAACAAGGTTCAAGTATATATTTGATTCATGTTGGATTGGAGTTAGGTTTGGATTGTTTTCATGTTTAGATTGTATTGAGACTCAGATTGAGTCAGAAACTTAAATAGATTTGGATTCCTGAATTAGGATTTAGAGTTATCGGTAACTGCTGCACATGGACGGCAGGATTTGTGTCTTTTTCCAAGACAATTATCTTTGATAACCCAGTTTTAGTTTCTACCTTAAATAGGCAAGCACCCATTTTCTCCGGCTCTCTGAGGCTCAAGAGAATTGGTCCCGCTTAGACCTATATTTACTAGGGTCCTTATTGTAATTTAATATAAGTTGAGGGGTTTTATGAAAAACATTTTTAGTATACTTTCAAAATAAGCCTTAAGTATTTTTTTATATTCATTAGGGTTTTCATGGATGTGAATTTTATAGGATGAGGTATGTTAGTGAATATATATATATATATATATATATATATATATATATATATATATTGAATAGTTCAAGATATTTTAGTGTAAACTTAACTTGTATGGATTCTTGATGGTATTTCCATGAAACTTGTTACTCTTTTATTTTGTTTAGAAAACGTGGAATTTAATAATATCTTAAAAATATGTGTTTTGATAATATTTATATATTTATTGAAAGATAACTTTTTATTATTAAATAGAAATCCTCGTTTTTCTTAAAAATTGTATAAAAATTCCATCACAATCGTATGCTCCGTGAGGAGGTCTTCATCTCACTCTACAAGTCCCGAGGATGTGCGATAACCCATACCATCCCGATCGGGTTCCCCAAAATGGGTTGTAGAGGCATAATCGCAAGGAATGTAATCACACAATTTAAAGAAATACGGTTTTTAATAGTTTAAGGTATTTATTTGAAAAGTCATATTTGCCGCAAGATATTGTTTTCAAGAGAATCGTGCCATATCAAGATGTGTGTATGTAGGAGGCAGGTTATTACCTCGTGAGGTTTTCTAAAGGTATGCTAAGCTAAATACTTAAAAGATGTCAGATGTAAAGTTTGTGGTATTTAAACGAAAATGCAAATGGAAGTTACATAACAGTCTTTTAAGATGAAACTTGTTCTCAATGTTTGTTTCATGATTACTAAGCAAGATATAATGATATGGATGATTGGTTATTAAGAAAGATTGTGATTTTAACGAGTTTAGAATCGGATGTCGGAATAATTCCACTTCCGAAAAGTTTTGAAAAGAGAACTTTTTAAATTAGGAAGAGAGGAGACTTACAAGTTAAAATAAGATAGGGGAGGTAAAGGAAGAAGTTGATGGCTTCGTAGAGTCGCGGGGTCACCAGAAACGTCTTGAATCCTCGCCAGAAAGTGACCTTGGGCTAACTCCACTTGCACTCTTCTTTGACTTGGGAAAATTTAAGAATTTTTTATAAGAGATTTCAGAATGAGGAGGGCTAGGGTATGATGTTGTATTTATAGGATAGAATTAGGGTTTTGGGAATTGAAGAAAGAATTTAAATGCATTAAAATTTGGATTAATGGATGATTTTAAGTTCTCTGTTAATTTACAGAGAAATCAAACAGCATGGGGGTAATGGGGTAGGCCAAGAGGTTTAGTATGCAGGACATGGGGGTCATTGGGTACAGGGGGACCGATGGCGCCGGGCCATGAGCCGATCTCGCCGGCCGTAGGGGTGAGGTGGAGCTCTGGATCTTTGCCAAGTTTCCTAGTCTGTTCATATAACATTTTGCACATGTTTGATTTATCTGAATTTTCATATTTTACGTATATTGCACGTGTAAACTTTTAGGCATCCAAAAAGTTTAAGATAAAAATCAGTAAAAATATATGTGGCTGATGGGATTCGAAAACAAGGGCTACGTCACAGCAGTGCAAGGGCTTTACCAATGAGTTACAAGTTGTTTCTTGCTGTTCTTAAACAAATTAAATTTATAACTTGTGTTAAGGCTTACAACTCTATTTTGTACATAAATTTGAAAATTTTCGTACAGTAAAATTTGATTCGTTACATTATATCCTCCTTACAAAAATTTCGTCCTCGAAATTTACAATTATATAAGGACTAATTTACAAATAAGAAAGGGTATCTTGCACGCATGTCATCTTCTCTTTCTCACGTTGATTCTCCTGGTGAATCTTTTCTCCACATCACTCGAACTAAGTTTACTTTCTTGTTCCTAAGTGACTTTACCTTTCTGTCCATGATTTCAATAGGTTTCTGCTCACAAGATTGATCTGACTGTACCGTGATCTTGGAGTGATCAAGGATGTGGCTGGGGTCACTCACATATCTTCGAAGCAGGGATATGTGAAATATGTTGTGCACTCCTTCTAATGAGGGTTGTAGTGCCAAACGATATGCCACCTCTCCGACTCATTCGAGAATGTCGAACGGTCCAATATATATCGGACTGAGCTTACCCCTCTTACCAAAGAGAATTACTCCATGGTTTAGAGAGATCTTTAAGAACACTTGATCTCCCAGTTGGAACTCCAGGTGACGTCTCTTTGCATCAGTCCAATGCATCTGTCTGTCTTAGGCTATGCGCATTTTTTCTCTGATCGTGCGAACTACATCCACCGTTGCCACGATCATCTCTGGTCCACGGAGTTCCCTATCTCCGATGTCGTCCCAACTTAATGGTGATCGACACTTCCTTCCATAGAGAGCTGCAAACGGTGCCATTCCAATACTCGCTTGGTATC
This sequence comes from Agapanthus africanus, assembly GCA_030015575.1. Lineage (NCBI taxonomy): Eukaryota > Viridiplantae > Streptophyta > Magnoliopsida > Asparagales > Amaryllidaceae > Agapanthus > Agapanthus africanus. Next base: position 129,183,572 of record CM057337.1, on the reverse strand, counting down.
TGTTGTTGTATGAAAACTCCACAAGATGTAGGTGATCTTTCCACGATCCTCCGAAGTCTAACATACACGCTCTTAGCATATCTTCAAGGATCTGAATCGTTAGCTCAGACTGTCCATCTGTTTGTGGATGGTTAGCTGTGTTGAAGTTCAGATTCGTTCCCAAGCTAGCTTATAAACTCTGCTAAAATTGTGATCGAAATCTGGTGTCACAATCGGAGACAATGCAAACCGGTACTCCATGTAATCTCACGATCTCCTGCATGAGTTCACAGGTATTAGAAATAGTATACTATGAAGAGTTAAAATCTTACTTAGATTCAGACGTACTTTCATGTACTTCTTTTCTAATGTCTCGGTAGATTGGCCAACTCAAAATGGGATGAAATGAGACGACTTTGTGAGTCGATCCACAATAACCCATACTGCGTCGTTACCTTTCGTGTTGCAAGGAAGAGCAGTCATGAAATCCATGGTAATGTGTTGCCATTTCCATTCTGGAGTAGGTAACGGTTGAAGTAATCTAGCAGTCCTGTGATATTCAGCTTTTACTTGCTGACAAACTAAGCATTTGGCTACGCTTCTGGATACTTCACGCTTCATTCCATGCCACTAGTAATGTTTCCGCAGATCTTTGTACATCTTTATACCACCAGGGTATACTAAGTATGGAGAGCTGTGAGCTTATTTCATCAACTCTTCCCGAACAGAACCTTGTGATATGCACAATTTGCTTCCGTATCTCAAAGATCCGTCTTCATGGATGATGAAGTCTGTTCAAAATCCACTTTCTACTTGTTCTCGAATCTTTTGCAACTTGGCATCACTTTCTTGAGCTGCTTTGATCTGATTGACAATAGTAGACTGAACTTGTAAGTTCATCAACTTTGAAGTATTACCTGGCATAACCACTTCTATCTCCATCTTGTGTAATTCTTGTTGAAGCTTCCACTGTGTGGTGAGATTCATTGATAGTGGCTGGCGACTAAGTGCATCAGGAACCACATTCACCGTTCTTGGATGATATTGTAGGTTGATGTCGAAGTCCGCCATGAGTTCTAACCATCTTTTCTGCCGCATGTTCAATTCTTTCTGAGTAAGCACATACATCGAACTTTTGTGGTCCGTGTATATATCTACTCGTTCCCCAAGAAGATAGTGGCGCCAAATCTTAAGTGCAAAGACAACGGCTGCCAACTCAAGACCATGCGTTGAATAGTTGCGCTCATGAACTTTCAACTGTCTTGATGCATAAGCTACAACTTTACCGTGCTGGTATAGAAAATATCCTAATCCCTTATTGGATGTATCGCAATGCACAACAAAACCTCCAGATTGGTCCGGTATTATGAGAATAGACGCCGATATCAATCTTGACTTGAGTTATACAAAAGCTTGTTCACATGCTTCTGACCACACGAATGCTTCTTCTTTACATGTGAGCTTGGTCAGGGGTGTTGCAATCTTTGAGAAACCTTCGATAAATCTTCAGTAGTATTTTGCTAGTCCCAAGAAACTTCGAATGTCCTTCACTGTTTTTGGTGTCGACCATTCGCTTACTGCTGATATTTTAGCTGGATCCACAGAGATTCCTTCGCCTGAAACGATATGTCCTAGAAATCCGACTTGATCTAGCCAAAACTCGCACTTGTTGTACTTGGCATAGAGCTGATGCCATCGCAAAGTTTCTAGGACAATCCTCAATTGTTCAGCTATCTCTTTCTGATTCTTTGAATACACCAGGATGTCGTCGATGAATATGACAACGAACCTATCTTGGTACTCTCGGAAAACTTGGTTCATCAGATTCATAAATATGGCTGGTGCATTGGTCACTCCAACTGACATCACGAGAAACTCATAATGACCATAGCGAGTCCTGAATACCGTCTTCGGAATATCAGACTCTTTGACCTTCACCTGATGATAAGCCGAACGAAGATCTAATTTTGAGAAAACACAATACCCACTTAGCTGATCGAATAGATCGTCGATATGTGGTAAGGGATACTTGTTCTTTATCGTTACATCGTTCAGAGCTCAGTAGTCTATGCACATTCTGTATAAACCTTCCTTCTTCTTCACAAGCAGAACTGGAGATCACCAACTTGATGTACTGGGACGAATCCATCCTTTGTTCAAAAGTTCGTCCAATTGAGTACGGATCTCCTTCAATCCTTCAGGACTTAAGTGATATGGTGTTTTGATCACCGGTTGTGCACCAGGTACTAAGTCAATACTAAATTCAAGGGCTCGATCGGGAGGCAAACCTGAGATGTCTTCAGGAAATACGTCTTCGAACTCTCGAACTATCTCTGTCTTATCTTCTTCTGCTTGTATTGTTGCAATCACTGCCTTCCTTGGTTTACCCTTGTAAGTGCTAGGTTCAAGGGTACGGTTTCCACTCTTGAATTAAAAGACCGGATGATCTGGAATCTCGAACACTACCTTCCTTTGACGACAGTCGATGGTAGCGAAGAAAGTTCCTAGCCAGTCCATACCAAAAACTACATCAAAGTTCGGTATATCCAGCATAAAATTCTCTGCTGCAGACGACCACTGGACACAAATCGTATATCAAAGTTGCTTTTAGAACGCCGTTCCCTAAAATGACATTCCAGCTGGATACGAGTGGTTTGACTGGAAGCGCATGAGTTCGAATAAACCGTTGCGATATAAAGCAATGTGATGCTTCAATATCGAAGAGTGCTAAGGTAGGTAGGGAGGCTACTAAGATTGTACCTAAGTTGTGTGGGATATGTTTAGGTATGGAAAAGAATATATGGATGTAAACAAGTATTGAACAGATTTGAAAGATGCGAAGTTACCAGTGATGACTTGGCCGGTGGCTTCAGCTTCTTCCACAGTCATTGTGAAAGCCTGACACCTAGGTATATTCCTCCTTGCTGGAGGAGCATTCCTATGTAGGTTCATTTGTGCTTGATGGAACTGACGAGGATGAGGTGCAGTAGGTCCACGAGGAGGTGGAGCTGGGAGCTCAAGTCGAGTTGCAGGTACCTTGATAGCTGGCCGCTTCAGATAAGTGTTTGCTGGTCTGGAGGCTAGATTTTGATTGAGTCTATGGGGGCATGTAACAATGTCGTGAGTAGATGAGCCGCTGACTAAGCACAGGCCGTTTGCATGCCTGCAGTCCTTTGCCAGGTGTCCATTCCTCCTGCAGTAGGTGCAAAAGTCTGGACTGGGCCAGTTAAAAGTTACTCCCGGACTTCTGGGTACAAATGGTGGTCTGGAAGAGGCTCTTCCTGCCATCTGAGTGCCAGGGCGCTTCACACCGGCAGACTGAGATCTACCCTTCCACTTCACTACTGCCTCATGTCTTCTAGCAGCCTTCAGTGCAAGGTCGTGGGTTAGAAAATCTCCTGTAGCTAGAGCAGCTTGGATCTTCGGTTCCAACTCTTGCTGAAATCGTCGGGCTCTGATCTCAACAGTCGGTATGAGATGTGCCGCAAACCTGTTACGGTCTCGTGTTAGCAGTGTAGTATGTGTTATAAGGAAATTGAATATTGAGACATATCTTACCTGCTGAGTATGGTAAACTCAGCATCATACTCATCTACAGATTTGCTCTACATAAAGCATTGTTGCTGGTGGATGAATTGCTACTCCATGTCAAAACGGGCAGTCTCGGGAAAATATTTTGCGTCGAACATCTCGTGAAATGTCTTCCATTCAATCGACTGGGCAAGACGGATTTCTTCCGCCTTCTACCATACTCTGGCGTTATCTGTGAGTTGCAGCTTCGCAACTCTTACCCAAGAAATCTCTTGCACTTGTGCTGCTACCAGATCGTCTTCGATTGACCGAGCTTATTCTTCTGCCTCTAGGGGGCTCTCTTTCCCAGAAAAGTTCTTAGGGTGAAATGCCCGGAATTGCTTCACACTGGATGCCTCAGCTTCTAAGCAATGCAATAGGATAGCAGTCTGCTGCTGTTGTCCCTCCAAGAGGCTCTTGATTGTCTCAAGTAATACCGTTTGCTCGTTGATAGGAGCTGCTATGGTAGGTGTAAATGGTAGAGGTGTTGGTGGTGGTGGGGTGTTGCCATTAACGTTTGTGCTCGTATTGTTGGGGGAATCCATATCCTTGAAAGAAAAAGTAGGGCTAGGATAGATTCAAGGAATTGAAATGTAAAGAATGTATAGTTACCGATTCTTATAGTTCTTGTGATATATTGCTTAGGATTCCATGCAGAACTGACCCTGCATGGTTGTGTAGGTTTCCATGCAGAACTGATCTGCATGGGCCACCAACAAAACATGTCACACCCCGCTTCCCAGTGTACGGGTACGGAGATGTGGCAAGGCCGCGACGTATTTACTCATAAGTAAACACGTTAAGCGTAAATAAGAAATATAAAAGAAATAACATAAGAATGACAAGAAATATAATGAAACAACAACTTTTTATTTATATTCATTCTTTACATGCAACTGGAAAGTAAAATACAATAATGGAAAGCGATGCCTAAACAATAGCATATGAACTGAAAAGAAAAGTAAGTACAAGTAAGAACGAGAACTCTGGTTCCTGCAAACTTCTCCAAATCTTCCTGACTGGGCTCGATCTACTAAGAGTCGGGTCCTCCTGACAACATTCCAAAGAAAGAAGAGATAGGAATATCGTCAGCCAGCAATCGCTCGATAGGTCCCAAAAGAGAGATAGATCAAGTAAAAGGAATAGATCTGATAATTTATCTGTTTTTGTTATACTAACATAGTTGTTTGTACCTTGGTAAAGAATGTATCAGTGTATATAAGAGGTGTCCAACTTGCTCCGTGGACTATGGAGTACAAGGCCTCGTTAATCCCACAGGATAATTGCATGGATATTCAGGTTGGGTGTATTATAGTGACCGTCTCGTTCCACTTCTAACACATTCCATACCAGTCTACCCTTTTAAAACCCCGGAATGTATATTGTATTGTTTTGTGGTATAAGACTTGCTGAAACTATGGTATAAGTTGCTCATGTAAACGGATCAGGATGTAAACAGATAGTTATGTAGTCAAGTCAAAATATATCCATTGTTCGGTCAATTCAAAACAAGTTGCATGTTTGTATTGTTCGATATACATGTTCAGGTTCAAGTATATATTGGATTCATGTTGGATTGGAGTTAGGTTTGGATTGTGTTCATGTTTAGATTGTATTCAGATTAGACTGAGACTCAGATTGAGTCAGACACTTAAACAGATTTGGATTCCTGAATTAGGTTTTGGAGTTATCGGTAACTGCTGCACATGGACGGCAGGATTTGTATCTTTTTCCAAGACAATTACCATTGATAACTCAGTTTTAGTTTTCTACCTTAAATGGGCAAGCACCCAATTTCTCCGGCTCCCTGAGACTCGAGAGAATTGGTCCCGCTTAAACCTATATTTACTAGGGTCCTTATTATAATTTAATATAACTTGAGGGGTTTTTATGAAAAAATTTTTTAGTATACTTTCAAAATAAATCTCAAGTATTTTTTTTATATTCATTAGGGTTTTCATGGATGTGAATTTTATAGGATGAGGTATGTTAGTGAATATATATATATATATATATATATATGAATAGTTCAAGATATTTTAGTGTAAACATGACTTGTATGGATTCTAGATGATATTTTCATGAAACTTGTTATTCTTTTATTTTGTTTAGAAAACGTGGAATTTAATAATATCTTAAAAATATGTGTTTTGATAATATTTATATATTTATTGAAAGATAACTTTTTATTATTAAATAGAAATCCTCGTTTTTCTTTAAAAATATATAAAAAATTCTATCGAGATCGTATGCTCCGTGAGGAGGCTGCATCTCGCTCTACTAGTCTTGAGAATTTACGATAACCCGCACCATTCTGATCGGGTTCTCCAAAATGGTTTGTAGAGGCATAATCGCAAAGAATGTAATCACACGATTTAAAGAAATACGGTTTTTAATAGTTTAAGGTATTTATTTGAAAAGTCGTATTTGCCACAAGATATTGTTTACAAGCGAATCGTGTTATATCAAGATGTGTGTATGTGGGAGGTAGGTCATTACCTCGTAAGGTTTTCTAAAGGTATGCTAAGCTAAATACTTAAAAGATGTCATATGTAAAGTTTGTGGTATTTAAAGGAAAAATGCAAATGGAAGTTACATAACATATTCTTTTAAGATGAAACTTGTTCTCAATATTTGTTTCATGATTACTAAGCAAGATATAATGATATGGATGATTGGTTATTAAGAAAGATTGTGATTTTAATAAGTTTAGAATCGGATGTCGGAATAACTCCAATTCCGACAAGTTTTGAAAAGAGAACTTTTTAAATTAGGAAGAGAGGAGAAGAGAGGGGACTTACAAGTTAAAAAAAGAGTAGGGAGGTAGAGGAAGAAGTTGATGGCTTCATGGAGTCACAGGGTCACCGGAAACGTCTTGAATCCTCCTCGAAAAGTGACCTTGGGCTAACTCCACTTGTACGTTTCTTTGACTTAGGAAAATTTGAGAAATTTTGACAAGAGATTTCAGAATGAGGAGGTCTAGGGTATGATGTTGTATTTATAGGATGGAATTAGGGTTTTGGGAATTGAAGAAAGAATTTAAATGTATTAAAATTTGGATTAATGGGTGATTTTAAGTTCTCTATTAATTTACAGAGAAATCAAACAGCATGGGGGTAATAGGGTAGGCCAAGAGGTTTAGTGTGCAAGACATGGGGGTCATTGGGTACGGGAGGACCGATGGCGCCGGGCGATGAGCCGATCTCGCCGGCCGTAGGGATGAGGTGGGGCTCTAGATCTTCGCCAAGTGTCCTAATCTGTTCATATAACATTTTGCACATGTTTGATTTATCTGACTTTTCATTTTTTACGTGTATTGCACATGTAAAATTTTGGGCTTCCAAAAATTTTAAAATAAAAATCAGTAAAAATATATATGGCTGATGGGATTCGAACATAAGGGCTACGTCACAGCAGTGCAAGGGCTTTATCAATGAGCTACAGGTTGTTTCTTGCTATTCTTAAACAAATTAAATTTATAACTTATGCTCGGGTTTACAACTCTATTCTGTACATAAATTTGAAAATTTTTGTACAGTAAAATTTGAGTCGTTATAGCCCACGCGCCAAGGAAATTGAAGACCCATGTGAAGAACTACCCGACTCATGATTTGGAGCTAGTAGCAATGATTTTCACTTTGAAAATTTGGAGACACTACTTATTGGGCGAAAGGGTAGAAGTATTTACCGATCACAAAACCCTAAAATATGTGTTCACACAGAAATAGCTCAATATGAGGCAGCATAGATGGTTAGAGCTGATGGATGAGTATGATCTTGATCTAAACTACCATCCAGGGAAAGTTAATGTAGTGTCGGATGGTATAAGTCGGTTGCCAGAAATACGGATGTTGACTGCACAGAAGGAGATCATAGCTGATATTCAGAGATTCGGGTTGGAGATTATACTACCGCATTCTTCGGAACAGTTGAAACAATTTCAAGTACAGTCGTCCTTGATCGATAATATTAAAGCAGCACAGTCGCACGATCCAAGGTTGCAGAAGTTTCGAGAACAGGTAGAAGCTGTAACGATCATAAAATTCCTATATTTTCGCTTATCATCTCTTTAATAAAATATTACAATTATTTATTTTTGGTATATTTTGTTTTTTAATAAATATATTATTTTATCACTTCATCTATTTTATTCATTTTATAATTTTTCAAAGCCCAAACCCAAGCCAAGACAAATCCATTTAATTTCTTTCTTTTCTTTTTCTAAATCCACTTTCTTTTTAAGGTACGATATATATTTAATTCTTGTTAAATATGTGCATGAACAATCTTGTAGCTCATTGGTTAAGTCCTTACATTGTTATTCCATAGTTGACTCGGAAAGCTCAGTGGATATCCTATTTTATGACTGTTTCCAGCATATGCGATTGAACCTGTCCGATCTCCAACCGACCTCGCACGTCCTCTCTAGGTTCACAAACCAATCCGTCCAGGTCGAGGGAACGATCACCCTACCTTTCAACATAGGGGAAGCCAGAGGAACCCGAACCATGTTGGTGAGTTTTCTTGTCGCCTAGGTTCCTTCGTCTTACAACATACTCTTGGGCCACCCCACTTCGAACTAACTCCAGGCTCAGATCTCGACCTACCACCTTGCGTTCAAGTTCCTTCTGGGCGATGGGGGAATAAGTCGGGTCTATGGAGATCAGCAAACCGCCAGGGTTTGTCTCGTCTTGACGGTCCCCGAGGACAAAGGAGTTGATGTTTTCGAGGAATTGTGTGATCCTCGGGAATTTCTGGATACACGTGATGACAAAAAGGAGATTCGAGTTTCCCCGGTGGAGGCCTTGTCCGAGTTTTCTCTCAAGGAGGAAGACAACAGTCGAACTGTCCGGATTGGCTCCCTCTTGACTGGGGAAACTCGAGACAACCTTATCTGGTTCCTCCAAAGCAACTCCGACGTATTCGCTTGGACTGCCAAGGACATCCCGAGGATTGACCCCAAGGTGATCTCCCACAAGCTCGTTATTGACTCAAAGGCCTAGCCGGTCCGACAAAAGAAAAGAAACTTCACGCCTGTCAAACAGAAGGTGATCGAGTAGGAAGTGGACCGACTACTCGTAGCTGGCTTCATCAGGAACCTAGACTATTCGGCTAGACTAGTGTTCGGTTGATAAAACTGCACTATTGATGTGACATTTTCCTCACTATTTCTATATAATAAAAGATGTTTATTATAAATATGACGCATATAAGGGTTTATCCGTAAAATACTATTTTCATGTGTTTATATATTATAATTAACATTATGAAGGAAAATGTAAGCATATAATATTCATGTAATATTTGGTCTATTTAAATATGCTTACCTTATTAAATATTTTTGACCAATTCTTTTAAAACTAAAATATCATGACAAATGGTTAAGATAATATCTCAATAAAAACAAATTCTACTAACATCATTTATTGCGATAATTATGCAGGAATTATATCATGACTGAAATCAAGGAAATCCGAGTTGGCAAGATCAAATCTGCCGAAGATATTCAAGTAAATTGAAGAAACCAATTCTGGCAGAAACGTAGAGAAGATTTTCAAAGTATTGATATTCAAAAGATTACTAAGTGCTACAGAGATGAAGCCCCAGAAATTGGAGCCCAAGATCCCACAAGAGAGCGGCGGTTCCGGGGCCAAAACCCACTATTGGCGGCAGATCAGCGGCCTGTTAGGGGAGTTGGAATATTGGATTTTCTACGCAGGATTTTATCAACAAAGCCTAACTAACACGATCTAGGATTTTCAACTTCTGTGACTATAAATAGAACCGAGAGCCTCTTGGAAAAATCATCAAACCGACGCGATCAGGAAATCCACGACGGCTCAAGAATCCTGATTGATCATCGACTGTTCATCTACCTCCTTAAGAAGAGATCGAGAAGCAAACTAGGGTTTTGTAATCATTTTCTAAAGGAACAAAGTGTACTTAATCTTGTTGATTAATAAAGATAGTTTTTTTCTTATATCATTTTATTTTTCTGTAGTTTCTAATATGATTTCCCTTTCTATCTTTTCTTTTCCCAACATGCGCGAGTAATTCTCCGCTTGTTAGGGTTCGTAGGATTATGGTAGATTAATGGATGATGAAGATCCTTACACTCTTTTTACGTCCTATAAAGTTTATAAACTTTATCAAAAGAATAGTTAACATCCTAATCGGGCGCGCTATCAATTCATTGATATTCACGATCACGATTAGAGATTAGATTAACAATTGTTTTGGTAAAGGCTAGACATGAACGGAGATCCATGTCAAGGTAGGGGTTAAGAGTAGGAACCCTTTTCCCTCCAGAAACCCTAATCTGCATGCATCATTGTCGATCTAGTTTTAAATCTATTAAAGGATACGAGAAGTAATCTTTAATTAATCATCCATGACTACTAAATCTTAACGAACCCTACAAGGCCCCTTCCAATATAAAACCTACATTCGTAGTTAATCTAGATCTATATTCTGCATCCGTGTTTGACGTAGATCTAGAAACTATTTCCACTATTCATTATTCTTCCTCTTTTCATTTTTAAACACGTCTAAAGTAAGATTGAAAGATTCAATGTTTTCCTGAGGACGGCCCGTACTCATCTCGGTCTAGCTACACGCGACACCGTTATTGATTATGTTTATTCTTCAAACACAACTTCACAAAAAAATCAAACCAATCAAATGGCGCCGTTGCCGGGGATACATGCGTAATTTTTTATTCTTACTATTTGTGTTGAATTCTTATTCGATCTATATCATAAAAATAAACAAAACTGCAAATTGTATATTTAACGATTATTGTGTGAATTTTGCGAGGGGATTTGGAGTCACAGAATTGAGGAAACAGAGATCCAGAAACATTAATCAAGATCCAGAGGAGAAAGGGAGGGCGTGTAGCAAAAATCTCCACCTGATCTCCCAAGTCGGCGGCGGAAGCATGGCAAGAAGGCCTATTCGGCGGCGGAACCGCGGCTTAATTGAGGATCTAGGGTTCCAAACTTCTCTGGTAAATTTCTCTACTCTTTCTCTCTCCTCTGAAATCCAATAAAATATCTTTCCTGCAAGATTCTTTACAAAATATCGCCGCTCAAAAATCTTTTTGCAAAGTTTTGTATTTGGTTTGTTTATTCATATTTTAATACGGATTTTAAGGGGCAAGACCAAAATTCAGATTAGGTGGGGATTTTATCACCCTTCCTAGGCCCCGCAAATCACAAAACGAGTATCCGCATAACCCTATATTAATTAAAAAATATCTAGATCAAGACCCTAAGGACCGTCGTGCTCAAATAGGACAGAGGAAGGTCATGGGTAATCTATCGCTTATCTGCATTTTCTTTTGTGGTGCTTAGGAAAGTGTGTCTAAGGCAAGTGCTTATTTAATTAAGCCCGCTATTTTCGGTGATTCGTATAGCGGATACCTCCCACTTACCTGGCACTTACCTGGCCACAAGAGTTATAAAGAGGTGGTAGAGGATTGATCCTGCGGCTTGTCCTTTGGAAGTCTAGGAGCGGTCTAGAGCTTGTCCTAGGTAACCATAGCTCTAGGGTTGTTTGTGCATTTTTTTGTGATTTTGTGAGTCAACCCCCAAGTCCACTTTTAAAGCACAATCAAATTTTTTTTCTTTTCCTTTTTACCCTTCCCCCCTATTTTCATCTTATAATGGGTAACCCAAACAGACGAACTCTTGCCGAGCTTTGCAATCCACAACCAGATATTTCTTGTCTTCATAATCGCTTCGGTATACCATCCGACTCTCCCATATCCTTAAGAGATTGGATAGAACAAGCGGATAGAAACAGTTGGCCACCTCAGTCCAGGTCTTATCAACCGTATCCTAATTCTACATCTATTTCAGTTGATACTCCGAGTGAGGAATCCCCTAGACGCATGTCCATTGCCGAGCATATAGCAAGGGCTAACGGCCAAAGTTTCAATCCGGACCAATATCAACCATCACCACCACTTTCTATAGAAGAATTTGATAATCGGTTTGTGGCATATATGATGTCTATTGAGAATAGCCAACCAACCAATATCAGTATTCTTCTTATCATAATGTTGATCCTACTCCTGCCCAATGTTCTCAACCACTCTATTCCTATCAATCCTATTCGACTTTACACCTTCTCTAGACAGTCCTTCTAATCAGTCATTTGGGAGTTTTAATTATCCATAAGAATTTCAATCTTATACTGAAACTCCTTATCAACACAAGTCTAGCCTTGAGCGGACGTTAGAATAATATGTGGAAATGTCGCACCAAATTAGAAAGGAAACAACAGAGTGGATGCAAGCTAATAATTTCAAATCAGCCCAAAAATTTTCAGTATACAATACGGCCATGGGACAAAGTGAGAATTTAGGTGGTGAGACAGAACTGTACACCGTTCCTAATCAAACCTCCCCATTCCAAACTGAAATCCACAACTCCGGTTTCACAGATTCATCGAGTACACCAAATGATTCACCAATTAAAGATAGAATGTCTGATGAGTTGTGTGACTTTGTAGTGTTTGATTTACCTGATTGTGAAAGGTCCATTTCAAGTGAAGCCACACCCAACCCTTGTGATCTCTACACCTCCACTCTAGAACCAAAATTGATTGAAAACCATAAATTTAATGAGGTGTTTGAAAATTCTAACTTTCACTTGAATGAGGAGATTGACGTTGGGGATATATTGAATGATGAACCCGAAATTTTGGATGAGTTTGTTCCACCAATTCATCAGGTCCTTTCACTTCCTTGTGGTCATCATCTCGAGCATTTAATTATTCTTCCTGAGCTCCAAATGCATCTTCAAGTTGATAATAATTGTATAACCGAATAGCAGACCGAAATTCTACCTTCATCTCCTTCATCTGGTTCAGCAATACTCGACACACCAATTTGTTTACCCATTTTATCTCCCACTTTCTCTGGTTCTTCTTCTAATCTTCCTTTAATAATAGCGAGTGTTGATGAATCACAATCCGACATTGAAATGTTCAATCGGACCATCGATGAAAGTTTCGATGACATTTTCGCCGACGAACTCGCATTCCTAAATGACTCGGATTTTGTGATTAATCAATCTCCACCTGAAGAAGTTGAACCACCACCATTTTTTCTTATCCCATACGAGAATGTGACCATTCTTTCCATTCCTAATCATCCACATTCTCGTTTCCGTTCCCCATTACTGTTTGGTCTCTATCAACCGAAACGTAAACCATACCGCCTCCTATCTCCCCACTTCTTCAAATCTCTGATTTTCCACCAACCGGTACATTTCATCAATAAATTATTCAAATGGCCGGTGTTGACTTGTGGTCTTTGCAAGGTTTTACTTTGACAAATAACTTTAACCCCCCCAATAATTTTAAATGCATAATACTATTTTACTCAAGTTTGGGGGGGATATTTTGGCTCTTGAAAGAAAATGATTTTTACAAAATTGTGAGCCAAGAATAAGTTTGGGGGAGAATTTCACTTTCATTATTTCTTATCCCCTTTGATAACTTTCCCTCTCAAGTCGACAGATTTTGAGATTTAAAAGATGACAATAGTGAGGACACTGCTGCAAACAGGTTTGGGAGAGGTTTGTGCATATTCACGCGTTACTTTGCATTATACTATATATAAAGCACAAAAAAAATTTAAAACTTTGAAAGTGAAAATTTACATATGAAAGATAGGAATAGTTTGAGAAATGCAAGAAAGTTAGATATTTTCTTAAACAAAACTAGTAATAAGTAGTTATAAGCCATTGTACCAAGGGTTAGTAAGATGAAGGAAATTATTAATCTGAGAATAAAAATAAATCCAAAAAATAGTCCCTATTCTTGAAGCCAAACATCTGAACGTTGATACCCTACTATACGCACTTACACACATCTTGAAACTTGGGATGGTAGAGAATACCTTGAAATGCTCTTGTCTAAAAGCCTTAGTATGAAAGGAAAAAAAAAAGAGTATAAATGTTGGGAAAAAATGAACACTGGTTTTATAATTACCAAGGCAGCATAAAAAAAATATAGCGAGGGTGGTTTATCACCTAGTGCCTTAGACCAACTGGTTTGGGAGGCACTGCTATGCCTTGGGTGTTGCGAAACGAGGAATTACGCCTAAATGCGCAAGCACATTTTGTAATCGGTCGGTTAGTACCTCAAGAAGTATTGACGGTCGCATGAAAAATGAGTGAGCAATTTTATCGAAAATATTCACCAACTATAAACTACTTTGGAAGATGGACAAGAATATGATAGCTTGAATTGAATTCTCTAAGTGTATGGATGTCTTTTACACACACTAGGGGTATATGATCAATGTTTGGAAGAAAGACAGGGAGGAAGAATAAAGGCGATGTTTTATTGAGGGATGATGTGATTTCTAACATTTTTTCACGACCATTAACATAGGGCTCATAGCAACTGAAAATCTAGTGTAGTTGGAAACTTTTATTTTCAAGTTCTTTCTTTTATAAGTTCTTATCTTTATATGTAACTTCCACCATCTATCTTTTATTATAGGATTTTGTGGGTGTAATCCGCTGAAAATCCTCAGGAGATAACACTCCTCCTACTAGGGACACCGAGAGGTTTAATGGTTTGTTGCACGTGCTCAGTGCAATCGTGTTGCCTACGAAAGTGTGTTACTTAGGTTTTTCTTTTTCTCTTTCTCCTTCTATTGAATAACTAGTTTGCTCGGGACGATCAAAGTTAAGTTTAGGGGTATTTGTTCAGTTGATAAAACTGCACTATTGATGTGACATTTTCCTCACTATTTCTATATAATAAAATATGTTTATTATAAATATGACACATATAAGGGTTTATCCGTAAAAATACTATTTTCATGTATTTATATATTATAATTAACATTATGAAGGAAAATGTAAGAATATAATATTCATGTAATATTTGGTCTATTGAAATATGCTTAACTTATTAAATATCTTTGACCAATTCTCTTAAAACTAAAATATCATGACAAATGGTTAAAATAATATCTCAATAAAAAAGATTCTACTAACATCATTTATTGAGATAATTGTGCAGAAATTATATCATAACTGAAATCAAGGAAATCCGAGTTGGCAAGATCAAATCTGCCGAAGATATTCAAGTAAATTGAAGAAACCAATTCTTGCAGAAACGTAGAGAAGATTTTCAAAGTCTAGATATTCAAAAGATCACTAAGTGCTACAGAGATGAAGCCCCAGAAATTGGAGCCCAAGATCCCACCAGAGAGCGGCGGTTCCACGGCCAAAACCCACTATTGGCGGCGGATCCGTGGCCTGTTAGGGGAGTTGGGATATTGGATTTTCTGCCCAGGATTTTATCAACAAACCCTAAATAACACGATCTAGGGTTTTCAACTTCTGTGACTATAAATAGAACCGAGAGCCTCTTGGAAAAATAATCAAACCGACACGATCACGAAGTCCACGACGGCTCAAGAATCCTGGTTGATCATCGACAGTTCATCTACCTCCTTAAGAAGAGATCGAGAAGCAAACTAGGGTTTTGTAATCATTTTCTAAAGGAACAAAGTGTACTTGATCTTGTTGATTAATAAAGGTAGTTGTTTTCTTATATCATTTTATTTTTCTGTAGTTTTTAATATGATTTCCCTTTCTATCTTTTCTTTTCCCAACATGCGCGAGTAATTCTCCGCTTGTTAGGGTTCGTAGGATTAAGATAGATTAATGGATGATGAAGATCCTTAAACTCTTTTTACGTCCTGTAAAGTTCATAAATTTTATCAAAAGAATAGTTAACATCCTAATCGGGCACGCTATCAATTCATTGATATTCACGACCACGATTAGAGATTAGATTAACAATTGTTTTGGTAAAGGCTAGACATGAACGGAGATCCATGACAAGCTAGGGGTTAAGAGTGGGAACCCTTTTCCCTCCAGAAACCCTAATCTACATGCATCATTGTCGATATAGTTTTAAATCTATTAAAGGGGGAGTAATTTTTAATTAATCATCCATGACTACTAAATCTTAACGAACCCTACAAGACCCCTTCTAATATAAAACATACATCCGTAGTTAATCTAGATCGATATTCTGCATCCGTGTTTGACGTAGATCTAGAAACTATTTCCACTATTCATTATTCTTCCTCTTTTCCTTTTTCAACACGTCTATAGTAAGATTGAAAGATTCAACGTTTCCCTGAGGACGACCCGTACTCATCTCGGTCTAGCTACACGCGACATCATTATTGATTGCGGTTATTCTACAAACACAACTTCACAAAAAAATCAAACCAATCAGCTAGCCAACATAGTCATGGTTAAGAAAGCAAACGGGAAATGGCGCATGTATGTCGATTTTACTGACATGAACAAGGCCTGCCCTAAAGACAACTACCCGCTCTCGCGGATAGATCAGTTAGTTGACAGCTCGGCCGGTCACGAGCTACTGAGCTTTATGGATGCCTTCTCCGGTTATAATCAAATCCAGATAGACCCGGCCGACAAAGAGCTCACCGCCTTTACCACCAATCGAGGAGTCTGCTGCTACAAGGTAATGCCTTTGGCCTCAAAAACACTGGGGCAACATACCTGCGGCTGGTCAACAATCTGTTCAATCCACATATTAGGAGAAATATGGAAGTCTATATTGATGCCATGCTCGTGAAATCCACTCTGTCGGTCGGGCATACCACGGATCTCGGTAAGACCTTTGAGGTCCTGCGAAAGTACAAAATGGATTTGAATCTAAGTATGCTTTCGGCATCACGGGCAGAAAGTTCCTTGGATTCATGGTCACACATCGAGGAATCGAAGCAAACCCGAAGAAGATCAGGGCCATTATTGATATGGTGATGCCCAAGAGAAACGTTGAAATCATGCAGCTCACGGACAGGGTGGTCGCTTTGAGTCGGTTCAAGTCCAGATCTGGCGAAAAGTGCCTGCCTTTTTTCAAAGACTTAAGAAAAATCCCCAGGTTCGAATGGTCCGAGAAATATCATATAGCCTTCGAGCAGCTCAAGACTCATCTGACAACGCCACCGCTTCTCACTCGACCAGCTGTAGGAGACGAGTTGCTTCTATACCTGGTCGTCTCCAACCAGGCTGCCAGCTCTATGCTCATCAGAGAATCCAAAGGGATACAAAGACAAGTTTACTATATCGGCCACATTTTCAAAGACGCGGAGACCAGGTACCCAACCATTGAAAAGATAGTCCTGGCGCTCGTCGTCACATCCCAGAAACTTCGGCATTATTTCCAGGCTCATACCATCATCGTTCTCACCAACTGACCCCTAGGAAACATCCTTGGTTCCCCGAGTCGTCGGGCCACTTGGAGAAGTGGAGATGGGAGTTGTCGCAGTTTGACATCCGGCACCGATTGAGGGAATCCACCAAAGCCTAAGCCATTGCCGATTTCGTGGTTGAATGCACCATTCCCAACAAGGAGAAAGCGCCGACGCGAGATCCAAACCCACAACACTCAATCGAAGAAAATCCCAGTCCAATTCTGGACTGGGTACTCTATGCGGACGGTTACTCTATAGAGGAAGGGGTGGGGCTGGGCTGGTCATCCGCGACCCCAATGAAGCTGAGATGGAATACGCTCTGCGGCTCGTCTTTAAGGCCTCCAACAACGCCGCAGAATATGAGGCCTTATTGGTCGGTCTATGAATCGCCTTGGGAGTGGGGCTAAAGAGAATTAAAATTCACAGCGACTCCGCGTTGGTCATCGACCAGGTGACCGGACGACTCGAAGCCCGGAAACCCCTGATGATGAAATACCCAGCCGAGGTAAAAAGGCTCCGGAGAAATTTCGACGAGGTCCAAGTGGAACAGATTCCTCGGAGTATGAACGTCGAGACAGACACGTTGAGCAAAGTCGCCTCCTCCTATTCGGCTAATCACAAAAGTAACATCCTCTTCGAAGTCCTACCGTGACCCAGCATCGAAGATAAAGAGGTGATACACCGGGTCTACACCACTCAGGAGAGTGTCTTACATTGGAGAAAGCCCATAGTGGAGTTCCTTAAAGATGGAGTGCTCCCTGAGGACCGAACTGAGGGGCGCCGGCTCTGCATGAAAGCTCGCCACTTCATGTGGAGCAAAGGAAACTTATACAAGAAGTCATACACCCAGCCCCTACTCAGATGCATCGATTTCAATGAAGCAGGGTACGCTCTCTACGAGATACACGAGGGAGTCGGTGGCGCACATTAGGGGGCCGGTAGCCTTGTTCAAAAGACACTGTTGTAGGGATATTATTGGCCGACTATCCACGGGGATGCGGAAAAGCTCATACGAAGGTGCAAGACATGTCAACTCTTCGGCAGCACTCTTCGGCTACCAGCCACTGAGTTAACACCACTAAGCTCCCCTTGGCCGTTTGCACAATAGGGAATGGATATGATTGGCCAACTTCCCATCGGCATTGGTGGGCATAAATACATCCTTGTCGTCGTGGACTACTTTACGAAATGGGTCGAACCTGCGCCAATCAGGAAACCGGATGCCGCTTCCATGGTGAAGTTCCTGCAGAACAATGTAATCGCTCGATTTGGAATTCCGAGGTGCATCATCACCGACCACGGAACCAACTTTGAAAATGACAAAGTTAGAGAATTCTACAGCGACTATCGCATATTGATAAAGTTCTCCACGGTCTCACATCTCCAGTACAACGGGAAAGCCGAGATAGCAAACCGAGGTGTCATCCCGGGCCTTAGAGCCCACCTGGAAGGAAGACAGGGTGGATGGGTCGAGAAACTGCCATGTGTACTATAGGCATTACAAACATCAAAAAAGACACCTACGGGGGAAACCCCGTTCAATCTCTATTATGGCACTAAGGCAATGGTCCCCGCAAAAATCGGCTTTTCTAGTTATCGAGTCGAGCGCTTTAACGACGAGGCCAACGTCTTGGCCCTTTGAAGCAACTTGGACATCTTATTGGAAAAAAGGGACCGGATGCAAATAAGGATGACCATATATCAGCAATAGACCGTCCGATATTACAATGCCGATGTCAAACACCGAACATTCAAGATGGGAGACTTAGTCCTACGACGAAATGAGTTCGAGGACCAAGAGAAACCGCACAAGTTCTCCCCAAAGTGGGACGGTCCCTTCCTAGTGGCTGAAGCGTTGCCCGAAAGAGTCTACCGCCTCCAAGATTCCTTGGGTGCAACTTTCCACAGCCGTACAATGCCGAAAAAATTAAATTGTATACATGAACTTGTACTCTCTTGAATAATGAGACTCCACTTTTTTTTGTCATCAAGTTTGTTTTAGTTTCTAAGCTAAGCCCTCACACGAGTAGGTTCCTGCTCGGTTTCGAGGCCGGCGGTCAGCCTCCTTTTCATCGTAACCGGGTAGCTTCCTATCCGGCCTATCCACGACGGGTAGCTTCCTACCCAATGATGTCGTAGATCCAAAAGCCCCCTCCATGGGGCAGCCGGGTAGTTTCCTGCCCGGCTCACCCACAGTGGGCAATTTTCTGCTTGGCCAAACCCGTGAATCATTAGCTGGCGGGCTACCTCAACCCTATGAATAAAATGCAGGCCCCCTATAAGTAGTCGACCTAAGTACTGCTCCGCCCACCTTACCTCGATTCCGGAGGAATGGCGGAGTAAGAAGCATCGCTGTACATGCGCTTGGAAAAATAGAAAACGAAAAATTTCAACGATAGACACCCTGAGCGTGGAGAAACTTGTAAGCAAAAGAAAAAAATTTATTGATAAGAGATATTCTCAGCTCCTCGGCCTTACAAAAATGTCCGGGGGATCGCAAAATAAAAACTATTACAGCAAAGGGGGAAGGGGGTCCAGAAAGCATTGACCATGGTACTCAAAACTGAGATCCAACAGCAGAGCCCAGGCAACATATGATCGCTCCCTCTACCTATGCATGTGGACCCGAGTGGATATGGTTCCGCCGGGGACTTCCGCTATCGAGCGGTCCCGCTTGTTTTTTGAGATCAGGCCCAACTCATGGGTCGTGTGCATCTTGTCGATGGCCTCCTCCAGCGATTGTTGGGACAATGCCCTAAAAAGGCCCTGGGAGGACCTCCAGATCGCGTAGATGAGCACCTACAGAAGAGAAAATCGGTGCGGGAGTAAACGCCCGCAATGACGCTCTAGGAGACCTATCACAGCCTCGTATGTTACCTCGGAACCGTCAAAATCGTAATGGTAGATGTCATGGCGTGTCACGATATCTCAGATGTTGTACGTATTGCTGGCCATTAGGAAACAACAAACTATGGAGATCGATCAAATAAAAAAGAGGGAGAAGACGAAGACGGCTAGAGCAAATCAATGTGAGTGCCTAAGAGGGGGACCAGGCATCCCTTATTTATAACCTCAACAAAAATTCCCAAACGATTGAGATCCTCTCCCACCAAGGCACGAATCATGGAGTATCATCATACGCATCACGCCACTCGATACGGCGCTGCCATGCGGTGCCCGGCTATTGGCCCCCTCCTTTTCATGAAGATTTAGGAAGATTGAACAACGACTTTGAAGATTCACATTGATATCCATATACCCGGCGCACACCACGTGGAACCAAGAATCAGGGATGCACAAACATTGGCATCATGGTAATCCCGCCATCGACTGACCAATCAACACAGATGAATTCCTGATCGGGAGACCGCTGGGCAAGTTCTTGCTTGGCCCATCCGCAGCGGGTAGCTTCCTACCCAACAACGCTGTAGATCCAAAACCCTCATCACGAGGCGGCCAAATATCTTCCTTCTCGGCCCATCCACAGGGATAGCTTCCTGCCCAACGAATACATGGATCCAAAGCCTTCATCACGAGGCCGCCGGACATCTTCCTACTCGGCCCATCCACAGCGGGTAGCCTCCTGCCCAACGACGCCGTAGATCCAAAGCCCTCATCACGAGGCCGCCGGAAAGCTTCCTTCTCGGCCCATATGCAGCGAGTAGCTTCTTGCCTAACGAATACGTGGATCCAAAGCCCTTATCACGAGGCCGTCGGGCAGCTTCCTTCTCGCCCCATCCGCAGCGGGTCCTAACGACGCCATGGATCCAAAGCCCTCTTCATGAGGCAGCTGGGTAGCTTCCTGCTCGGCATCAACGGTGGAACCTGAAGCCTTGCGTTAAAACCCGTAGGTCGACCTCAACCAGGCGCACGTACATGAAGTAGGAAAACTCCTAACATGGCCCAAGTAAACAAATCTCGGGTTCTGTCGATAGCCGGCCCAACTCCAACCCCACTCGACCTCTATTAAGGTCGCTCAACTCATGCCGCACCTTGACTCTAGGGTAAGGAGGCGTACCAGTCTACTTATACTTGGTGTTCACCCGTCTCACATCACCTCAACTCTGGGGTGAGGAGGGGTACCGGTCTACCTATACTTGGTGTTCGCTCGTCTCACGTTACCTCGACTCCAAGGCGAGTAGGGGACACCGGTTTACCTATGCTTGGTGTCTTCTCGTCTCACGTCACCCCGACTCCTGGGTGAGGAGGGGAAACCAGTCTATCTATGCTTGGTGTTCGCTCGTCTCACGTTACCCAGACTCCAGGCTATGAAGGGGACACCGATCTACCTATGATTGGTGTTCGCTCATCTCGCGTCACCTCGAGAAAAGGCACCGATCTATCCACACTTAGGAAATAAAAGAGAACGAAAACATTACAATCAATCTCATCAAGGACAAACTAAAAATACTTTATTAATATTCTATGTTATATACAAGGTATTATAAGCTCCTCAACTTTACAAAATGCCCGAAGGCCAATAAAAATAAAACAAAAACAAAGAGGGAGCAAGAAGAACGACACCTTCAAACCACCTTCTCGACCAAGGGCTCCCCGTCGTCTGCCCACCCAGCACCTCTGCCGGCTGCCTCGCCTCCACCTACCTACTCTGCAGCTCCACCAATAGTTTCGCCTCCGCCCGCCGGCTCGATGCCGCAGCCTTGGAGCCCTTACCTCACGCGAAGCTCCCGGTCGTCGAACCTGGGCATCATCTCCTTGACGGCATCAAGGGCGTTGTGTCACCCGAAAGCCGCGGAATCTGCAAGGTCGACGTCGAATTGGTCGGAAGCCTTGTAGTCTTCCACGGCTTTCTCCGTCCTATCCTCGGCTCACTTTGCCGCCTCGTGAGTCGCCCGGGTATCCCTCTTACACAGGTCCCTCTACTTCCTCATGGTCTCAAAAAGCTCATCAACCTTGTCGACCCGGGCCTGAAGAGCCCGGTTAGACTCGGTCAAGGCCCGGTGAGACTCCCTCAACCTCTTGTCCTTCAAGCCCTTCGATACCAGCCTCTACTCAAAGGAGGCAGCATTTTCCTCGGCCTCCTTCAGTTTGGCGAGGAGCTCTTCCTCACGCGAGGATGACTCTTAGGCTTTTTTCATCGCCAGGAAAACCTCCTCGGCCTCCATGGCAATTAGGAGGGCACAATGTTGAAGGACCTGCAGAAAAACACGAACAACATTTGTCAGAAACCAAACAGAGGAAAAATCACTTAGAAATTTTTTATTTTTCTTGAGGATTACCAACCTGGACGGCCTCCTGAGTTATCGCCGCGACTTGGGCCTTCATGGTAACCTGGGAATCCTGGCTGTCACGCCCCGCTTCCCAGAGTGCGCTAAGATCGGCATATGACAGAGCCAACCGTGCTACCTGTGGTTAGAAAACATCCCTCCATAGTCACATTATGGCTGTCTATAAGATATCAAGAACATGAAAAATATAAAACTAACTAATACATGTCCATCTTCCAGAATAAACGAGTCAAGAAATAATATGCGAAAGTAATAAATCCAATAAACAGTAACAATCTAGAAATACGTCCCAATACGGGCTCACATCAAGAAATGAAAGTACGGAAAGAAAAACTACACTAAACTAAACACTAACATGCTCCTCACTGTTCGGCCTGTCGGCTGAAGTACTCCTGGTCAGCCTACGAAAGAGATAAAGGATCTGGGCCATGCAAAACCCAGACGTCAGTGCGTCATAATATCAAAAATAATAAGTAAACAAGATGTAACGAGATATGCAGGCATGAGTATAAGCGATGACGTGAATATAGCAAGTAGGAATGGATATGGAACAGTGAAGTGTATAAATATATATGATGTGCGGTGAGTAATCGGAACAAAGCTACTGGGTTATCTATTCTACAGTTTGTGAAATCAATTTAATGGAATCGTCGATGTAACTCAATAGTATCCCGTGCATACCCGGGACCATGGTCGAGACTCTCGGGCTGAATCCGAGATATGCCGCTAGGCAGTAAATAGGTAACATGTACAGACGAATGATGTCAGCAGCATCATCCCGGGGCTGGCCTAGCCCGTAAAAATGATCAGTATAAGCGTCGAACTGTTGAGTTACAAGTCAGGTTGATTTCCCCTTACCCCAAGGTTATGTGTTCAAGTCAGGTATTGATAAATTTAGAGCAAATGCCAACACAGAATCAAGAAGGTATAGGTTTTGTCTGAAATAGACAACAGGATACGTCCATCAAGACGTCAAGTCAGGAATGTTGGCATTAGGAACAGGATCAGGTATCAAGTCAAGAAATGGTGCATCAGATCATGTCAGGTGGTGCACAGTGTATCAAATAGATGCCCAACAGTAAAATGTAGCAAGTATCGAATCATAGTAAAATACGGATGCTTAAGTGTTTATCGAGGTTCACATCTACAACTTCTTTTTATTCATATAGATGTAAATATAATAGCATAGCATGTAGCAAGATAAACCTGCCTGATCAGATATCACGACGGGGTGCATACGCCGCATCCGACGTCAGGTAAACGTCGCAATACACACACACGCGTACATAACTGAACTAGGCTATGCAAGAAAGTGACCACACTGGCTGGGGACGTCAACTGGGTCACCTGGATCATCGGCGACGGCACGGCTCCGACGGTGACCGGAAAAACCAAGAATGCAGAAAAGAAAAAAGAAGAAGAAGTTGAAGGAGTAGAAGAAGGAGAACGGGAAAGAGGGGTTGGGGTCCTCTGGGTTTTCTCTAAGGTCAGAGGAGATGGTAAGGGGGCGACGACGGCAATGGGTCAGAACTCCGGTGAGGTTTTACAGCAAGGGCAGTGGGTGCATGCGAGGGTTGCTGGGTTTTGGAGCTCGGAAGAAGGAGGTGAGGAGAAGAGAGGAGAGGAGGTCAGGGAGAGGTGTTCGATAAGGGCGTGAGGGAGACGTCGGCGGTGACGAATCGACGGCGACGAGGGTGCAGGAGTGGGGAGATGGGTTCATCGCGGTGGGTGTGCAGTTGTGGTGTGGGTTTGCAGTGGGGAGAGGTGAGAGGGAGGTGAGGAGGTGGTCGGGGAGTTGGGGATGAGGGTGGAGGCAGCGATGGCGACGGCGACGAGGCTCGGGCATGGGTAAGGTTTTCTCGTATTCGGGGAAGAAGAAGAGAAGAGAGAGAGGGACGTGGGTTGTGAATAAAGGTTTAAAAAATATTTAATATAGAGAGGGAGGCTAAGTTTGATAGGAAATAGGAGTATAAAATTATTTTAAAAAATATATTTGGTGAAAATATAATGTTAACAGTATATATTTAATAGTATAATATTAAAGAATATAATATTGATTATATTTGAGATTTTGGCTAATACAAAAATAGTCCAAAACGCGTCCGGCTTGGGTCTAAAATTACGGTTTAAAAATACGGATAATATACGTGTCAACCAAAACCAAAATAGGATATCCAGGTAACAGAAAAGCATACCCCCAAGAACGGATACACGCAGTGTGCACGTAGCTATCCAAACGAGTCTGTTTCACTGAACGGAACGAGAACAAGATATATGGATGCCACCATAGGGTTCGGGATATGATACAGGCCATGCTAGATATTTTTAACATATATTATTTAATTATATTTGTATTATTAAAACATATACAGATGCCAGATATAATGCAGGTATACAGGATATAGAACACGAGAGTGCACGGATTCTCAGCATAAGCAGGGATAAATCATAAAAAGGAATCAAGACGGATTTCCAGCAAGCGGGTCGGGTCGGATACCAAGCACAGAAACCAAAACACTATCCGCACCCAAAACGAAATAAAAACAAGAAATAGCCGCAAAATAAATAAAATAATCAAATCGAGCATGGTATAACTGAACTAGGGTGTTACATTATACCCAACTACAAAAAGAATTTCGTCCTCGAAATTCCCAGCACAAGAAAAGACAAACAAACATGAATCTACGAAAAGAGGTGTGGAAACTTCTGTCGAATCTCGTCTTCTCGTTCCCAAGTCGACTCTCCATGCGAGCGATTACCCCATGAAATAAGTACAAGAGGGATAACCTTGTTCTTGAGGACCTTTTCTCTTCGATCAACAATCGACATCGGTTATTCTTCATATGTCAAGTCCTCCCTTACAGTCAACTCCGAATGATCTAACACGTGTGTCTCATCTCGAACATACTTACGGAGTTGAGATACATGAAACATATCATGAACACTCGCCAAAGATGGTGGTAAAGCCAATCGATAAGCTTCTTCTCCAACGTGCTCGATGATATCGAAAGGCCCTACGAATCGAAGGCCAAGGTTGCCTTGACTCCCAAAACGAATCACTCCCTTAGTCGGTGATATCTTCAAGAATACAAGATCACCAACAATGAACACTCGAGGTCTTCTCGATGTATCATCCCAACTCTTCTTCCGATCTTGTGCTGCCTTCATGTGATTTCCGATCGTAATAACTTTCTCCATTGTTTGCACGATAAGATCCAGTCCCAACAATCTCCGTTCTCCAACATCGTCCCAACAAACGGGTGAGCGACGCCTGCTACTATATAACGCTTCGAATGGAGCCATCTGAATAGTCGCCTGAAAGCTGTTATTATATGAAAACTCCACCAAGTGTAGATGATCTTCCCAAGAACCCTTGAAGTCCAACGTGCAAACTCGCAACATATCTTCAAGAGTTTGGATCGTTCTTTCTGAATGGCCATCTGTCTAGGGATGATAAGCGGTGCTAAACTTCAATCGAGTCCCCAAACCTTCCTGTAAACTCCTCCAAAAGTGCGACAAAAATCGGGTATCACGGTCGAAAACGATGCTCATAGGTACTCTATGCAATCTCACAATCTCCTGCAGGTTTCATTCTGCCAATGCTTCCGTCGACTGACCAATTCTAAATGGTATGAAATGAGCTGCCTTGGTCAATCGATCAACAATCACCCAAACTGCATTGTTTCCCTTTGGACTCCCCGGTAAAGCTGTCACGAAATCCATGGTTATATGTTTCGACTTCCACTGAACGATCGGAAGTGGTTGCAATAAACCAGCTTCTCTTTGATGTTCAGCCTTAACTTGCTGACACACCAAGCACTTCGCTACAAAGCGAGCAATCTCCCTTTTCATGCTTTCCCACCAGAAATGCTGTCGTAGGTCACGACACATCTTCATGCCTTCTGGATGTACGGAATATGCGGAACTATGCACCTTCTTCATAACTTCTTAGCGAATATCTCCCTTCGGCACACACAAACGGCTACCATAACACAACGAACCATCTTAACGAATCAGCAAGTCCGTTCGAAGTCCCGCTTCTACCTGTTCTCGAAACTTCTGCAATCTTGGATCGTGTGACTCCGCTGCTTTAATACTATAGATCAACGACGACTGTACTTACAGCTGCATCAACTGTCCTGAAGAATGCGGTAACACGATCTCCAACTCGAATCTCTGAAAATCCTCGATAAGCTCCTTCTGTGCAGTCAACATTCGAATTGCTGGTAACCGACTAAGCGCATCCGGCACTACATTGAATTTCCCCGGATGGTACTTGAGATCAAGATCATAGTCAACCATCAGCTCCAACCATCTATGTTGCCTCATGTTAAGCTCTTTCTGCGTGAACACGTATTTTAGGCTTTTGTGATCGGTGAATACTTCGACCCTTTCGCCCAATAAGTAGTGTCTCCAAATCTTTAAAGCAAAAATCACCACTGCCATCTCCAAATCATGATTTGGGTAATTCTTCTCATGGGTCTTCGACTGTCTCAATGCGTAGGCTATAACCTTCCCATGCTGCATAAGAACACATCCCAAACATTTCCCAGATACGTCGCTATGAATAACCAATCCTCCAAAACCGTCTGGCACGGTCAAAATAGGAGCGGTTGTTAATCTTTGCTTTAACATCTCAAAAGCTGACGCACAACTATCCTTCCAAACGAACGGTACCTCTTTCTGCGTAAGCTTGGTCAAAGGCTCAGCCAAACAAGTAAAATTCTCCATGAACCTTCTATAATATCCAGCAAGCCCAAGAAAACTTCTGACCACTGCTGCGTTCTTTGGAATCGGCCAATCATGAACTGCTGGAATCATTTAATCATTTCAGGATCAACAGCGATTCCATCTCCGGATACGACATGCCCTAAAAACTTCACTTTTTCGAGCCAAAACTCGCACTTGCTCATCTTCACATATACTCTTTCTTGTCTCAACGTTTGCAGTACGATCTTCAAGTGTACTGCATGCTCTTCTTGGCTCCTCGAGTAGACCAGAATATCATCAATAAACACCACTATAAACTGGTCCAAGAACGGTGAAAATATTCGGTTCATCAAGTCCATAAATATCGCCGGTGAGTTCATGACTCTGAATGGTATCACTAAGTACTCGAAATGCCCATATCGAGTTCGGAATGCTGTCTTACAGATATCTTCTGATTTAATTCAAAGTTGATGATATCTGGATCGCAAATCCAGCTTCGAGAATACCCTCGCGCCACTGAGTTGCTCGAATAATTCGCCAATGCGAGGGATCGGGTACTTGTTCTTCATAGTCATCCGGTTTAATTCTCGATAGTCGATGCACATCCTCCTTGTGCCATCTTTCTTCTTAACTAGAAGAACTGGAGCTCCCCAGGGTGAATTATTGCTGCGAATTCAACCCTTCTCTAGCAATTCGGTAACCTACTTCTTTACTTCTTCCAACTCCACTGGTGCCATCGGATAATACGACTTTGAAATTAGCGCTGCACCAGGAATGAGATCGATCGCAAACTCCATATCTCGTTTTGGCGGTAAACCCAAGATGTCTTAGAACACGTCCATAAACTCTCAAACTACAGCTGGCGCTTCCTCCTTATCAACTTCCATCGATGCAAGAACAGCGCTTGTCGGCCTAGCCCTTAACTCGACTAGCCCGACAGAACTGCTACCTCCAGCAAATATAAACTCCGAGTGTCCGGGAATCTAGAAAATCACTTTCTTTGCCCTTATTTACCGCCGAAAACTGGGAAGACAAATGTCTTGCCTGAATTTGGGGGCAGATGCTATTTGGTTTTATCCATCCACCTCTTCGAAGATACCAAGTTGATTTATGGCACCGTGTATTGAAGGTTTAAACAGATGCGGCCGTTGTAACAGACTTCGTCAGATTCCCCTTCATTGATGAGGGGTTTTTGATTGTGGGGACGCTCTTCCCTGCAGGCGCAAGCCCCTGTAGTTAATTACGTTACCTTGTAGCGATAACCAGTTTCTCCTGCTCCAGATGTTCACTTCGTGTCGTGTGTATTTGTTTTATTTTTGGTTGCCCGTGGATTGTATACGAAGACTAATTTATGTTGTCACCTTTAGGGCGGGGATTAGTCAAAATCTGTATTTTCTTAGATTTGGGTTTGTTTGATTTAAGGATCGTTAATCTCGTTTGAGATTAAGATCAGCTTAAATATTTGTTAAGGATACGTTAATCCGATATTGGACTAAGATATACTTAACGGTGGTTCAGGATCACTTTTAATCCAACGAAAGAGCATTTGGGCTCTATCGTTTTAGTTTAGGGACATTACGGTCCATTGGGTTTATGGACATCATAGTCCATGTTTAAGGACATCATAGTCCATGTAGGTTTAAGGATATCATAGTCCATGTTTAAGGACATCATAGTCCATAGAGTTTAGTTTAGGGACGTTGCGGTCCATTGGGTTTAAGGATATCATAGTCCATGAAGGTTTAAGGACATCATAGTCCATGTTTAAGGACATCATAGTCCATAGAGTTTAGTTTAGAGACGTTGTGGTCCATTAGGTTTAAGGATATCATAGTCCATAGAGTTTAAGGATATTATAGTCCATAGAATTTAGTTTAGGGACGTTGCGGTCCATTGGGTATAAGGACATTATAGTCCATAGAGTTTAAGGACATCACAGTCTATAGAGTTTAGTTTAGGGACGTTGCGGTCCATTTAGTTTAAGGACATCATAGTGTAGGGTTCCCTAGGACGGCAGCAAGGTTTCGGGAGGCATCGTCTATTCCAAATTCAAAAATTTGCCGTTCTAGCTAACCCTAACCCTAGAATCGTATACTAGAAATCGACGGAATAACATATGCAAACACTTTACATCCTAAGTGAGCAAGGTCTACAACCTTTGTAGACCGGTCCTTCACTTCAATAGCTCCGTATAGTAGTCCCTTCGCTGCGATCGTGAACTCCGGACTCTAGAGAGGCTCCCTTGAAGAAACGAACATGCTTGCTTCGAAGTCTTCGAGGCCGAAGATGATCTACGTCGAGGAGACACTAACCCAAGCTATCTCTTCACTAATGGTGAGATTAGTGAAGTAAACACCCTAAACTAAATGGAAAGTAGTAGAGGATGATGAAGTAGGAAGTGGGCTCACTTTAGAATTGATTTTCTCACAATTTTTCTCACATCTCCATTGAAGCTAGAAAGCTTTTGGGGAAGAAGAAGAAGAATGAACTCATGAGAGAGTGTGAGGTTAGAATTTAAACCATGGTGAGTTAGTGTCATGCCTAACTCATGTAGAGAATAAACCATATCTATGAGTTAAGGGTTGGGATAACAAATATCTTAAGGTTGACAAACAAGTGGATTTAGTCAATGAAACCTACAAGCTTCTATAAGCTTTGAACCACGACTCATTATCCAAATGTTTAAAATCCTTAAGAAAAATAAAACCCTAACTTAACCTAGCATGGTTTGAGTCTCATACTAACTATGTTGCAAGTGTAATCTAGCATGACACACTTATATATATCACATATATATTTTGTGCCAAAAAGAAAACAATACATATATCACATATATGTCAAGTATATCAAATGTGAGAAAAGAAATCATAAGTGAGCTAATACTAGTTAATATAAATTAATATATCAAATATATAATTATACATTAGATTATCAAATCAACTCTTGATTTAATAATCCGGCTATATCACATATAACCGACTAATATTTATATATAACAACTTATCGAATCAACTCTTAATCCAATAACCCGGCTATATCGCATATAACCGACCGATGTCACAAATCGCGAGAATAGAATACGGTATCACATATCGTATTAATCTCGGTCCCGCACAGATCACATATGTGCTCCTACTCCATTTCGCTTGAGCCAGGAAATCCCTGTGTAGAACTCTAAAGACTCGTCAATACGCCGGCAGTAGGTGATGATCATATCAAACACCCACAAACAGCAAGCGGTCTGCTAAACGTAACGGCCACCCGGGTATTGAGCGATCAGAAGATCAACAAGCAAGCATGCTCACACTCCTGCGATTCCAATCAGTAACACTACCGTACAGTCCGGTCTCTTCGTCTGATATGTCGCATATCTCGTCTAGGGGTAGTAAATGTCAGACCCCAGTAACTCGATAAGTCGTGTCGATATGAGGCTCATAATGGGTCGAGAAACTACTGATAACACTTACCAGTATATCTCTGAAGCAGCCCTGGCCAGAGACTTCCCGTTATAGCCAATCGAGCACAGCGCAACATCAACCCCCAATACCGGGAAAGACGAAACCTCTTCTATCGCTCATTACCTTCATGTGAATCGGGACTGTACCCAAAAGCCACCATTTTGCACGTTCTCGTGAACGTGGTAAGGTGGAAATCAAAGCACAGTAGGAATCACATAAGACTCTATGACAATCTCGGGTCTACAGACTAACCTGTACCAGTGTCACTAGAGAATTGCCATCTGACGTTAGGTATAATACCATCTAGAAGTTCTCGACGAGTCCGTTCAGTGTACCCAGTCTCCACTGAGCACCCTTATACTATCTCTGATGTTAAACACCAATGGATATGGGATCATCCATCCCCCATCTACATGGGTCGAGAAGCTATACGCTAGTCTACTCTGGTATATCGACGCCCTGTCTCGATACACCCACGACTAGGAACATTTGAAGGATGTACTTAGCGACTTTATTGTCCCCACTAGTATGATATGCATCATAATCCTGGTAGTCAAGTACTCATCCAAAGGGCTTTATCAATATGTAACATAGAGACAATCAGTTTACATGTTAAGATAAAGAGCAACCAGATAGCATACTATCATGTCGAGCAAGAAAGCCCTCCATATATATGTCCAAGCACCCACTACAATATACATCGTATGTACAGTAATGGCCTCTAGGGCATACATATAACTAACAATCTCCCACTTGCACTAGGGCCATCTGTTGTAGTATCCCATACCCAACAATCAGCAGTGGTTGAAGTATCTCATACTCAACCATCCCATAAAAGTCTCTCCTGGGAATAAGCCTTTATGGATGGATCTGCCCTGTTGTCCTCTGTGTCTACTCTCCTAACCTCGATCTCCCTGGAGATCATCCATCTCCATGATTAGGTGATGCTGCCTAAGAATATGTCTGGATCTCTAATGGGACGGGGGTTCCTAGGCCTAAGCCACAACTCCATTGTCATACAATGGTAGGAACGAAGTTCATCTCATGAACTTATATACATCCAGACTACCTCTATGGCAGCATCCTTGGTAGCAATGTATCCAGCCTTTATCGTCTAGTTTGCCACGGTATCTAGCTTTGAACTCTTCCAACATACTGTTCCTCCACTGAGGGTAAAGACAATGCCTGTAACTGACATTCAGCCGACCTTACCACCATGGAATCTATCCGGTGATTCTCCCCAGGATAGATTGATACCATCTCACTACACCTAGTGAGAATCCTCACATCCACTTAGATCTATCTTATATATCCAAAAACCCAGGATTTAGGAGGTGTCACTTTGATCCTATATAGAGAATCCTTATGATAAGAGAAGATTGACCGAGTGTAGCATAGGAAACTCCTTTCCTATCAAGAGTATGTCATCCACGTATAATAAGAGGATCACCACCATACTTCCTACTACCTTTTTGTATATACAAGATTCATCTACCATTTTGATGAAGTCAAACGCTTTGACTACCACATCAAAACAGATGTTCCAACTCCGCGATACTTGTTTTATCCCATAAAGCAACTTGCACACGTTTCCGCTGCTCCTACTGTCTACGAAGCCCTCTGGCTGTGTACTTATAGACACTCTCTTCTAAATCACTATTTAGAAAAGCAGTCATGACACCCAACCGCCAGATATCGTAGTCATGGTATGTAGCAATGGCAAGCTGGATCCGGATGGACTTAAGCATAGGCACTAGAAAAGGTTTCATCATTATCCACACTTGGTGGATGACGAGAACATTTTACAACAAGTCTTAGCTTTGAAAGTCTCAACTTTTCCATGTACACCAAGTAATCTTCTCAAGATATACTTGCTCCTGATGGGGATTTAACCCTTCAGATAAAGCAACCAAAGTCCATACTTTGTTGGTGTATATGGATTCCATCTCAGATCGCTTAGCATCCAGCCATTCTTACAGAGTCCCTACTCTTGATGGCCTGCTCGAAACTAGTTGGGTCATCATCTCATGATGCAATCATCGCTCCCACTGTCATAGAGAAAATCGAAGTATCTCTCAGGCGGATGAGAAACCCTACCAGATCGGCGGATAGGCTGAGGTTTGTCGGGAACTATTGAATTCTCTGGTTCTACCAAATCATCAGCTGCAGTTTATATAGCTGGAATACCTTCCAGTTCTACCTCATGACCACTAATTTCTTCACAAGAAAAACCTTTTCTAAAAAGATGGCATGCCGAGAAATAAAACACATTTTTTCTTCGGTGTGGTAGAAGATATTCCCTTGCGAATGCTTGGGATATCCAATAAACTTCCACGGAACTGACCTTGCCTCGAGCTTCTCCGGATTTTGCTTTTATATATAGGTCGGACAACCCCAAATCTTAACATCCTTAAGAGATGGTCTCTTCCCATACCATATCACATATGGAGTGGTAGGCACCTGATTTGGTTGGAACCCTATTCAATAGGTATGCAGCTTCTCAAGTACATAACCCTCAAAAAGGAAATAGGCAACTCAGTAGTACTCATCATAGAGCACACCATATCACATAGGGTGCGATTGCTCCGTCCCGACATACCGACGTATTGTGGTGTATACGGAGGAGTAATGTTGAGAGAGAATCTCATTCTCCTTTAGAATAGTCCAGGAATTCCGTGCGCAAGTATTCTCCTCCCTGATTACATCAAAAGACATAATACTTATACCCGTTTTGGTTCTCTACTTCTGTCTTATATTCTTTGAATTTCTCAAAAGCTTCAGACTTGTGTTTCAACAGGAACACATGTGCAAAAAACTTAAGAGATCATCAGTGAATGTAATGAAGTACAAAGAACCAGTCCTGGCATGTATAGACAGGGGACCTACATACATCATCATGTATATATCCCAAGAGTTCATAACTCTTTCTCTGTTTCCAATAAACGGAGCTATGGTCATCTTATCATTGAGAGATGACTGGCAAGTTTCACAAAATATAAATTCAAACTGATTTAAATATGCATCATAATATAACTTAGCTAGTCGGACCGCATTGATATGACCTAGTCTACAATGCCTCAAAAAGAATTCATTCATTTCTGAACTCTTCCTCTTGTGTGTGTTCTGTACGTTAAGAACTGTAGTTTGATTTAGAATGTTTATGCCATTAGATAACGTGCCTGAACCGATCAACTCTTGATATAGGAAATGTTCAAAATATTATCCAACAATACAAAATTATATCCTTCTTTACTTAATAAAGAGACTGCTATGATGTTGTATATCAGGTTCGATATCTAATAACATTCGTTCAGAATCAATATATTTGGTAATACAGGGTGATAACTGTCAGCATACTTGGCTGCAACACTTGCATCGTTTCCAACTCATGAAACTTATCACATGTTCCCAGTTCTCTACCTATCTGTAGCCCATGTAACAGATTACATATATGGGATCCTGATCCGGTATCACATACCCAGGACGTAGAGGAGACTGAGAAACAGTTCTCGGTAATGAACACACTCGAAGAAGATGCATCATCATGCACTTTCTTCGTTTGGGCGGCACGGGAATCCTGGCAATCCCCTATTTCCTGCTCGGTCTTATAACAATTATAAGTTGGAGCGGGACCAACGTTCCCCGGCTCGGTATAACAAGCGGGTCGGTCAATACATTCGTATTATTATCTTGATTAAGGCATGACATGGTCACTACCTGGAGAGAGAGAGAGAGAAGAAAACACTCAGCGTATGCTCTTGCAAGATTAGATTGGTTATTATTTTATCTAATCAGGATGGCTCTCACTGTTTTAGTCAAATCTTCCTTCAAACCCTAAAAGGAAAAACTAGCCGGGATTAATTACACCCTACAAGTTCGCCAATCTTTCGGCCAGGCCAGTGTCGGTACTTTGAGGGAGGTTCTCCGTGCTTTCGCACGGACCTAATTAAAATAAACCTCGTTTTCCCAGGGGGCGTAACCCCATTAACACCTTTCTAGACACCTACTTGATCGGTTAATTGTAATGTGTAAAACTCTCTCAGGAGTAACTCTTACTCGCAGTGGGTATCGGGATCCAACTATCTCATAAGAGGTATGCAATCTCATTGCAAATTTCAACACTTGAAATTCCCGATAATGTTTTGTCCCGAGCAATCTATGACCTTGATAAGGTCAACAAACCATAGACCGCAAGTCAAGTTCAACCCGTCATTTCCTGATTGAATTAAACCCACCTGCATGACCCTTGACAAGGTCAATAAGTTCGCACGACTACCCTAATCCAATCGCATCATATGCTTATGCAGATAAGCACTAATCAGCTACCGCACACTACGCCTTGACAAGGTCAACAAACGCAGCACGAATACTAACTATTACTTATCTGAAATGACGGAGGGCTACGACAGGTTTTTAAGAAAACCTTTTGCGTAATGAACTTGATATCGTCGTAGAATCGAATGATTTTGAAAAGGAGTGTTTTTTAGGCTTTTACTAGTTTGCTAAAGAAGTCACTCCCGGTGAAAGGATCTCGGCACTTTCCTTATCGAATAAGGTGCATGATATTTCATAAATACCACTATGCAAAGAAAAAACTATAGAAGCAATCAAAAAATAAACCGAGGGTTGTAGCATCTACCAGTTATTGCTAAAAAGGTCACTCCCGGCGAAGGGATCTCGGCTCTTTCCTTATCGAATAAAGTGTTGTATATTCTATAAGGAATACCGCTATGCAAAGCAAGAACTAGAGCTACCAGTTTTTAAACAAGTTTCTACAACATCTTTAGGTTTATTTTCTTTCATTAATCTCATTAATGAAGTCCCATCAAATTATGCTTCCCAAGTATCACATATGAAACGAAAGAAACAATATACAATATATATATAATATATATAATATAAGCATTCGTCTCAGAATATAATCAATGATCACATCACAGAATATCGCAGCAGAAAACAATATATGAAATATTGGATATATTAGGATTTCCGTGTTTTAAATTAAGCATGTATAAAACATGGATTCCATGGTCATGATGAATAGCCAAACCCACATCCCTAGACCCCTACGAGAGCGGCAAGCAACCCTACCAATTCTAGAGTTAGGAGACCCGGTCTCGACTCCTCGAGATGGCACTACTACAAAGAAGGGTTGCCCCTACGGATATATCCGTAGGTGCAACCCACTGCCCCTACAGTTATATACGTAGGGGCGAAAAAATACCCCGTAGGTGCAAAGGCCGCAGGTGCAAGTCGAGGCCCTGAACTTATCCCTACGGTTAAATTCTTGCCCCTACGGATATGTATGTAGGTCCAGTTTCCCCTACGGATTAAGCCGTAGGGTATAAGATTTTATATTATTTACGGTTTATTTTAATAAATTACTTGGACCTACGGCTATAGCCGTAGGGGCATGTACTACCCCCTACGGATATATTCGTAGGTACTTTTCCGTAGGGGCACAAATTCAGGATTCCTGATATGTGCCCCTACGGATAACGCCGTAGGGGAATGTCAGTGGCCCCTACGGATATCTCCGTAGGGGGATTCCCAAACACCTGGCACTGACATCTGGGGGAAATATCAGTTACTGCTGATATTTAGCCCCTACGGATATATCCGTAGGGGTAACATGTATGCCTACGGATTAATCCGTAGGTACATATTGTCTGAATTTTTTTTTAAAAAAAGTCCTGCTTGATTTTTTCCCGTCCTGTGCACAATAATGTATACATCAATCAAATCATATATTGCAGTATTCATAATCACATCTCAC
This sequence comes from Agapanthus africanus, assembly GCA_030015575.1. Lineage (NCBI taxonomy): Eukaryota > Viridiplantae > Streptophyta > Magnoliopsida > Asparagales > Amaryllidaceae > Agapanthus > Agapanthus africanus. The sequence goes on along the minus strand of CM057337.1, from coordinate 129,147,566 downwards.
GCATATATATAATATACAAAAGAAACACAAAAACTGAATATGATATAAATACAAACCAATATGAATATCGTTTCAAAATATAGTACAATGTGTATGATATAAATAAATACATGTTTCAAAAAAAAAGAACCAAAAATCTACCCTAGCTCGGTCCAGCTCGGTCCTGCTCCTCGGTCAATAAACTCTGCAATTCGTCGCGAGCGGGAGTCTGAGTGGGCGGTGGAGCTACAGGAGCTGTCTGCAGAACCGCAGCCGAAGGAGATGCGTGTGGAGGCTCGGCCGATCTACCCTGTCGCGTCTGGATATAACTTGTGTAAGAAGCGTGTAAGAACTGTTTATTATTCGAATTCGTATCATTATTAAGTTATTTCGAAACCCTATTTGGATATCTAGTTTGGAAAAGCGTTGTTTATTTCAATTACATATGTATGTATGATTAATAAAACATAAGTCTACAACCAAATAAGCTCAGGCTATGTACTGATATTGGATATGTTGATATCTATAATATGACATTATATTTTACTATTAAGTAGTATACATACCAGCATCCCATTCAACTCCTGAACGGTGGCCTTCAAGCTCTCCTGTTCCTGCTGGATACGTCGCTAACTGGAGACGGAGGAAGTGACCACCGGGGTGGAGTCCAACCTCATATGGGCCCTGCTAGAGCCCAGTCCTCGGCCTATCTCCAAACCTCCGTGGTGCCGTCCATGTGCGGCGTCCAGGACTGGGGTCAGCAGCCTCGAATGTTGCCTTCCCCCTAGCAACTGTCAGAACATTATATTTAGCACATACTGGTCTATAAAATTGACAAGAAATACCAAAATCAACAAATTCAAAGCCTTACCTACAGAGATAGAAGATGTGCTCCTCTGGTATCTGCATGTATCAAAATTTGAATAATATTAATTAATTTCAGTACATACATACTAACAAGGTAAACTCGCATATAGCGCTGCTTACACATATGACAGGGAGTGAACAAGCTCTTGTAGATCATCAGGCGCAAATCTAATCTCATCAAGCAGCCCATGATAATGAGTTGGACGACTAAGAGCAAAAGAAATGTGTGTATATTTATGATATAGGATTCTAAATCAATATACATGCCCTATATAATATATAAACATACCTGGAGGAACGGGAGTGGCCTCTGTCCCTGATATGGACGCATCACCAACAACTAGACAATCAAGCATTGACAATATAAGTAATTTTGACATAAACAGGCATGGATATCTATAATATTACATTCAAAATGGATATTAGAGATCGCACCTGCAGTGAGAAGTGGTAAAAGTACCACCCAACTAGAGTGTAATTTACAGAATCAGTTGAGACTCTTAAAAGTCATAGAAGAACCCGACCTGCACAAATCTGATGTATGCTTTCCATTGGACACTAAGAAGTCTCTAAAGGGAAAAGCCTATGTGAAAGCCATCATTAGTTCATATCAGAAGATTGACGCTGAAACAGAGAACGAGAAATGTCATTTTTTTCTTCTTCCGCCACATTACTGTCTTCTCCTTCTGCCACATTACTGTATTCTCCTTCTTATGATGTTCGCGTGCAAATTCAATGACTATATTGAGAATATGGATTAATAGTGGGTAGGAAAAGTATTTCTCAAATGGCTTTTGTGTCTTAAAACCATAAACTACTAAGTAATGGCATACATAATTTTTTTAGTATAAAGGTTGTTATTTTAAGTTTTCCCTTATAGAGATATGATCTAACTGCATCTATCAACTATAAGTGTGCAGAAAATTATGATAAGAAATCATAAGAAAGGGTCGTAGCCATGCATAACCTTGAATCTACATACCAAATCATGCAAAATCATGCACTTATTGTCACCTTGCCTTAGAATATAAAATATCTTGGAAGACTATAAGCGAGCATTTAAATCTCGATAGATTTTGATTTCAACATATATTTTTCTCAAGTACCATGAAATATACTTGCTCCGTATAAACCGTTTTCAGGAAGATGGATTAATAATGACAAATTATCCATTGTGGCTCACTAGGTTAGCATTTTCTCTTCTATTGACCATCTTTCTAATCTGCTTGGTAAATTTATTCGGAACCGGCTGCGAATCATTAAAAGACATGCATAAGAAAGAAAACTGAAATACAGATATATAGCATACCGATACATCGAAACTTCATAGTTGCGATGGCAATCCAGAGATATTTATTTCTACACACGTGGTGCGCGTGCGAATGCGTCAGGCATCATGGAAAAATATTTCAGAACATGGAAAGTATTATTCGTATAAATTAATTAAAACTTTTAAACACGTTGGGTAGATATTTTCTTAGGTGATGCAATCATATCATGAGGATTAAATTTAAGCTATTATACATATGCATATGTATTTTTCTAACCTAAAATATCACACACACACACAGAGAGAGAGAGAGAGAACACCTGGTAGGTAAAGAAATCAGGTAGCAGGATCCTGAAGAAATAGAGTCCATAGCATTGCTCATCATCATCATCCATGATCCCTTTGATAATATTTTTTCAAAGGGATCACGGATGATGATGATGAGCAATACTATAGACTCCATTTCTTCAGGATCCTTCTACCTGATTTCTCTATCTACCTGGTGTTCTCCCCCCCTCTCTCTCTCTCTGTGTGTGAGATATATTAGATTAGAAAAATACATAAGCATATGTATAATAGCTTAAATTTAGTTCTCATGATATGATTGCATCAACTAAGAAAATATCTACCCAAGGTGTTTAAAAGTTTTAATTACTTTATACGAATAATACTTTCCATGTTCTGAAATATTTGTCCATGATGCCTGACGCATTCGCACGTATCACGTGTGTAGAAATAAATATCTCTGGATTGCCATCGCAACTATGAAGTTTCGATGTATCGGTATGCTATATATCTATATTTTAGTTTTCTTTCTTATGCATGTCTTTTAATGATTCGCAGCCGGTTCCGAATAAATTTACCAAGCAGATTAGAAAGATGGTCAATAGAAGAGAAAATGCTAACCTAGTGAGCCACAATGGATAATTTGTCATTATTAATCAATCTTCCTGAAAACGGTTTATACGGAGCAAGTATATTTCATGGTACTTGAGAAAAATATATGTTGAAGTCAAAAGCTATCAAGATTTAAATGCTCGCTTATAGTCTTCCAAGATATTTTATATTCTAAGGCAAGGTGACAATAAGTGCATGCTTTTGCATGATTTGGTATGTAGATTCAAGGTTATGCATGGCTACGATCCTTTCTTATCATAATTTTCTGCACACTTATAGTTGATAGATGCAGTTAGATCATATCTCTATAAGGGAAAACTTAAAATAACAACCTTTATACTAAAAAAATTATGTATGCCATTACTTAGTAGTTTATGGTTTTAAGACGCAAAAGCCATTTGAGAAATACTTTTCCTACCCACTATTAATCCATATTCTCAATATAGTCATTGAATTTGCACGCGAACATCATAAGAAGGAGAATACAGTAATGTGGAAGAAGGAGAAGACAGTAATGTGGCGGAAGAAGAAAAAAATGACATTTCTCGTTCTCTGTTTCAGCATCAATCTTCTGATATGAACTAATGATGGCTTTCACATAGGCTTTTCCCTTTAGAGACTTCTTAGTGTCCAATAGAAAGCATACATCAGATTTGTGCAGGTCGGGTTCTTCTATGACTTTTAAGAGTCTCAGCTGATTCTGTAAATTACACTCTAGTTGGGTGGTACTTTTACCACTTCTCACTGCAGGTGCGATCTCTAATATCCATTTTGAATGTAAGTATCGATATTCAAAATGGATATTAGAGAGCGCACCTGCAGTGAGAAGTGGTAAAAGTATCACCCAACTAGGGTGTAATTTACAGAATCAGTTGAGACTCTTAAAAGTCATAGAAGAACTCGACCTGCACAAATCTGATGTATGCTTTCCATTGGACACTAAGAAGTCTCTAATGGGAAAAGCCTATGTGAAAGCCATCATTAGTTCATATCAGAAGATTGATGCTGAAACAGAGAACGAGAAATGTCATTTTTTTCTTCTTCCGCCACATTACTGTCTTCTCCTTCTGCCACATTACTGTCTTCTCCTTCTTATTATGTGCGCGTGCAAATTCAATGACTATATTGAGAATATGGATTAATAGTGGGTAGGAAAAGTATTTCTCAAATGGCTTTTGCGTCTTAAAACCATAAACTACTAAGTAATGGCATACATAATTTTTTTAGTATAAAAGTTGTTATTTTAAGTGCGCGTGCAAATTCAATGAAAGTTAGATTTGAGGATACCCATGTATGAGTTGTATTCTATATATGTGTGTTTCGATTTATTTAATTAGTTTGTGATCCACATCATTTGATTCGTTGCTTGAGGCATCAATGTAGGCACAAATATCGGCGACGAGGAACTCGACGAGGAAGAACGAGGGCGGTGGCGGGCTGAGAACGGAGGGCGCGCGGTGGCGACGAAGAGAAAATTGGAGACGCGGGAACGAGAGAAAATTTTGGGAACGAGAGGGAAAGATATCGAGGCGTATATTGGTATCGATGGGAATATGAAGGTTTCATATTATCATCGAGTATCATATATTGGTTTTAACCTGAATATCTTGAGTCGCTCTCTAATTATGCGTTTGTTGTGCATTCGTGTTGTATGTGTAACATGATTTTAAACCATTGAGATCAAGATTGATAGAACTGATCATCCTACATTGCAATAGCATTCATCGACCAAAAATAGATTGCGGTCTGGATATGGCATATTGGCAGATGTTACCTATATGCATAAATCTTATGTCTAATGACCATAAGATTGTCGGAGACAGTTTTGATGTTTTGTGGGTTTGGTTTTATACTTGGGACAATCCAATGTTGACACACACACATAAATAACAAATTAAAGTAAACTAACTAAGAGGCATGTTTGAGTTTTATACTGGGATCACAAATAGCATGATGGCTGCAAACAGGTTGCTTGAATACTTGCAGACAATCCAATGTTGCCTCGCCATTTCTATAAATTTTGAACTCCCTGGAAAATTATCATCACTCAGGATTACTTTAGGGCCAGTTTGGCTGCTTCTTTCTTGTGATTCAACATTCAGCTTTTTGTTGATTTGGAACTCAGAGAGTGTTGCAAAACAAATCCAAAACTAAATAAACCTCAAACTAGCTACAGAGAAGGCAAACAGCAAACCCCATGAAGTTTGGCTTTCAAGGGTTTTCCCACTAAAATACACTTAGATGCAGCACTTTAAGGAAGCTTGCAGCAATATAAAAACTTTTAGGTAGTTTAGTGAAAAACTGCAGTGCTTCAAGATTGTTTAAGTTTTATGTGTGGTTAAGCTGTCATACAGAAATTATCGTTGCAAAAATGTTCGCAACCCTAGCTTTTCCAGCAACGATACTGGAATACGAGCCTCAGATATGCCAGCTTAGGAATCAAAATAAGAAAGAGATTTGGTGTTATCCTAAGTCCAAAGTCAAACGGGCTCGAGAAATATATAAACCCAAAAAAATGACTGCATAAAGATCTCATAAAGATGAAAAGGATGTTATGAAAGCTCTGAACAAATCTTGAACGGAACTTTCACAAGAATTTACAATACCCGACCAGAATCCAATCCTGAGTTTGATGAAGCTTCAGGCCTTCAGCTTCCCCACAGAAAATAGTTAGGGCAAACCCTTTGCAAAACCATAGCTTTCATGCAGAGATGACGCTCAGAACATGCCAGCTTCCAAACAAATTGAATAATACATAATCTCCCATACTCTCTCTCTCTCAATCAGACAGTTTATATTTGGATTTGAATTTAGGAAAAGAAATAAGATGGCTACAAACCAGCTTGCCTCGCCAATCTCATAACTATAAAGCTCATAAAAGTGGAAGCTTGAGGGCAAGCCATCATCGCCTCCATTCAATTGAAGCCAAATCATCCACAAAAAATAGAAATAAATATAATAATTGATCGATAGGCAAAATTGCAAGAAACCTATTCAGATTTTTGCATGAAAAAATAAGAGATGTAAATTAAGTAAAAGATTACCAAATGAAATTATCCCATCACTTGAACCCCCTCTCAAGACATTTTAGCAAAAATTCCCCCAGTAATTTTCTTCGGTTTAACCGTTTTATATCATAGAAGAAAGATAAATTTCAAATGTATATACATGCATACACACACACATCATATACACAGTTTTTGAATGTTGCCACAATTTCAACGGTAATTCTAGATTTTTCCAAACTCTGAAGGCTTCACAAAAATTTTAAATACAGATAATAATATGATTGAAGAGATCAATCACCAATTTTTTAATGAGGATCAACTGAAACCCCAAACAGAGCAAGCAAATTACAAAGATCCCAAAACCCCGCATGGCCCAGCCCCAGCCCCAGCCCCCAGCCCCAGCCCCAGCCCCCAGCCCCAGCCCAACCCTAACCCCAGCGTGGCCAGCTAAACCCCAACACCAACCCTAAGGAAAACCCTAACCCCAGCCCCACCCCAGCAGCAGCCGAACCCCAACCCTAACCCTACCCTGACCCCGACCCCGACCGCGACCGCGACCAGCTAAACCCCAACACCAACCCTAAGGCAAACCCTAACCCCAGCCCCACCCCAGCAGCAGCCGAACCCCAACCCTAACCCGACCCCGACCGCGACCCCGACCGCGACCGCGACCGCGACCGCGACCCCTGCCCAACCCCAACTCGCGCGCAACCCCAGACCCAGCCATGAACCCTAAGCCCAAAATAATCCAAAAATTTTTTAATTTACCTCGAGATTTACTCACCTGAACGGCTGCTGCTGGGGCTGGGGCGACGACCTGCGCGGTGGCGACGAGAACTGCGGTGGCGAGGAAACCGGCGGTGGCGACGAGGAGAACGACGGTGGCGACGACGGCGTGGCGATTTGGGGATTTTTCTCGCGCCAGATCGAGAGAGAGAGAGAAAGTGAGCGTAGGCGATCGGTCGGGGGTCTTAATAAATCGATATTTACTTGTCCCTACGGATATACCCGTAGGTCCTTTGTTTACGCCACCGTAGGGGCAAATACCAAATTAAGAATTAATTTTTTAATTCTTGAACGTCAGTGCCCGTAGGGGCAACCCTTTAGCCCTACGGAGTAATCCGTAGGGCCAAGTAAAATCCGCCCCAACGGATAATTCCATCCGTAGGGGCAACCCCCTATTTTACTAGTGTGGTCTCCCACTGGACCCTAGAACCCGGTTACTTGTGCTCCCCACCTTGGGTCTATTCTAATGCGGAAAAGTAAATAATATACAATGGTAACATCATCCTCACCCCGGAAGTGCCCCAATAAAAGAATATTACATCATTGAATTTTACATGAATGAAAATGAAAAACTCTCATCTCACATAAAAAAAACCCCGCTATTCAAAACACAACGATCCAATATAACATATCAACAGCAACACATAACATCACATGTCATCAACGTAAGTAAATATACGTATCCCAATTGTCGTTGACGTATAGCAACGAAACCGGTGATACACCACATATTACACTTACGGTCGCAGAAAAGAAAGTGAAAAACTACAACAGTTGGAATCCGCAACCACCTTAGACATCATAAACCCAACGTATCTTATACTTTGGATTTCATGCCTAACCATCTGAATTCCTTAGACATCACATGCCTAATAATTATAAACCCCGCATTTTAGTCTCAATATCGAAAATACTTTTTAATATCAAGTCGGGCAATTCAACAAGATTCCCGACATCCTGATCGAATGCTCGTCGGAAACTTTAGTAGACGGCCGCACCCCCCGATGCCGTCGACGAAGTGCACTAAGGCGGAACACCGCTGCCGCGAGCACCCGAACGAATGCTTTTGGAGACGGGGTTCTCCTACAGTCACTTAGTCGGGGATATGGGGCGTGGCTATCTAATAAGGTTACCCAGCGAGTATCCGCGTACACTACGTGATTGCGACGGACTTTTGATCACATCAAAATCCCGTGGCAACCGATCAAATGAGACTAAATTGCTAGATTTATAACATTCAAATTAGTGATCTCATAACTATATTTGTGGATTACAAATATTGTATCCCATCACATGATACCCGGACGACGTTAAACTTTTCGATCGATTCATCAAAGTCCCACAATTTCCCGGCAGCTCAACACTTGAGCACAGTTTTAGTAATACCCAGAACATGCCACAGTACCTATGCACCAGCCGTAAAAGGGCAAACCCAAGCCTCACTCATGTTGCCACGAAACTGCGGCAAACCCTAGGGTATCACCGCGGTTCCACGATCCAAAAAGTCGAGTTACGGTTTCATTCTTCTAGAAGGTTCATAGAATTACTTGCATGTTTTTCCGAATACGTTAAACTTGGGAAAATGGGTTTTTGACATTCGATCGAACTTTTTAACTTCGTCTAGACAACATGCGAATAACCCGAAACATTGTTAAAACTACGAATACGAAACACTCTGAATTGCTTATAGTGTAAGATTACATCACATGCAAAATTAGCAAAAACAAACAACACATGAAACATCAAAACCAAGTCACTGGAACACACAAAAAATTTCAGGGGAGCTCGGATTTTGGCCGAGATGGGGGGTAGTGGCCGGCCAAAAAGTCTCAGAATTGGCTCAAATTTTTTCTGTGTTCATGTCATATCCCATATAACACTCTGTACTTGTTTTAAAAAAAATTTGACAACATTTTAAATTTGACAGAAACAAGATTTTCGTGTTTCAAGTTTCGGAGTATTTCGGTTTCGTAATCCTAACAAAATCCATCTAAATTTCTAGCATGGCTCTGATACCACTGCAGGGTTCTCTAGGATGGCAGCAAGGTTTCAGGAGGCATCGTCTATACCAAATTCAAAAATTTATCGTTCTAGCTAACCCTAACCCTAGAATCGTATACTAGAAATCGACGGAATAACATATCCAAACACTTTACATCCTAAGTAAGCAAGGTATACAACATTTGTAGACCGTTTCATCACTTCAATAGCTCCGTGTAGTAGTCCCTTCGCTGCGATCGTGAACTCCGGACTCTATAGAGGCTCCCTTGAAGAAACAAACATGCTTGCTTCAAAGTCTTCAAGGCCGAAGATGATCTACGTCGAGGAGACACTAACCCAAGCTATCTCTACACTAATAGTGAGATTAGTGAAGTAAACACCCTAAACTAAATGGAAAGTAGTAGAGGATGATGAAGTAGGAAGTGGGCTCACTTTAGAATTGATTTTCTCACAATTTTTCTCACATCTCCATTGAAGCTAGAAAGCTTTTAGGGAAGAAGAAGAAGAATGAATGAACTCATGAGAGAGTGTGAGGTTAGAATTGGAACCATGATGAGTTAGTATCATGCCTAACTCATGTAGAAAATAAACCATAGCTATGAGTTAAGGGTTGGGTTAACAAATATCTTAAGGTTGACAAACAAGTGGACTTAGTCAATGAAACCTACAAGCTTTGAACCATGACTCGTTATCCAAATGTTTAAAATCCTTAAGAAAAATAAAACCCTAACTTAACCTAGCATGGTTTGAGTCTCATACTAACTATGTTGCAAGTGTAACCTAGCATGACACACTTATATATATCACATATATATTTTGTGCCAAAAAGAAAACAATACATATATCACATATATGTAAAGTATATCAAATGTGAGAAAAGAAATCATAAGTGATCTAATACTAGTTAATGTAAATTAATATATCAAATATATAATTATACATTAGATTATCAAATCAACTCTTGATTTAATAATCCGGCTATATCACATATAACCGACTAATATTTATATGTAACAACTTATCGAATCAACTCTTGATTCGATAACCCGGCTATATCGCATATAACCGACCGATGTCACAAATCGTGAGAATAGAATACGGTATCACATATCGTATTAATCTCGGTCCAACACATATCACATATGTGCTCCTACTCTGTTTCGCTTGAGCCAGAAAACCTCCGTGTAGGACTCTAAAGACTCGTCAATACGCCGGCAGTAGGTGATGATCATATCAAACACCCATAAGCCGCAAGCGATCTGCTAAATGTAATGGCCACCCCGGGTATTGAGCGATCAGAAGATCAACAAGCAAGCCTGCTCACACTCCTGCGAATCCAATCAGTAACACTACCGTACAGTCCGGTCTCTTCGTCTGATATGTCGCATATCTCGTCTAGGGGTGGTAAACGTCAGACCCCAGTAACTCGATAAGTCGTATCGATATGAGGCTCATAACGGTTCGAGAAACTATTGATAACACTTACCAGTATATCTCTGAAGCAGCCCTGTCCAGGGACTTCCTGTTATAGCCAATCGAACACAGCGCAACATCAACTCCCAATACCAGGAGAGACGAAACCCCTCCTATCGCTCATTGCCTCCATGTGACTCGGGACTATAACCAAAAGCCACCGTTTTGCACGTTCTCTTGAACGTGGAAAGGTGAAAATCAAAGCACAGTAGGAATCACACAAGACTCTATGACGATCTCGGGTCTACAGACTAACCTGTACCAGTGTCACCAGAGAACTGCCATCTGACGTTAGGTATAATACTATTTAGGAGTTCTCGATGAGTCCGTTCAGTGTACCCAGTCTCCACTGAGCACCCGTATACTATCTCTAATGTCAAACACCAATGGATATGGGATCATCCATTGCCCATATACATGGGCCGAGAAGCTATACGCTAGTCTACTCTGGTATATCAATGCCCTGTCTCGATACACCCACGACTAGGAACATTTGAAGGATGTACTTAGCGACTAAACTGTCCCCACTAGTATTATCTGCATCATAATCCTGGTAGTCAAGTACTCATCCTAAGGGCTTTATCAGCATGTAATATAGAGACAATCAGTGTCCATGTTAAGATAAAGAGCAACCAGATAGCATACTATCATGTCGAGCAAGAAAGTCATCCATATATATGTCCAAGCATCCACTACAATATACATTGTATGTACAGTAATGGCCTCTAGGGCATACATATAACTAACACATAGTCCATGTAGGTTTAAGGACATCATAGTCCATAGAGTTTTGGCTAATCAATTATTTGTTATTGGGACCCTCCACCTCTCTGATGACGGTGGAGAATTACAACGACATGTATCAGAGGTGTGAAGAGATGTACCCTTGAACCAAAGAATGTTCATCAGGGACTTGGTAGTCCTGTTTGGAACTAAGGCCAATTAAGAAGAAGACCTACGGGCTCGGTCGATTTAGGGTTTGGCCAACCTTGGACTCATCCCACTTGATTACTTATTTGGGCTTGATCCCCTTTTGACAATGCTGAGCATTGATATGGGCTTTGAAGCTCACCCTTTTTTTATTGAGTATTTAAACACTCTTTATGGCACCGGGCTCTATTTACAGAGCGGTTTTTGTTTCATCAATGCCCAAGTGAGGGGCACGTGGGGCGCTTGGCGCTTAGTGCTAGGCGCCAATCACTGAGTGCAGAGCACTCTTTATTAGTGCCTATGTGAGTGGCACATGGAGTGCTTGGCGTTGGGCGCCAACCACTGAGTGCTAAGCACTTTTTATTTTATTAGCGCCCACATGAGGGGCACGTAGAGCACTTGGCGCTGAACGCCAACCACTGAGTGCTAGGCACTCTTTATTTTAGCAGCGCCCATGTGAGGAGCATGTGGAGCGCTTGGCGCTGGGCGCCAATCACTGAGTGCAGAGCACTCTTTATTTTAATAGCGCCCACGTGAGAGGCACGTGGAGCACTTGGCGCTGGGCGCCAACCACTGAGTGCTAAGCACTCTTTATTTTAGCAGCGTCCATGTGAGGGGCACGTGGAGCGCTCGGCGCTTTTTCCTTCTTTATGCATTTTTCTGAAGGGTTCAATTCTTTGTTCTCCCCTGGATCTTCAATCCCCAAGAACAAATTCGTCCCTACGAGAATTAAATTCTCATTTATGGGAGACTTGGCTCATGGATCTCAGATCCAGGGAAAGAATTATGTTCTTTTATAAGGGTTAAACCCTCAGGTATCCTTATGAGATGCTATGATCTCTATTTACCTTGAAGAAGGTTCTTCTTCTTTCTTCTCTCTTCACGCTCTTTTTACTTGCTCTTCTTTTTGAACTTGAAGCTTATGGGGGGTTGCTCTCTCTGAGACTTGAAGTCTTAGGTACTTTATATAGGGGAGGCTGATTTGTTGATTCAGTTAAGAAAATCTCTCATTGAGAGATTTCTTAATTGATTTGGGGAATTTATCCACCGTCGGATCTTTGATCCAAGGACTTCTATTTTACAGAAGACATTTTTTTTGTTTTTAACAAGATTGGGAAAATACTTTCCCATACAGAGCTTATTCTGTATCTTAGTGATTTTTAATCACCTTTGGATCTTTGATCCAACGGTGCTCTGATTTACAGAGCACAATCTTTCTTGTTTAGAAAGATTTGAGGAGTATTTCCTCAATCAGAATTTAATTTTGTATCTTCGTGATTTTTAACCACCATTGGATCTTTGATCCAATGGTGCTCTGATTTACAGAGCACAATCTTTCTTGTTTAGAAAGATTTGAAGAGTATTTCCTCAATCGGATTTTAATTCTGTGCTCTGATGATTTATCATCTCTGTTTCATTTTTGATCCAAGGGTGGAGAACTTATAGTTCTGGCGTTGGCGCTCTCGTGCATTGCGCGTGAGGCGCTGCCTCAGAGTTTTTGACTCTTGGCACTGGCGCTCTCGTGCTTTGCACGTGAGGCGCTGCCTCATAGTTTTTAACTCTTGGCGCCGGCGCTCTCGTGCTTTGAACGTGAGGCATTGCCTAAGAGTTTTTAACTCTTGGCGTTGGCGCTCTCGTGCCTTGCACGTAAAGCGCTGCCTCAGAGTTTTTAACTCTTGGCGCTGGCACTCTCGTGTTTTGCACGTGAGGTGCTGCCTCAGTTCAAATTTTGAACAGAATCTTGCTCTCTTATTGGGGGGAAACAAATTCCCCCCACCATTGCGCTCACGTAGCTCACACGTGATTGCAACAGTGGCAACCTTTCCACCGTTGGATCATCTCGGAAGTCGGATCGTCTTCCAGCGCTTATAAGTAGGGCCTTTGGTCTTTGAGATGATTTCTGTTCATCTTCTTTCTTTCTTATTTCTATCCAAATTTGGTAAGGATCATAATCGAACCCCTTAAACAGAGCTTTGCTCTTATTAGATCATAGATCTAAAAAAATGGATTTTCTTAGGGTTACTTAACCCATTAGTTAGAACATTGTTCATCTTTAAGAAGAACTCTTAGAGTTCGTTTTGTAGATCTTAAAGATCTTGGAGTTTTTATTCTGTAAAAAGCTTTGCTTTTTTAGGGTTCTAATGGATTACTCCATCGTTTTCACAGAGCATGGCTCTTAGAAATTTTGGAGAATTTTTATTCCCCTCATAATTAAAGTTGACAGATGTCATTTCTGTTTGCAGAGCGCTGCTTTCGAGGGAGTCTAACTCCTTGGCCCAATGATATTCTCATTAAATGAGAATCTTTTTAGGATTTCTTCCTTAATAATTGACTGTCTCATCAATGATGAGCCGTCACTTTGATTTTGTGGGTCCCCCTTGGTCCCTTTTTCCTGCATTGCAGTATGGTACAAATTTAAAGTACCAAATGTCAGAATTTGTAATGTAGTATTGACATCTAACCCTCGTTTCTTTTCGCGCAGGTACTATGTCTTTTGACTCTTCTTTCCCGTTTGTTCGCCCAGAGAGTGCGTACGCCGACGCGCCTGTGGATCGGGAAGTTTTTGCACTGATTAAAGATCATGACCCGGAGCAGAAGTCTCTTCACTTATAGGGGTTGTGGTACAACCAAATTATTCAGGGTCGACGCAGTTTCTCTTGTGCGGTGCCTTCAGAGCCAATTTCCGCCATTCATTATGCTGACTCACCCCAGGTGAATTACGCTATGGAGGAGGTTAACTGGATTACGGATGGACACCTCGAGCCCTCTATGGGCTCGATACCTGTACAGCCGCCGATGGCTTTAGATATTCTGGGGCGGCGCATATGTTAAAGCGAGTCGCGCCCTTGGGGACAGGCATACATGATAGGCTTGACTCCTCGCCATTCAGCCGGATACTTGCAGTGGGCTAGATACATCTTATCGGCCAAAAAGTCGCTGCTGCTGAAGTTCGGGTTGTACCCTACCATCTACGCGTCTTTTTTCCAATATCCCGCGCCTCACGTATGGTGGGTCAAGGCTTTCTTGGAATAGTGGAATATCCCGACTCATACATTTCTTTTATCGGACCGGAAGGTTTCGATTTCCTTGGAGGAATTTACAGAAATTTCCGGCCTACCCGTCAGAGGGGAACATTACGAGGAAATACTTCCCCCTGACGAATACATCTTCGCCACCAAATCAGTGGTGATAGGTCTCACTCCGGAGAATACTATTCAACATCGATTCTTGAGTCTAATCAAGGTGTTGAATATTTACGAGAGTCTGTTTCTCAAGTCCAAAGGGCACGGAGTCAGCTTCGCGGATTTCATCGCCCACTTTTTTCGCCCGGAAGCCTTGTCAAAACAAACCACAAAATTCGCCAAGCTTGACGATCCTTTTGGTTTTGGCTTGGACAGCCAGCCGACAGCGGAAGCAGATCAAAGGAATTTCTTCCTCCCAGATACCCCGGTCATCCCCTTTACAGAGCTCGCAGCTTCAGACATCGACGAAGAGGCGTTCTTTTTGGGGTTCCTCGGCCTATGGTTAAGTTGGTTTGTGCTCCCAATGCACCCTCGCTATATGAGGCCATCCGTATTCTATCCGATTCACCGAATGGTTGCCAGGACGCGAGTGGCCGTCAAGATCGCTGGGCTGGCTCACCTGTATCATGTCCTCAGCTTAGCGGCAAACACTACTCGACCGGGGGTACAGCCCGTAACTCTCCTGCTGCACTATTTCACGTCATGGATCGAGCTGCATGTGCTTGGCGCTTTTGGAGTCCAAAAACGGCCCCATTTCTATGACGGTTATAATTTCCCCCGGGTTATGTTTTTAGTTGACGCTTCTGCTTTAGATCCGTCACAGCGAGAGGCTCGGGGTCTGGTCCTTCGCCCGCATACGGTCGGGGATAGCATGACTTTCGTCGATAAGGTCCTAGCTATCGGTAAGGAATCCAATAAAATGGTGCAACCGCTGCGCGACACCTTCAAAGACGGGGCTCCTACATTGAAGGCTCGGGAGATTCTGCATTTGTATTCAATCAGGCCAGGCTTTTAGTGTTTAGGCAGAACTACTCGATGCTGTTCATGAGGTACAACCCGCACCGTTTCACTCAACGGTCGAGTTACTATCAGGGTGTCCCGGTTGAGGCCTTTTTAGCAGAGACGGTTGTACGAAAGAGGGTATCTGCAGCGCGCTTCACCATTTCATGCGGCTAAACACTGGGTCCAACTTCTTTATCAGTGAGCTGAGCTGCATTCCGAAAGCCTCAAACACATACGTGGCGTGGTACCAGCATGCGACGGGTGCTGTTATTAGGGAAGAAAAGAGGTTATTGCTCGATCGGAAGGGTGGAGCCCCTGCTGGTAATCCATCTGTCCCCTTAAAGCAACGGACCATTTTTCGTCCTTCCTTAAGAGAAGCTGTTGCGGTTGCGGTCCCGCGCGCTTTTCCTGAGAAGCCTCTACCCCGCGTTCCTATAGAAACGGCAGCTGCAGCGTCCCCGAAGTCTAGAGTAGGTACGGAATGTTAGTTATATATATGCCCTAGAGGCCATTACTGTACATGCGATGTATATTGTAGTGGATGCTTGGACATATATAAGGAGGACTTTCTTGCTCAACATGATAGTATGCTATCTGGTTGCATTTTATCTTAACATGTTAACAGATACTGTTTTGTGATCACATGTTGATAAAGCCCTTAGGATGATTACTTGACTACCAGGACTATGATGCAGATCATACTAGTGGGGGTAGGGTAATCGATAAGTATATCCTTCAAATGTTCCTAGTCGTGGGAGTATCGAGACAGGGCATCGGTACTACAGAGTAGACTAGCGTATGCGCTTCTTGACCCATATGATGGGTGATGGATGATCCCATATCCATTGGTGTTTGACATCAGAGAAGGCATACGGGTGTTCAGTGGAGACTGGGTACACTGGATGAACTCGCCGAGAACTCCTAGATGGTATTATACCTATCGTCGGATAGCAGTTCTCTGGTGACATTGGTACAGGTTAGTCTGTAGACCCGAGATCGTCATAGAGTCTTGTGTGATTCCCACTGTTCTTTGATTTCCACCATACCACGGTCAAGAGATCATGCAAAAAGGTGTTTTTTGGGTACAGTCCTGAGTCACATGGAGGCAATGAGCGATAGGAGGGATTTCGTCTCTTCCGAGGTTGGGAGTTGATGTTGCGCTATACTCGATTGGCCATAACAGGAAATCTCTGGCCAGGGTTGTTGAGATTTACTGGTAAGTGTTACCAATAATTTCTCAAACCGTTATAGACCTCGTATCGGCATGACTTATCAGGCTATTGGGGTCTGACGTTATACCACCCCCAGGCTATGATATGTGACATATCAGACGAAGAGACTGGACTGTATGGTAGTGTTACTGATTGGATTCGCAGGAATTATAGAAGGCTTGGTTGTTGATCTTCTGATCGCTCAATACCCGGGTGGTCATTACGTTTAGCAGACCGCTTGCGGCTTGTGGGTGTTTGATATGATCATCACCTACTGCCGGCGTATTGACGAGTCTTAAGAGTCCTACACAGAGGTTTCCTAATTCATGCGAAACGGAGTAGGAGCACATATGTGATATGTGCGGGACCGAGATTAATACGAGTATATGATACCATATTCTATTCTCGCGATATATGATATCGGTCAGGTATATGTGATATAGCCGGGTTATCGGATCAAGTGTTAATTCAATAAGTTGATTCATTTGATATTAGTCGGTTATATGTATTATAGCCGGATTATTAAATCAAGAGTTGATTTAATAATTTAATGTATAATTATATATTTGATATATTAAATTACATTGACTAATATTAGCTCACTTAAGATTTCTTTTCTCACTTTATGATACATTGATATATATGCGATATATGTTAAATGTATTGTTTTCTTTTTGCACAAAATATATATGTGATGTATATTGTTGTGTCATGCTAGGTTACACATGCAAAATATATATATGAGACTCACACCATGCTAGTGTTAAGTTAGTGTTTTATTTGTTTTAAGTAATTCAAACATTTGGATAATGAGTCATGGTAGAAGCTTAGAGAAGCTTGTGGAAAACATTGAGTTAGTCCACTTGTTTGTCTAGCTTAAGATATTTTTCAACCCAACCCTTAACTCATAGCTATGGTTAAGTCTCTACAATGGTTAGTGGATGATATACACAAACCATGGTTGCTTTTCTAACCTCATGAGTTCATTGATCTCTTCATCACTTCTTCTTCTTTCTCACTTGAAAAAGCTTGCTAGTTTTTTCTAAGTGATGATGCCTTGTGAGAAAAATATATATAAAGTGAGCCCACTTCCTACTTCAGCATCCTTTACTATTAGTCATTTATTTTAGGGAGTTTGCTTCACTAATCTACACCCCCGCTGCTTGAGGGCGCAATGAAGGTTCGAGTTGTCGAAAAAGTGGGAGATGGCATGAGCTAGTGTCTCCTCGACGTAGATCATCTTCGGTCTTGAAGAAATCGAAGCAAGCTTGTTTGTTTCTTCATGGGACCCTATCTAGAGTCTGGAAGTTCGTGATCGCAGTGAAGGGACTACTACACGGAGCTATTGAAGTGAAGGATCGGTCTACAAAGGTTGTACTCCTTGTTCACTTAGATGTAAAGATTTTACATTCAATGTTTAACCCTAATTCTCTTGTTAAGATCTTGGTTAGGGTTTGTTTAGCACCCCAAAATTTTAAAGTAGCATGATTGATGCATGACAAAACCTTGCTAAGGTGCTAAGCTAACCCTACAGTGGTATCAGAGCCAAACTAGAGCATTAGGCGTTGTCTAGACGAAGTTTAAAGTCCGATCGAACTCTGAAAGCCCGAAATGACCCCCTTTCTGGAAATTTTTCAAAAAGTTGGATTTTCCATGTTAAAAATCTCAGAAAATCATGCAGAGAATTCTATGGACACACCTAAAGAACGAGACCCTAACTCGTCTAAGTGACCACGGATCCGCGGCCAAAACATGGTTTTGGCGACGGATCCGCGGCGCCACTTGAGAGGCTTGGGTCAGGCCCTTCAACTGTTGGTCCATAGGTACTGTGGCATGCCTCTGGTTAACTTTAACTATGCTCAAGTGTTGAGCTCTCTGGGAATTTTTGGGAATTCATTGTATCGATCGAATTAACTAACTTCGCCTAGCTATCTGTGACTGTGATACAATATTTGGAATCCACATAATTAGTTATGAGATAACTAGTTTGAATTTTATAAATCTAGCAGTTTAGTCTCATTTGATCGGTTGCCAAGGGATTTTGATGTTGATCAAAACTCCGTCACAATCACGTAGTGTACGCGGATACTCGCCGGGTAACCTTACTAGATAGCCATGCCCCATACCCCCGACCAAGTGACTGTAGGAGAACCCTGTGGCCAAAAGCATCCGTTCGGGTGCTCGCGGCTGCGGTGTTCCGCCTTAGTGCACTTCGTCGACGGCATCGGGGGGTGCGGCTGTCTATTGAAGTTTCCGACGAGCATTCGATCAGGTTATCAGGAATCTTATTGAATTACCCGACAGGTTATTGGAAAGTGTTTTCAATATCGATACTAAAATGCGGGATTTATAATTGTTAGGCATACGATGTTTAAGGAATTCATTTGGTTGGGCATGAAATCCAAAGTATGTGATACAATGGGTTTATGATGTCTAAGGTAGTTGCAGACTCCAACTGTTGTAGTTTTTCACTTTCTTTTCTGCGACCGTAAGTGTAATATGTGGTGTATCGCCGGTTTCGGTGCTATATGTCAACGACAACTGGGATACGCATATTTACTTACGTTGATGGCATGTGATGTTATGTGTTGCTGTGATATGTTATATTGATCGTCATGTTTTGAATAGTCGGGGTCTTATGTGAGATGGGGGGTTTTATTTTCATTCATGTAAAATTCAATGTATGTAATATTCTTTTATTGGGGCACTTCCGGGATGAGGATGATGTCACCATTGGATATTATTTACTTTTCCGCATTAGGATAGACCCAAGGCGGGGAGCACAAGTAACCGGGTTCTAGGGTCCAGTGGGAGACCATCTCGAGGAGTCGAGACCGGGTATCCTAACTCTAGAATTGGTAGGGTTCTTACCGCTCTCGTAGGGGTCTAGGGATGTAGGTTTGGCTATTCATCACGACCGTGGAATCCGCGTTTTTACTGGCTTAAATAAAACACGGAAATTCTAGTATATATGCAATGTTTCATATATGATTCTTCTGGTGCTGATATTCTGTGATATGATCATTTGATATGTTCTGAGACGAATGCCTATATATTATATATATGAGATATAATAAATATTGCTGCTTTCATTTCTTATGTGATGCTTGGGAAGCATAAATAAATGGGACTTCATTAATGAGATTAATGAAATAAAAGAAACCTAAAGATGTTGTAGAAACTTGTCTCGGAAAAATGGTAGCTCTAGTTCTTGCTTTGCATAGCGGTATTCCTTGTAGAATATCCAGCACCTTATTCAATAAGGAAAGAGCCGAGATCCCTTCACCGGGAGTGACCTCTTTAGCGAAACTAGCAGATACTACAACCCACTCGGTTTGTCTTTTGATTGCTTCTATAGTTTTTGCTTTGCATAGTGGTATTTACGAAATATACTGTACCTTATTCGATAAGGAAAGAGCCAAGATCCCTTCACCGGGAGTGGCCTCTTTAGCAAAACTAATAAAAGCCTCAAAAACACTCCTTTTAAAATTCACTCGATTCTACAACGATATCAAGTTCATTACGCTCATGGTTTTCTTAAAAACCTGCGTAGCCCTCCGTCATTTCAGATAAGTACTACTTAGTATTTGTGCTACGTTTGTTGACCTCCGTTAAGGCGTAGTGTGTAGTAGCTGACTAGTGCTTATCTGCTGCATACGATGCGATTGGATTAGGATAGTCGTGCAGCCTTGTTGACCTCCATCAAGGGTCGTGCGGGTGGGTTTGATTCAATCATGAAATGTACGGGTAGAACTTGACTAGCAGCCTATGGTTTGTTGACCTCCGTCAAGGTCATAGGACGCTAAGGGAAAAACATTGTCGGGAATTTCAAGTGTTGAAATTTGCAATGAGATTGCATACCTTCTATGAGATAGTTGGATCCCGATACCCACTGCGAGTAAAAGTTACTATTGGGAGAGTTTTACACATTACAATTAGCCAATCAAGTAGGTGTCTAGAAATGTGTTAACGGGGTTACGCCCCTGGGAAAATGAGGTTTATTTTAATTAGGTTCGTGCGAAAACACGGGGAACCTCCCTCAAAGTACCGACATTGCCCTGGCCGAAAGATTAGCGAACTTGTAGGGTGTAATTAATCCCGGCTAGTCTTACATTTTAGGGTTTGAAGGAAGATTTGACTAAAACAGTGTGAGCCATCCTGATTAGATAAAATAATAACCAAATCTAATCTTGCAAGAGCACACACAGAGTGTTTTCTTCTCTCTCTCTCCTGGTAGCGACTATGTCACGCCTTAATCAAGATAATAATATGGATGCATTGACCGAACCTGCTTATTATACTATGCTAAGGAACGTTGATTCCATTCTATCTTATAATTGTTATAAGTCCGAGCAGGAAATAGGGGAATATCCGGATTCCCATGCCACCCAATTCGAAGAAAGTGCATCTTGATGCATATTCTTCGGGTGTCCTTATTACCGAGATCTGTTTTTCAGTATCCTCTATGTCCTGGGTATGTGATACTGGATCAGAATCCCGCATATGTAATATGTTACATGGGCTACAGAAAGTTAGAGAACTAAGAATGGGTGATATGTCTTTAAGTGTTAGAGAATGGTGCAATTGTTGCAGCCAAGTCGGTTGGCAGATATCACCTTGTATTAAATACATTGATTCCGAACGAATGTTATTACATACCGAACCTGATATACAACATTACATCATGTTCTTTACTGAGTTAAAGAAGGATATAATTCTGTATTGGAGGATAATGTTGTGAACATTTTCTTAAATCAAGAGTTGATTCGATCAGACATGTTATATAATAGCATATACGTTCTAAATCAAACCACAGTTCAAAGTATATAGAACACAGACAAGAGGAGCAGTTCAGGAATGAACGAATCCTTCTTAAGGCATTGTAGACTAGGTCATATCAATGCGACACGACCAACTGAGTTATATAAGGATGAATATGAGAATCTGTTCAAATTTTCATCTTATGCTACTTGCTAGTCTTGTCTCAAAGATAAAATGACCAATACTCCGTTTACTGGAAACAGAGAAAGAGTTAGTGAACTCTTGGGACAGATACATGATGATGTATATGGTCCCATGTCTACAAATGCCAAGGTTGGTTCTTTTGAGAACCAAACGGGTAAAAGTATAAAGTCCTACGATGTGATCGGGGAGGCGAATACTTGCACATGGAATTCCTGGAGTTTCTAAAAGGAGAATGTGATTCTCTCTCAGCTTACTCCTCGTATACACCACAGCACAACGGTGTATCGGGGCGGAGGTATCGCACCCTATGAGATATGGCGTACTCTATGATGAGTATTGCTAAGTTACCTGTTTCCTTTTTGGGTGTTATGCGCTTGAGAAGCTGCATACCTGTTGAATAGGGTTCCATCCAAATCAGGGCCTACCACTACATATGAGATATGGTGTGGGAAGAGACCATCTCTTAAACGAGTTAAGATATGGGGTTGTCCGGTCTATGTTGAAAAGCAAAATCCGGACAAGCTCGAGGCAAGGTCAGTTGTGTGAGTTTATCAGGATATCCCAAACATTAGTGAGGGAATATCTTCTACCTAACTGAGGAGTAAAAGGTGTTTTGTTTCTCAGCATGTCACCTTTTTTTTAGAAAAGGAATTTCTTGTGAAAAAATTAGTGGTCATGAGGTAGAACTGGAAGGAGTTCCAGCTTGAAAAACTAACAGCTGATGATTTGGTGAACCAAAGAATTCAATAGTCTCCAACGAACCTCAGCCTCTCCGTGAATCTCGTAGGGTTCCTCATCCACATGAGAGATACTATGATCTTCTCGGTGACAGTGGGAGCGAGGATTGCATCATGAGATGATGGCCCAACCGGGTTCAGGCAGTTGGAACGTCTGTTTTGATGTGATAGTCAAAGAGTTTGACTTCATCAAAATAGTAGATGAACCTTGTATATACAAGAAGGTTGTAGAGAGTAAGGTTGTCTTTCACGTATTGTACGTAGATAACATACTCTTGATAGAAAATGGTTTCCTATGCTACACTCGGTCAAGCTCCTCTTATCACGGGGATTCTCAATAGAAGATCTGGATGATGCCTGCTACATCTTGTGGATTATTATCTATGGTGATAGATCTAAGTGGATGTTGGGAGTGTCCCAATCCCAGGTATATTAACACCATACTAAAGGGGTTTAGTATGGAAAATTTTAAGCGTGGTAGTTCGCCCACTTACTCTTGGATCACTCTCTCCAAAAAGAAGTCTCCCGAGACTAATTTGAAGAGAGTTCGCGTGCAAGAGATACCCTATACTTCAGTAGTAGGCTCTATCAGATTGTGCGATGTTATGTACCAGACCAGATGTAGATGACTCACTAGGTGTAGTGATCAGATATCAATCGGATCTTGGGAGAATCACTGAAAAGCTGTGGAGGACATTCTTAAGTACTTTAGAAGCAATAAAAGAAAGTTCTTGGTTCCAACTTCCAGAATGATAAGTTCGACTGAGAGTCAGTCGCAAGCATTGTCTTTACCCTCAGTGGAGGGACGGTATGTTGGAAGAGTTCCAAGCTAGATACTGTGACATACTAGACGATAAAAACTGAATACATTGCTACCCACGTGTAACGTTTTAAAAATAATTAAATAAATAATTAAATGAATAAAATTGTTTAAGTGAATTTTATGATTTTCGGTAAAGCAAAATGTATTTTTCGTAAAACCCAACCGTGATTGTTTTTCATTATAAATTCAAAAATACCTATTTTAATTATGTAATTACTAGTAAATGGTGTTTATTTAGCCACTTATAAATTTTTAGTTCAATTAAATATTTTTCCTAAATTAACTATTTTAAATATTAACATAAGCTTTATTTTTACACTAAAATAGTGTAAATTACAAATTTGAATGGTTTTAATTTGTAAAAATGAACCATGGCATATTAGAATTTAGTGTGTATCATGCAAAATTTAATTGCAAATTTTCCCATTTTTCTAGAGTTTTCTAGGTTGTTTTAGTAAAGAAATGAAAGAAAATGAAGAAATTCATGAAAAGACATAAAGTGAGATATTATTTGATGAAGTTTCTACACAACTCATGAAACTCTTTTCTCTTTCTCCCTCTCTCCCTTGCATGGCCGGCCACACCCCCATGGCAGCCCCCCCATTTTTCATTTTTATTTCAACTCCAAAAATCATCAAAAATCCTCCAAAATTCAATAAAAATTGCACAAAATCCTAATAAATTCCTACCCTTTGTTCTTTGCTTTTCTTTAAATGGATTTTGGAGTGGGAAAGCATGCATTTTAGAGGCTCATTTTCATGTTTGGATTTCATATTTTGAAGGTATAAATTTCCTTCTTTTGTTTTATTTCTATTAGATGTTTCTTTAAAGCATAATTAGATTTATTAAATTAATTCTAGTTGCAAATTTTAAAATTCAAGTTAGGTTTGTAAATTCAAGTTGTGGTTTTTATTAATTAAATAAGGTTATAATAGCTAGTTTAACATCTTTTAGAGTGGGAAAATCTTGCATGGTTGTTGTATAATAAATTGTTTATTCAAATTGTTTTAATTAAGCTATTTAGTTAACTAGATTTTTCTAAAATGTGTTTGTGGGTAAAATAAAATTCTTATTAAGGTTGTTATCATTAGATGGTAGTTTTAAGGAGAATATTAGCATATTAAAGGAATGAAAAACTTAGTTTGATCACTAGTTTCTTGTGATAATTGGAAAAATACTAATAAAATGCTATTTTTGTAAACTAGATTTTGGGAAATTACTAAATAAATGAGATTAAAAATATAATTATGGTTTCATCATATCATTATCATCATGAATTGTAGTTTAATACATTAATTCATGCAAAATCATGTTTTGTTGTGGAATTGTGAATTTTTGGTTGAAAGAGGTTGAAAATTTCTAATGGTTGCAAACTAGAAATTTCAAATTAATGCAAATTTGTGTAATAAAAATATAGTAAGGGGTTGTATAGTCTAGTTATGCTATTTGATAAGTTTTATGACCATTGGTTTCATTTAAATGTCAAGTTTTGATGAAAAACGGTAAATTGGCATTTTCGGGTTTTACGAAATTGGACGGTTTGATGGATTTTAGGGTTTCGATGGATTTAATCATGTTTTATAATATAAGTAATGTGTTTTAAAACTACGAGTTATTTTTTGATGTTTATCTCGATCCATCGGAGTTTGTACGCCGATATCGAGCGATATTTGGTTCTTTTGCGTGGACGGGACATAGGTTTTAACCTATGCTTGTTCCTTGTATCGTTTGACTTTTGTATGTGATTCAGTTTACGATGCTATTTATATGTTTGCGTTTAGGTACCCCTCACGTGGACTGCGAGCGATGAAGAGGAGGATGGCGACACCGTCTTCGGCAGACATGGACCAGGTGAGTAGATGTATATCTACGGGGGGAAGTCGGGTGGATAGCGTTTAGCACCCCCGCAACGTAGAATAGGGATAGTACTTATTGACATTAGGAAACAAGATGTGACCCTAGATTCTTAATGAGTAGGATCCTAGTAATGACCCTAGGCTGGACTAGACTGATTTAGTAAGACATATCAGAAGATGAATACCTTGGAAGAGGTTCATAGGTTTCAGGTAGAAACACACACACGCACACACTGAAACATGACAGGGTGTATACGTGCATGTGTATATATATATAGGATGAGGTATAGGTATATATATATATACAACACGTATATGAGATACATTGATGTGATATGATATCCGAGGTATGATGAAACAGTGTAACTGGGCTTGATGCCGTGATTCTTGGCTATACAGTCGTATTAAGTGTTAGCGGATCATTAGAGAATGAGATAATGAACATGTATACATAAATTATAATGAGTGGTGATGATATTGAGGTACATGGGACTCTAAAATAGTACCCGGACTGTAACTTGTGATTGATCACGATATGGGATATGTATGACTTGATTACGACATCATATAGGTGTGACCTGATGTCGATATCATAGAGGTGTGACTTGAGGACGATATGATATCAGTATGACTTAATCACAATATGATACATATGACATGATATTTCTGAGGATAAATTAATGATATTTATTATGATGGCAATGATATATGATTGATGTATGCGATCACAGTTTAGTACCTTGATCATGAGTTGTGTTGATGATGACATTTTACTAATGATGAGACACCTAGGAGATACTTGACCCGTACCCCGATATTGGGATGCCGTACGATGGATTTTACCGTACGAGGCATAGATATGATAATTGATCCGCACTCTTGATTCGAGGAAGCCGTACTACGTACGTGACGCTATTGAGGCTGGATCGCCGACTATTAGAGATATTGATTCAGAACTAGGTAGACTCTTGTTTCTTAATGACTAGTTTCTTAGGTTTAGTTCCTTAGGAGGTTAGATGGACACTAGGTTAGGTTCGAGTCATATAGTGGTAGTGATAATTGTATATCAAATGAGTGGATAACACACATCCGTCTTTACTTTCACACTGTAATCATCATGTTGTTGGAGATAGTGCCCTCAGAGTCAATTATTGGATCACAGGCACGTTGATTGCAATGATTGAGGGAGGACCTATCCCGGTAGGACAGTCTTACTCGAGATAATAGTTTGCTATCTGGTTTATCTTTATCATCGTGTACTGCTTTAGGTGACCTGACATGTCGCTATTACACGTTGATAGAGCCCCTAGGATTCTTGCTTGACGACCAGCAGTATGATGGCGATCATATACGTGGGAGCTGGGGTCTATAAGCACATCCTTAAAATGTCCCTAGTCGTGGGAGTTTCGAGACTGGGCATCGATACTCCATTAGTAGACTAGTGTATACAGTCGAGACCCCGACGAGGGGCGGTGGCCGGTCTCACAAGCCACTGGTGTCAGTTGGTTCACCTAAGATGTATACAGGTGCTCATTGGGTTATGAGTACACCGGACAGGACTCGCCGGGAACCTGCTAGTTGGTCTTATACCAGATGTCAGATAGCAGTTCCCTGGTGACATGTGTACAGGTTAGTTCATCGACCTGAGATCGTCATTTGTCTCGTGTGAGTTCCCACTGTGCTTTGATTACTACCCTACCACGGCTCAAATGAGTCGTGCAAACAGGTTTTAGTTGGGTACAGTCCCGAGCCACATGGAGGCAGTGAGCGGATCTGCAGGGGTTCGTCTCTCCCGGTATTGGGGGTGAGGTCGCGCTGTGTCTAGGAGAGCCATTACGCAAAGCCCTCGGCCGAGGCAGGAGATTTACTGGTAGGTATTCCAGTAGTATCTCAGGGCGTTCTGGGCTACACTCCGACACGACTTGTACCGCCTTTTGGGGGTCTGACTTTTACCAACCCCCTAGGCCCGACATGCGATGCTCATAGACGAACGGATCGGACTGTACGGATATTGTCACTGACAGGCTCAGTTGGGTGTCGGGGTAAGCTTCCTCATCGACGTCCCTTTTGGTCAATAGTTGGTGGCCCGTCATGTATTGGCTTATACCTCTGATGTGCTAGTGGTTAAATCCACAGCCATAGTATTGACGAGTCTTTAGAGTCCACCACACTTTCAGTTACTCAGCTTTCGGGCGAAACGCTGTAGAGGCCGTATGGAGATATGGCAGGGTCCGATCAGATACGTGCGGTATTGCACGGATCAGGATCGGACAGTTTTGTACTAGTAGCCGTATGGATATATGGCAGGGTTCGATCAGATACGTGCGGTATTGCACGGATCAGGATCGAATGGATATTACTAGCCGGCTTTGGCTTAAGCCGGTCCTAGTTTAGTACAGTGTAGATTTTGTCTCTTTGCATTTGTATCCGGACGGAATACAGATGCGGGTGTGTATGCACAGTATCGTGGTTTTCCTGTAATTCATTACGGGACCAGTTTTCTGGAGTTACCAGTTTGCATTCCGTTCCGGTCGGTTTTCCTTTGTTCTTTCCCGGCCGGACTTTTCCGATGGAGGGGGTAATTTGCAGTTTTGCAAATTGCACTTTGTGGGGGGGTTTTCTTGCATAAAGATTGATTATGATAGCTTTATTCTCTTTCATCCATTACTTGCTTTAATGATGATGAGAAAGGGTATGGGTTGGTTTTAATGAAGCATGCTTGTATGTTTCTTTGCTTTATGGATGTGGTCACCTCTTTCATCTCCTACACTCACCTCCCTTCATGATTTGTATTTGATCCCTCCACCATTCTCCTTTGAGAGAGGCCGGCCACTACATTTGGGAGATGAGAGAAATTTCATTTTTGGCATGACACAAATTTCTTCATCTCATTTCTTCTTGTTTTGGAAAAATGCAAGCACCATTTTTCCTTAACCTCATTCCTCCATCAAGGCAACACCAAACCCCAAAAGAGACATAGACGTTCTACACCACATTCTACAGCACATCTTGGGCATGTCGAGTTGCCGGCTTCATGCCCGAGTTGCCTCGGTATTGAGGCGGGAGCCCGTAAAAGACGCAGGCGATGTGGTGCCCTTTCCGGCGAGGAGGCGACGATATGGAGACTACACTTTCCGCGGGAGATCGGGACGATGACGAGAAGACCGGAGGACTCGGATCACTCGGTATACTTCTCACCCTATCTCTTGATTGCTAGCATTAGGTTAATGGTAAACGATCCGGGTTTTCTTTGTCCGCGGTAGCGCCGGTTTCCGGGTAAGGAAAATTTTTGATTCCGCATTTTGGCCTCGAGTACGAGGCCGGGGCGCTGCCGTGGCGCAACATGGTATCAGAGCCACGCCATTAACCTTACCTAGCTTGTTCTAATGTGTTTTGCTTATCCGATCGACCGAAATTCCAAAAAAAAAACCTCATTTTGTACACATCAGTTTTCTGTTGGAAATTTTTGGTCTCAAAAATTTTTTCAGGTTGTAGAAAATGCATGT
Organism: Agapanthus africanus; assembly: GCA_030015575.1. Taxonomy (NCBI): domain Eukaryota; kingdom Viridiplantae; phylum Streptophyta; class Magnoliopsida; order Asparagales; family Amaryllidaceae; genus Agapanthus; species Agapanthus africanus. Next base: position 129,119,232 of record CM057337.1, on the reverse strand, counting down.
ACTAAACATTCTAAGACTTCTGTGAAATTTCGACTCAGTCAGTCGTTGACCAAAGCGCGGAAGCGCGGCCAAAACCCCCATTGGGCCGCGCTTCCGCCTCATGTTGGTATCTTCGCTGTGTCAAAATTTAACAGTGGGCTTATGGGCTGTTTTTGGGGCTTTTGGGATATTAAAATTGGGCCAGTTATTTCTGTGAGTGCTACAGTTTTCATTTGGGGCCCGCTTGTTAATTATTTGATCGATCGGATATTTTAAACACATTATTTCACAGTATTTACATTATATCTGCGACCGTGAATGTCACTCGATCGGTAAATCCGGTCTAACTGCTATAGCCCGGTTAGACGGATTTGCGAACGTGACTTTCACGTTGATGTTCTTTGTTTATGCTGTGATGTTGCGGATCGGTCGTGGGGGATAGCCTGGATGCAATGCTAGTACAGTTTTGTTGCATTATGTACATTTGATATTGCGGGACGAGCGTCCGACATGTGGACTGCCGTCACTGCCTGATTGTATTATTCTTTTGGGGCACGACCTGGTTGCGGTCGATGTACCCGGTGTATGTATATTTTACTTTCTGTACTAGGATTACCCCGCGGTGGGGTGCACGGATAGCCGGGTTCTAGAGGGCAACGGGCCCGCATCTCAGGGCATTGAGACGGAGGGGGCTTCTGTCTGGAATTGGCGGGCTATTCGCCGCACTCGTAGGGGGTACAGGTTGACCCAGGAGGGGTGCCCGAGTTACCGGATTCCGTGAAGTGCTGGGTGGTCCATTCACCGTGCTGAAGGGGGCTGCCTCGCTTCAGGTTTTGGCGGGTGACTTGCCGCGCCCGTAGGGGTCTAGGATTTCATTGCGCAGGCTATCCACACGACCAGGGGAACGTCGGGTTTTAGCAGCGGCTCTGTGAAACCCGGGGCTTCCAGATATCTGTATTGTTCTGTGATGCTGTACATTTCTGTGATGTTGCATTTTATTCACGCCTTGAGCGAAATACTATATATTGGTATATATATTAGTAGATGTTGTATATGTTTTACATCCGCGCTAGTCCAGTCCCCGCTCTGCCGTTAGTTAGCTAACCTAACGGGTGATGACGGGACCCAGTGGCGAATGCGGATGGCATATGCGTACGTCAGTATATTTTCGTTCTTTGTGGTGTGATCAATTGATGGGACTGCATTGATTCGGATCAATGCAAGTTTAAACAAACCTATTCTGATGTTGTTGGAACACTTTTCAAAAAGCTGTTATTGCAAGGACGTTCGCTTTTGTTTTGCATCGTGGTATTCATTTGGAATATCCTGCTCCTCAGTCGACGAGGCAAGGGCCGAGATCCCTTCACCGGGAGTGACCCCTTGGACAGAAGTTTGCGTCAGGGCATTAACTTCACTATAGCCGATTACTTTTGCTTTGCATCGTGGTATTCAGTTGGAATATCCTGCACCTCATTCTACGGGGAAAGAGCCGAGATCCCTTCACCGGGAGTGACCTCTTTAGTAAAGGTTTTCGTCACTATATTTTATAAAAAGTTGTGCAGTTCCTTCAACGATATCAAGTTCATTACGTTAAAGGTTTTTCGCCAAAAACCACTCGTAGCCCTCCGTCATTTCAGATTGGTATTACTTAGTATTCGTGCTGCGTATGTCGTGCTTAGCCGAGGCGTAGTGTTCGGTAGCTATGTAGTGTCTTTCTGTTGCATGGATATGTGATTGGTTAGGACAGTCGTACGGTCATTTTGGCTCAGTCAAGGACTCGTGCGGGTGGGTCTAATGCAATCAAGATAATGACGGGTTGAACTTGACTAGGATCCTTTGATATGTTGGCTCAGTCAAGGTCACTTGGGTCCTAGGGGTAAAAATCACATCGGGAGTTTCAAAAGAACTGAAACTTGCCAGGCATGCGTATACCTTCTGGAGTGTGGTGACTTGAGTGGATTCCGTCAGGTTATCATGCGATGATAGTTGGATCCCGATTCCCACTGATGAGTTAGTTTACTCATCGGGTGACCCCGACTAATTCTTCTTTCAGGTTTGGAGGAGAATTTGAGGTACAGTGGGAGGTTTCCAGATTAGACAAAGTGGTAACCATTCTGATCTAGGTTAGAGTGCACGCTGAGTGTTTCTTTTCTCTCTCTCTGGCAGCGACCATTGACCCGACCCTGGACTATGACTCAGTGACCAAGTTGACCGAACCTTCTTAACACTGGCTTTTGGATTGTCTGAGTTGCAGACCTCTTTGCCACTCCTACTTTTACCCTTTTCTCCAGGACACCCCGTATTACTACGAACGTCCACTTCCATTGGACAAAACCATCGTATGGTTATATACGAACTTGAAGGACTTCGAGGATGGTTTCTGGTTCTGGAGAAAATGAATAGGATTATTCAGTTGTCTTTTCTTTTCACCTTCTCTCATTGCGAGTACTCCTTGGTTTAGGAGTAGTACACCTATTACGCAAATTGGATAGTCTTCTTCCAAACATTAGGCTGGTGCCGACCGGTAGGGAATGAAGAAAACCAATTAGCATAACGATGGTGTGCAGAAGGTATTAAGTTAAGACAAAGCAAGGGATTAGTAGGAGGGCAAAGTAAATTGCGACTGATATTCACGACCAAACCAAGTATTTCTTCGCCAATCCTAAATCACCTTTGTATTTCTCCAGGACACTCCGAGTTTTTTGGATACTCCATCGTATGGTTATATACGAACTCGAAAGGAACTTGTTCCAGTTCGGGGATGGATTCTGGTTCAGGAGAAATAGGAATAAAGTACATTCAGGTGTCTTTTATCTTCACCTTCTCTCGCGTTGCGAGTGCTCCTAGGATTAGGACAGTACACCCTTTATGCTTTTTGGATAGTCTTCTTCCAAACCATAGGCTGGTGCCGAACGGTAGGGAAGGAAGAAAACCATTTGGCCTAAAGGGGTGTGCAGACGGTATTGACTAAAGACATATAAAGGGATTTGGACAGGTGGCAAAGAATTATACGGTTATAGTTGTGAATCTGGATAATGGTAGAGGCATTACTAGGAATACCAGGATTCCCCACAGAAACATTTCAATGTTTCAGTTTCACTGTGTAATGTTAAAAGAAAACTGATTTCCCGATTAGACGCTTGCTCCAGGGTATGTATTTACCAGGTTGGATTCTCACATCTGTATGGTATTACAGATGCTGAGTGGGAGTAAGTTATTGGGAATTAGGTGACCATCCTCTTTATATCGGGATTCGTTGTAATTGGTGATATTTGAGAAAGCCACCTGGGTTGTTTGCCGGTCGGCAAATATATGGTTTTGAATATCCGCTGTTGTGCACCAATTTCAAATTGATATATCTGTACGTCTATTTTCATAGAGTGAGATATACCTTTTGATATTATGTCGATGACATTTACCTATATCAGTGGATGGTTAGGTAAGGAGCATTAAACAGCGGTGTAATTCTTCTTAACCATAAGTACAGTTTTCAACCTACGACACACAGTGAATGAGTTATCAGACTCAAGGGACTTATACAGAGTATTGTATGTCGTCCAAGGTCCATCAGGACAGAGGGGTTGGTGCTCGTACTATATTCGGTTTACTTATGACTTCTCTAGTTTTTAGACAGGTGTTTCGTGGAAACACAAGGTCCGAATTTTGAGGAGTTATAGGTATTTGAATAGAGTAGAGAACCAGGTATAGCAAGTATCGGGATTCTTCAAAGTGATCGAAGATGTAGATACTTGTGTATGGTGTTCAGTTGATAGTAATGATTAAGAGAACTGGCTTCTCTTTCAGGTTACTCATAATTGGAAGCATTCCTAAGTTGAGTAACGCTGATCGGCCTCCTTCCATTTAGTTGACATGCACTGGAGACAGCTGCATGATTTGAATCTGGTTCAATTAAATCAGTGCCTCTGGTTCTATATTGGATATAGAACAGTTCATATCTTAACGATGTTAAGGTACGGGGAGTTGTCCGGCTTATGCTTAAAACCAGACTCCGGATAACTCAAGGCACGTTTCTGTAATGGCTGTTTGTGGGTTGACCCAGGCTATGACGAGGGTTGACTTTCTACCATCTGGATGAACAATAGCAATATTGTTCTAGACTCGCCACAGTTTTTATTAAAAATGGATTTTTTCAGAAAAAAGTAGTGGGGGTATGGTAGAACTGGAAGTGATTCCAGAACCGCAAACGATTACTGAAGATTTGATAAGCAACCTAAAGATTCAATCTGGTTCGACATTCCATTGGCCACTCTGCAGACACGGTGGGTAACTTCAGGCACCCAAGAGGTACTCCGGTAGCCTCAAGGACGGTGACAGGGAAGTTCTTGTTTACCCACAATTACCATTGCTGTTGTTCCAGGCTGCGAGACCCGGCAGGAGGATGAGTATAGCGTCGTTCTAAACTAGCTTTGGAAGTGCACGTCTATATGACTCTGCCAGAGGGTTGTCGTAGTCAGTGGGAGCAGCGGAAGCATTGGTGGACATCAGGCTTATGTCTATTTATAGACTAAAACAGATGTAGCGGAGATAGATCATCCATTTCTGATGTGACAGTCATAGGTTTGACGTCATCAGAATAATGGGTGGATCTGTTGAGAAGGTAGTAGGAAGTGATATTCCTATACAACGATCGGTTATATTTTGGTCGTCACACAGTGGTTTCTCCACAAGGGACTTGGATATTATATCAGACATACTGGTTACTAGATCTATGGTTTTAGATCTAGATTTGGGTGGTTTCCCAATCTGGGTACCTTGACAGCATTCTATGAGTATTTAGAATGGACGACTCCTGACACGGTAGTGCACCTGCAGTTGATGGAGTCACCCTCTCTAAAGGTGTCTTATAGACTAAAGGGGAGAGGGATACTCATGATTGGCAGATCACTTGCTTAGGCAATTGAGTCAATCATGAGATGTCAAGTACCACACCAGATGTTGTTCTTGCACTAGATGCAATAAGTTGATATTGATCCAATCCTGGAGAAACAGTTGGAAGCAGTCTTAAAACATAAGTGGATGTTCTAGGGATATGATAACGACAGCCTCATTTGGGAGACAGTTATCATTCCAGGCTTCCAAGGTGACATGGACAACAAGGAGGTTATCAGAGTTATAGTTTTCCTTCTGACGAGGGGCAGTATTTTGGACAGGTGGTCCAAGGCAATACTGAGGGTGGCATGGCGCAGGATACTGATTAAGTTCAGTTGACGATACAGTCTAAGAAGTTTGGATTTGGAGTTCATTTATGAACAAGGTCCCATCAGACATCCAGACGTTCTAAGACAGGTATTGCTCATTTCGGGAGATGGCTTTCTCCGCGAACTTGAGATATAGAGAGACATAGAAAGAAACATCACAGCGGATCCACTCACTGAGGCTATTCCTCGAACGCAATAGTTTCGCAAACGAGCTTTGTGAGACTGACTAGTAGAGGAGTTGGGTGTTCGGTATCACACGAGCTGTGAGTATGCGACATCGCAATAATTAGCCTTGAGTGCAAGTGGGAGATTGTTGGAGATAGTGCCCTCAGAGTCAATTATTGGATCACAGGCACGTTGATTGCAATGATTGAGGGAGGACCTATCCCGGTAGGACAGTCTTACTCGAGATGATAGTTTGCTATCTGGTTTATCTTTATCATCGTGTACTGCTTTAGGTGACCTGACATGTCGCTATTACACGTTGATAGAGCCCCTAGGATTCTTGCTTGACGACCAGCAGTATAATGGCGATCATATACGTGGGAGCTGGGGTCTATAAGCACATCCTTAAAATGTCCCTAGTCGTGGGAGTTTCGAGACTGGGCATCGATACTCCATTAGTAGACTAGTGTATACAGTCGAGACCCCGACGAGGGGCGGTGGCCGGTCTCACAAGCCACTGGTGTCAGTTGGTTCACCTAAGATGTATACAGGTGCTCATTGGGTTATGAGTACACCGGACAGGACTCGCCGGGAACCTGCTAGTTGGTCTTATACCAGATGTCAGATAGCAGTTCCCTGGTGACATGTGTACAGGTTAGTTCATCGACCTGAGATCGTCATTTGTCTCGTGTGAGTTCCCACTGTGCTTTGATTACTACCCTACCACGGCTCAAATGAGTCGTGCAAACAGGTTTTAGTTGGGTACAGTCCCGAGCCACATGGAGGCAGTGAGCGGATCTGCAGGGGTTCGTCTCTCCTGGTATTGGGGGTGAGGTCGCGCTGTGTCTAGGAGAGCCATTACGCAAAGCCCTCGGCCGAGGCAGGAGATTTACTGGTAGGTATTCCAGTAGTATCTCAGGGCGTTCTGGGCTACACTCCGACACGACTTGTACCGCCTTTGGGGGTCTGACTTTTACCAACCCCCTAGGCCCGACATGCGATGCTCATAGACGAACGGACCGGACTGTACGGATATTGTCACTGACAGGCTCAGTTGGGTGTCGGGGTGAGCTTCCTCATCGACGTCCCTTTTGGTCAATAGTTGGTGGCCCGTCATGTATTGGCTTATACCTCTGACGTGCTAGTGGTTAAATCCACAGCCATAGTATTGACGAGTCTTTAGAGTCCACCACACTTTCAGTTACTCAGCTTTCGGGCGAAACGCTGTAGAGGCCGTATGGAGATATGGCAGGGTCCGATCAGATACGTGCGGTATTGCACGGATCAGGATCGGACAGTTTTGTACTAGTAGCCGTATGGATATATGGCAGGGTTCGATCAGATACGTGCGGTATTGCACGGATCAGGATCGAACGGATATTACTAGCCGGCTTTGGCTTAAGCCGGTCCTAGTTTAGTACAGTGTAGATTTTGTCTCTTTGCATTTGTATCCGGACGGAATACAGATGCGGGTGTGTATGCACAGTATCGGGGTTTTCCTGTAATTCATTACGGGACCAGTTTTCTGGAGTTGCCAGTTTGCATTCCGTTCCGGTCGGTTTTCCTTTGTTCTTTCCCGGCCGGACTTTTCCGATGGAGGGGGTAATTTGCAGTTTTGCAAATTGCACTTTGTGGGGGGGTTTTCTTGCATAAAGATTGATTATGATAGCTTTATTCTCTTTCATCCATTACTTGCTTTAATGATGATGAGAAAGGGTATGGGTTGGTTTTAATGAAGCATGCTTGTATGTTTCTTTGCTTTATGGATGTGGTCACCTCTTTCATCTCCTACACTCACCTCCCTTCATGATTTGTATTTAATCCCTCCACCATTCTCCTTTGAGAGAGGCCGGCCACTACATTTGGGAGATGAGAGAAATTTCATTTTTGGCATGACACAAATTTCTTCATCTCATTTCTTCTTGTTTTGGAAAAATGCAAGCACCATTTTTCCTTAACCTCATTCCTCCATCAAGGCAACACCAAACCCCAAAAGAGACATAGACGTTCTACACCACATTCTACAGCACATCTTGGGCATGTCGAGTTGCCGGCTTCATGCCCGAGTTGCCTCGGTATTGAGGCGGGAGCCCGTAAAAGACGCAGGCGATGTGGTGCCCTTTCCGGCGAGGAGGCGACGATATGGAGACTACACTTTCCGCGGGAGATCGGGACGATGACGAGAAGACCGGAGGACTCGGATCACTCGGTATACTTCTCACCCTATCTCTTGATTGCTAGCATTAGGTTAATGGTAAACGATCCGGGTTTTCTTTGTCCGCGGTAGCGCCGGTTTCTGGGTAAGGAAAATTTTTGATTCCGCATTTTGGCCTCGAGTACGAGGCCGGGGCGCTGCCGTGGCGCAACACATGTTGCATGTTCATACATATGTTGCTAATCAGTATAAACTGTACCTGTTAGGACACCAGCACCATTACCGATGATGCGCATATTCCACACACACTTATTTGCCGGCTCACACACATCATCATTGGTAATTGCTATGTCACGTACACTTTAGATCATATTATCTTTTATTGACAGAATCAGTTAACAACTAGATCGATATAATCTTGGGATTACTCTCAGATGTTAGTCTAGACATGACATTTATTACTTAGACATTCATGCATTCATATTTTCATGTTATCATGCAGTATCATGGGCATATGCCGACACTTATCATATACTTACTCATGATTTTAAGATTTGAATTTCTATGAAATTTCTGGATTTTTGGGGAAAACCGCAAGAATATATAAAAACTTCTCTCTCTCTCCTCCTCTCTTTTTTAAAATAAAATGCGGTTTTCTCATGATGTATGTGTCGTCCACCATGAGATTTCATGTTTTCTGTTGGATTTCAAGACCCGATACGAGGAGTAGATGAACCGTCTCGGGTACATGGTGGGCCCGGTATGGTACCCCGGGGCAAGAAGATCGAGTTGTAGACGATAAGCCTGGCAGGGGAAGGCTACCTACCGGTGATGTCTGGCGCGGCGGATATCCGGAGGATACCAACCGTTGTCGTGAGATTTGATGATATGGGCCGATCCGGACTGACGGAGCCCGAGGTATTGAGACTATGAGACTTGAGATTTACATGTTTGTGTCGATGCTTGACACGGATTTCCATGGATTTCATTGTTGAGATTTCAGATTCCTATACACATTTTACTATGATAACAGTTAAAGATTTCTTATACAAATATATCTGGATTTCAGGATTGATTATTTTATATTCATGGTGCATGCATATCCATTCATATGACATAGTATTATATGAGGCACTGACACGAGCACGGAGTATCTGCACTTACACGTAGTATTACCCTACTATTACTAGATGATTGGGACTTAGTAGTGTATTATTATGACCTAAGATAGCGTCGTACATTCGATTTCTTTTCGTAGATGTCTTCTACTCACGAGTTGGCAACTCACCCCCGTTGTGCCAAATTTTATTACAGGTTCGATGTACAGGTTTTCTGGCAGTTGCTGGCACATCATTTCATTCAGGGTGATTTGCACGGTAGGTTGGTTCACTTGTATCTGGACCACCATTGTACTTTCATTCTTTCATTTGTATCTAGTAAGCTCCATCAACCATACTTGTATTACTTGATAAGTTTATTGGACCAGTCTTTTATTTCGACCTTAGAGTCGCGCATGTATTATTCTGATTTGGTGGATTTGTTTTCTTTTGAGTTTTGAGCCTCGCCCTTTGGCGTTGTATATTATTGTGCTTGTTGTGGTTGTTTCCGCCTGTTGGCGTTGAGCTAGCTCCCGTTTGGGGATGCTTTTTATTGTTTATATATATTATACTTGTTGTACCCGTTTGGGGGCCAGTTTTTACAGAGGAGACTCTGCCGAAATTTTTGGGAAATTTGCTGATGCTTTTAAACTTGTTTTCTTTTCCTTCTTCTTCTTCTTTTATGGTTTAGATTTCTGGGCTTCGGCTTACTTAGGTTACGTGGCGCCTCTAGACGCTTCGTAATATAAGTGCCGGCCGTGACAAAGTTGGTATCAGAGCACTAGGTTTAACCTTGTATAAGTCTAGGTGACCCTTGGTTGATGGAGTAGGCGATTTAGGTAGAGTAACGTACCGTGGGTATGGTCCGCGGCATACTTACGATACGCTACTCTGCTTAAGGAGCCTTAGGATGTACATTTGTTTGCACCGTATTTCATTCGTTCCTTTGATCAATCTTCGTCGATGTCGGAGGGTGGTTTCTGTTACCACGGGCACACTGGCAGAGGGAGCTGCGGCTCGAATGCGATAACCATTAGAGTATTGGTTATTCTTGAGGATTGAAGCATTGCTTAGCGTGCGGACGAAGGGTATTCACATGCCGTCCGGATGAAGTTAAAGGGCTCGAACGATTATCAGAAAACCATTTTCCCAAGTTTAAAGTATTCGGAAGAACATGCAGGTATTTCGATGGACCCTCTAGAAGAATGAAACCCTAACTCGACATAATGACCACGAGAACGCCCTTGAACCGTAGGGTTTACGGCAGTTCCGCGGTGTCATTAGTGAGGCTTGGGTTTGCCCTTCTACGGTTGGATCATCAATGCTGGGGTATGTACCGGATATTTTTAAACTGTACTTGAGTGTTGAGCTCTCGGGGAATTATGGGATTTTGATGGATCGATCGAAAAGTTTAATGTAGTCCGGATATCAAGTGAAGGGATCGACTACGTGGGAAACTCTAGATATGAGTATTGCCGTTGGTAGTGCAGTCAACAAATTTATGAAGAGACAAGTTTGAAGCAATCGACATCAGAGGAAAGAGGCGGACATTGACGATAGTGGTTACGATTGTGATTTAGTGATTTGAATTTCATATTTTCGTTGATTGGATTTTGGTATTTTGAGGACCTTGTTCTACGATTGGTATTTCATGTGTGTACCTTCATTTCATTCTATTTGTGTTTCATATATCAGTTGTATTGATGTTGTTTAGTACACACCCAGTACACTTGATTTGATTTTGTATATTTTGAGATTTTTGATTTGATTTCGTGTATAGGGGTTACACATGATTTTGACATATGTTTCAACCTAGTTTTCATGCATTTTTGTGCTGTGATTTCGATTTTGGTATTCGATGTATGTTTTCATGCACCATGTGCACCTGATTAGGATTCTTGTGCATACTTGGCGCACTTGATGCGATTTTGTGCACACCAGATGCACTAAATCGGGGTTTTGTGCAGATTAGATGCACCTGATAGTAAGTCGTGCACGCCCGTTGCACTTGACAGATGTTTTGGTGCACACCTGTTGCACTTATTTTGTTTTTGTGTGTATTCATGGTATCTATATTTGGTTTAGATTTCAGTGCGCACCGGACGCACATGATATTTTATGGATGTGATTGGGATTGATTTCAGTTTGAGCAGTATGTTTCATAATCATTATTATTTGATTTAGTAACCAGGCGGGACGTGTATGTTAAATAAAAGATATATATATATATATATAGCTATTTTTTTAAAATAAATGTCCGCTACTTACGCCGTGACACGTGCATTGCACGGCGATTTTCAAGAGGGGTTTTTATATGTTTCTTTATTATGATGTTTAAGCGATTTTACTAGGATGCGAACTATATACAAGTTATAGATTGATGTATATTATGATGGTCTTCATATTGGGTTTTGATATTTAGTCTCGCCATAACTCCGATGATTGCGTTATGCTTGACGGAGTTGATTTTAGTTGTGTATTGATGATTTCGGAGCCCCGACGACTTGAGTGTTTGCTAAGTGTTTTAGTATTTGGAAGGGGAGTTTTAATTTAAATTCGGGGACCGAATTTCCTAAAGGGGGAAAGATTGTAACGTTTTAAAAATAATTAAATAAATAATTAAATGAATAAAATTGTTTAAGTGAATTTTATGATTTTCGGTAAAGCAAAATGTATTTTTCGTAAAACCCAACCGTGATTGTTTTTCATTATAAATTCAAAAATACCTATTTTAATTATGTAATTACTAGTAAATGGTGTTTATTTAGCCACTTATAAATTTTTAGTTCAATTAAATATTTTTCCTAAATTAACTATTTTAAATATTAACATAAGCTTTATTTTTACACTAAAATAGTGTAAATTACAAATTTGAATGGTTTTAATTTGTAAAAATGAACCATGGCATATTAGAATTTAGTGTGTATAATGCAAAATTTATTTGCAAATTTTCCCATTTTTCTAGAGTTTTCTAGGTTGTTTTAGTAAAGAAATGAAAGAAAATGAAGAAATTCATGAAAAGACATAAAGTGAGATATTATTTGATGAAGTTTCTACACAACTCATGAAACTCTTTTCTCTTTCTCCCTCTCTCCCTTGCATGGCCGGCCACACCCCCATGGCAGCCCCCCATTTTTCATTTTTATTTCAACTCCAAAAATCATCAAAAATCCTCCAAAATTCAATAAAAATTGCACAAAATCCTAATAAATTCCTACCCTTTGTTCTTTGCTCTTCTTTACATGGATTTTGGAGTGGGAAAGCATGCATTTTGGAGGCTCATTTTTATGTTTGGATTTCATATTTTGAAGGTATAAATTTCCTTCTTTTGTTTTATTTCTATTAGATGTTTCTTTAAAGCATAATTAGATTTATTAAATTAATTCTAGTTGCAAATTTTAAAATTCAAGTTAGGTTTGTAAATTAAAGTTGTGGTTTTTATTAATTAAATAAGGTTATAATAGCTAGTTTAACATCTTTTAGAGTGGGAAAATCTTGCATGATTGTTGTATAATAAATTGTTTATTCAAATTGTTTTAATTAAGCTATTTAGCTAACTAGATTTTTCTAAAATGTGTTTGTGGGTAAAATAAATTCTTATTAAGGTTGTTATCATTAGATGGTAGTTTTAAGGAGAATATTAGCATATTAAAGGAATGAAAAACTTAGTTTGATCACTAGTTTCTTGTGATAATTGGAAAAATACTAATAAAATGCTATTTTTGTAGACTAGATTTTGGGAAATTCCTAAATAAATGAGATTAAAAATATAATTATGGTTTCATCATATCATTATCATCATGAATTGTAGTTTAATACATTAATTCATGCAAAATCATGTTTTGTTGTGGAATTGTGAATTTTTGGTTGAAAGAGTTTGAAAATTTCTAATGGTTGCAAACTAGAAATTTCAAATTAATGCAAATTTGTGTAATAAAAATATAGTAAGGGGTTGTATAGTCTAGCTATGCTATTTGATGAGTTTTATGACCATTGGTTTCATTTAAATGTCAAGTTTTGATGAAAAACGGTAAATTGGCAATTTCGGGTTTTACGAAATTGGACGGTTTGATGGATTTTAGGGTTTCGATGGATTTAATCATGTTTTATAATATAAGTAATGTGTTTTAAAACTACGAGTTATTTTTTTATGTTTATCTCTATCCATCGGAGTTTGTAAGCCGATATTGAGCGATATTTGGTTCTTTTGCGTGGACGGGACATAGGTTTTAACCTATGCTTGTTCCTTGTATCGTTTGACTTTTGTATGTGATTCAGTTTACGATGCTATTTATATGTTTGCGTTTAGGTACCCCTCACGTGGACTGCGGGCGATGAAGAGGAGGATGGCGACACCGTCTTCGGCAGACATGGACCAGGTGAGTAGATGTATATCTACGAGGGGAAGTCGGGTGGATAGCGTTTAGCACCCCCGCAATGTAGAATAGGGATAGTACTTATTGACATTAGGAAACAAGATGTGACCCTAGATTCTTAATGAGTAGGATCCTAGTAATGACCCTAGGCTGGACTAGACTGATTTAGGAAGACATATCAGAAGATGAATACCTTGGAAGAGGTTCGTAGGTTTCAGGTAGAAACACACACACGCACACACTGAAACACGACAGGGTGTATACGTGCATGTGTATATATATATAGGATGAGGTATAGGTATATATATATATACAATACGTATATGAGATACATTGATGTGATATGATATCCGAGGTATGATGAAACAGTGTAACTGGGCTTGATGCCGTGATTCTTGGCTATACAGTCGTATTAAGTGTTAGCGGATCATTAGAGAATGAGATAATGAACATGTACACATAAATTATAATGAGTGGTGATGATATTGAGGTACATGGGACTCTAAAATAGTACCCGGACTGTAACTTGTGATTGATCACGATATGGGATATGTATGACTTGATTACGACATCATATAGGTGTGACCTGATGTCGATATCATAGAGGTGTGACTTGAGGACGATATGATATCAGTATGACTTAATCACAATACGATACATATGACATGATATTTCTGAGGATAAACTAATGATGTTTATTATGATGGCAATGATATATGATTGATGTATGCGATCACAGTTTAGTACCTTGATCATGAGTTGTGTTGATGATGACATTTTACTAATGATGAGACACCTAGGAGATACTTGACCCGTACCCCGATATTGGGATGCCGTACGATGGATTTTACCGTACGAGGTATAGATATGATGATTGATCCGCACTCTTGATTCGAGGAAGCCGTACTACGTACGTGACGCTATTGAGGCTGGATCGCCGACTATTAGAGATATTGATTCAGACCTAGGTAGACTCTTGTTTCTTAATGACTAGTTTCTTAGGTTTAGTTCCTTTGGAGGTTAGATGGACACTAGGTTAGCTTCGAGTCATATAGTGGTAGTGATAATTGTATTTCAAATGAGTGGATAACACACATCCGTCTTTACTTTCACACTGTAATCATCATGTTGCATGTTCATACATATGTTGCTAATCAGTATAAACTGTACCTGTTAGGACACCAGCACCATTACCGATGATGCGCATATTCCACGCACACTTATTTGCCGGCTCACACACATCATCATCGGTAATTGCTATGTCACGTACACTTTAGATCATATTATCTTTTATTGACAGAATCAGTTAACAACTAGATCGATATAATCTTGGGATTACTCTCAGATGTTAGTCTAGACATGACATTTATTACTTAGGCATTCATGCATTCATATTTTCATGTTATCATGCAGTATCATGGGCATATGCCGACACTTATCATATACTTACTCATGATTTTAAGATTTGGATTTCTATGAGATTTCTGGATTTTTGGGGAAAACCGCAAGAATATATAAAAACTTCTCTCTCTCTCCTCCTCTCTTTTTTAAAATAAAATGCGGTTTTCTCGTGATGTATGTGTCGTCCACCATGAGATTTCATGTTTTCTGTTGGATTTCGAGACCCGATTCGAGGAGTGGATGAACCGTCTCGGGTACATGGTGGGCCCGGTATGGTACCCCGGGGCAAGAAGATCGAGTTGTAGACGATGAGCCTGGCAGGGGAAGGCTACCTACCGGTGATGTCTGGCGCTGCGGATATCCGGAGGATACCGACCGTTGTCGTGAGATTTGATGATATGGGCCGATCAGGACTGACGGAGCCCGAGGTATTGAGACTATGAGACTTGAGATTTACATGTTTGTGTCGATGCTTGACACGGATTTCCATGGATTTCATTGTTGAGATTTCAGATTCCTATACACATTTTACTATGATAACAGTTAAAGATTTCTTATACAGATATATCTGGATTTCAGGATTGATTATTTTATATTCATGGTGCATGCATATCCATTCATATGACATAGTATTATATGAGGCACTGACACGAGCACGGAGTATCTGCACTTACACATAGTATTACCCTGCTATTACTACATGATTGGGACTTAGTAGTGTATTATTATGACCTAGGATAGCGTCGTGTATTCGATTTCTTTTCGTAGATGTCTTCTACTCACGAGTTGGCAACTCACCCCCGTTGTGCCAAATTTTATTACAGGTTCGATGTACAGGTTTTCTGGCAGTTGCTGGCACATCATTTCATTCAGGGTGATTTGCACGGTAGGTTGGTTCACTTGTATCTGGACCACCATTGTACTTTCATTCTTTCATTTGTATCTAGTAAGCTCCATCAACCATACTTGTATTACTTGATAAGTTTATTGGACCAGTCTTTTATTTCGACCTTAGAGTCGCGCATGTATTATTCTGATTTGGTGGATTTGTTTTCTTTTGAGTTTTGAGCCTCGCCCTTTGGCGTTGTATATTATTATGCTTGTTGTGGTTGTTTCCGCCTGTTGGCGTTGAGCTAGCTCCTGTTTGGGGACGCTTTTTATTGTTTATATATATTATACTTATTGTACCCGTTTGGGGGCCAGTTTTTACAGAGGAGACTCTGCCGAAATTTTTGGGAAATTTGCTGATGCTTTTAAACTTGTTTTCTTTTCCTTCTTCTTCTTCTTTTATGGTTTAGATTTCTGGGCTTCGGCTTACTTAGGTTACGTGGCGCCTCTAGACGCTTCATAATTTATGTGCCGGTCACGTTCCGTACTTTCGGGCCGTGACACCACGATACTGCCAAAGTGGTTTTCTGGACATTTCTTGTTCATGAGATGAACAAGGTTCCTACCATTGAGCGCCTAATAATTGTTATTATGACAACAATAGAGTTGTGGCTTTGGTCTAGGAACACCAGTCCCATCAGCGTTCCAGACATATTCTGAGGCAAGTATCACCTGATCAGGGAGATGGTTGATCTCCAAGGGATCGAGGTTAGGAGAGTAGACCTGAAGGATAACACGGCGGATCCACTCACAAAGGCCTTACCCCTAGAGAGACTTCTCTACAATGGTTGAGTATAGGATACTACAACCACTGCTATATTTTTGGGTATTGGATACTACAACAGATGGTCTTAATGCAAGTAGGAGATTGTTAGTTATATGTATGCCCTAGAGGCCATTACTGTACATGCGATGTATATTATAGTGGATGCTTAGACATATATAGGGAGGACTTTCTTGCTCGACATGATAGTATGCTATCTGGTTGCACTTTATCTTAACATGTTAACAGATACTGTTTTGTGATCACATGTTGATAAAGTCCTTAGGATGATTACTTGACTACCAGGACTATGATCCAGATCATACTAGTGGGGACAGGGTAGTCGATAAGTACATCCTTCAAATGTTCCTAGTCATGGGAGTATCGAGACAGGGCATCGGTACTCCAGAGTAGACTAGCGTATGCGCTTCTTGACACATACGATGGGTGATGGATGATCTCATATCCATTGGTGTTTGACATCAGAGAAAGCATACGAGTGCTCAGTGGAGACTGGGTACACTGGACGGACTCGCCGAGAACTCTTAGATGATATTATACCTATCGTCGGATAGCAGTTCTCTGGTGACACTGGTACAGGTTAGTCTGTAGACCTGAGATCGTCATAGAGTCTTGTGTGATTCCTACTGTGCTTTGATTTCCACCATACCACGGTCAAGCGATCGTGCAAAAAAGTGGTTTTTGGGTACAGTCCCGATTCACATGGAGGCAATGAGCGATAGTAGGGGGTTCGTCTCTTCCGGTGTTGGAAGTTGATGTTGCGCTATGCTCGATTGGCCATAACAGGAAATTCTTGGCCAGGATTGCTGAGATTTACTGGTAAGTGTTACCAGTAGTTTCTTGAACCGTTATGGACCTCGTATCGGCATGACTTATTAGGCTATTGGGGTCTGACGTTATACCATCCCCAGGCTGTGATATGCGACATATCAGACGAAGAGACCGGACTGTACGGTAGAGTTACTAATTGGATTCACAGGAGTTATAGAAGGTTGGTTGTTGATCTTCTAATCGCTCAATACCCGGGTGGCCGTTACGTTTAGCAGACCGCTTGTGGCTTGTGGGTGTTTGATATGATCATCACCTACTGCCGGCGTATTGACGAATCTTTAGAGTCCTACACAGAGCTTTCCTGGTTCATGTAAAACGGGGTAGGAGCACATATGTGATATGTGCGGGACCGAGATTAATACGAGTATGTGATACCGTATTCTATTCTCGCGATATGTGATATCGGTCGGGTATATGTGATATAGCCGGGTTATCGGATCAAGTGTTGATTCGATAAGTTGATTCATTTGATATTAGTCGGTTATATGTATTATAGCCGGATTATTAAATCAAGAGTTGATTTAATAATTTAATGTATAATTATATATTTGATATATTAAATTACATTGACTAATATTAGCTCACTTAAGATTTTTTTCTCACTTTATGATACATTGATATATATGTGATATATGTTAAATGTATTGTTTTCTTTTTGCACAAAATATATAGGTGATATATATTGTTTTGTCATGCTAGGTTACACATGCAACATATATGTATGAGACTCACGCCATGCTAGGGTTAAGTTAGGGTTTTATTTATTTTAAGTAATTCAAACACTTGGATAATGAGTCATGGTAGAAGCTTGGAGAAGCTTGTGGAAAACATTGAGTTAGTCTACTTGTTTGTCTAGCTTAAGATATTTTTCAACCCAACCCTTAACTCATAGCTATGGTTAAGTCTCTACAATGGTTAGTGGATGATATACACAAACCATGGTTGCATTTCTAACCTCATGAGTTCATTGATCTCTTCATCACTTCTTCTTCTTCCTCACTTGAAAAAGCTTGCTAGTTTTTTCTAAGTGATGATGCCTTGTGAGAAAAATATATCTAAAGTGAGCCCACTTCCTACTTCATCATCCTCTACTATTAGCCATTTAGTTTATGGTGTTTGCTTCACTAATCTACACAATTAGTGAAGAGATAGCATGAGCTAGTGTCTCCTCGACGTAGATCATCTTTGGCCTCGAAGACTTCGAAGCAAGTTTGTTTGTTTCTTCATGGGAGCCTCTCTAGAGTCCGGAAGTTTGTGATCGCAGCGAAGGGACTACCACACGGAGCTGTTGAAGTGAAGGACCGGTCTACAAAGGTTGTATTCCTTGTTCACTTAGATGTAAAGAGTTTACATTCAATGTTTAACCCTAATTCTCTAGTTAAGATCTTGGTTAGGGTTTGTTTAGCACCCCAAAATTTTAAAGTAGCATGATTGATATTTGCCAAAACCTTGCTAAGGTGCTAAGCTAACCCTACACAGAAATCTGGACTCGTCGCCCAAAAATGCCCGTCAAGCATAAGCTCGTGTCATCGGCCGCCGGCGTTCACTTACAGAAAAAGAAGAAGTCACTTTTTTCTACTGACGTAGTACTCGGCCGGGATCCCCATGCTCCTTACAGCGAAGGCTTGTGTGACTATGGCACTAACGATGGCTTGTTCGACACGCCTGTGACCGACACCGATCTACAGGCTGCCCTTGTGGCCTCCGAGCGACTGGCTCGCGAAGAAGCGGCGCTAATCACCATCGCGAATTCAGGTATACTTCAGTTGTATTTTTCCGTGTTCATTCCTTCCTTATTATTATAATTTTTACTAATGCCCTTTTCTTCAACATGTATTTCTGTTGAAGAGGCTCTCGCGACTTCCATCAAGACGTTCGAGGAGGAAGAGAGGCTCCGTGCTTCTTTGGGTCTTGGTATAATTCAGCTCATTGGGCCTTCATTGCCCTTTTTTTATTCGTGCTCTGACCCTCTCCTTTATTTTGTTGCAGGGACCATTGACTCAGGTTATTCTGAGTGCGGTACCGATCCCGAGCGGTGATGCAGCAACGCTCCCAGAGCTAGTTATCGTGCCTCAGCTCCCCCAACATTACCGCAGGATGCTTCGCTCACGCAACCGATGACAGATGCCGTAACGGCTCCGGAGGCATAGCTTGGTTCGGACGACAATGTCCCTTTTTCAGAGGTCTTGAGGAGATCATTTCTCACTACTCAGAACGAAAAGAAGCGTAGGAAGCATATGGCGAGGGAATGCGATGCCAGTTTGGCCATAGGTGCAGGCTTAAGCAGCATCCCCCTTGTCGATACTTTTTCGGCGGATGTTCCCCCTGCGTTGTTTACCACCCGTAGACAGGTTGCACGCGCGGCTCAGGAAAAGACTGAAAAGCTGCCCCAAGGTAACGTAACGCTGAGTCTTTTATTAGAACTTGATCTTCAAATTTTGGCAGATGCATTTTCTTTTAGGGCCGAGTCTTGGCGATGGGATGACGGGTGAAAGCGTGGCGGTTACCGCCCCCGAAATTGCTACCCTAACTCTAGAATCTGGGACCGTCCAGACCGCTACTCTTTCCCCGTGTAGCTCCCTGGTATCGGCGGGCGTCGCAAGCATAACGACGGCCCTCGTCGAATCAGGGGATGAAGCCACGGGCGCAGAAACTACTCCTTTGAGAGAGAGTGAAGAAGCCGCTACGCCTGGTGATGTTTTCGTCGCGGTTTTGGTTGATAACCCATCAGGTAAGTCTTGGGTCACTGTTCTATTTTTATTTCTCAATCCCGTTCAGTTCCTTCTGATGATATTTTGTTTGTAGGTGCAGTGAATGCTGAGATTGTGCCATATGAAGCACCTCCAGTCGTCGCCATGACGGTTGATGTTCCCTCGCCTTCTCATGTGTCCTCCGAAATGCTGGAAGGTATAGGTTTAAGATTTATTTAGTTTAACTGTGGACACCATCTTCCTTGTATTAACAGCATATTGTCGCAACTCTGCAGGAGTCCTTTTCGACCATCTATACCAGGTGTTGAACCCACATTTCTCTTTCCAGTCGGAAGTCATTCCGCCTCCTGGTACTGGTTAGTATATCCTTAAGCTATTATCTCTTTCTTTCTTTTATGAATAGCAGTAGTGTTGCTAAGTCTTCTTTGCATTGATCGCAGCGTTACAGATTGGATGAGGGGACGAGAGAATAACCGCGCCTCCGGTACTCCCAATTTTGCCACCTGCCACAGCCGGTATAGTAGACTTCATTGCTCGTGTTTTTTCTTTACCTCCTGAGTCGACATTTGACCATAATTTGTTTTGCAGCAATCGCACCAGCTCCATCTCCCTTTGAGTCTCGCATCCCAATGCCGGCAGGGCCCTTTTCTAAACGTCCATCTTCCAGGGGCGTTGCGACTAGCCTGCGAATGTTGAGCGAATTCATCGAGGATCTTGATGCCGAGGCCCTCGCATTCGCTGTAGACTTTGCCGCTGATGTTAATCCTATGCTAGTGACGCTCATGAACTTCCATGACGAAGGTGTCGTCGAGTCTTTGGTTAATTATTGCAGAAAGATCGAGGCTTGCCTACATGAGATTGAGCTCAAGCGTCCCGCTCCTGAAGTATCAGCATTGAACTCCTAACGGGCTACATGGGTCAAGAGTAATGTTCCTTACATCCGCTATTTTGAACAAAAGACGACCCTGAGGTTAAAGGAACATGAAGTAGCTTCAAGCGAATCTGCCCGGTTGCACGTCCAGGTTGAAGCGAATGCTGCACAGTTGAAAGTTGTTTTTGATAATCTCCAGCGATGCATTTCGGATGGGTTGACGCTGAGACGGGCGCTTGACTCTACGGAGAGGGTCGTGTAGGACTGCGAAGCTGCCATGCTAGGAACCTATGAAAAGCTTTCGTCTTGTTTGCGACAGCGGGCTTGAGTCGAAGCGGAGTTAGCCGCGGTGGCCGATTGCGAGAAAGGATTGAGAGGAGCATGCGAGCAGCTGGCTGATTTGTTGAAAATGCCTCCTCCTTAATAACCGTCTTTGTATCCCCCCTTTTTTGTAATGTAAACTTGCGGTCTATGAATAACATGTATTCATTTTGATTCCTTTGTGAAATGTATTTTGTATTCACTTGAATTCATGAATAAAAGACATTTTATCTCATACTATCTTCTTTTCTTTGTCGTGTCATTGGCATGTGACGTTAGAAAATGTGGCCTGTAGATGGTAGATAACAGTTCATTTTGAACACCTTGTAGGGTAGAGATGGCTTAGCAAACAGGTTCAGGTCTGCTGCCTAAGACTTTTCAACTTTATGAGCCATGTGGGTCTCATAAAGACTTTTCACCCTACGAGTCAAGAGGATCTCGTAGGTGTAATTTCTCCTTAAGGGTTGTGAGGACTCCTAAGTGCGTTTTCTCTC
The DNA here is from genome assembly GCA_030015575.1 of Agapanthus africanus. Taxonomy (NCBI): domain Eukaryota; kingdom Viridiplantae; phylum Streptophyta; class Magnoliopsida; order Asparagales; family Amaryllidaceae; genus Agapanthus; species Agapanthus africanus. The sequence continues at coordinate 129,097,940 of CM057337.1, read as the reverse complement.
GAGAATCGTAAGGATCTCATAAGAGAATTTTCTTTATGCACAGGGACACTAATTTCCCCGCAGGTCGAGACGAATCTAGATATTCTCGCAAAGATACTGATTTCCTTACAGGCCGAAACGAATCGAGAGGTTCTCGCCAAGGATGCTGATTTTCCTGAATCGAGAAGTTTTGCCAAGGACACTGATTTCCCTGGGGTCGAGACGAATCGAGCGGTTCCTGCAAAGACAGCGATTTCCTCGCGGGTCAAAATGAATCGAGAGGTTCTCACCAAGGACGTTGATTTCCCTGAATCGAGAGGTTTTGCCAAGGACACTGATTTCTCTGGGGTCGAGACGAATCGAGAGATTCCTGCAAAGACACTGATTTCCTTGCGGGTCGAAACGAATCGAGAGGTTCTCGCCAAGGACACTGATTTCCCTGAATCGAGAGGTTTTGCCAAGGACACTGATTTCCTTGGGGTCGAGACGAATCGAGAGATTCCTGCAAAGACACTGATTTCCTTGCGGGTCGAAACGAATCGAGAGGTTCTCGCAAAGGACGCTGATTTCCCTGAATCGAGAGGTTTTGCCAAGGACATTGATTTCCTTGGGGTCGATACGAATCGAGAGATTCCTGCAAAGACACTGATTTCCTTACGGGTCGAAACGAATCGAGAGGTTCTCGCCAAGGACGTTGATTTCCCTAAATCGAGAGGTTCTCGCCAAGGACGTTGATTTCCCTAAATCGAGAGGTTTTGCTAAGGACACTGGTTTCCTTGGGGTTGAGACGAATCGAGAGATTCCTATAAAGACACTGATTTCTTTGCGGGTCGAAACAAATCGAGAGGTTCTTGCTAAGAACGTTGATTTTCCTGAATCGAGAGATTTTGCCAAGGACACTGATTTCCTTAGGGGTCGAGACGAATCGAGAGATTCTTGCAAAGACACTGATTTCCTTACGAGTCAAAACGAATCGATGGGTTCTCGCCAAGGACGCTGATTTCCCTGAATCGAGAGGTTCGTGAGTTGACTTGATTTCGAGACGGAGCATTGATCCGGCAGGGAGATCATTAGTTGACTTGCTTCTGAGACGGAGCATTGGTTGACTCTAGGTTGTCTGTGAACCGTAGAGTCTTGGAACTAGGGACTTTGCCATGGCCCCGATTGATGACGTCGCGTTCGTATCCTGCTGGAGTGAGAAAAATGCCATTTTTGATCTTTAGGCTGTAAATGTTGCCGTTGAGATTTGACTCTCCGTTTAAAAGAGCCCGGTGGGGAAATGTAGTTCCCTTTTCGTTTATGCCCATGAATTGTATACAGGGGCCAGTATGGACTCACCTGTAGGGAAAAAGTTTCATTCATACATTTTTTTTATTTTCTTTCCGCGATGCTCTATCATTTCAGCTTTTTATATCGCGAAAGTCGTGATTGCCCAATCATTTCGGCTATTTTTCGCGGTGCCCAATCATTTCGGCTATTTTTTCTTTTTACTCGCTGCTTTTTATTGCGAGTTGCCCAAACATTTCGACTATTTCATATGCATTTTTGGCTCGCTGATTTTTGTTGCGAGTATGGAACTTGGGATCTGATATTAATCTTAGCATCAGCATCGCTGCGACTGGAATATTGCCAGGAGCGAATCATCATTTGCAATGAAAGGACTTGGAATTTGATATCGATTTAGGCATCAGCATCGCTACCATTGAGACATCGCCAGGAGCGAATCATCATTTGCCTTTGTCGATTCGAACAAAAGGTGGCTTAGCAAACAGGGTTAGGATCCTGTCGACTAAGGCTTTTGACTTCATGAGCCGTAAGGGTCTCATAAAGATGTTTCCCCCTACGAGTCGTGAGGATCTTGTAGGAGCGTTTTCTCCTTAGGAATCGTGAGGATTCTTAAGTGCATGTTCTCTTATAAGTCGTAAGGATCTTACAGGAGCGTTTACTCCTTATAAGTCGAAAGGACTTACAAGTGTCGTTCACCACATGAGGACATTTCGCGCCATCAGTGGAACTTGATGGGGAGACGTTTATTTATACCCGTGGATTGTATACAAGGTCAAAATTAAACCGTTTGTATGGCAATCTGGGGAATGTGATGGCTTAAGAACAGGTTCAGTGTAAGTGCACGGCGGCGCCCCGGCCGTCAATCCGACGGCCAAACGCGGAAATGATGATAAACTTAAATTTTGCGGGCTTAGCAAACCGGCACCACCGCGCACTAAATACCCGGATCGTAACCATTAACAAGTCTAAGCTAACTAGAAGATGGGTTAGAGATGTACCGACTGATCCGAGTCCTCCGGTCTTCATCTCCACTCCGATCTCCTCGCGGGAACTCCGGTCGTCGCCTCCTCGCCGGAAGGGCACCACATCGCCTGTAGCTTTTACGGGCTCCCACCTCAATACCGAGGCAACTCGGGCGCGAAGTAGGCTACCCGACGCGCCCAAGATATGCTGTAGGAAGTGTAGTGTAGAATCATAGTCTCTTTTGGGGTTTGTTGCCATTTGTGGATGATGGAGGAAACAAGGTAAGAAAAATGGTGCTTGCATTTTTCTAGCATCAAAAATGAGATCAAGAATGCTACTCTCTCAAAGATGAAGATGAAGCTCTCTTCTCCTCTTTTCTTCTTCTCACTTAGAAAAACCAAAATTGGAGGAAAAATGGAATCAACCATCATAAAAACCAAGAAGGAGAGTGATGGTAGTAAAAGTAGAAAGGTGACCACATCCTAAAACATAATGATCACTAAATCAACATCAAACCTCAAATCCATTTCAAATCCAATCCAATCTCATAAATACATGAAAAGCAAAGATGCTTATCATATCAACCCTTATGCAAATAAGTCCTCCACAAAGTGTTATTTGCAAACTTGCAAATAACACCCTCCATCGGAAAAGTCCGGCCGGGAAAGAACAAAGAAAAACCGGCCGGAACGGAATGCAAACTGGCAACTCCAGAAAACTGGTCCCGTAATAAATTACAGGAAAACCCCGATACTGTGTATACACACCCGCATCTGTATTCCGTCCGGATACAAATGCAAAGAGACAAAATCTACACTGTACTATACTAGGATCCGGCTTAAACCAAAGCCGGCTAGTAATATCCGTCCGACCCTGATCCGTGCAATACCGCACGTATCTGATCGAACGCTGCCATATAACTATACGGCCATTAGTACAAACTGTCCGATCCTGATCCGTGCAATACCGCACGTATCTGATCGGACCCTGCCATATCTCCATACGGCCTCTACAGCGTTTCGCCCGAAAGCTTGAGTAACTGAAAGTGTGGTGGACTCTAAAGACTCGTCAATACTATGGCTGTGGATTTAACCACTAGCACGTCAGAGGTATAAGCCAATACGTAACGGGCCACCAGCTATTGACCAAAAGGGACGTGGATGAGCGAACTCATCCTGACACCCTACTGAGCCTGTCAGTGACAATATCCATACAGTCCGGTCCGTTCGTCTATGAGCATCGCATGTCGGGCCTAGGGGGTGGGTAAAAGTCAGACCCCCAAAAGCGGTACAAGTCGTGTCGGAGTGTAGCCCAGAACACCCTGAGATACTACTGGAATACCTACCAGTAAATCTCCTGCCTTGGCCAAGGACTTCGTGTAATGGCTCTCCTAGACACAGCGCGACCTCACCCCCAATACCGGGAGAGACGAACCCCCGAAGATCCGCTCACTGCCTCCATGTGGCTCGGGACTGTACCCAACCAAAACCTGTTTGCACGACTCCTTTGAGCCGTGGTAGGATAGTAATCAAAGCACAGTGGGAACTCACACGAGACAAATGACGATCCCCAGGTCGATGAACTAACCTGTACACATGTCACCTGGGAACTGCTATCTGACGTCAGGTATAAGACCAACTAGCATGTTCCCGGCGAGTCCTGTCCGGTGTACTCATAACCCAATGAGCACCTGTATACATCTTAGGTGAACCAACTGACACCAGTGGCTTGTGAGACCGGCCACCGCCCCTCGTCGGGGTCTCGACTGTATACACTAGTCTACTCTGGAGAATCGATGCCCTGTCTCGAAACTCCCATGACTAGGGACCTTTTAAGGATGTGCTTATAGACCCCAGCTCCCACTTATATGATCGCCCTCATACTGCTGGTGGTCAAGCAAGAATCCTAGGGGCTCTATCAACGTGCAATAGCGACCTGTCAGGTCACCTAAAGCAGTACACGATGATAAAGGTAAACCTGATAGCATACTATCATCTCGAGTAAGACTGTCGTACCGGGATAGGTCCTCCCTCAATCATTGCAATCACGTGCCTGTGATCCAATAATTGACTCTGAGGGCACTATCTCCAACAATCTCCCACTTGCACTCAAGGCTAATTATTGCGATGTCGCATACTCACAGCCCGTGTGATACCGAACACCCAACTCCTCTACTAGTCAGTCTCACAAAGCCTGTTTGGAAGACTATTGCGTTCGAGGAATAGCCTCAGTGAGTGGATCCGCTCTGAAGTTTCTTTCTAAGTCTCTCAATATCTCAAGTTCGCGGAGAAAGCCATCTCCCGAAATGAGCAATACCTGTCTTAGAATGTCTGGATGTCTGATGGGACCGAGCTCATAAATGAACTCCAAATCCAAATTTCTTAGACTGTATCGTCAACTGAACTTAATCAGTATCCTGCGCCATGCCTCCCTCAGTATTGCCTTGGATCATCTGTCCAAAATACTGTCCCTCATCAGAAGGAAAACTGTAACTCTGACAACATCCTTGTCGTCCAGGTCACCTTGGAAGCCTGGAATGATAACTGTTTCCCGAATGGGGCTTTCGTTATCATATCCCTAGAACAGCCACTTATGTTCTAAAACTGCTTCCGACTGTTTCTCCAGGATTGGATCAATATCAACTTATTGCATCTAGTGCAAGAACAACATCTGGTGTGGTACTTTACATCTCATGATTGACTCAATTGCCTAAGCAAGTGATCAATCATGCACATCCCTCTCTACTTTAGTCTATAAAACACCTTTAGAGAGGGTGACTCCATCATCTGCAGGTACACTACCGTGCCAGGAGTCGTCCATTCTAAATACTCTTAGAATGCTGTCAAAGTACCCTGATTGGGAAACCACCCAAATCTTGATCTAAAACCATAGATCTAGTAACCAGTATGTCTGATATAATGTCCAAGTCCTATGTGGAGAAACTACTGTGTGACGACCAAAGTATAACCGATCATAGTATAGGAATATCACTTCCTACTACCTTCTCAACAGATCCATCCCCTATTCTGATGACATCAAACCTACGACTGTCACATCAGAAATAGATGATCTATCTCCGCTACATCTGCTTTAGTCTATAAATAGACATAAGCCTGATGTCCACCAATGCTTCCGCTGCTCCCACTGACTACGACAACCCTCTGGCAGAGTCATATAGACGTGCACTTCTAAAGCAAGTTTAGAACGACGCTATACTCATCCTCCTGCCGGGTCTCGCAGCCTGGAACAACAACAATGGCAAGTGTGGGTAAACAAGAACTTTCCTGTCACCGTCCTTAAGGCTACCGGAGTACCTCTCGGGTGCCTGAAGTTACCCACCTTATCTGCGGAGTGGCCAATGGAATGTCAAATCAGATTGAATCTTTAGGTTCCTTATCAAATCTTCAGTAATCATTTGCGGTTCTTGGAATCACTTCCAGTTCTACCATACTCCCACTACTGTTTTTGAAAAAATCCATTTTTATTAAAACTGTGGCGAGTCAAGAACAATATCACTATTGATCTTTCTTATGGTAGAAAGTCAACCCTCGTCATAGCCTGGGTCAACCCACAAACAGCCATTACAGAAACGTGCCTTGAGTTATCCAGAGTCTGGTTTTAATCATAAGCCGGACAACTCCCCGTACCTTAACAATGTTAAGATTCAAATCATGCAGCTATCTCCAGTGCATGTCAACTAAATGGAGAGAGGCCGATCAGCGTTACTCAACTTAGGAATGTTTCCAATTACGAGTAACCTGAAAGAGAAGCAATTTCTCTTTATTATTACTATCAACTGAATACCATACACAAGTATCCACATCTTCGATCACTTTGAAGAATCCCGATACTTGCAATACTTGGTTCTCTACTCTATTCAAATACCTATAGCTCCTCAAAACTTAGACCCTGTGTTTTTACGAAATACATGTCTGAGAACTAGAGAAGTTAAAAGTATACAGAATATAGTATGAGGACCAACCCCTCTGCCCTAATGGATACTGGACAACATACAATACTCTGTATAAGTCCGCTGAGTCTAACAACTCTTTCACTGTGTGTCGTAGGTTGAAAACTGTACTTATGGTTAAGAAGAATTACACCGCTGTTTAATGCTCCTTACCTAACCATCCACTGATATAGGTAAATGTCATCGACACAATATCAAAAGGTATATCTCACTCTATGAAAATAGACGTACAGATATATCAATTTGAAATTGGTGCACAACAGCGGATATTCAAAACCAAAAATTTGCCGACCGGCAAACAGCCCAGGTGATCTCCTTAAATATCACCGATTACAACGAATCCCGATATAATGAGGATGATCACCCAATTCCCAATAACTTACTCCCACTCATCATCTGTAAAACCGTACAGATGTGAGAATCAAACCTGGTAAATACATACCCTGGAGCCAGTGTCCAATCGGGAAATCAGTTTTCTTTTAACAGTACACAGTTGAACTGAAACATTGAAATGTTTCGATGGGGTATTCTGGTATTCCTAGTAATGCCTCTTCCATTATCCAGATTCACAACTGTAACCGTATATTTCTTTGCCACCTCTCCAAATCCCTTTATATGTCTTTAGTCGTTACCTTCTGCACACCCCTTAGGCCAAATGGTTTTCTTCCTTCCCTACCGTTCGGCACCAGCCTATGGTTTGGAAGAAGACTATCCAATAAGCATAATGGGTGTACTGTCCTAATCCTAGGAGCACTCGCAATGAGAGAAGGTGATGATAAAAGACAACCGAATAAACCTTATTCCTATTTCTCCTGGACCAGAATCCATCCCCGAACTGGAACAAGTTCCTTTCGAGTTCGTATATAACCATACGATGGAGTATCCAATAAACTGTGGATCTTCGTAGTGATACGGAGTGTCCTGGAGAAATACAAAGGTGATTTAGGATTGGCGAAGAAAAACTTGGTTTGGTCGTGAATATCAGTCGCAATTTACTTTGCCCTCTTACTAATCCCTTGCTTTGTCTTAATCTTAATACCTTCTGCACACCATTTAGGCTAATTGGTTTTCTTCATTCCCTACCGGTCGGCACCAGCCTAAGGTTTGGAACAAGACTATCCAATTTGCGCAATAGGTGTACTATCTCCTAAACCAAGGAGTACTCACAACTTGAGAGAAGGTGAAAGGGAAAAGACAACTGAATAATCCTATCCGTTTTCTTCAGAACCGGAAACCATCCTCGAATCCCTTCGAGTTCGTATCTAACCATACGATGGTTTTGTCCAATAGAAGTGGACATTCGTAGTAATACGTGGTGTCCTGGAGAAAAGGGTAAAAGTAGGAGTGGCAATGAGGTCTGCAACTCTGACAATCCAAAAGCCAGTGTTATAGAAGGTTCGGTCAACTTGGTCTCTGAGTCATAGTCTAGGGTCGGGTCAATGGTCGCTACCAGAGAGAGAGAAAAGAAACACTCAGCGTGCACTCAAACCAAGATCAGAATGGTTACCATTTTATCTAATCTGGAAACCTCCCACTGTACCTCAAATCCTCCTCCAAACCTGAAAGAAGAATTAATCGGGGTCACCCGAGGAGTAAACCAACTCATCAGTGGGAATCAGGATCCAACTCTCATCGCATGATAACGTGACGGAATCCGCTCACGCTATCACACTCCAGAAGGTATGCGCATATCTGGCAAGTTTCAGTTCTTTTGAAACTCCCGATGTGATTTCTGCCCCATGCTCTTATGACCTTGACTAAGGCCAACAAATCATAAGTCACATGTCAAGTTCTACCCGTCATTGTCCAGGTTGATTTGAACCCACCCGTACAAGCCCTTGACTAAGGCCAACAAGGCTATACGACTGTCCCAAACCAACGCATCTATCTATGCAGCATATGAATACCCAATAGCTACCAAACACTGTGCCTTGACTAAGGCCAACAAACACAGCTTGAATACTATTGACTACCCATATGAAACGACGGAGGGCTACGAATGGTTTCTGGCGAAAACCTTTAACGTAGTGAACTTGATATCGTTGAAGGAACGGATAGCTTTTTAGAAAATATAGTGACGAAAACTTTTACTAAAGAGGTCACTCCCGGTGAAGGGATCTCGGCTCTTTCCCCGTAGAATGGGGTGCAGGATATTCCAAATGAATACCACGGTGCAAAGCAAAAGTAATCGGCTATAGTGAAGTTAATGCCCTGACGCAAAATTCTGTCCAAGGGGTCACTCCCGGTGAAGGGATCTCGGCCCTTGCCTCGTCGACTGAGGAGCAGGATATTCTAAATGAATACCACGATGCAAAACAAAAGTGAACGTCCTTGCAATAACAGCCTTTTGAAAAGTGTTCCAACAACATCAGATTAGGTTTGTTTAACTTGCATTGATCCGAATCAATGCAATCCCATCAATTGATCACACCACAAAGAACGAAAATATACTGACGTACGTATATGCCATCCGCATTCGCCTCTGGGTCCCGTCATCACCCGTTAGGTTAGCTAACTAACGGCAGAGCGGGGACTGGACTAGCGCGGATGAAAAACATATACAACATCTACTAATATATATACCAATATATAGTATTTCGCTCAAGGCGTGAATAAAATGCAACATCACAGAAATGTACAGCATCACAGAATAATACAGATATCTGGGATCCCCGGGTTTCACAGAGCCACTGCTGAAACCCGACGTTCCCCTGGTCGTGTGGATAGCCTGTGCAATGAAATCCTATACCCCCTACGAGTGCGGCGAATAGCCAGCCAATCCTGGAGTGAAGCCCCCTTCCGTCCCAATGCCATGAGATGCGGGCTTGATGTCTTCTAGAACCCGGCTATCCGTGCACCCCTCCGCGGGGTAAACCTAGTACAGAAAGTAAAATATACATACAACGGGTACATCGACCGCAACCAGGCCGTGCCCCAAAAGAATAATACAAACAGGCAGTGACGGCAGTCCACATGTCGGACGCTCGCCCCGCAACATCAAATGTACATAATACAACAGAAACTGTACTAGCATTGCATCCAGGCTATCCCCACGACCGATCCGCAACAACACAGCAAATACATAGAACATCAATGTGAAGGTCACGTTCGCAAATCCGTCTAACCGGGCTATAGCAGTTAGACCGGATTTACCGATCAAGTGACATTCACGGTCGCAGATATAATGTAAATACTGTGAAAAATGTGTTTAAAATTTTCCGATTGACCAAAAATTAACAAGTGGGCCCCAAACCAATACTGCAGTACTCACAGAAATAATTGGCCCAATTTTAATATTCCAAAACCCATAAAATTAACCCAGAAAGAAACTGTGGAAATTTGACATGACAAAGACATCACATTGCGGCGGAAACGCGGCGGAAAGGGGGTTTCCGCCGCGGATCCGCGCTCTGGATGTCGATTCGCTGTGTCGAATTTTCACAGTATCCTTATAATTTCCAGTACATTAGTTTTCTTCAACCTGAAAAATTTTTCGAGCAAGAAAAAAATCAACAGAAAACTGATGTGGGGAAAAAAATAGATTTTGGAATTTTGGTCGATCGGAAACGCAAAACACATCAAACGAAGCTAGACGAAGTTAATGGCGAGGCTCTGATACCACTGTAAGTGCACGGCGGCGCCCCGGCCGTCAATCCGACGGCCAAACGCGGAAACGGTGATAAACTTAAATTATGCGGACTTAGCAAACCGGCACCACCGCGCACTAAACACCCGGATCGTAACCATTATCAAGTCTAAGCTAACTAGAAGATGGGTTAGAGATGTACCGACTGATCCGAGTCCTCCGGTCTTCATCTCCACTCCGATCTCCTCGCGGGAACTCCGGTCGTCGCCTCCTCGCCGGAAGGGCACCACATCGCCTGTAGCTTTTACGGGCTCCCACCTCAATACCGAGGCAACTCGGGCGCGAAGTAGGCTACCCGACGCGCCCAAGATATGCTGTAGGAAGTGTAGTGTAGAATCATAGTCTCTTTTGGGGTTTGTTGCCATTTGTGGATGATGGAGGAAACAAGGTAAGAAAAATGGTGCTTGCATTTTTCTAGCATCAAAAATGAGATCAAGAATGCTACTCTCTCAAAGATGAAGATGAAGCTCTCTTCTCCTCTTTTCTTCTTCTCACTTAGAAAAACCAAAATTGGAGGAAAAATGGAATCAACCATCATAAAAACCAAGAAGGAGAGTGATGGTAGTAAAAGTAGAAAGGTGACCACATCCTAAAACATAATGATCACTAAATCAACATCAAACCTCAAATCCATTTCAAATCCAATCCAATCTCATAAATACATGAAAAGCAAAGATGCTTATCATATCAACCCTTATGCAAATAAGTCCTCCACAAAGTGTTATTTGCAAACTTGCAAATAACACCCTCCATCGGAAAAGTCCGGCCGGGAAAGAACAAAGAAAAACCGGC